>CM057349.1:452618297-453844130 GCA_030015575.1 Agapanthus africanus | reverse complement strand
CTGATATGCCTGCTCTAGGATCTCACGTCTCAACCCATCGGTATCAGGTACACACAAACAAGTCCCAAAACGTAGCACACTCTGGTCATCAATCAAGAAATCTGAATCTCTACCCTGCTGAACATGCTCATGAATCTCAGACAAACGGGTATCGGCGGGATGTGCCTCACGAATACGATCAAGTAGAAGTGGACGGGTGCGAACATGAGCAAGTTGTCCCCCAGTAGAAGTGAACTCAAACTGTACTCTGTTGTCGCACAAGATCTGCCAATCTGCAGAAGACTGTCTCTGAACTGCGCTCAACTGGGACAAGCTACCCTCGGGCCTACGACTCAAAGCATCGGCTACCACATTCGCCTTGTCCGGGTGGTAATGGATCTCACAATCATAATCCTTCACAAGCTCCATCCAACGGCGCTGTCTCAATTTCATATCCCGCTGCTAGAAGATGTACTTTAAGCTCTGGTGGTCTGTGAAAATCTGACACGACTCCCCGTACAAGTAGTGTCTCCAAATCTTAAGCACAAAGACCATCGTGGCCATCTCAAGATCATGATTGGGATAATTCTGCTTGTGTTTCTTCAACTGCCGGGAAGCATAAGCGATAACTCTATCATGCTGCATCAATACACAACCGAGCCCTACTCGAGAAGCATCACAGTAAACGACAAAGCCGCCCGATCCAGAAGGTAAAGATAAAATTGGTGCAGTCGTCAACCGAGTCTTCAACTACTGAAAACTCTGCTCTCATGCCTCAGTCCAAAGAAAAGAAACTCCCTTCCTGGTCAATCCGGTCAGTGGTGCAGCGATACTCGAGAAGTCCTGCACTAAACGGTGGTAATAACTGGCTAAGCCCAAAAAGCTGCGGACCTCTGTCACTGATACAGGTCTGGACCAAAGCTGTACGGTCTCGATCTTCCTCGGGTTCACACGAATATCGTATCCCATAACCACATGACCTAGGAAGTCAACTCTATCAAGCCAGAAGGCACACTTCGAGAATTTAGCAAACAGCTGGTGCTCTCTCAATGTCTGCAAAGCAATCCTCATGTGCTGCTCATGCTCTTCTCGACTCTTGGAATAAACCAGAATGTCATCAATAAACAGAATAATAAACCGGTCGAGGAACGGCCTGAAAATCCGGTTCATCAAATCCATGAACACTGCTAGGGCATTGGTGAGTACCAACGACATCACCAAAAACTCATAATGCCCATAGCGCATACGAAAAGCAGTCTTCGGAACGTCATCATTCCGCACTCGCAACTGATGATAACCCGATCTCAAATCAATCTAAGAAAAATGTCCCGCACCCTAGAGCTGATCAAACAAATCGTCAATGCGAGGTAAAGGATACCTATTCCGCACCGTCACTCGGTTCAATTGACAATAATCAATGCAGAAGCTCAAACTACCATCCTTCTTCTTGATGAACAGGACAGGAGCTCCCCAAGGAGAAACACTCGGACGTACAAGTCCCCTATCAAGCAACTCTTGCATCTAATCCTTAAGCTCCGTTGGGGCCATCCGGTAAGGCGGTATAGAAATAGGCTCCGTGCCGGGGATCAAATCAATGCAAAACTCAATCTCACGCTCTGGCGGCAATCCAGGTAACTTATCGGGAAAAACGTCAGGAAACTCTCGCACGATAGGAACCCGGTCCAACGAATCTACTATGGCTCCGGTATCATGAATGAAATCCAAGAATCCCCGACAACCTCTCCTCAAAAGCCGACTAGCGCGAAGGGCTGAAATCAAACTGTGAGGGTCGCACGACGGCCCCCTGCACAAGAAGAACTGACTCGCCGGGAAAACAAAACCTGACTGTCTTCTCACGGCAGTCCACAGATGTGTAGCAAGTAGCTAACTAGTCTATGCCCAGGAGAACGTCAAAGTCCAATATCTCAAGAAGGATTAAGTCGACGGACGAATCTTTCTCTCCAATCCGAACGACACATGACCGAAATACGTGTCGCTTAACAAACGACTCGCCAACAGGAGTAGTCACAATAAGTGGCTGATTTTGCAAATACGACTCTCGGCCTAATCTCGGCACGAAATGTGTAGAAAAGTATGAGTGCGTAGATCCCGGATCAAACAAAACGTGTGCATCAAAAGAACATACTGAAAGAGTACCTGAAACCGTTGCATTGGATGCTTGCGTGTCCTGATGAGTCAACGCAATTACTCATGCCTGCCCTATACCCGTGACTGGTTGTCCTTCGCCTCTGCCACCCCGTCCTCTCTGAACAAACCCTCCGCGACCATGACCTCTCTGAGCATGAGTCTGACGCGGAGGTACAACAGGTGTAAGAGGCAACGCTCTCTGAGGTGGAGAAGGTGGTAAGGTAACATGTGGTACGGCTGCCTCGTCCTCATGTGGCTTAATACAATCTTGAACACGATGATGAAAACTCCTGCACCGATAACATCCAAACGATGGCTGCTGACCCTCCTGAGGATAAGAGCTGAACAACTGGCCTCATCCCAAGCCTCTGCTACTCCCATGATCTGAACGAAATCTGTCGCGGTGTCTAAACATCTGTCTCTGTACTGATATACCAGTACGAACCCTCTTCGGTTCCGGAACTACCGAAGTCTCGGCGAGACGCTCCTCAACTAGTAGGGCTGCGTCCACTGCGGCTGCATATGTGTCAAAATGCTGGGCACTGATTGTGAGGAACAACTGGGTAAGCAGGCCTCGAACAAATCTCTTGATCCGCATCTCCTCAGTGTCCACCAAATACAGAGCATACACAGATAGCTAGGTAAACTGCACACCGTACTCTACCACCGTCATACCCGGAGTCTGGCGCAACGACTCAAAACTGCGCGTTCGAGTATCCCTGACGCTCTGCGAAAGAAAACAGGCAAGAAACACTGTCACGAACTTAGCCCAGGGCATAGAAGAAAGACCTGCGTCTATGCCCCTCTCTAAAGACTCGCACCACTTCTGGGCAAGACCTTCCAGACGAGAACTCGCAAACTCTACCCATCTCGCGTTGGAGCATCTCAGCGAACGACATATCCTGGCCATCCGATCGATAAATGACTATGGATCCTCAGCTGCATCAGTGTCAGTGAAAACCGGAGGCTTCAACCTCATGAACTCAGATAACGATACGGTGATAACCTCCGTAGCTGTTGGTACAACTGCCTGAACAGTAAGCACCATCGCGGTCTCCGCAATGGGTGGGACAACCTCCTGTCGCCGCGCTCGACTGGCCTCAACTAACGATCCCATCATCTGGCGCAAATCCTGCATACCGGCTTCTAGCCTAGTAATACGATCAGGCGAAGGTGAATCAATCTTCTCCTGAACAACGGGTGTACCGCCCTAGTCAGTCCTCATCTCAGACGAGCCAACTCTGACCTCGGCTCTCGCGGCCGCACTCTGCGCACTCATAGTCTTCGGCAGCATAATGGTTGGAAATGAAAATAGGATTCGATAAGAACATATAAATCGAATCACAAGGATATATATAATCACGGAAGGAATTTCAACCAACAAGTCCTAAGGTCACTTAGGCAGAGTACCGTGTCGTAAGTATGCCGCGGAACATACACACGCTACGTCACTCTGCTTAAGTTACCTACTCCATCATACCAAGGTCATCCTACACTCCGAAAGGTAAAACCTAGCGCTCTGATACCAATTTTGTCATGACCCAAAATTTGGTACGTAACCGGCACTTAAACCACGTAACGTCAACAGGCGTAACGCAATTTAAGTAAGCCGAAAACCCAAAAATCTAAAACATCAAATGTAGTAAGTGATAAAAACATTGTTAAAAACATTTGGAAATCTCAAGTAAAAATCTTTAAAGTTTAAATTTGTTTTCTTAAAAATTTTGGCAGCACCTCCTTTGTAAAAACTAGCCCCGAAATGGGTACAACATAAGATATAAGTAAAACAACATATGATATAAATAAAGCATCTCCAAACGGGAGCAAATCACGCCCAAAAGCGGAAACAACCACCACAAGCATATATACGATGCCGTAGCGAAGAAATAGACAATATAAAGTGAAAACATCATGAAAAGAGATAAAGCGACATAATAAAAACTGGCTCACACGAGCTCGACACCCAGAGTCACAAAATAATATACAATATCATCCTCACAACTCGTCTCTAAGTCAATACATGAAATGGTAGATGGAGAGTACTAGATACAATGAGAGATATACAATGGATGTAAACGGATAACCGCAATACCCACCTATAGCAAAACGGCTCACAGCCAACCGTAGCGGTATCCGCTGCAAAAAGATACAATAAGATAGCTCTGTCGCGACTACTTTGAGGGTCAACCTGAAAAACACTGTGGCACAATGGGGGTGAGTTGCCAACTTGTGAATAGTAAGTAACATCATACAGGTAATCGCAGATATACACGTACTGCGATACTTTATCACATGCAATCTGATAGTATCAATATGCTAATATGGATATGCAACAATCATGAAAGGTACTCTATCAGGTACTATAAATATATGAAGCAATGCATATCAATAAATGCTGAGTATGGAATAAAACATGTCATCACCAATGAATCATCATCATGGAAAAACCGGTGTCCATCAACGACACCCCAAATCTCAATACCTCATGCGCCGTCACTCTGATCGGCCCTCATATTTATAAATCTCATGGAACCTGAGTGCCCAATATCGGCACTGGAAAACATCATGAAATACTCGTGTCCAACACCGACATGCAAATCCACATATATCGGGCTCTGTCAGTCCGGATCAGCCCTCGGGCTCCGTCAGTCCGGATCGGCCCACGGCCTCCGTCAGTCCGGATCGGCCCGTATCCATCTCTCGACTCCGGTCGGTATCCTCCGGATAACCGCCAAGTCCAACCAATCACCAGTAAGTAGTAGTCCCTCTGCCAGGCTCACCGTTTACTGCACAACCTTCCATTCTCGCCCCGGGGTACCATACCGGGTCCACCATGAATCCGCAAACGGAGCATCCAGCTTCTCGAATCGGGTTTCTATCACACGTCTCAGAATCGAGAAAATGCATGGTGGACGCACTGAAATATCATATCAAGAGAAGCCGGGTTTTCAAAACAATGCATACTTTCTTGAAATAATACCACGGTTCTCAAATCCATAAATCACATGAAATCCGTATCTCAATGCGTAAATCCATGCAATATGATATATGCAACATAAAACCGTAATATGAGTATATAAAGGGAAAACCGCTCTTTTAAATGAATCCAGTTTTTAAATATATCATGCGGTTCCCAATTTCTCCAAAATCAAATCCAACATCATATAAAAGTGTATATGTAGCTATAGCAAGTATGGGTGTATACGTGTAAGTATGTATGCACGATGTATCTCATATGCGCAATAGAACAATAATCCATGTGTCAATATCAATAACAGAACAATACTGCATATGTGTATAGGTTATGTGTGTCATGGAATTACCGACTGTGTGGGTGTAGCATACAATTTAGTGCTCGTGCAACATGAACCGTCAGTAATGGTGCAGCGTCAAGGCACAACAAGTCATGGTATGCAATGATGCTTATGCACAATCAACATATATGAATATAAACATGCAGCTAAATTATCATATCAAGCCCTGACGCGTAACGCCATACGGCCGATTTCTCAGTAGATGTTCAATCTACTCACCGGTGATCTCGAGCTAAGTAAATCCGACCACCTGTTTCTCTTTCTTCGCAGCGTCCGAAGTCCCCGCACTTGCCCCTAAAATCACACAAACATAGCAAGTGCACTTAGAAATCGACCAATAATACGTACAAACTATGTTTAACTCGACGCACCGACTCCAACACCCTCTCAAGTGTTCGCTTAGCGGTTAATGTGTGTGGCGACACTACTAAAATAAACCCAAGTGCAGAAATCACGCGAAGCACAGAAACTGAGTCGGACATCGTGTCGGATATCGTAACGCGCGTCGTCGAAACACTAAAAACTAGCTAATCGATCCTAGATTTTGATACACAAACAATTTGTGAAAGTTGAAAGTTCCACGAGACCATAAACATCCCCAGAGACCCCACGACCAAGACTTAAGACACCAAACCCTAATCTGGCCGCAAATTGCGGCCAGAACCTATTAATTTGAGGCCACGGTTGCAGGGAATGGGCTCAGGTTTTTATGGTGAGTTCTAGGCCTCTAAACTAGGTCTCTGTGATGGCAACTTCTCCAACAAATTTCTGGTTCGAAAGCAAATTCACCCGAGACACAATATTATACCAAAATACGACATTTACACAAAAACTGTAATTTTAGTTCTCTAAACTGAAACTAATTAGCAACACAACATTATACATTCCTAGTTAACAGTTTAGAGTCATTACCTATCCACACTTGCTCAAAACCCTATCTTTCCATGCTCCAAGTGATCCTAGTGGCTTGATCTTGGTTTGTGAGGGGTTTAAGTGAAGTTTAGTGGAGATTTTGTGTGGGTTTGTGAGGATTGAGTTAGGGTTTCAGTTAAGGGATGTGAGGGAGTGAGTGATGTGAAGAAAATATGAGAAGGAGAAAATGATAAGTGAATGAGAGTTGTGAGTGAGAGTGAGAGTGTATATGTGAGTAAGGGTAAGGGAATGAGGAGTGAGTTTAGAGAGAGCCATGCCCCTCCCTTTCTCTTTCCTCATAAATGCATGCCATGCCTCATCATGCCATGGTTAACCCTCTCTTTCTCTCTCCCAAGTCAACATAATTCAAACCCTAATATTTTAAAACTAAATACTTTAATTAAATACATATTACAACTTAATTGAAATGGGGTTAGGGTGCCATGGCTACTTAAGCGTGGTTAACCCCTAATTAGCCCTAAGTTAACATGCACATGTGTGTGCAAACCCAAAATAAATATTAATAAAATATTAATTAATTTTTATAAAATATTTGAAAACTATTTTGGTTAACTTTTTACTAAAAATCCGTATTATCGCTTAATTAACACTAATAATATTCTAAGGTGTTACAAAAACAAATATTCCCAGATCTGATGGACCTCATCAATACGAGAAATGCGATCTAAGTTCACTTCCAAATATAATATGTACGGATTTAGACTAATCTATGCCTACGGCCAATGACATAAATTAGTCTCTGTATATAATCCAAGGGCAACCCGAGATAAACTAAAACACGATACATGAAGGAATAGATCTGGAGTGCAGAAACTTGTTATCGCTTTGCAATAACGTAATTAACTGCAGGTGCTTGCGCCTGCTGGAAAAATCGCCTCCATAATCAATAAATTACTCATCTGTGAAGGGGAATCTGAAAGTCGGCTAAATCGGTCACATCCATCTAAACTTTTGATATACGGTGCCATAAATCAACTTGGTATCTTCGGAGAGGTGGATGGATATGTTCCAAATAGCATTTGCCCCCAGATTCAGGCTGGACCCGCTTCCCACGCCCTAGTCCGGTTTCCGGCGGTAAATATATTCTGGCATGCCTAGTGGGACCTTTTTCTCTTTCCACTCTACACTTCGTGTGTCGTGTTTCGCGAACGAAATTGCGTTATACCATGTTTATGTTGCTCTTGAAAATTAGGATACTGAAGCTGGTGTTTCACCTCCATGCAGATCAATGGCCTCCATCTGCAAAAGCTGCAACTCAAGCAATCCCCTATCTAGCGGGGTCAATTACAGGCCACTTGCAGCCTCAATTCTCTGCATTCCGATCCCTCAGGAAATGAATGGGCTCTTCTATAGACAGATGCCTCCACCCACCTTCGGGGCTTCAATGCCGAAGGAGGAAACTAAGAAGAAGTCAGTCTTTGATCGGCTGACTATCACTGCAGGCCTTGTTGATAAGTCTGCCAAGCCTCAAGGTTCAGTCTTCAACAGGCTAAGCACAAGCTCCGTAGGCCCTACCAAGAAGCCTATGATCCCTAAGGAGTCTGTTTTCAAGAGGTTGGATCTCCTAACGCTTGCTCTTCAGGCACCGAAGAACACTTCACCATCTTGATGGTTTGTCTTCAAAAGGCTGTCAACCAAAGCTCCTGCTCTGGTCCAGCTGAAGGCGTCGGTCTTCCACCGATTGACACATGAAGAAATCCCCAACCAACACAGGGGGCATGCTGAGGAAGCTCCTAAACTTGAAGTCACTCCTGCTTTTAGAGGCGCTCGACGTAGATACCGGAGTCGACAACGAAGAGTCAGGGGCTGTTCTCTGTTAGGGTTGACTCCACTAGCCTGAATCATCCAAGCTACTGTTCCAACTGGGAACAGCTTCGAACCGTTAAGGAGGGTGAAGCGTAACTCTTCCACTACTGTGCTGAAGAAATCTCCGCCTCCAATGGAGGTAGCAAATGAACAGAAGACAATGCGCTCATTCAAGTGGCTCTCTTCGAGAATTCACAAAGACTAGAAAGAGGTCCAAGGCTCTGTCATCGAAGATAGTTACTCTCGTCGGCTAAAGAAGTTCAAGAGTCAGCAAGATAATGACGACTCCCCTTCTAAATACAAGGGGACTTCTCCCAAGGTGGTGCCTACCATGATGGTCCCTCTTAACGCGGCTTCCCACAAAAGAGAGAGGATGGTAAAGATACAACCGCCTAAGGAAAATTCCAAGAGATGGGATTCCAAACACCCCAAGCCTGGGGGCATGATTATTCACACGGTATATATGATGAACTCTTTAGGCGAAAGTAATGCTCCCACAAATTATAGGCCCCATACTTGGTCTTTGACGAAAGAACAACAACAGTAGGAGATGTTACAAGAATTGTTGGTTCAGGCAGCTGATCTTATAAGTCCCCCGCCTAAAAATCCGGAGAAAAATGCAGAAGAACATGCAGGGCAGGAGTCCGGTGTGGACTTCTTGAAGCGTACCCTCAGCAAAAAAGATGAAGAAGCGGCAGAAATGGCCGCTAAGATGAATACGATGGCCCTCTTGATCCAAAATATAGTTGGGATGATGGTCAGTCAGAACCACAGGCAGCTGATCCGCTAGTGGTCATAATTAACGATAAGGGAGATAGTTCAAATCCTTCGCAAGTCCTATCAACGGCCAAAGAGGAGACGATCTCCAAAGCAAATCCGGACGAATATATTGCCCAGCAAATTAAAGCTCATCAAGCCAATGAGGCCGCGAATAAGCCGATCTTGTTGTTCAGTCGAAAATATTGCAATCTTTAACATAACAATTTCCTCACTTTTCTAATCATCTAATGATATTTGTTATAAATATAACACGTATTAAAAGTTCATCTGGAAATACCAAATACCATGTGTTATACAGTATAATCAACATTTTGGAAGGAAATTGTGTGTATATTATTTCACGCATGATATTGTATATCTCAACATTCTTCATTGAGATTTTGTGCAGAAAATTATTTCAGAACAGATATCGGAATCGCAAATTTGCCGACAAAAATGCAGCAAATCAAAGAGTTAAATTCTGGCAGAGATTCAGAAGAGATAAAAAGATTCTAGATATCAAATATAAACCCAGAGATCAATACAAGAAGACAAAGAAAAAATGAAGCAACAATCTCACCAAATGGCCGTGGATCCGCAGCCGAGTCAGGCCGATCCGCCGCGGATCCGCGGCCGAGTCGGGGGCTCCGGTGTCGAAACTTTTCCAGAAGCTTCCCTACAACCTCTTAGCTTGTTGAAGATGCTCCATTATAACAAATTTGTTCTGAAAACTTCTCTACAACAGCCTAACTTCTTGAGGAAGCTTGATAACTACCTTATTCTAGAAGTTTCCTAAAATTACCTAGCTTCTAGTGGAAGATTGACCTAGCTTCTATGGGAAGCTTGAGGAAAGACTATAAAAAGGGATCTAAGTCTACATTAAAGTGTTGTTGATGGTAGTCGATTTCTAGTACACAATCCAAAACCAAATCCAATTCAATTCCAAATCAAGATCCAAATTAAGAATCGTTGAGAACAATATCGAGCGACGACATTCAAGATCTTTTACGCCAAGACAATTGTCATCAAGAGCACGAGATCCTCGACAGGTCCAAGTCTCACGGAGATCGAGCGAATCGAAACTCGACGGAATAGTTAACTCTTCAAGGGAGCGATCGAGAGCAATTCTTGTAACCTCGGATTGAAGGAAAGTGTAATTAGAAGTTGATTAATAAAGGTGATCAATTGTTAATTCTCGCTTTCTTTAAACTTTCGCATTATGAAATTTCTAATTCTTGATTCTTTTATTTTCATGATGCGTGAGTAAATCTCCGCTTGCTAAGGATTTGAAGGAATTCGGTGGATCAAGTGGTGATGAAATCCTATACGCATCGTAAGTCTTATGAGAATTATGAACTTGAGGAAAAAGAATCGTCAACGACTAAATTTGGAACGAGATCACTGTTCTTGATAATTTCGTTGCAATTTGGGATTAAATGATTGATGATTCTCTTTGCTAAAAGCTAGATTTGAATGATGATCAATGAAAAGACAAGGGATAGTGAAGGAGAAACCCTAGTTTCTTCAATAGATCCCTAATCTTCATTCATCGCCATCGTTCTAGCTATAATTCATCAATAGATAAGATGAGTTATTTTTAGTATTCATCATTGCTACTAATTCCTATCGAATCCTACAAACTATTCTACATTTTCTTGATAACTAAAATTGATTTTGGACACTTTCTTGATTACTAAATCTTAAACTCTTCCTTGATTCTCTTAAAATGATAAACTCAATTAAATCTTGAAATCTCATTTTCTTGAGTTTTCTTTACTATTTTCTTTCGGCTCAATTAAAGTAAGAACGAATAAATACACGAATTTCAGTGGACGACCCGTACTCATTAACGAACTACATCGACACCATTATTGATTGCGGTTATAAATTCTTTGATTGTGATAACACTTTTCAAACCAATCAATCGATCAATCAAATGGCGCCGTTGCCGGGGATGCGTGAATAATTTGTTCGTTCTTGCTATTTGAGTTGAAATATTATTATTCCATCAAAATTTGATTCAAAATCGCATCGTGTGCTTAACGATTAGTGTTTGAATTTTTTTGAGGGAATCTGGCATCATTGTAGCAAAGAGATCAAAATTCAGAGACATCCTAAAGACTCCAGAGTAGCAAAGGAAGCTGCAGTAAAAAGTAAATCACCTTACTCCTCTATTCCACCGCGGAACCGCGGCGGATTCAAGGTTTTTGCGGCGGATTTGCTGTTGTTTTGGTGATTCACTGCTTCAATTTTCTCTGGTATATTCTATACTTTCTTATCTCTTCTCTAATCTTGTCCAATAACAATTTTTCTGCAGGATTCTTTGCAAAAATTCGCCGCTCAAAAATAAAAATTTATTGCGTGTTTTGATATTGGTTGTTTTGCATATTTTAATACAGAAATTAAGGTTCAAAGACCAAATTCAGATAAGGTGGGGATTTCATTACCCTTCCTAAGCCCCGCAAATCACATAACTAGCATCCGCATCACCCTTCATTAATTAAAAAAATATCTAGATAAGACTCTAAGGACCATCGCGCTCAATTAGGACAGAAAAAGGTGGTGGGTAATCTATTGCTTATCCACATTTTTTTTGTGGTGTTTAAGGCAAGTGTGTCTAAAACAAGTGGTTACTTAATTAGGCCCACTACTTACGTAGCGGATACCTCCCACTTACCTGGCCACAGAAGAGATAAAGAGGTAGTAGAGGATTTATCCTGCGATTTATCTTCTAGAAGTCTAGGAGCGGTCTAGTGACTTGACCTAGGTGACCGTAGATCTAGGGTTGGTTGTGCATTTTGTTTTGTGATTTTTTCTAAATCCGTCTTTTTCAAAACAAACCAATTATTTTTTTCTTTTCTTTTTACCCTTCCCTCCTCTTCCCTTCTTATAATGGGTAACCCAAACAGAAGAACTCTTGCCGAGCTTCGCTATCCACAACCAGATATTTCTTGTTTTCGTAATCGCTTCGGTATACCATCCGACTCTCTAATGTCTTTAAGAGATCGGATAGAACAAGCAGATAGAAACAGTTGGCCACTTCAGTCCAGGTCTTATCAACCGTATCCTAATTCTACATCTATTTCAGTTGATACTCCGAGTGAGGATACCCCTAGACGCATGTCCATTGCTGAGCATATAGCAAGGGCTAACGACCAAAGTTTCGATCCGGACTAATATCAACCATCATCACCACTTTCTAAAGAAGAATTTCATAATCGGTTTGTGGCATATATGATGTCAATTGAAAATAGCCAATCCACCAACCAATATCAATATTCTTCTTATCATAATTTTGATCCTACTCCTGCCCAATTTTCATAACCATTCAATTCCTATCAATCCTATCCGACTTTTACACCTTCCTTAGACATTCATTCTAATCAATCATTTGGGAGTTTTACTAATCCACAAGAATTTCAATCTTATCCTGAAACCCCTTATCAACCCAAGTCTAGTCTTGAGCGGAAATTAGAAGAAGGTATAGTGATGATGAACCGCATCAGAGAGGAATTGAAGGAAAGCATGGCTAAATATGAAAGAGCAACTAGTTCCGAACCAGCTAAAATTTTTTCAATGTCTAATATGACCATAGAACAAAGTGAGAATTTGGGTAGTGAGAGAAAACTGTACACTCTTCCTAATCAAACCTCCCCTTTCCAAAGTGAGATCCACAACTCTAGTTTCATTGATTTATCGAGTATACCAAATGTTTCATCAATTGAAGATAGAATGTATGAGAAGTTGTGTGACTTTGCAGTGTTTGATTTACCCGACTGTGAAGGGTCCATTTCAAGTGAAACCATGCCAAATCCTTGTGATCTTTACACTTCCACTCTTGAACCTAAATTGATTGAAAACCATACTTTTGATAATGTGTCTGAGAATTTTAACCTTCACTTGAATGAGATGATTGATGTTGGGGATATATTGAATGATGAACCCGAAATTTTGGATGAGTTTGTCCAACCAATTCATCAGGTCCTTTCACTTCCTTGTGGTCATCATCATGAGCCTTTAATTATTCATCCCGAACCTCAAATGCATCTTGAAGTTGATGATAATTGTATAACCGAACAGCAGACCGAAATTTAGCCTTCATCTCCCACATTTGGTTCAGCGATACCCGATACACCAATTTCTTTACCCATTTCACCTTCTACTTTTTCAGGTTCTTCTTCTATTCTTTCTATAATTTTAGTGAGTGTTGATGAATCACAGTCCGATAATTCAAGTTCGATAATTCCAGAAAGCCAACTTGATTTAGATACTTATGAAAATGAGGTAGATGAGTTTTTCGAGTCTACTACCTTCATCATTTTTGACAAATCAAGAATGATAAATTCTGGCACAAAACTTATTGACAGCAAAATAATCAATCACACCATCGATGAAAGTTTTGAAGAACTTTTTGCTGACGAACTTGCATTCCTAAACAACACGGATTTTGTGATTAATCAACCTCCACCTAAGGAAGTTGAACCGCTACCATTCCTTCTTATAAGATACGATAATGCAAATGTTCCACTCATTCCTAATCATTCACATTCCCACTTTCATTCATCATCATTTTTTCATTTCTATAATTTAAAACTCAAATCCTTTCTACACCACCACTTATCTCTTCCCCACTTCTTCTGGGTTGTAGACAACATGTTCTTCCACTAACCGGGTCGTTACATTGATAAAATCTTCGAATGGTTGGTGTTGACCTTTGGTATTTGTAAAGTTTTGCATAGACCAACAATTTTACCCCCCCCCCCTCTTATGATTTTAAGAAGCTTAATATTGTTTAACTCAAGTTTGGGGGGGTTATATTTTTGGCTCTTGAAAATAAAAGTTGTCCTCAAAATTGTGAGCCAAAAATAAGTTTGGGGGAGGATTTTCACGTTCATGTATTCTTATCCCCGTTAATAACTTTTCCACCCAAGCCTACAAGTTTTTGAGATTTAAAAGAGACAACAGTGTGGACACTACTGTAAACAGGTTTGGAGGAGATTTGTGCTTATTTACGCATCACTTTGCATTACACTATGCATAAGCACAAAAGTTTTAAAATTTCTTTTATAATAAAAGATTAGAAAGTGAAAAATTACATTTAAAACATTGGAAAAATTTAAGAAAAACAAGAAAGTTAGATGTTTTCTTAAACGAAACTAGTAATAAGTAGTTATGAGCCGTTGTCCCAAGGGTTAGTAAGATGAAGGAAGTCACTAATCTGAGGATAAAAATAAGTCTGAAAAATAGTTCCTATTCTGGAAGCCAAACATTTGAACGTTGATACCCTACCATACGCACTTACATATGTCTTGAAACTCGGGATAGTAGAGGATCTTTGAAATGCTCTTGTCTAAAAGCCAAAGTATGAAGAAAATAATAATAAATGAAAAATAAAAGTATAAATGTTGAAGAAAAATGAGCATTGGTTTTGTAATCACCAAGGCAGCATAAAAAAATATAGCGAGGGTGCTTCATCACTTAGTGCCTTAGACCAACTGGTTTGGGAGTCACTGCTAAATCTTAGGTGTTGCAAGAACAAGAAATTGCTAATTATGCCTAATATGTGAACACATTTAGTAATCGGTCGGTTAGTACCTCAAGAAGTATTAACGGTCGCATGAAAAATGTGTGAGTAATTCCATCTAAAATATTCACCGACTAAAAAGTATTGAGGTAGATGGACAAGAGTATGATAGCTTGAATTGAATTCTCCGAGTGTAGGGATGTCTTTTACACACACGTAGGAGTATATGATCAGTGTTTGGAAGAAAGGTAGGAATGAAGAATAAATGCGATGTTTTATTGAGGGATGATGTGATTTCTAACATCTTTTCATGACTATTAAGATAGGGCTCATGACAACCGAAAAGCTAGTGTAGTTGGAACTCTGATTTTCGAGTTTTTTCTTTTATAATTCTTATCTTTTATATGTAACTTTCACAGTTTTCCTTTTATTATAGGATTTTGTGGGTGTAATCCGCTGAAAACTCTCAGGAGACAACACTCCTCCTATTAGGGATACCTAGAGGTTTAAAGACTTGTTGCACGTGCTCAGTGCAATCGTGTTGCCTACGAAAGTGTGCTAGTTAGTTTTTCTTTTTCTTTCTATTTTCTCCTTCTTTTGAATAAAAGAAGTTTGCTCGAGACGATCAAAATCATGTTTGGAGGAATTTGTTCAGTCAAAAAATATTGCAATTTTTAACATAACAATTTTCTCACTTTTCTAATCATCTAATGATATTTGTTATAAATATAACACATATTACAAGTTCGTCTGGAAAATACCAAATACCACGTGTTATACAGTATAATCAACATTTTGGAAGGAAATTGTGTATATTATTTCACGCATGATATTGTATATCTCAACATTCTTCATTAAGATTTTGTGCAGAAAATTATTTCAGGACAGATATCGGAATCGCAAATTCGCCGACAAAAATGCAGCAAATCAAAGAGTTAAATTCTGGCAGAGATTCAGAAGAGATAAAACGATTCCAGATATCAAATATAAACCTAAAGATCAACACAAGAAGACAGAGAGAAAATGAAGCAATAATCTCACCAAATTGTTGTGGATCCACGGCCGAGTCAGGCCGATCCGCCGTGGATCCACGACCGAGTTGGGGGCTCCGGTGACGAAACTTTTTCAGAAGCTTCCCTACAACCTCTTAGCTTGTTGAAGATGCTCCATTATAACAAACTTGTTCTGGAAACTTCCCTACAATAGCCTAGTGTTTCCCCCAATCAGAGGAAAGCTCTGTTTAAATTTTGAAATTTGAAATGAAACAGCGCTTTATAAAAGCGCTAGCGCTAGCAGCGCCAGCGTTAAGAGTCAAAAACTCTGAGGCAGCACTCACGTGCAAAGCACGAGAGCGCGAGCACCAAGAGCGCCAGCGCTAGGTGTCAAAGACTCTGATGCAGCGCTCACATGCAAAGCACGAGAGCGCCAGTGCTATATGCTCCAGCGCTAAGAGTCAAAGGCTCTGATGCAGCGCTCACGTGCAAAGCACGAGAGCGCTAGCGCTAAGTGCGCTAACACCAAGAGTCAAAGACTCTGATGCAGTGCTCACGTGCAAAGCATGAGAGCGCTACCGCTGGAACTAAATGTTCCCCTTCCTTGGATCAAAGATCCAACAAAAATGATTGAAAAATTATCAAATTACCAGAATAAAATTCTGTTAAGGAAATATTCCTCAAAATCTTTCCAAATAGGAAAGATTATGCTCTGTAAATCAGAGCACCGTTGGATCAAAGATCTAATGGTGATTAAAAAAATCACCAAGATACAGAATAAGTTATGTATGGGAAAATATTTTCCCAATCTTGTTAAAAATAAGAATATTGCCTTCTGTAAAACAGAAGCCCTTGGATCAAAGATCCAACGGTAGGAAACATCCCCAAATCAATCAGAGGAAATATTTTCTTAACTGATTCAACAAATCAGCCTCCCCTATATAAAGGACCGAAGATTTCAAGTCTTATACAGAGGACCCCGCACAAACTTTAAGAAATTTCAAAGAGAAAAGCAAGCTCTCGGAAGAAGAATTTCTTCAAGGTAAATAAAACAGAGAGATCAAAGTATCTCGTCAAAAAGAAAAAGAACTTAATTCTTTTTCTAGATCATAGATCTATAAGAGAGAGGTCTTTCACAAAAAAAGATCATAGCATCTCATCATAAAAAGGGGGAGAATAATTCAATTCTCTTCAGATCACAGATCCATAAAGACAAAGTTTTTCAAAAAAAACATAAGAGATTGTAACATCTCCTATAAGATAAGAACCTTGTTCTTAAAACTATGAGACAAAGTTGATCAGAATTACCAAAGAAGCGCCTTAGCGCTCCAAGACTGGTGCACAGCGCCGCAGCTTTCCTAGCGCTTCAATTTAAAGAAGCGCCTTAACGCTCCAAGTCTGGCGCTCAGCGCCTAATGCTCCAAGCGCTATTTTAAAAGAAGCGCCCAGCGCTCCATGGTTGGCGCTCAGCGCCAAGCGCACCACGTGCCTCTCACGTAGGCGCTATTTTATAAAGAGCGCTCTGCACTCATTGACTGGCGCTCAGCGCCAAGCGCGCCACGTGCTCCTCAAGTGTGCGCTATCTCATAGGAAGCGCTTTAGCGCTCTAAGTCTGGCGCTCATCGCCAAGCGCGCCACGTGCTCCTCATGTATGCTCTATCTCATAGGAAGCGCCTTAGCGCTCTAAGTCTGGTGCTCAGCGCCAAGCGCGCCACGTGCTCCTCACATGTGCGCTATCTCACAGGAAGCGTCTTAACGCCCTAAATCTGGCGCTCAGCGCCAAGCGCGCCACGTGCTCCTCACGTGTACGCTGAGAGAACATAAACTGTTCTTTAAATAAAGCCCAAGAGCCATAATGAGTGCTCAACACTCAACAAAAAACAAAAAAATTGTCAGAAACCAAACCAATGCTCAGCATTGTTAAATAAAAAGGGTTGAGCCCAAACAAATGTTTAGCATTTTAACTGAGTGGGCCGAGCTCAAGTTGGCCTTAGATCCCTAATTCAGATTAATTGAGCCCATATGCTTATAAATCTTTTTAACTGATCTTAGTCCCAAACTTGACTACATATCTCCCAACCAACATTGGTTCAAGGGCATATCTTTTCATACCTCTGATATATGTCGTTATAATTCCTCAAAGTCTTCAGAGAGATGGAGGGTCCCAATAACCAATAACTTTTGGTGCATCCCCAAACAGTTGAACCAAAACCACAACGTCCCTAAACTTTATGGACTATGATGTTCTTAAACTTTACGGACTATGATGTCCTTAAACTTATGGACCACAACGTCCCTAAACTAAAACAATAGAGCCAAAATGCTCTTTTATTGGATCTAAATGATCCTGTTGAGTAGATCTTAGTCTAAAATTAGACTAACGTATCTTCAACAAACGTTTAAGTTGATCTTAGTCTCAAACGAGATTAACGATCCTTAAACCCAACCCAAACACAAATATAAGAAAATACGGATTTGGACTAATCCACGCCCTACGAGCGACGACATAAATTAATCTCCGTATACAATCCACGGGCAACCAAAAATAAAATAAACACACACGACACAAAGTGACCATCTGGAGAAGGAGAAAGTTGTTATCGCGATGCGGTAGCGTAATTAACTGCAGGGGCTTGCGCCTGCAGGGAAAAGCGTCCCCACACTCAAAACCCCCTTAAATTAGGGGGAATCTGACGAAATCCGCTACAACGGCCTTATCTGTCTAAACTTTCGATACACGGTGACATAAATCAACCTGGTATTTTCGGAGAGGTGGAAGGATAAAACTAAATAGCATCTGCCCCCAAATTCAGCCAAGACGACCTGTGCGGTTTCGTCTCTGTATTTGGCGGAGAACATATTCTCTGGACCACAACGTCCCTAAACTAAAACAATAGAGCCCAAATGCTTTTTTGTTAGATCTAAATGATCCTGTTGAGTAAATCTTTGTCTAAAATTAGACTAACGTATCCTCAACAAACGTTTAAGTTGATTTTAGTTTCAAACGAGATTAACGATCCTTAAACCCAACCTACACCCAAATCTAAGAAAATACAGATTTGGACTAATCCACGCCCTACGGGCGACGACATAAATTAGTCTCCGTATACAATCTACGGGCAACCAAAAATAAAATAAACACACACGACACGAAATGATCATCTAGAGAAGGAGAAAGTTATTACCGTGATGCGATAGCGTAATTAACTGTAGGGGCTTGCGCCTGCTGGGAATAACGTCCCCACATTCAAAACCCCCTCAAATAAGGTGGAATCTGACGAAGTCTTCTACAACGGCCACATCTGTCTAAACCTCCGATACACGGTGCTATAAATCAACTTAGCATCTTCGGAGAGGTGGACGGATAAAACCAAATAGCATCTGCCCCCAAATTCAGTCAAGACGAGCTATGCGGTTTCGTCTCTGTATTCGGTGGAGAACAGATTCTGATGCAGCGCCAATCTGAGCAAAGCTCTATTCAAATTTTGAAATTTGAACTGAAACAGCGCTTCATAAAAGCTCTCGCGCTAGTAGCGCCAGCGCTAAGAATCAAAAACTCTGATGCAGTGCTCACGTGCAAAGTACGAGAGCGCTAGCGCTAAGCGCGCTAACACCAAGAGTGAAAGACTCTGATGCAACGGTCACGTGCAAAGCACGAGAGCGCTCGCAGCGCCAGCACTAAGAGTCAAAGACTCTGATGCAGTATTCACGTGCAAAGCACGAGAGCGCTAGCGTTGGAACTAAATGTTCCCCACCCTTGGATCAAAGATCCAACAAAGATGACTAAAAATCATCAGATTACCTCTGAAAATTAGAGCACCATTGGATCAAGTGATTAAAAAATCACCAAGATACAGAATAAGTTCTGTATGGGAAAATATTTTCCCAATCTTGTTAAAAACAAGAAGATTTCCTTCTGTATAATAGAAGCCCTTGGATCAAAGATCCAACGGTGGGAAACATCCCCAAATCAATCAGAGGAAAGATTTCCTTAACTCATTCAATAAATCAGCCTCCCCTATATAAAGGACCGAAGACTTCAAGCCTTGTACTGAGGAACCCCTCCACAAACTTTGAGAAATTTAAAAGAGAAGTGCAAGCTCTCGGAAGAAGAATTTCTTCAAGGTAAATAAAATAGAGAGATCAAAGTATCTCTTTAAAAAGAAGAAGAACTTAATTCTTTTTCTAAATCATAGATCTATAAGACAGAGGTCTTTCACAAAAAGAGATCATAGTACCTCATCATAAAAATGGGGGAGAAGAATTCAATTCTCTTCAGATCACAGTTCCATAAAGACAAAGTCTTTCTCAAAAAACATAAGAGATTGTAACATCTCCTATAAGATAAGAACCATGTTCTTAAAACTATGAGACACGGTTGATCAGAATTACCAAAGAAGCACCTTAGCGCTCCAAGACTGGCGCAGAGCGCCGTAGCACTTCTAGCGCTCTAATTTAAAGAAGCGCCTTAGCGCTCCTAGCGCTCCAATTTAAAGAAGCGCCTTAGCGCTCCAAGTCTGGCGCTCAGCGCCTAACGCTCCAAGCGCTATTTTAAAAGAAGCGCCCAACACTCCAAGGTTGGCGCTAAGCGCTAAGCGCACCACGTGCCCCTCACGTGGGCGCTATTTTATAAAGAGCGCTCTACACTCATTGACTGGCGCTCAGCGCCAAGAGAGCCATGTGCTCCTCACGTGTGCGCTATCTCATAGGAAGAGCCTTAGCGCTCTAAGTCTGGAGCTCAGCGCCAAGCGCGCCACGTGCTCCTCACGTGTGCGCTATCTCACAAGAAGCGTCTTAGCGCTCTAAGTCTGGCGCTCAGCGCCAAGCACGCCATGTGCTCCTCATGTGTGCGCTGAGAGAGTATAAACTGTTCTTTAAATAAATCCCCAGAGTCATAATGAGTGCTCAACACTTAACAAAAGACAAAAAAGTTGTCAGAACCCAAACCAATGCTCAGCATTGTTAAATAAAAAGGGTTGAGCCCAAACAAATGTTCAGTATTTTAACTGAGTGGGCCAAGCCCAAGTTGGCCACAGATCCCTAATTCAGATTAATTGAGCCCATATGCTTATAAATCTTTTTAACTGATTTTAGTCCCAAACTTGACTACAGATCTCCCAACCAATATTGGTTCAAGGGTACATCTTTTTATACCTCTGATATATGTCGTTGTAATTCTTCAACGTCTTCAGAGAGATGGAGGGTCCCAATAACCAATAACTTTTGGCGCATCCCCAAACGGTTGAACCAAAACCACATAGACCATGACGTTTTTAAACTGGACTATGATGTCCTTAAACTTTACTGGTTATGAGGTCCTTAAACTCATGGACTATGATGTCCTTAAACCTATGGACCGCAACGTCCCTAAACTAAAACAATTGAGCCCAAATGCTCTTTTGTTGGATCTAAATGATCCTGTTGAGTGGATTTTAGTCTAAAATTAGACTAACGTATCCTCAATAAACGTTTAAGTTGATCTTAGTCTCAAACGAGATTAACGATCCTTAAACCCAACCCAAACCCAAATCTAAGAAAATACGGATTTGGACTAATCCACGCCCTACGGGCGACAACATAAATTAGTCTCCGTATACAATCCACGGGAAACCAAAAATAAAATAAACATACACAACACGAAGTGACCATCTGGAGAAGGAGAAAGTTGTTACCGCGATGTAGTAGCGTAATTAACCGCAGGGGCTTGCGTCTGCAGGGAAGAGCGTCCCCACAATCAAAAACCCATCAAATGAGGGGGAATCTGATGAAATCTGCTACAACGGCCGCATCCGTCTAAACCTCCGATACACGGTGCCATAAATCAACTTGGCATTTTCGGGGATATTTAGGCGGATAAAACCCAAATAGCATGTGCCCCCAAATTCAGGCAAGACGACCTACGCAGTTCCGTCTTTCCGTTATTTGGCGGAGAACACCTAGCTTCTTGAGGAAACTTGATAACTACCTTATTCAAGAAGTTTCCTTACAACTACCTAGCTTCTATTGGAAGATTGACCTAGCTTCTAGGGGAAGCTTGAGGAAAGACTATAAAAAGGGACCTAAGCCTGCATTAAAGTGGTTGTTGTTGTTGATGGTAGACGATTTCTAGTACACAATCCAAAACCAAATCCAATTCAATTTCAAATCAAGATCCAAATCAAGAATCGTTGAGAACAATATCGAGCGACGACATTCAAGATCCTTTACGTGAAGCCAATCGTCATCAAGAGCACGAGATCCTCGACAGGTCCAAGTCTCACGGAGATCGAGCGAAGCGAAATTAAACGGAATAGTTATCTCTTCAAGGGAGTGATCGAGAGTAATTCTTGTAACCTCAGATTGAAGAAAAGTGTAATTAGAAGTTGATTAATAAAGGTGATCAATTGTTAATTCTCCCTTTCTTTAAACTTTCGCATTATGAAATTTCTAATTCTTGATTCTTTTATTTTCATGATGCGTGAGTAAATCTCCGCTTGCTAAGGATTCGAAGGAATTTGGTGGATCAAATGGTGATGAAATCCTATATGCATCTTATGTCTTATAAGAATTATGAACTTATGGAAAAAGATTCGTCAACGACCAAATTTGGAACGAGATCACTGTTCTTGATAATTTCGTTGCAATTTGGGATTAAATGATTGATGATTCTCTTTGCTAAAGGCTAGATTTGAATGATGATCAATGAAAAGATAAAGAATAGTGAAAGAGAAACCCTAGTTTCTTCAATATATCCCTAATTTTCATTCATCACCATCATTCTAGCTATAATTCATCAATAGATAAGATGAGTCATTTTTGGTATTCATCATTGCTACTAATTCCTATCGAATCCTACAAGCTATTCTACATTTTCTTGATAACTAAAATTGATTTTGGACACTTTCTTGATTACTAAATTTTTAACTCTTTCTTTATTTTTCTTGAAAATATTTCATTTAATAAATCTTGATTCATCTTCTTAAATTTTCTTTACTATTTTCTTTCAACTCAACTAAATCAAGAACGAATAAATACACGAATCTCAGTAGACGACCCGTACTCATTAACGAACTACAAACGACAACGTTATTGATTGCGGTTATAAATTCTTTGATTTTAATAACACTTTTCAAACCAATCAAACGATCAATCACTTGTCCATACCCAGCGTGGTGCAACCAGATGCAATACCTTCCAGGTTATACTATCCAGAAGTTCTATATATATAAGGGGACCGCTGATCCCCACCAGCACGTCACACAATTCAAAGCCCTATGCGGAAATACAGGAGGCGATGATAAACTTCTCCTCCACCAGTTTGTCAGCTCCTTGGTGGACACCGCATTCGAATGGTACTCGGAGCTCCTAAACAACTCCTTTAAGACATTCGCTGAGATGGAACTGCTCTTCACACAGCGGTTTACTAGTGCAAGTGAATGCACTCTAGTCATTGTGCTGATCAATGAAAGGGTTAGATCGAATGAGACGTGGGTTCAGTATGCTATCCGATGGCGAAACCTTTGGTCTAAATGTGAATAGCGCATTGCCGAAACTCCGGCTGTGGGAATGTTCATAGTCACCATTGACCCACAGGCAAAGGTGTACCCCTTCATTGCTTTCTTCAAGCCTGCCACCTTCTAGGAGTTTATCGATAAGTGAGCTTAGTTGGATCAGATGGGACACGGCCTTTCCTCTTCAGGTAGGGACTCACGAAATAACAAAGGCAAAGGCAAGGCGACATTTGTCTCCAATGCGCAGCAACAGCAAAGCGGCCCGAAAGCATCCGGTCGCCAAAATAATAATTGTACTAGTCCCACTCTTGAGGAAAGACTAGGACGCGTGTACTTCTTCCCTTGCGAAAAGACAAGGAAGTTGTTTGATCTTACTACAAAGAACAACACAATAACTTTATCCGAGCCATGGAGACCTGCATAAGCCAGCGAGGTCAACAATCCAAATTACTGTCCTTTCCATCGGGTGGTAAGCCATCCAATTGAAGACTGTTATGTCTTCAAAAACTCGGTCGAAGACCAGTACAAACAAGGCAAATTTATGCTGCCGGACAACTAGAAGGTGGATCTACCACAATGACATACCCCCAAAAGAGGTGATACGCAGGTGGCATCTTGTTCACTGGTGACAGAAGCTCTGTGGGAGAGGGTTCTTTCTTTAAAAATGAGGAGAATGCTAAAAGACCTGCACGCATGTCCGGCAGTCAGGTAGAAGAGCCCGCTTAAGCCCGAAATCAAAGAAGGGATGTTGAAGCCACGTACCTCTCCAAAAGCCGACGACAAAGGGAAAAATCCCCCAAGTCCCTCAATTTCCTCTTCTAAAAAGCAGCAACAGAAGAAGAAGGCCAAGAAGCCCATATAGACCGATGAAAATGTTGACAGCCATACAGAATTACAGAAGTATATCGACGCGTTGGAGGAATATAACCAGAAGGTGCGTGTACCCATAACGCTTGATGAATTATTTCAGCATCTCTTCGAAAATAGTGATGCCGAGGAAGAAGAAAACTCGACGGAAGTAGAAGAACAGGTGGAAAGTTGCCACGTGATCTCTCACTCCTTCTCATATGATGAAGATTCTCCGCCAGCGTCAGAAAGTGACAATGATGAGCAGGGGGCAGAATCGGCACTAGATGCTCCGATTCCCTCACAAGTGTTGGATATATATGCCCTAAAGGCCATTATTGTATATGTATACATGTGCATACTTGGACATATTTAAATGTTTACCGCCGAAAACGGGAGACGAACCGCGTAGGTCGTCTTGCCTGAATTTGGGGGCAGATACTATTTGGTTTTATCCGTCCACCTCTCCGAAGATGCCAAGTTGATTTATGGCACTGTGTGTTGGAGGTCTGGACGGATGCGGCCATTATAGCAGACTTCGTCAAATTCCCCCTTATTTCTGAAGGGTTTTTTTTATTGTGGGGACACTCTTCCCTATAGGCGCAAGCCCCTGCAGTTATTTACGTTACCGCGTAGCGATAACCACTTTCTTCTGCTCCAGATGTTCACTTCGTGTCGTGTGTGTTTGTTTTATTTTTGGTTGTCCCTGGATTGTATACGGAGACTAATTTGTATTGTCGCCCGTAGGGCGTGGATTAGTCCAAATCCATATTTTCTTAGATTTGGGTTTGGTTTGATTTAAGGATTGTTAATCTCGTTTGGGATTAAGATCAACTTAAACGTTTGTTGAGAATACTTTAGTCTAATTTTAGACTAAGATCTATTCAGCAGGATTTTTTGGGATCATTCACACACAACAAAAGAGCATTTGGGCTCTATTGCTTTAGTTTAAGAACATTACGGTCCGTTATTAGTTTAAGGACGTTTCGGTCCATAGCTAGTTTAAGGACGTTGCGGTCCATAGGTCACCATTTTTGGGATAATAGTTTAGTTTAAGGACATTACGGTCCACATCTAGTTTAAGGACATTGCGGTCTACAGCTAGTTTAAGGACATTACGGTCCATTGTGATATGCTCATGGGTTTGGGAATGCACCCAAGAACCGTTGGCTGTCAGGACCCTCTACCTCTCTAAAAACGTTGAAAAATTACAACGACATGTATCAAAGGTATGGAGAGATGTACCCTTGAACCGAATTCCAGATTGAAGGGAAAGATCATGGTGGAATGAACACCATTTTAGATACCATCTGTTAGGAGATCATTAGTCATCTTTGGAATTAAGATCGATTTGGGGAGACCTGAGTATAGGAGGGCTCGGTTGATTGATGATCAAAGGGGTTTTGGCTTTAGGAGACTTGACTAATTTGGGCTAAGGTTGGCCTCTCATAGTGTTAAACACTAATATCTGCTCGGCGTTCATGTGCTTTCACGTGAGGCTCTAAAGCAGTGTTAAACACTGGAATTTGGAGCACTCACATGCGGCACGTGAGGCACCTGAGAATTAGGCACTGAGAATTGGGTTTATTCCCTTTTTCTTTTATAAGTGGTGAGGGTCACGTGGGATCACATGAGGCGCCCCAAAATGGGAGCTGTCTTTGGATTTATTCCCCTTTTCTTTTTGAAAGTGTGAAGCACTATTAGGGGGTCATGTGAGATCACGTGAGGTGCCCCAAATAGGAAATGTTTTTGGATTTATTCCCCTTTTCCTTTTAAAAGTGCTAAGCACTATTAGGGGGTCACGTGGGATCACGTGAGGCGCCCCAAATGGGAATTGTCTTTGGATTTATTCCCCTTTTCCTTTTGAAAGTGCTAAGCACTATTAGGGGGTCATGTGGGATCACGTGAGGCGCCCCAAAATGGGAACTGTATTTGGATTTAATCCCTTTTTCTTTTATAAGTGCTAAGCACTTATTTTAAGGGGTCACGTGGGAATATGTGAGTCAATCTTAGTTGTTTTTTTCTTTTTTTATGCAGGGTTAAACCCTAGTTTTGTCAGAGGAATCAAATTCTTATATCTTTCGGAAGAATTAAATTCTTTAAATTTAGTTCTTTCCTCTAAGTTTTGGAACTGCATGACAGAATCTCTCCGATGAGAATTAAATTCTCAAATTGTGGGGAGATCTACTTCTACAGATCTCAACCAGAGGAAGAACTAAGTTCTTGTTTGGAAAAGTTAAACTCTTGTATGAGGAGATAAAATGATCTCTAGTTCCTTTTTTCTTAACTAGGATTTCTATTCTTCAAAGAGAACTCTTCATATTTTTTTCTCAAATCTTATGGGGGGTCTCCTCTCCTTCTCCTTTCAGTCTTGGATCCTTTATATAGTAGAGGCATGTCTGTTGATTTAGTTAAGGAAATCTCTTGTTGAGAGATCTTAATTGATTTGGGGATTTTATCTACCGTTGGATTTTTAATCCAAAGACTTCTGTTTTACAGAAGACATTTTTCTTGTTTTTAATAAGATTGGGAAAATATTCTCCCATACAGAGCTTATTCTGTAGCTTGGTGGTTTTTAATCACCATTGTATCTTTAATCCAACGGTGCTCTTTTTTACACAGCGTAATCTTTCTTGTTTAGAAAGATTGGGAAAACATATTCCCATACAGAGCCAATTCTCTAGCTTGGTGATTTTTAATCACCATTGGATTTTTAATCCAACGGTGCTCTATTTTACAGAGCGTAATCTTTCTTGTTTAGAAAGATCGGGAGATATTTTCCAAATAGGATTTTGATCCCTCTTATTTAGAATTTAATTCTATCGGCTCAGAAGGCATTAGGAACCCTCACGTGTAGCACGTGACCCCATAGGATTAAACCGGTTTGCTTATATGCAGCAGTCCCAGAGAAAAGCATCATGTGTTGGCACATGAGCTGATGTTCAGGAGTGTCATGTGTGGCATGTGACCCCCACGAAGTTAAGCCCAACAACGAGCATCACGTACTAACACGTAAGCTTCTCTGTCCTGTTATTTGCTTTAGGAAGGTGCCTATATACTTTGTATATAGATGCTCATGTGTTTTACACGTGATGCCTATTTGGCCCTTGGTTATTTATGTTCAGCACTCAAATGCTTTGCATATGAGCGCCCACGTGTTTTACACGTGATTCCTGTTTGGCCCTTGGATATTTATGTTCAGCGCTCATATACTTTGCATATGAGCACCCACGTGTTTTACACGTGATGTCCAACTGTGAATTCTTTTCCTCTTTCCTCTTCTTTTTTTATAAGGGTTATAAGGGAACAAATAGCTCTTGGCCGAAAATTTTGGCAGGAACAAATGCCCCCCACTACTTTGCCCATGTAAGCATGTACGTGGGTGAAGTAGTGCAGAGTTATGCATGGCCATAGAGAAGTTCTCGCAAGGACATTATTTTCCTTACAAGTCGAGACGAATCAAGAAGTTCTCGTAGGAAATTATTTTCCCTATGAGGCGAGATGAATCGAGAAGCGATGGCTTAGGAAACAGGTTCAGATCTGTCACCTAAGACTTTTCAATTTTATGAGCCGTGAGGGTCTTATAAAGTCTTTTCTCCCTACAAGTCGAGAGGATCCCGTATGTGTGTTTTTTCCTTAGGAGTCGTGAGAACTCCTAAGTGTATTTTCTCTTAAGAGTCGTAAGGATCTCACAAGAGAGTTTTCCCCCTTACAAGTCGAGAGGACTCGTAAGTGGGTTTTTTTTTCGATATTCGACTTTGGAGAAGAGGGCCCGTAGATAGTTTACAAGAGTCAGTTTGGATCTTCTTGTAGGGCAGCGATGAGTTAGGAAATAGGTTTTGTTCACCGCCGAAAGATGGCACACAGGACTGCGATGTCCTGACGCTGAGATTCGGGGCAGATGCTATTTGGTTTTATCCGTCCACCTCTCCGAAGATGTCAAGTTGATTTATGACACCGTGTATCGGAGGTTTAAACGGATGCGGCCGATGTAGCAGACTTCGTCAGATTCCCCCTCGCTTGAGGGGTTTTTGATTGTGGGGACGCTCTTCCCTGCAGGCGCAAGCCCCTACAGTTAATTACGCTACCGCATCGCGGTAACAACTTTCTCCTTCTCCAGAATTTCACTTCGTGTCGTGTGTGTTTGTTTTGTTTGTGGTTGCCCGTGGATTGTATACGGAGACTAAGTAATGCCGTCGCCCGTAGGACGTGGATTAGTCCAAATCTGTATTTACTTAGATTTGGGTTTGGTGTTTTTAGTTTAAGGATGCATTAGTCGCGTTGCGGCTAAGATCAACTTAAACGTTCGTTAAGGATATGATAGTCCTGTTTGAGACTAAGATCAACTTAACGTGATAATCCATTTAATATCTGGCCATCGGGACTCATCACCTCTCTAACGTCGTTGAAGGATCACAACGGCAGATGTCAGAGGAGTTCAGAGATGTACCCTTGAACCAAGGTTGATTTGGAGTTTTATAGTCCGTTTGAATGTTTAAGGATACGTTAGCCGTGTTTGGAGCTAAGATCAACTTAAACGGGATCGTTTAGATCCGGGAAAAAAGCATTTGGAGGCTCTATTGTTCCAGTTTAGGGACGTAGTGGTCCATAGGTAGTTTAGGGACGTTGCGGTCCATGCTCCAGTTTAGGGACGTGGTGGTCCATATTCCAGTTTAGGGACATGATGGTCCAATATTAGTTTAGGGACATTTCGGTCCAATATTAGTTTAGGGACGTTTCGGTCCACGAGTTTAAGGACCCCGCAGTCCATATTCATGTGTGGTTGTTGGGACCCGTCGCCACTCTGACGTCGTTGAAGGATTACAACGAGAGGTGTCGGAAGAGCTCGGAGATGTACCCTCGAACCGGATATAAATTGATTTAAGGGAGCAATATCGCTCAGTCAATTTAATTTGAGGATTTACGGCCATGATTGGGCTAAGTCCAAAGTATTCAACGCCTTTTATTTGTTTTTGGTCTGTTAGGCCTGTGTTAGGGCTTGACCCATTTTTAAATAATGCATTGCATTATTTTCTATTTTTTTTGTTTGGGCTCTGCCTATAAAAGATGCAGAGTATCAATTTATTTAGGGCTCTGCAAGCCATCTGCATAGCATTTTTATTATTTTGTTTGGGCTTTGCCCATTTATAAATGATGCAGAGCATCAATTTAATTAGGCCTGTTTGGTCTTTTAATTGGGCCTGGCCCTTCAGTAAATGAAATGCATTGCATTTGTCAGGTGCTTTGCGCTAATCACTGAGCGCAAGCGCTTATGGTGAGGACACGTGTCATGTTCTGGTGAGCGCAAGCGCAACGGAGCAGTGCGCTGCGCTAGTAAGCTGCGCTGTTGCGCTGCTGACACGTGGCGCGCTCTGGTGAATTGCGCCAATTCCAGAGAGCAAAGCTCTATTTCAAGAGCGCGTAGCGCAATTTGTTCTGTAGCTGACACATGGCGCTCTCTCAAGAGCGCAACAGCGCAGTTTGGAAGTGCAAAACACTAAGAATCTTTTAGATTCAAGAACAGAAGTGCAGAGCACTATTTGATTTCTTGATCTAATTTAGATCAAAGAAAAATAAGTTTTTTCTTTTTGTTTCAAGAACCAGAGGTTCATAAAAGTGCAAAGCACTATTTTTTATTTTTGTTGCTTTCTTTTTTTTTAAAGAACCTGTGGTTCACAAGAAGTGCAAAGCACTGTTTATTATGTGAAGAACATTGATCTGGTTTTTAGATCAATGATTTATTAAAAGAGATTTCTTCTCTCTCGTGAAGGTTTTTACCTTTTTCTTTGAAATTTTCTCAGAATTCTCTCTCTGTTTGAATCTTTTGATTTTTTTCAAGAAAAAATGTTCCTCCTTTGAATTGAGGTCTGGGGTCTCTTTTATAGTGCCCATAAATTAGTTAATTTTGTTGAAGAGATCTTTCTCTGAGTGATTTGGGGAATTTTCTTCACCGTTGGATCTTTGATCCAAGGGCTTCTGTTTTACAGAAGAAAATTTTCTTGTTTTAACAAGAACAGAAAAGATTTCTTTAGAATTTTAATTCTGTTTGGCGCAAATGCCCCAGCGCGTGACACGTGTCGCGCAGCGCACAGCGCAGCGCAACTGCGCTAGCGCATCTGCGCGTGACACGTGTCGCGCAGTGCAACTGCGCTAGCGCATCTGCGCTGACACGTGTCGCGCAGCGCAGTGCCTGCGCAACTGCGCTAGCGCATCTGCGCTGACACGTATCGCGCAGCGCAGTGCCTGCGCAACTGAAGCGTTGCTTCCTTTAATTTTGCTTAAAATAGAGCTTTGCTCTGATTGGGCGCGCCTTCTTGGGCGCTGCGCTGACGTATCAGCGCCTGACATGTGGCGCGTTGCGCCCGAGATTTGAAGCGTTGCTTCAAAATTTTGAATTTTGAATTTCAACAGAGTTTTGCTCTGATTGGGCGAAACAAATGCCACCCACCGTTGCGCTCACGTGGCGCACACGTGAGTGCAGCGGTGGCAAACTCCTGATCGTTGGATCAAGGGGTGAGCTCAAGGGGCGCAAGCGCCTTATAAATAGGACCTCTGGCCCTTAGAAAAATCTTACCGTTTTAAGATTTTTATTTTCTAGAGCTTTACTCTCACTCAAGAACTTCAGGGCTTTGCTCATTTCTAAAGTCAGAAACTTTAGGTAAAAATTAATTTAAATCAAATTAATTTAACTTAATCTCAACCAAAGAGCTTTGCTCTCACAGATCTTTTGATCTAAAGAGATCCCCATTGGGGTTTCATAAACAGAGCTTTGCTCTCAAAAACTTATAGATCTACAGGGATCTTGTTCATGGGTTTTAACCCATGAACAGAGCTTTGCTCATAGATCATCTGTAGATCTTTTAGATCTGAAAAATGAAAAAATTTCACAAGTTTTTCGTGGATTTTCCAAGATTCCAAAATTTTTAATTCTTTTAGGTGTAGACATTTTCTGATGGACCTTTCCATTATTACCATAGAGCTATGCTCTTTTTAAGGAATCTTATTTCCCTGGGACCAGAGTTTGACAAGTGTCACTCTGTGACAGAGCTTTGCTCTGAAAGAGGAGATTTTCTCCCTGTCTCTAGGGATTCTTCCCCCACTTTTTTAATGGGAATGTTTTCCTAGGGACCAACTGACAATCTCATCCAATGATGAGGTTATCTTATTAACTGACGTATTGTCATCCAGATTTTATGGGTCCCCCTTCGGTCTCCTACCCACTACACTGCTGTGTGGTGTAATTAATTAATTTTAATTAAATTAATTTTTAATTGATTGATTAATGCATTTTTTCTTAAACGCTAAGCGTTGGAATTGTAACACTAACGGCTAATTTCTGTTCACTTGCAGCGATCATGTCTCTCGACACCTCGTTCCCGTTCGTCCGCTCGGAGGAGGGATTTCCCGAGGCGCCCTTGGACCGTGAAGTCCTGGCCATGATTAGAGAATACGACCCGGAGTACAAGAATCTCCACCTTTGGGGGTCTTGGTATAACCAGATCATTATGGGTCGACGTAGCTTCACATGCGCAGTGCCGTCCGAGCCCATCACGGCGATTCATTATGCTACCCCACCCTCGGTGCAGTATGCCGTGGAGATGGTGGATTGGACATCGAAGGGTTTTCTTCATCCGGCTATAGATGCCATCCCGGTCCAGCATCCTATGGTCTTGGATATCCTAGGACGCTGTATCTGTCAGGGCGAGGCGAGACCTTGGGGGCAATCATATAACATTGGTCTGATCCCCCGTCACCCGATTGGCTATCTACCATAGGCCCGGTACATCCTGTCGACGAAAAAGTCGCAGTTGATAAGGTTAGGACTGTACACCGCAGTGTATGTCTCTCTGTTTCAATATCCCACGCTCCCGACCTGGTGGTTTAAGGCTTTCCTGGAGCAATGGAACATTCCTACCCACACTTTCCTTGCCATGGATCGGGAAGTGTCCATCTCTTTGGAGGAGTTCACGGAGGTATCCGGTCTACCAGTCATGGGAGAACATTATGAGGAGCTGCTCCCGACAGATGTGTACGTCTTTGGTGCTAGGCCGATGGTAAGGGGGGTCATGCCGGAGAATGCTGTTCAGCACCAGTTCCTAAGCTTGATTAAAGTGTTGAACATATATGAGTCCCTCTTCGTCGAACATGGGAGTCGGGGAGTTAACTTTGAGGACTTCATTGCTTGTTTCCTTCGTCCAAGCGTCATCTCATCAGAAGCTGCCAAGTTTGCTGTCCTGGATGACCCTTTCGGTCTAGGTGTGGACAATCTACCGGAGAAGGATATAGATCAAAAGGGTTTTTTCCTTCCGGACTTCCCTACCATGTCATTTGCAGAAATTGCGGCTCCTGGAATGGATGAGGAGGCTTTTTTCGTAGGATTTCTTGGATTGTGGCTGAGCTGGTTTGCGATCCCAACGCACTCTCATCGGATGCGGCCCTCTGTCTTTTATCCAGCCCACCGGATGGCCATCGGGGTAAAGATGGCTGTTGGGATCGCTGGCTTGGCGCACTTATACCATGGCCTCAGTCGAGCAGCGGATGCTAATGAGCCCGGGGTACTGCACGTGGTCTTCCCGATGCATTACTTTGCATCGTGGCTTGAGCTACACACGGCGGGTGTCTTCCGTCTACATAAAAGGCCCTCGTTCTTTGACAAGTGCGGTTTTCCTCGCATTATACAGCTGATCGGCGCATCAATTGTAACCCCATCACCGCGGAACGCCCGGGGCTCACTCCTTCGCCCTCATACCGTTGGAGCCGGGATGTCCTTTGTCGATAAGGTATTGACCATTGGAAAGGCGTCTACCACTGCGACACGGCCATTACAAGATGTCTTTAAGGATGGAGCCTCAGTTTTGACGGCGAGGGAGACCCTTCACTTATATTCCATTAGACCGGGTTTCCTAGTTTTTAGGCAGAACGGTGTGGCAATTTTTATGAGGTATAACCCGCATCGTTTTGCTCAACAACTGGGCTACGATCAAGGGGTCCCCTTGGAAGCCTTCTTGCTGGAACCCACTGCCACTGAAGAAGGGATGGAGAACGCACTGCACCATTTCATGCGCTTGAATACGAGCTCTCATTTTTTTATCAATGCGCCGGCTTACGCTCCGAGACTCCTCAATGTATACAAAGACTGGTATAATCATGCGACAGGAGCCGTTATAAAGGAGGAAAGGCGACTGTTGGTCGATCGTAAGGGTGCGCCTCCAGGTACCGATCGCAACGCTCCTTTGGTTCCTAGAACTCCAGTAGTCGCTCCTCTAAAAGAGGTTAGAACCGGGCCACCACGTGCGCAAAGTCCTCCACGTGGCTCGTCGCCCCCTGATGTCACAGATGCACCTGCAGCGCCCTGTGCTCCAGTGGAGACAGTGGTTGTATCCTCGCCGGAGTCTGGCGTGGGTGCGGACATCGAGACCCGTCGTCCCAAGGTGGCTGCTAAGCGGAAGTCGATCCCACGTGAGCCTAGGGGCGGGGGTCAGAAGAAAAAGAAATCGCTCTTCGCTGCAGATGTCGTGTTCGGTCAGGAACCCCATGCTCCCTATGCCGAGGGTCTGATCGAATACGGGACTAACGAAGGATTAGTGATGCCGCCGCCGGACGATACAGACTTGGAGGCTGCTCTCGAAGCTTCAACGTGGTTGGCGAGGCGTGACGCGTGGCTAGCTAAGCTTGCGCAATCAGGTAACTACTAGTCGCCTTTTCTTTATTGCAACATATCCTCTTCATTGCCTTTGACTAACGCTTTTCTTTCTTTTCTTTCAACAGGCATCACTGATGAAGAAGCCATTGCCGCTTCTCTGAAGACTTTCCAGGAGGAGGAACGTCTTAGAGCATCCATGGGCCTTAGTAAGTTTCAATTTATTAAGTTTTCATTTCCCTTGTGTTATGGTCAATCTAACCTTTCCCTCTTAATCACAGGGACCTCAATGCCGCTCCCGCCAAGTGATGCAGATGTCCTACCGGCTGCCGACGTTCCTGCTTCCTCGGGGTTACCGCAAGAAGTCCGTCTTGAGGAGCCGATGAGAGACGCCTTAAAGGCTCTGGAGGTGTCTTTGTTTACGGATGACGACGCCGCGGTGAAAGAGGCGTCACAGAGGTCTATTGTGACAGCTCGGGAGGAAAGAAAGCGGCTAAGGCGTGAGGCGAAGGCACGCAGGGCTGCCTTGGCTGTGGGAGCGGGCCCCAGCACCGTCCCTTGCGCTGATACTCCATCCGAAGAGGCCCCTGTTGCCCTATCCACTGCCCGCAGAGAGGTGGCGCGCGCAGTTCGGAGCGCAAATGGTAAATCCGCTTCAGGTAATATTTCTCTCAGAGTTTTTGTTATAAGGATTTTAATGCCATTGGTCCTTATATCTCTTATCTTGCAGGGCCAAGTCCGATCAAGGGGGAGGCGGAAACCGTTGATCCCAAGGAGACAGAGGAGGCAGCTCCTACCGAGCCTGAGCCGACGGTGGGCAACGTCACGGAGGCTTCGGGGCCCAAGATGGAGGTTGAGGGGTTTTCAGCTGAGAGGGTCATTGATGCCCAGCCTGAAGTGGCGGCAGATGAAATGATCATTACAACTGAACCGAGGGTGGTGGCGGACGAGGCGCTTGAGGCTGGCGACCTCGTGGTGACGGTGGATGAGCCGATGGAGACGGCGGAGCCCGAAGAAGTAGCGGGTGAGATGGGTACGACTCTTGGGGAAGAGTTAGCCACTCTCTCCCAAGAGTTCGGCAACGCTCCAATAATTGCCCTCCCCGTGTACGATCTTCCGCCGTCTCCAGGTCTTGCGAGCACGACAACGGTCCCTATCGAGTCGGGTGATGAGGCCACGGGCGGTGGCCTCATGTCCATGAAGGAGGGAAACGCCTCCGTTTCAGCCGGCAGCTCGTCAGGTAAATCCCAAGTTAGTGTTCTTTCTTTACCTCACAATTTTTCTGACAAATTTACCTTTTTTTGTAACGCAGGTGCAGTCAGCGCCGATGCCCCACTGCTTGAGGGAGCGCCTTCAACGACTGCCTTGGCGGTGGTCACCTCTCAACCCTCTCTCATACCCTCGAAGATGTTGGAAGGTATAGGGTTTGCAATTTATTAATCTTATCTTCCAGACGCATAATTTGTGTACTAAAGTCACACTATTGTATCTTTCAGGAGTGCTTTTTGACCATCTTTACCAGATGTTGCTCCCACACTTCTCCTTCCCATCCGAACTCGCTTCTTCCTCTGGTGGCGTTGGTGAGTATGATTTCCAATGATATCCTTCTTTCTTCATTGATGGAATTACTTCTAAACCCTTTTTTCTCATCTCGACTGCAGTGTTACAAATCGAAGGAGGGGATGAAAGATGGGCTGCGCCGCCGACCTTTCCGGCCCTGCCACCTGCCTCAGCTGGTACAGCGACTATCACATTGATAAATCCCCCCCTTTTTATTTTCTGAACCGTTATCTGATCACATCTTGTTTCTTTTCAGCTGTCGTTCCGGTCTCGGCGCCCTTCGAATCTCGCATCATAATGCCAGCAGGTCCTTACCTGAGACGTCCATCTTCGAAAGGCACCGCGAACAGCTTGCGTATGTTGAGCGATTACATTGAGGAGCTCGATGTCGAGACCCCTACTTCTGCTGCGGATTTTGCTACAGCGGTTAACCCGATGCTGGTGATACTCGTGAACTTTCATGATGAGGGTATTATCGCTTCTTGGGTTAACCATTGCAGGGAGATCGAGGCCCGCCTGCATCAGTTGGAGTTGCTGTGTCCCGCTCCCGAGACCTTGGCCGCCAGCAATCAAAGAGCAGCGTGGATTGAGCAGAGCGCTTCTTACTTCCGCCATCTCGAACAAGAAGTCATTTCAAGGCGTAAGGAGCACGGTGAGACTTCGAGCAAGTCTGCCCAACTGCATGCTCGGGTGGAGGCCAATGCTGTACGGCTGAAGGTTGTTTTTGAGGGCCTTCTGCAATGTCTTTCCGAAGGGTTATCATTGAGGCAACAGCTTGACGTCGTCGAGCGAGATGCGCCCAGCTAGGAAGCAGCCCAAAAGGCGGCGGAGGAGCAACTCTCATCCTTCTTGCAGCAGCGAGCCCAGGTGGAAGCAGAGGTGGCCGCGGCAGCCACTCAGGAGGAGGCGCTGAAGGAAGTGCGAGAGCGGCTTGCGGATTTGTTAAAGACACTTCCTCCTCAGTAGCTATCCCTCTTTATATCGTTTGTAATTGTAAATAAAAAAAGTATATATATATTTTTCATTCTTTAGCACAATGTATCCTGTATTCAATCAAGTTTATGAATAAAAGATACACATTTTTTTGTAATGTCTTGTGCTATTTCCTTGCTTTTTCTTTCTTTTATCATCAGCATGCCGCCTTAGTCAATATGGTCAACAGATAATAGAGCATACATCTTGACTTTCTTAAGAATCAGCTATGGCTTAGGCCGCAGGTTCAGATCTGCTGCCTAAGACTTTTCAACTCTATGAGCCATGAGGGTCTCGTAGAGATTTTTTTTTTTACGGATCGAGAGGATCTCGTAGGTGGGTTTTTCTCCTTAGGAACCGTGAGGATTCCTAAGTGTGATTTTCTCTTGTAAGTCGTAAGGATCCTATAATAGAATTTTTCCCTCTTACGAGTCGAGAGGACTCGTAAGCGGTTGTTTCCCTCCTTGTCGAGATTCGACTTTGGAGAGTGAGACCCGTGAATAGTATGCAAGAGACCTTTTTGGATCGACTTGCAGGATCCCATTGTTCAGGAAGCAAGTTTTTTTTTAGTCCCTGCTGCCTGAGACTTCATTTGCAGTTTGAGACGAATCGGGAATTTTCCCGCGGAGACACTGGTTTCTCTGCGAGCCGACGCGAATCAGGAGGCTCTCGTCAAGGAGTGTTTGTATCCGTGAGTCGAGGAGTTTGCTAGGGATTATTCGTTTCCCAAGCGCCAAGGATTATTTGTTTCCTTGGGGTCTGAAACGAGTCGAGGATTTCCCACGGAGGCACTGGTGGCTCTGGGAGTCGACGCGGATCAGGGAGCTTTCGTCAAGGAGTGTTTGTATCCGTGAGTCGAGGAATTTGCTAGGGATTATTTGTTTCCCAAGCGCCAAGGATTATTTGTTTCCTTGGGGTTTGAAACGAGTCGAGGATTTCCCACGGAGGCATTGGTGGCTCTGCGAGTCGACGCGGATCAGGAGGCTCTCGTCAAGGAGTGTTTGTATCCGTGAGTCGAGGAATTTGCTAGGGATTATTTGTTTCCTAAGCGCCAAGTATTATTTGTTTCCTTGGGGTTTGAAACGAGTCGAGAATTTCCCACGGAGGCACTGGTGGCTCTGCGAGTCGACGCGGATCAGGAGGCTCTCGTCAAGGAGTGTTTGTATCCGTGAGTCGAGGAGTTTGCTAGGGATTATTTGTTTCCCAAGCGCCAAGGATTATTTGTTTCCTTGGGGTTTGAAACGAGTCGAGAATTTCCCACGGAGGCACTGGTTGCTCTGCGAGTCGACGCGGATCAGGAGACTCTCGTCAAGGAGTGTTTGTATCCGTGAGTCGAGGAATTTGCTAAGGATTATTTGTTTCCCAAGCGCCAAGGATTATTTGTTTCCTTGGGGTTTGAAACGAGTCGAGAATTTCCCGCGGAGGCATTGGTGGCTCTGCGAGTCAACGCGGATCAGGAGGTTCTCATCAAGGAGTGTTTGTTTCCCTGAGTTGAGGTATTTGCCGAAGAGACTGGTTTCTTCGGAGTTGGGATGAATCATCGAGACCTGGCTTCGTTTTCTGGCGGAGCCTGTTGGGAAAGTATGGTTCCCTCTTCGTTTGCGCCCTTGGATTGTATACAGGGATCGATATGATCTTAACTATAGGGCCCAAGTTTTATCATCATTTTTTTTGTTTTATTTCCGCGATGCTCTATCATTTCAGCTTTTATATCGCGAAGGTCGCGATTGCCCAATCATTTCGGCTATTTTTCGCTGTACCCAATCATTTCGGCTGTTTATTTTATTTTTACTCGCTGTTTTTTATTGCGAGTTGCCCAATCATTTCGGCTATTTATTTCATTTTTACTCGCTGCTTTTTATTGCGAGTTGCCCAATCATTTCGGCTATTTCGCATGCATACATTTTTACTTGCTGCTTTTATTGCAAGTTGCCCCATCATTTCGGCTATTTCATATGCACGAGCGGCCTACTGGCTTTCGCCGTAAACCTGAAATTAAACACCGATTTCGGCATCAGCACCGCTACAACTGGGATATTGTCAGGAGCGAATCATCATCTGCCTCTGTCGATGTTGAACAAAGGTGGCTTAGCGACCAGGGTTAGGGTCCTGTCGTCTAAGGCTTTTAACTTCATGAGCCGTAAGGGTCTCACAAAGGTATTTCTCCCTACAAGTCGTGAGGATCTTGTAGGTGTATTTTCTCCTTAGGAATCGTGAGAATTCCTAAGTGTATGTTCCTCTGTAAGTCGTAAGGATCCTACAAGAGGGTTTTCTCCTTGTAAGTCGAGAGGACTTATAAGGGTTGTTCATCATGCGAACATATCCACAGTCTCGGATGAGACTTGATTAGGGAAATGTTTATTCGCGCCCGTGGATTGTATACAAGGGTCAGTATTGAACCACTTGTAGGGCAATATCGGGAGTTGTGGGAGTTGCTTAAGCACAGGTTTAGGTCCCTGTAACTTAAGACTTTCAACTTTTATGAGCCGTGAGGGTCCCATAAGGCAGTTCTCCTTACGAGTCGTGAGGATCTCGTAAGTGTATTTTCTCCTTAGGAATCGTAGGGATCCCTAAGTGTGTTGCTCCCTTGTGAGTCGTAAGGATTTCACGCGGGTGGTTTCTCCTTACAAGGTCGAGAGGATCTTGTAAGTGTTCTTTAACGAGGTTGCGCCCTTTCGGGTTTTCACAAACACTCGCCGGTAGCCCTGCTGTTTTTACTCACGGAGCCCTTTCGGGTTTTCATCCGTGCCCTTTTTGCTTATGGACATACCTTTTTTTTTATTCTTTTTATTTTTATATATATATTTTTTACGAGGTCACGCCCTTTCGGGTTTTCACGAACACTCGTGATTGAATGAGATTTAGCGTGCTTGCGCTTTCTAAAAGATAGATCAAAAATATTTGTAACCGCAATCAAGAACGGCGTCGCTTTGCAGCTAGCCGGTGAGTACGGGTCGGTCCACAGGGATTTTGTGAGTTTCCGATTAGCGCTTACGAGTTAATTCCGAAGGGTGTTCGGATTAATTATTAAATCTAAAAATCTAATTAACCTAGGGCAATTATCTAGATCTACTCTTGCTAGGGCTAGGTTTAGGGATGATTTGGAAATGTAATTAAATCTCACCGCTTTCAATACCCGAATGAAGATCTGTGAGGAGTTATGGTAATTATCAATAAAGGGGATTAGATCCGTTCGGAAAGGTGTTCCTTCCTCTAGGTTCTTGTCCTTCCTTTAGAGATCCTTACCCTAACCTCCATGGAAAACATCACACCCGGGCCTTTATACTACGGTATCACCGCTATCTCGAAGGATAGGGTGCCGTAGGGAGCGGTATGTGCATGTATGCATGGAGTCCTATTGTAAATGTTTGGTGGGCAAGAAAGGGATGAGAGATCTCATCTCTCAAAATCCTTCCCCAAATCTAACTCTAAACAAGTTCCTAGGGCATGAAATTAAATCTACCTAGGGCAAGGAATTGAAATCTACACTAGAGCAAGAAATTAAATTACTTACAGATGGCTCTCTCCAAACATCAAAGCAGGGTTGTCAGATCTGAATTTCTGAATTAAAGAGAGGCACCGATGCTCTCCAAAAGATTTCTGAATTTTTATTAAAAGGAGGCATAAAAAATACAAGGACTTGGGTTCTATTTATAGGACATAGAAACCCTAGGTTTACAATTGATCCGCATGTCTAAAATTACAAATATACCCCTAAAAAATCTTTCCAAAGCCACCACAACATTATGGTAAAAAATTCTCTGAGTGAGGGCATTATACGGCCGCGGAACCGCGGCAATGGAGGGCTTGGGCCGTGGTTCCGCGGCCCTTTAGTGAGCTCTTCTGATGATTTTTCTTGGGCTTCTTCAGGTTTCTTTGGGCTTTTCACTTCTTTAGTCTTTTCTCCATTTGGGCTTCTACATTGATTCCAGATCTTCAGTGAACACTTGTAGCGATCTTTTAACCGTTTTCCTTGATAATTTAGATCGTGTTTTGTTCTTCGTCTAGGCTTGACTAGGATCCTTCTATTTGTTGGTCAAAAGTCCCTTTTTCTGTCGTCTTTTGTCTTTTTCACTGTTTTCGCTCCAAAAACCTGTAACCTGTAACATGTAGCAGACATGGGTCAAAAGCACCTGTTTTTATTGTGAAATGCGTAAGAATGGGGATTACAAAATGCAATATTATGATATGAACAAATACCCCCAAACTTATCTTTTGCTCGTCCTCGAGCAAACTTATTATTTATTCTAGATAAAAATCTAACCTAGCCGCACTTTCGCAGGGAAACGCGATTGCACTGAGCACGTGCAACAAGCCGTTAAACCTCTAGGTGTCCCTAGTAGGAGGAGTGTTGTCTCCTGAGGGTTTTCAGCGGATACTACCCACAAAATCCTATCAATTCAGCTTTTCGACTTTTGTTCTCCAATTAGGTTTTCTAACAAGGAATTCTATTATTGTCGACCCGTAAATTATCCACCCATATTCTTCACACTTCCTCATCATTTAACTTAAGATTATATATGTTATGCAGACTTACTTAGCTTTCGGCATTTCTTAAGTTTTCCTTCTAGGGTTCCATCTCCACTTAGGAATTTCTATCAACTCTATCAAAGATACAAGTTCTATTCTTCATTCCTTTCTTTCATCTAAACTCCAATCACATATCCCCACGTGTGTGTATAAATCACCCCTACACTTGGAAATTCAAATCAAGCAATCATACTCTCGTCCATTGTCCAAAGCACTTCTTAATTGGTGAATTTTTAATTGAATTTTGCTTACACATCCTTCATGCGACCGTTAATACTTCTTGAGGTACCAACGACCGATTACAAAATGTGTTTGCACATTAAAGCGTAATTCCTAGTCTTGCAACACCCAAGACTTTAGCAGTGACTCCCAAACCAGTTGGTCTAAGGCACTAGGTGATGAAGCACCCTCGCTAAATATTTTTCTATTTTTACAGCCTTAAGTAATCACAAAAACCAGTGTTCATTTTTTTCTTTTCTTTATTCTCTCTTTTTTCTTTTATTTTCTTCGTACTAAGGACTTTAGACAAGAGCATTTCAAGGTCTCCTCTACTATTCCAAGTTTCAAGGTGCGTGATTGTGCAAATTGTAGGGTATACATTTTCAGAATCTAGACTTAAGCTAGGAACTATTTTTCAAACTTATACTCTAATAAAAATATCAATACTTTTCCTTTGCTTTGATTTAGCCCAAGAGGTGAACTCAAAATTTGCCTATTTCTAAATAAACTATAAAGACATATACTTTCTACCGTTAAACTTTAAGGAAGATTATCTTTAGGGTTTTAAATTTACTACGCCTAAGATCTAGTTGTTCCTAGCTAGTTAACCTATTTGTCAAACTCAAGTCAAATATGGCCAAAATTGAATACAGTAATTTTTATAATTTTTGAAAATTTTCAATTTTTATGGGTTTTCAAATAAGTATGCAAATGCAAAAATATGTATAAATGAATGCAAAGGAAGAAGACGTACCGAGCATACCCCCAAACTTAAACTTGACAGTTTCCTCACTGTCATGCTAAACCAAGAGGGTCAAAATATCGGTACTCCCCTGTTTATTTATTTATAATTTTCTTTTTATATTTTTAATGTTTTGAATTTTTTATTTTTTATTTTTATAGAAAAAGAAAAATATATATACATATATACAAAGATTCCCCCTAAACTTAAGCTTGGCCTTACACAAGCCAAAGGTTAGCACCAACCATTCAAAAATCTTATCATGGTAAATGTATAATCGGTGCAAGAATGGGGTGGAGATGAAAGAAATGAGAAACACGCGAGACCGTGTGGAAAGAAGAATGGTAGAATATGGTCTCGGTGGGGGAGAAGAAGAGCGGAAAGGAGAAAGAAGGATCGCGCGAACTTGAGGGTGTAAATCGAGTGAATAAATTAGTGCAATATGTGATGATCGATGTGTTATAAGCGATTGCGCTAACCTATCCACCCGTCGGGAAATGGGGTCAAATCCCTCAAGATTCGCAAGAAAACATGGGTACGCCGAACTTGGTATAGGAGATGAAAGCGTAACGGTCTCTTGTTCGGTCGGAACAATGGTTGAGACGAAAGGGAGCGAATTAGGGATAGTATCTTTCTCACTGTAGTAAACTGTTTCGAACTTGAAAGATTCCATTAATGGTTCGAAACTACTATAATCAACCGAGTCTGATAGCTCATCTGAAAATGTAAAGGACTCAAACTCGGGCGGTGAGTCATCAACATCGTCCGAAAAAGTGAAACACTCGTAAGTGTTATTATCTGTGAGAACAGTATCTGATTCAAAGGAAAATCTTTCAAGCTCACAGTCTTCAAGCGGGGTCGGAACGATGGGAAGGAGGGAGGGTGATATAACAGTCAAAGGTTCAGGAGGATGAATTGGAAAATCAGACACATCAAACAAAAATGATTCAACCTCAATATTATCCTCAAGACTCTCCTCAATACTATCCTCAATATTCAACTCATCCATGCCATTATCATCAAAATCTAGACGCATATGAGATTCGGGAGAAATATTTAATAACTCAGGATGATGATTTGAACATAAAATTTCAAGCAAATCGACAGGTTCATCATCCGAAATATTCTCGGCGTTTATATCCCCAATCAAGTGAAAATCAATTTCTTTAGACACCTCATCAGCATGGATAAGTATCGATTTAGGTTCTAGAGTGGAGGTGTAAAGATCGAAAGAATTAGGTGCGGTTTCACTCAAAAGGGGTTCCTCACAATTTGGCAAATCAAACACTACAAAACCACACAACTCATTTTTATTTTCAACAGGTGAACTATTTAGGGCAATCGATGGCAAACAGGAGTTGTGGGCTTCAATTGGGTAAGGGTAGGTTTGATTTGTAAATCCTCTCTCATTCTCACTCTGTCCAACTGCCGCCTCATACATTGAAAAATTTGGAGCTAGCGGGACACTAGCTACCGGTTCACTAGGTTGCATAAGGGCGGCCATGGACGCTTCCACATTCCTCATCATTTTATTTGTTGCAGCAATATATGCCTCCAACGACTCTTCCAAACTAGACTTAGGTGGTGAGGGGGTTTCAGTAAAAGATTCAAAATTGGTTGGATATGTGAAACTCCCTAATGGCTGTGTTGAAACAGTGTCTAGTGAAGGTAGGAAGGTCGGGTATGACTGGTAGGAAGTTGGTGGTAAGACAGGGTTATGGTCAACATATGGATAAGAAGGTGAATAATCGTGCGGATCCCTAAAACTAGATGAGTGGAGAGGGGTGAAAGATCGACTGCGAGATTGAGCAATATGCTCAGCAATGGACATCGGCCTAGGAGTGACAGAAGGACTTGAAGAAGTGGTATCAACATATGTAGGTGGTAAAGGTTGACTCGGTTGACACAAAGTGGGTTGAAAAGTCAAACTATTTCTCCTAGACGCCTCTATTTGATCTTTCAAAGATATTTTTGGCAAGGAAGGATCTTTTTTAAATTGACCGAACAAATTAACGTATGACGCAAAATTAGGTTCGGGATACCAAAGTTCGGCTAATGATTTATTGTGTGGGGTACCCATGTCAGAAGAAGAAGAAAGGTGACAAGAAGGAAGGTTGGATGGTGCAAGGATTTATTTGGGGCTAAAACATTTTGCAAGTTCTATAAAATATTTGTCCTTTTTATTTTCATTTTTCATTGATTTTTTTCTTTCTCTTTATTTGGAAAAAATTTTTGTTGCAAAAAGATTTTAGAGAAAAGATATGCAACAGCAAAATATTTTATAGAAAAGATATGCAACAGCAAAATATTACTTGCAATTGGTTATTATTTGAAGCATATCACAAGAATCTTTATTTGGAAAAAATTGTTGCAAAAAGATATTCGAGAAAAGATATGCAACAAAAAAGATTACTTGCAATCAATTTTAATTTTGAGTGGGGCCCAAAAATCCTGCACAAGACTCGTTATATGGAAGAGAATATATTTTTAAAGCACACAAAATCTTGCAGGCATTATTCAGAAAATATATTAAAATTTGCAGAGGAGAAATAACAGAGAACTTACAATGCAAATTTCGTAGGATGATCTCACCAAAAGAGCGCGGTTCCGCGGTATAAACGCGTTATTGCCGCGTTTTCGCGGCAGTCTAATCAACACGAATCCCCCAAAAAATTTGACGCTCTGATTCCACTAGAAGACCGCGGTTCCGCGGCCTAAGGTGGGTTTTGGCCGCGGAATCGCGGCGGGTTGGGGGAATTGGGTCTCCAAAAAATTTTCACTGTTCTGTTATTTGATTCCCCTTCTGTTTCGATCTTCTGATTTCTGTTTCGCCTTCTGGAAATTTCCAGATCGTCTTTGTAAATCCTGCAAAATTAAAACAACAAAGTATCCCTTCCAAAAATAACAAAATATATATATTTTTATATATTTTTGGATTTTTTAGATTTTTATGAATTTTTAAATTTTAGATTAACCCGAAATCACGAAAAGAAAATTCTACGCATCCCCGGCAACGGCGCCATTTGATTGAATGAGATTTAGCGTGCTTGCGCTTTCTAAAAGATAGATCAAAAATATTTGTAACCGCAATCAAGAACGGCGTCGCTTTGCAGCTAGCCGGTGAGTACGGGTCGGTCCACAGGGATTTTGTGAGTTTCCGATTAGCGCTTACGAGTTAATTCCGAAGGGTGTTCGGATTAATTATTAAATCTAAAAATCTAATTAACCTAGGGCAATTATCTAGATCTACTCTTGCTAGGGCTAGGTTTAGGGATGATTTGGAAATGTAATTAAATCTCACCGCTTTCAATACCCGAATGAAGATCTGTGAGGAGTTATGGTAATTATCAATAAAGGGGATTAGATCCGTTCGGAAAGGTGTTCCTTCCTCTAGGTTCTTGTCCTTCCTTTAGAGATCCTTACCCTAACCTCCATGGAAAACATCACACCCGGGCCTTTATACTACGGTATCACCGCTATCTCGAAGGATAGGGTGCCGTAGGGAGCGGTATGTGCATGTATGCATGGAGTCCTATTGTAAATGTTTGGTGGGCAAGAAAGGGATGAGAGATCTCATCTCTCAAAATCCTTCCCCAAATCTAACTCTAAACAAGTTCCTAGGGCATGAAATTAAATCTACCTAGGGCAAGGAATTGAAATCTACACTAGAGCAAGAAATTAAATTACTTACAGATGGCTCTCTCCAAACATTAAAGCAGGGTTGTCAGATCTGAATTTCTGAATTAAAGAGAGGCACCGATGCTCTCCAAAAGATTTCTGAATTTTTATTAAAAGGAGGCATAAAAAATACAAGGACTTGGGTTCTATTTATAGGACATAGAAACCCTAGGTTTACAATTGATCCGCATGTCTAAAATTACAAATATACCCCTAAAAAATCTTTCCAAAGCCACCACAACATTATGGTAAAAAATTCTCTGAGTGAGGGCATTATACGGCCGCGGAATCGCGGCAATGGAGGGCTTGGGCCGTGGTTCCGCGGCCCTTTAGTGAGCTCTTCTGATGATTTTTCTTGGGCTTCTTCAGGTTCCTTTGGGCTTTTAACTTCTTTAGTCTTTTCTCCATTTGGGCTTCTACATTGATTCCAGATCTTCAGTGAACACTTGTAGCGATCTTTTAACCGTTTGCCTTGATAATTTAGATCTTGTTTTGTTCTTCGTCTAGGCTTGACTAGGATCCTTCTATTTGTTGGTCAAAAGACCCTTTTTCTGTCGTCTTTTGTCTTTTTCACTGTTTTCGCTCCAAAAACCTGTAACCTGTAACATGTAGCAGACATGGGTCAAAAGCACCTGTTTTTATTGTGAAATGCGTAAGAATGGGGATTACAAAATGCAATATTATGATATGAACAACTCGCCGGTAGCCCTGCTGTTTTTACTCACGGAGCCCTTTCGGGTTTTCATCCGTGCCCTTTTTACTTATGGACATACCGTTTTTTTTTTATTTTTATATGTTTTTTTTATATCTTGTCAGCCTAAAGATGCTGCGGTAGTAGTTTAAAGACGTTTCGGTCTGCTATTAGTTTAAGGACATTTCGGTCCGACTTTGAGAAGGTTGGTTACTGCTGATAGAGTTTGAGCGTAGGAAGATATCGAGCGGACATAGTCGTCGTCATCTATCATTGACCTAGGCTGTGGCTCACTAAGCGTAGTATCTCTTTAGGAAGCGACCGTTTATTGGCCTGAAAGGCCTTTCACCTTGCATGTCCATGAGTAGATAGGCCCCACCCTGGTAGACCTTATCTACGATGTACGGGCCTTCGTAGTTTGGCTCGAATTTTTCCCGCTTTGCGCGATTGGGGATCATAGGCCTTTTGACCACCAGCACAAGTTCGCCTTGGCGGAATGTCCTTGGTCGGGTTAATCTTTCATATGAGCGCGTCATTTTTTCTTTATAAGCTTCCAGATTTTGTTGCGCTATGAGCCGGGTTTCATCAAGGGCGTCAAGCTCCTTAAGCCGAAGGTGAGCATTTTCTTCGTCAGTCAGCTCGTACTGAACTGCCACTCATAGAGAGGGTAATTCTATCTCGAGAGAAAGTACTGCTTCTGTACCGAATACCAACGCATATGGCGTTGCGTTCGTGGCCGTTTTAAACGTAGTTCGATACGCCCAGAGAGCTTCTTGCAGTCTTTCGTGTCAGTCTTTCTTATTTCGTAACACCGTTTTCTTCATGATCTTCGTCAAGGTCTTGTTGAAGGCTTCAGCTAGACCGTTAGCTCGCGGATTATAAACTGAGGAATATCTCCAGTCTATATTATGCTGTTGCGCGAAGCGACTGATTTTGTGGCTTCTGTAGGCTGGCCCGTTATCGGAGATGATTCGTCTTGGCGTTCCAAACCGATATATGACATGCGTCTTGAAGAAATGGAGGATATTCTCCATCTTTACTTCCCTCAGTGGTACCGCTTCTGCCCACTTAGAGAAGTAGTCAGTCGTCGCTAGGATGAAACGATGTCCTCTAGATGATGCTGGTTCGATGGGGCCGACTATATCAGTCCCCCATATTTCGAATGGCCAGCTAGCCACCGTTGGATGTAGTGGATTCGGATGTTGATGGATAAAGTCCCCATGAATTTGGCATGAATGGCATTGCTTCGCATATTCGAGGCAGTCCTGGATCATTGTGGGCCAATAGTAGCCCATCTGTTTGATCTTCAACTTCATCTTTGGGCCCGCTTGGTGAGAACCGCAGAGTCCGTCGTGAACCTCCTGGACGACTCTTTTTGCTTCGTCAGGTCCTAAACATCTCAGCCACAGAGAATCAAACGACCTCTTGTACAGAGTATCATTGACAAAGGCGAAAGACAGAGCTCGTTTCATAAGCTGATGTCTTGTGGACGCTTCTTCAGGCATTCGGTGGGACCTAAAGTAGTCTATGAAGACTTCTCTCCAATCCTCAGCCTTTTCCCGGTCTTTTACCCGCAGGGTCGTTTGCTCAGTTGCTCCCTTCTCTTCGGATGATTCCGGAGATATTTCTGCTGGGGCAAGCACTTGACGGCTTTGTACCATGATTCTAACGTCATCGAGATTCTCGTCAGCTAGTTCTTTAGCAAGTTTGGCCAATGCGTATGCTTTGCTGTTTTCCGCGCGCAGTATGTTCTCCAAAGTATAAGAGGGAATTTGGGTCAACAGTTGTTGCACCTTTTCGTCGTACCTCACCAACTCCGGTTTGCACGTTTGGTAGTCGCCGTTTACTTGACTAACGACCAGCTGGGAGTCTCCGTATATGAGGAGGTTTTCAATTCCCATGTCGATGGCGATCTCGAGGCCTGCTATCAGAGCTTCATATTCGGCTTCATTGTTTGTCCTCGGCTCTGTTAGGGAGAAAGCAAAGCGCATTATCCCTCCTTGTGGAGTTACAAAGATGAGCCCTACGCCCGATTTGATTATAGGGGTGCTTTGTTTGCGCTTCTTCATGGAAGATGCGCCATCGAAATAAAGCTCCCATCGAGTATCATCATCGTCGACCGCATCAAACGCATGTTCGTCTGGAAGATCGCAGTTCAGAGGAGAATCGGCCGGTATCGGATGCTCAGCGAGGAAGTCGGCGATGGCCTGGCCTTTCACTGCCTTGAGAGGTTGATATATTATCGAGAACTCCATCAAGAGCAGGGCCCATTTAGCGAGTCGTCCCGTCAATATGGCCATTGACATTAGATATTTGAGAGGGTCCACCTTCGAAATGAGACGGACTTCATGTGCTAACGCGTAATGTCTAAGCTTTGTTATTGCGAAGATCAACGCCAGGCAGTGTTTTTCAATGGGGGAGTAGTTGCTTTCTGCCCCCAGTAGAACTCGACTTAGATAGTAGAGCGCTCTTTCTTTTCCCTGGTCATTTTCCTGCACCCATAATGCGCCTAAAGAACCTTCGAGGGCAGTTGTATAAAGGATGAGAGGTTTCCCCTTAACCGGAGCAGCCAACACTAGAGGGTTCTGCAGGTATTGCTTGATCTCATCCAGTGCGCCTTGGCATTTGTGATCCCAGATGAATGGAGTTCCTTTCTTCATCAGGTGACTGTAAGGGCGACACTTGCCTGAGAGATTGGCTATAAATCGCCGTATGTATGCGAGCTTCCCTTGGAGAGATCGCAGCTGTTTAAGAGTTCTTGGCGGAGGCATTTCCATAATCGCCTTGATCTTGGACGGATCTATTTCGATACCTCGATGTCGGACGATGAACCCCAGGAATTTACCCGAGGAAACCCCGAATGCACATTTGAGCGGGTTCATCTTCAAGTTGTATTGCCGAAGGCGTTGAAATACGGTCTTCAAATGCTCGAGATGTTCCTCGTATGATTTGCTTTTAACCACGAGATCGTCGATATAGCATTTGACGATTTCGTGTATAAGGTCGTCGAAGATCTTTGTCATGGCCCTTTGATAAGTGGCACCGGCATTCTTTAAACCGAAGGGCATCACTTTATAACAGAATATAGCTAGAGGGGTCCTGAAGGCGGTGTGCTTCTGGTCTTCGGGATGCATTTTTATCTGATTATACCCTGACGAGCCGTCCATGAAGGAGAAAACCTCATGAGTGGATGTATTGTCCATCATCAGTTCGGTGACTGGTACTGGGAAATCATCCTTCGGGCAAGCTTTATTGAGATCCCGAAATTCCACGCATATGCGCACCGTCCCATTTTTCTTCATCACCGGGACGATGTTAGCGATCCATTCAGGATATTGAACTTCCTGGATGAAGCCAGAGTCGATCAGCTTTTTGACCTCGGCGTTGATGCTCATCTCAAGCTCGAGCCGCATTCTCCTCGGCGCCTGTTTGACTGGCTTGATGTCCGGGAATATCGCCAATCTGTGTACAGCAATTTCTGGATTTAGTCCCGGCATTTCGGAATAGTTCCACGCGAAGCAATCTCTATGCTGTAGAAGCACGTTGATCAGTCGAAAATAATGTATTTTTAACACGGCAATTTCCCTATCATTTGCACTCATTTAGAAGTGTTCGGTATTCATATTTCACATATTAGCAAATCAGTCGTTAAATATCAGATTTCATGTGTTAGACTGTTAAACCGGCACTTTAAGGGAAATTGACTGCATTTCATGGCATCGCATCATCTCTGTATTTGCGCAACACTTGTGTCGAGATTTGTGCAGGAAATTGCAGGAGCAAAGACAAAAGAGCTCATCAAAAATACACCAACTCCATGATTTCAGATCTGGTAGCAATCCAAAGGGAATAATACAAATCAACATATCAGAAAATAGCCCAAGTGTTAGGCCCAACAGTCACCAGAAGAACCAAGCCATGAAGCCACCAAAGCGCCGCGGAATCGCGGCGGAAGCCAGCTTGCGCCGCGGTTCCGCGGCGGTTTGGCCACGTCATCCGTCCAATTTTTGTGCAAATTGCTTCTCTCAGGGCCCACATTCATTTCTGATATGTCAAATTCCAGAAGGACCTCGAAGCTACTGCCAGATCAGCAAAGATCATTAAGCAAAGCTAATCTTAATTAAGCTCCTAACAAACTATTTCTAGAAGCTCCCTCCTAACTAATCACATCTAGAAGCTTCTCCTCAACAAACTTTTGGAGGGAAATTCAAATCTTGCTAACAAACTTTTGGAGGGAAATTCAAATTTAAATTCCTAGATCTAGGGTTTTGAGATCTATAAATAGAAGCCTAGATCTAAGGGTTGAGGTTATTCTTCAATAGATCATTAGTTCATTATTAGTTCAATAATCTTTAGTCTTCTTCATCTTCTTCCACAAGTCTAGTGACAAGGCTTGTGCGAAACCCTAACCCCAATTCCACTCCAAATTCAAGATCTTGAGTACCAATCAAGCAAGAAGCCTTCAACCTTTTAGGAGCCGAGCCGATCTTCAATCGGGCAAGTGATCCAAGCCGATCCGCGACCCACGGAGAGGAGCGAAGCCAAATTGACGATCGAGTTCTTCCTCTTGTAGTTCTTGAGCGAATGTAATGAAATTGTTGATATAAATAAAAGGTAAATTCTTTAATCTTGCTTTCTTTTAAATTCTTGCATCATAATTCGATCTCAATTTATGATTGTAGTTCTTGTTGTGATGTTTGAGTAAAACTCCGCTCGTTAAGGAGTCGAGACGATCAATAGAATGATGATGTAACAAATCTTTAAACGATTCTTGAGTCCTACGAGTTTTGTAAACCCTAGCAAGTTCAAGAATCGATGACCTAGTTTCGTAGCGATGCTTTCTTGATTGTGATCGCTCGAAATTAGGGATCTACGATCGTTTCTTGAATTTACTAGAGGCTAGAATGTGAATGATATCGACGAAAGAACAAGGGATAAGATGAAACCCTAGTTTCATAAGAAATCCCTAATTCTCGATCGATCATCATCGATCTAGTATCAATTCATCGAAAGATAAGAATACGTCATTGTAAGATTGCATCACATCTATAGATTCGATCGATTCCTAAGAGCCTCATTTCGATTCTTGATATTTGGTTTGGAAAAATCATCAAACTATCAATTCTTGATTCTATCTTTTTAATGCTTTCTTAGATCTAGATTTTCTCTTTCTTGAATTGCAATTACAAATCTTGAATTGTTTTCTTTTCTTTCCTTTAAAGTTTCAACTCATCTAAATCAAAAGGCGAACGATTACACTGTCCCTGTGGACGATCCGCACTCACTTACAATCTACATCCGACACCATAGTTGATTGCGGTCAAATAATTTTTGGTTGTGATTTCTTTACAATTTCCCAATTACACAAATCAAGAATTCGTAACAATCACACGTCCTTTAACGCAGCCACCCTTTCTTCAGATAGCAGCTCGCTGATGAATGTCGGTCGTGGATCGTCTGCCGATCCCAACTCAATCTTCTTGAGGTTATCAGCAGTAGTATGTATGCCATCCTCCAGTTCTTTCGGAGCTGGTGGAAATTCTGAGATCACCTCATCATTGCTGTTTTCAAGGCACCAGGGAAAGTTGTCCATGTTCTCGGATTCTTCTTTTAGTATTGTTATCACGTGACAAGTACGAATTTGTTTCCAATTCCAATGTGGAACTGGTTTTTCTTTCGTGACCTTGGGCTCGTGCTTTTGTGGTGGCGCTACCCTCCAGTTGTCGGACAGAGCGAATTTGCCAAGCTGATACTGATCTTCGACCTAATTCTTGAAGGTGAAGCAATCTTCAAGAGGATGCCCTATTACTCGATGGTAAGAGCAATAGTCCAGGTGTGAGACTTCTCTCGCTTGTTCGGGATATTTAGACTCCGGCAGTGTAAGCATCTGATGTTTTAGAGAGAGGTCAAGTATCTTCTTCGTCTTGTCTCGTGGAAACGAATATGCTCGACCCATTTTCTTCATAAGGGATAGATCAATAACGCTCGACTCCCGTTTGCGTGGCTTCTTAGCCATGCTTTGTTGTTGTTGAGTGCCCTTTTGGTTTTTCGACTTATTTTTGCTTTTGCGCCGAGCCTTCTTTGTAACAGGTTGACAAGGAGCGGCATTTTCATCCTTTACGGCCTGTTGGAGAAGGCGTTGCATCTTGGCTTTCTCGTAGATGGCCGTCTCACGGTTGTGATCATCTCGGACTTTTTGACCAGCTTTCTTTATAAGTTTGTCCATTTGTTCCTCGAACGACGGACCGGACTCTTTTGCATTTGGAACTTTTACTGTCTCAGGATTAGCGTCCTCCCATTGAGCATCTACTTCTTCATTGAAGTCGTACACGATGTAGCAGCCGTGTAGTAACTCTCGTTTCTTTGACCGGACGTATCCAAGCCCTTTTGTTTCCATTCTCCCATTAGGTAGCTTGCGTTGAGTTCCAGGAACGTTCCAGACTTTGTCGTAGAACTTGGCTTTTCGAACGGTCTGCTTGAAGGATATCCCTTGGCGTTTCAGCAGCTTTTTCAAACCCTCCGTATAATATCTGGGTAGACGGATAGGCTGAAGCCTGTCGAGCGTAGAATCCGCGCCATGCCAGATTTCTTTTTCTACCTTGGTTTCTTCAGAGCGGTAAAACATAATTGCTTTCTCGCTCTCTCGCCTGGAAGGGATGTAGAATGTTTGTAGCTCTTCTACGTTGTAAATATTAAGTGCATCCAGTTCTTTATGGTGTTTAAACGGCACCATGGCGACTTGCAGACTTTGCTTTTCGTCAGCGAACGTTCGTATTGAAGGTCGAGCAGAGAATACAGCATGGACTTCATCTTCCGAATCGCTGCCAAAGATCAACGTAGGAGTTGATGGTCTCGACTTGTTGTGTTGGGGCGGACCCGAATAAACCATCTCCTCTTCCTCCTCGGTATCACTGCCGAAGACAGGGATGGTGGCATTAGTTTTATTCTCCGGCTTATGACACTTCTCCGTATCTTCGAAATCTGGTAAGAAGTATTTGGCATCTTCGTATTTGCGGACCTCGTTCACAGAGAACGGGTTCAGTTCTCCCGTCACGGTATACTCGAGACCATCCTTAAAATACTTCATACACTGATGTTGTATAGAAGGGATGATGTTGTACTCGTGTAACCATGGTCGGCCGAGCAAAGCGTTGTAGCATGTCTTGGCGTCTATGACGTGGAACTTAATGTCCGTGACGAGTAGCCCGAAGCGTAGCGTCAGTATCACAGATCAAAGAGTCTTTGATGATTGGGAATCGAACCCGGAGATGGTGATCTTGTCCCGAGCAAGGTGCTGGACGCTCATGCAGATTTCCTTCAACACCCGCACGTTGAGTAGGTTAACAGACGACCTGTTATCGATCAGGATTTTGCCTATCTTTATATCATAGCAGTATCCCAAGACATAGAGAGGGCGATTGTGTTCGCACGTCCCAAGTAGAAGGTCTTCATCGCCAAAAGTACCCCGTGTGCACTTCCTCCACTTCATCCTTCATCTTTTCCTCGGCCAGGCATGCTTGGAATTGTTCTGGGTCTTAGAGCGCCTTAATTAACGAATCTCTTGCCTCTTTTGATAGCAAAAGGGCGTCAAGAATGCTGAGCTGTGAGAGCAGCTTCCTCAGATGTGCTAAGACGTTGTAATCCACCTTATTCTTCTTTGGTGGGTCTTTGGCAGCTAGCTCTTCCACCACTTGGTCATCTAAGACGATATCTTCAGTGGCCTTTTCTTTCCCTTTATCTTTTTTGTTCGAGGGTCCGAGGTTCTTTTCGGGCAGCGTGCGATTACGTAGCCGGATATTTTCGCAAACCTTCGGTTCTTCTTCTTTTCTCGAGGCGGACTCTTTAAAGAGAGGGGCAAGTTCTAGTTCTTCATCAGAATCACTCCCGAATGTGGGCACTTGTGATCTACCGGTGTTAACCATGCAACAATCGCCAGCAGTTCTTTTAGGCCCTTCGGTCATATTTCTTTGCTCTCGACGAGCTTTACGCTTTTCCCGCTTAAAGTGTTGTCGATGAGCAACATATCCTTGCCACCATCTATCGAAAGCTTTGCACTCTTGAGTGGGGTGCGAAATCGTTTGATGATATAAGCAATAGGAGGGGTGCGTTTCTATTTCACCAGTGATGTTTCCTTCAGAGGATGGTAGCTTCATGCCCATTGATATGGCCTTAGCAAACTTTTTCCTCATCTTGAATTGGCTTTTGTCGGTAGCGGAAGTGTTTAGCTCCAGCGGGATCGACTCAGCTCTTTCATCAAGTCGCTGGCGCTTGGCCCTTTCCAATATAGCCGTCTCGCGTTCTCGATCGGCTTTACTTTTCAGTCGAGCTTCATTGAGGAATGCGTCAATTTCCCCATCTGATGGCCCCAGAACTTTTGGTTCAGGATCTGCCCCCAGCTTTTCGGTGCAAGGAGTCTCCTCCTCGTTTGTGGCCGAATGGGAAATCATATGACAGCTCGCCACATATTCCTAGGATTCATCCGATGAACTTCCTTCCTCATCTTCTTCTTGAAAAACGTGATTGAGGAATTCTTGGAGCGTAATGGGAGTCCGTGCCTTTTGATTGTATTCCTCCAGCGCGTCAATTTGTTTTTGCAGGTCCGTGCGCTTGTCGCCAGGTTTCACGGGCTTCTTAGATTTCTTCTTCTTCTTTTTCGAAGGTTTTGACGGCTGGCTGCAAGTGCTTGAACCACCACCATCGGTCTTTGGAGTTGGACGTGGCTTCAGCATCCCTTCAATGACCTGCGGTTCCAACGGATTCTTCCACTTGATCACTGGACATGTCTGAAGATTGTTTAGCATCCTCTTTGTCTTGGCTGATAATACAACCTCCCAAGGAGCTTCTTCAATGACGGAGCATGTTGCCCCCGGCGTATTCGTCCCCTTAGAGGTGTGGGGCTGCGGGGGATTCACCTTCCATTTGTCAGATAACGCGAACTTGCCCTGTCGGTACTGGTTTTCAAGCCAATTCTTGAAAACGTAGCAATCTTCGATCGGATGGCCTAGTACTCGATGATAAGGACAGTAGTTGGGCTCGTTGACGTCATTTGGTTTCAACGGACGTTTTGGATCCAGCAGATTTATGAGTCTGTTGCGCAACGCCCGCTCGAATAACCTCCTCGTTTTATCGCGGGGAAAGGAATAAGAACGTCCCATCCTATCCTCAAGGGGCACGTAGGGGCGTATATTACTTTGACGAGCAACCAGCTTCGAGTCGCTCGGTTGTTGTTGAGCATTAGCGACGACGATCGCTTTTCCTTTCCCTTTGTCATTTCGGGAGTCCGGCCTTGGAAGAGGGGGTTTATGGCCCATTTGATCCATTTGCGCTAGTTTGTCAATCAAGGCCTGGAAGGTAGTTGGCTTGAAAAACATCATAAATTGTGAGATGGTTGCTTGCGGATCAAGGGTTTCCACAAACATACCCACCGCGGGAGCTTCTTCAATGCGCTGCTCACACTTCGACCATAAGTTCCGCCATCGTATAGCGTACTGAACACACATCTCGCCGGGTTTTACCCTGGCGTTAGGGGTACGTTCACTGGCGCTTGCAAAACGCTGAGTAAACAGCAGCTCTATCTCCGTGAAGGTTTTAATAGAGTCGTTCGGGAGCTCAGAGTACCATTCAAACGCCGTATCTGATAAGCTTCCAACAAACTGGCGAAGCAACAGCTTGTCATCACTGCCGGTGTTGCCGCAGAGTGCCCTGAACTGGGCAACATGCTGGTGAGGATTGCCCGTCCCCTTGTAGAAATGGAACTTGGGAATTGTGTAACCGGGTGGGTACTTGATTTGATCGTACCAACTTGGATATGGCCGCCCCGTTTTTACGACCTGACCGGCCGCTTCGGTCGCATGATGAACCCGTATTTGCTGGGCGATGTACTCATCCAAATCAGCTTTGGAGATTGTATCCTCCTTGGCCATCGACAGAACTGGTGGAGGATTTGATGTTTCTCCCCTATCGTCTCCAAGGACGATCGTGGGCTCTTCAGCCGGAGGATCTTGTTGTATCATCATCCCTATCATGTCTTGGAAGAGGAGGCCCATACGCTGTATGTTGGCTGCTTGTTCAGCAGCCTCTTTGTCCTTCTTCTCCAATATCCGACGAAGGAATTCGGCATCGGTTTCTTCCTCTTGGCGTTCATCCAAGGACGTTTCAAGGTTTTCTTTTGGCCCTGTAAGTGCGGTCATAGCGTTCATCATTTCTTGGAGCTTCTGCTGCTGCTCCTGAGCCTTGGTCACCGACCTCGTGTGCGGTCTATGACCCGTTGATATGCGGCTATCCTCCTTTTCCGATGCCACATAAACTGTATGAACTATCATGCCCCCGGACTTAGGGCGTTTAGGCTCATCACCTTTGGCTTTTGCCTCTGATGTGGACCTCCTTCTTTTGTGGGCCGTTGAGGTTGAAGGAACCGTTGAAGTGGGCATCCTAGCAGCTGCCATCCTTTCCTGTTTGATCGGACGGTCCTTTTCTTTTTCCACTTTCGCATTTTTCTGTTGACGAGAGCGATCTGGGTCAATCACGGAATCTTGAACTCTCCGCCAAACTTTATAAATTTTTGAGGACAGCCATTGAGGGGGTTGTTCTTGCTTCGTTTCTGGGACTCTCCCCGCAGGCGGAGGAGATCTTTTCAGTGTAGCGGTTGGAGAATTCTTCCGTACCCTCCTCAGCAGTTCAAAGCTATTCCCAGTTGGAACAGCTGCGTTGACTTCCACCACTGGAGCCGGTGGAGTTAGCCCTGAGGGGGAGTTACCCCCTGCCTTCCTCACTCGTTGCCAATGGCGACGTCGAGCATGACGAGCCGTTGGGACTGGCTCGGAGATTGAGACATCTTCTTTTTGCCCCCTGTCTGAATGAGGCACCGCCGGTGTTAACCTCTTAAAGACTGAGGTTGTCTTTTGAGGGGTGATATTCAACCTGTCGAAGACGGATCCTCGAACGGGGGCTGGAGCAGGAATCGTCAGTCTTGAAAAGACTGACTCTTTGACAGGGGAAGCCGCCTTGACGACTTCTGAAGCAGCAGCTGTTGCCCTCCTTTGGACAGCCATTTTAGAGTTCAGATTTAGCCTTGTGAAAACAGAGGCTGTCGGTTTGGTAGCGGGCTACCCGTTGACAGGGGCCGTCGTAGCAGTGAGCCGGTAGAAGACCGACTTTTTGTTCACTTCCGGTGCGGGTATTGGCGTAGGAAAGCTTGTAGGTGGGATCATGGTCCTAAAGAATAGGCCAGTGGTGGCTTGGGTCACCTGGTCTACTGGCAGAGTGAGGAAGGAAGCCGCTTGGGGCCCATATACCACACTTCCTGGTGAGGTGGAGCGTTTGTTGCAGTAGCACTTCGAGCAGTTGGTGCAATTAGAGGCAATTGAATCTTAAGTTCTATGCCAGGCAAAAGACCAAATCTTAGTAACTTAGAATCCAAAGGCAACCATTTAACAAACCGCGATTGGTTCGCGAAGACGACACACGAAGTGTGGAGTGGAAAGAGGAAAAGGTCCCACCGGGCGTGCCAGAATCTGTTCACCGTCGAAAGACGGCGCACAGGACTGCGATGTCCTGACGCTGAGATTTGGGGCAGATGCTATTTGGTTTTATCCGTCCACCTCTCCGAAAATGCCAAGTTGATTTATGGCACCGTGTATCGGAGGTTTAGACGGATGCGGCCGATGTAGCAGACTTCGTCAGATTCCCCCTCGCTTGAGGGGTTTTTGATTGTGGGGACGCTCTTCCCTGCAGGCGCAAGCCCCTGCAGTTAATTACGCTACCGCATCGTGGTAACAACTTTCTCCTTCTCCAGAATTTCACTTCGTGTCGTGTGTGTTTGTTTTGTTTGTGGTTGCCCGTGGATTGTATACGGAGACTAAGTAATGCCGTCGCCCGTAGGACGTGGATTAGTCCAAATCCGTATTTACTTAGATTTGGGTTTGGTGTTTTTAGTTTAAGGATGCATTAGTCGCGTTGCGGCTAAGATCAACTTAAACGTTGGTTAAGGATACGATAGTCCTGTTTGAGACTAAGATCAACTTAACGTGATAATCCATTTAATATCTGGCCATCGGGACTCATCACCTCTCTAACGTCGTTGAAAGATTACAACGGCAGATGTCAGAGGAGTTCAGAGATGTACCCTTGAACCAAGGTTGATTTGGAGTTTTATAGTCCGTTTGAATGTTTAAGGATACGTTAGCCATGTTTGGAGCTAAGATCAACTTAAACGGGATCGTTTAGATCCGGGAAAAAAGCATTTGGAGGCTCTATTGTTCCAGTTTAGGGACGTAGTGGTCCATATGTAGTTTAGGAACGTTGCGGTCCATGCTCCAGTTTAGGGATGTGGTGGTCCATATTCCAGTTTAGGGACATGATGGTCCAATATTAGTTTAGGGACATTTCGGTCCAATATTAGTTTAGGGACGTTTCGGTCCACGAGTTTAGGGACCCCGCAGTCCATATTCATGTGTGGTTGTTGGGACCCGTCGCCTCTCTGACGTCGTTGAAGGATTACAACGAGAGGTGTCGGAGGAGCTCGGAGATGTACCCTCGAACCGGATATAAATTGATTTAAGGGAGCAATATCGCTCAGTCAATTTAATTTGAGGATTTACGGCCATGATTGGGCAAAATCCAAACTATTCAACGCCTTTTATTTGTTTTTGGTCTGTTAGGCCTGTGTTAGGGCTTGTCCCATTTTTAAATAATGCATTGCATTATTTTCTATTTTTCTTGTTTGGGCTCTGCCCATAAATGATGCAGAGCATCAATTTATTTAGGGCTCTGCAAGGCATCTACATAGTATTTTTATTATTTTGTTTGGGCTTTGCCCATTTATAAATGATGCAGAGCATCAATTTAATTAGGCCTGTTTGGTCTTTTAATTGGGCCTGGCCCTTCAGTAAAAGAAATGCATTGCATTTGTCAGGCGCTTTGCGCCAATCACTGAGCACAAGCGCTTGTGGTGAGGACACGTGTCATGTTCTGGTGAGCGCAAGCGTAACGGCGCAATGCGCTGCGCTAGTACGCTGCGCTGTTGCGCTGCTGACACATGGCGCGCTCTGGTGAATTGCGCCAATTCCAGAGAGCAAAGCTCTATTTCAAGAGCGCATAGCGCAAGTTGTTCTGTAGCTGACACGTGGCGCTCTCTCAAGAGCGCAACAGCGCAGTTTGGAAGTGCAAAGTACTAAGAATCTTTTAGATTCAAGAACAGAAGTGCAGAGCACGATTTGATTTCTTGATCTAATTTAGATTAAAGAAAAATATGTTTGTTCTTTTTGTTTCAAGAACTAGAGGTTCATAAAAGTGCAAAGCACTATTTTTTATTTTTGTTGCTTTCTTTTTTTTTTAAAGAACCAGTGGTTCACAAGAAATGCAAAGCACTGTTTATTATGTGAAGAACATTGATCTGGTTTTTAGATCAATGATTTATTAAAAGAGATTTTTTCTCTCTCGTGAAGGCTTTTACCTTTTTCTTTGAAATTTTCTCAGAATTCTCTCTCTGTTTGAAGCTTTTGATTTTTTTCAAGAAAAAATGTTCCTCCTTTGAATTGAGGTCTGGGGTCTCTTTTATAGTGCCCATAAATTAGTTAATTTTGTTGAAGAGATCTTTCTCTGAGTGATTTGGGGAATTTTCTCCACCGTTGGATCTTTTGATCCAAGGGCTTCTGTTTTACAGAAGAAAATCTTCTTGATTTAATAAGAACAGAAAAGATTTCTTTAGAATTTTAATTCTGTTTGGCGCAAATGCCCCAGCGCGTGACACGTGTCGCGCAGCGCAAGGCGCAGCGCAACTGAGCTAGCGCATCTGCGCGTGACACGTGTCGCGCAGCGCAAGGCGCAGCGCAACTGCGCTAGCGCATCTGCGCTGACACGTGTCGCGCAGCGCAGTGCCTGCGCAACTGCGCTAGCGCATCTGCGCTGACACGTGTCGCGCAGCGCAGTGCCTGCGCAACTGAAGTGTTGCTTCCTTTAATTTTGGTTAAAATAGAGCTTTGCTCTGATTGGGCGCGCCTTCTTGGGCGCTGCGCTGACGTATCAGCGCCTGACATGTGGCGCATTGCGCCCGAGATTTGAAGCGTTGCTTCAAAATTTTGAATTTTGAATTTCAACAGAGCTTTGCTCTGATTGGGCGAAACAGGTTTGGATCTGCCACCTAAGACTTTTCAACTTTATGAGCCGTGAGGGTCTCATAAAAACTTTTCTCCCTACGAGTCGAGAGGATCCCGTAGGTGTATTTTCTTCTTCGGAGTCGTAAGGACTCCTAAGTGCATTTTTCTTGAGAGTCGTAAGGATCTCACAAGAGAATGTTCCCTCTTACAAGTTGAGAGTACTCGTAAGTGGTTGTTTCCCTCCTTGTTGATATTCGACTTTGGAGAGTGTGGCCGTGAATAGTATGCAATAGTCCATCTTAGACCGACTTGCAGGGCCCCAGTGCTTAGGAAACAAGTCCTTATCCCTATTGCCTAAGGTTTTTCCCTACGAGTCGAGACGAATAGAGATGTTCTCGCAAGGACACTAATTTCCTTACGAGTCGAAATGAATGGAGAAGTTCTCGCAAGGATGTCTTAACGTCACAGTTAACTCCTGCTAATAAAAGTCCGTTAGGGTCCGTGGTACTAGGTTTTTTACCCGTCGTACCGCCGTGTTGGCCGGTGTATTCCTCGATACGCAATCTTGCTGTTCGAGTAGCCCCGCGACCCTCGTGCCTCTGATCCCTTCGGGGGCTGGACAAGACGTCTTCAAGTAATCTTCCAGGTGATATTACCGTCGAAATAACAAGTGTTAGGGATATTCCATGTTGCTTTTTACTTGAGGTTAGGCTCAGTTTGGGATCCCAGATGAGTCATGACCACTCCGCGCTGGAGTGGGATGATCTCCGATAGTCTTTCAGGTCTCATTTGAGGTGCCGTCAAGATCCTGAAGCTAGGGATCTTCCTTTGCTTCATTTGTTGACATCGTGTCTGCAATATTGCGACGAATGTCGATGTTGTCTCTGGGTTGTCTGTAAACCGTCGAGATTTGGAACTAGGGGACTTTTCTATAGATCCGTTTGTTGATGTCACATCTATATCCTGCTGGAGGGAGGAAGAACGATGTTGTTGATATCTAGGCTATAGATGTAGCTGTCAAGACTTGGAACTAGGGACTATGCCATGGCTCCGAGGTAGTCTTTAGGTTTTCCGTGAACCGTCGAGATTTGGAACTAGGGGACTTTGTCATGGCTCCGAGGTAGTCTCTAGGATGTCTGTGAACCCTCCAGATTTGGAATTAAGAGACTTTGCCATGGCTCCGAGGTAGTCTCTAGGCTGTCTGTGAACCGTCGAGACTTGGAACTAGGGGACTTTGCCATGGCTTCGTCTTGTTGACGTCGCGTCTGCATCCTGCTGGAGTGAGAAGAAACGCCATTGTTGATCTCTAGGCTGTAGATGTAACCATTGAGATCTAATTTCCCTTTGACGAAGCCTGGTGGGACAATGTGGTTCCCTTTTCGTTTGTGCCCATGGATTATATACAGGGGTCGATGTGATTTCACCTGTAGGGCAAAAATTTCATTTCATCCTTTTTGTTTCTTTTTTATTTCTTTCCACGATGCTCAATCATTTCAGCTTTTTATATCGTGAAAATTCGCGGTTGCCCAATCATTTCGGCTATTTTTCGCGGTGCCCAATCATTTCGGCTATTTCTCTTTTCTTTACTCGCTACTTTTTATTGCGAGTTACCTAATTATTTCGGCAATTTTTATATTTTACTTGCTGATTTTTATTGCGTGTTGCCCAATCATTTCGGTTATTTTTATATTTTACTCGCTCATTTTTGTTGCGAGTATGGAACTCAAGACCCGATACCAACCTTAGTATCAGCATCGCTACGACTGGAATATTGCCAGGAGCGAATCATCATTTGCCGTGAAAGGACTTGGAATTTGATACCGATTTAGGCATCAGCATTGCGACCACTAGGACATTGCCAGGAACTGATCATTATTTTCTTTTGTCAATTCGAACAAAGGTGGCTTAGCAAACAGGGTTAAGATCCTGTCTACTAAGGCTTTTGACTTCATGAGCCGTAAGGGTCTCATAAAGGTGTTTCTCCCTACGAGCCGTGAGGATCTCGTAGGTGTGTTTTTTCCTTAGGAGTCGTGAGGATTCCTAAGTGTATGTTCTCTTATAAGTCATAAGGATCTTACAAGAGTATTTTCTTCTTATAAGTCGAGAGGACTTACAAGTGTCGTTCACCACATAAGGACATTCCTCATCGTTGGTGGGACTTGGTGGGGGAAACGTTTATTTGTGCCCGTGGATTGTATACAAGGGTCAATATTGAACCTTTTGTAGGGTAACTTAGGGAGTGTGATGGCTTAAGAACAGGTTCAGATCCCCGTAATTTAAGGCTTTTGAATCCTACGAGCCATGAGGGTCTCATAGGGGGAATTCTCCTTACGAGTTGTGAGGATCTCGTAAGTCTAATTTCTCCTTAGGAATCGTGGGGATCCCTAAGTGTGTTGCTCTCTTGTGAGTCGTAAGGATCTCACGCAGGTATTTTCTCCCTACAAGGTCGAGAGGATCTTGCAAGTGTGCATAAAATTTTTTTACGAGTCTGTGCCCTTTCGGGTTTTTACGAACTCGCCGGCAGTCCTGCTATTTTTACTCACAGAGCCCTTTTGGGTTTTTATCCACGCCCATTTCACTTGTGGACGTACCGTTTTTTTTGGCGATGAAACTCTCGAGAATAGTTTCGCCGCATGTGACCCATTTGTTTGCCGGTGGGATTTGAGTTGCAGTCCTCACCGCTGGGGCTTGTGGACTTGCATTCCACTATCGCCGTGTTTGAGGCGACGTTGTTAGTTTAGGGACATCTTGGTCCGTTCTTAGTTTAAGGACATCTCGGTCCATTGTTAGTTTAAGGACATCTCGGTCCATAGCTAGTTTAAGGACGCTGCGATCTGTTATTAGTTTAGGGACATTTCGGTCTGCAGCTAGTTTAAGGATGTTGCGGTCCGTTGGGATTTTGATGCGAGCTTTCGCTGGATACTACTGTTAGTTATATGTATGCCTTAGAGGCCATTACTATACATAGGATGTATATTGTAGTGGATGCTTGGACATATATAGGGAGGACTTTCTTGCTCGACATGATAGTATGCTATATGGTTGCTCTTTACCTTAACGTGTACACCGATTGTCTCTCTGTTACATCTTGGTAAAGCCCTTAGGATGTGTACTTGACTACCTGGACTATGATGCGGATCATACTAGTGGGGACATGGTAGTCCATAAGTACATCCTCCAAGGTCCCAAGTCATGGGTGTATCGAGACGGGGCATCGATATACCAGAGTAGACTAGCGTATACCTTCTCGACCCATACAGATGGGCGATGGATGATCCCATATCCATTGGTGTTTGACATCAGAGATGATATACGGGTACTCAGTGGAGACTGGGTACACTGGACGGACTCGCCGAGAACTCCCAGATGGTATTATACCTTACGTCAGATGGCAGTTCTCTGGTGACACTGGTACAGAGTAGTCTGTTGACCCGAGATCGTCATAGAGTCTTGTGTGGTTCCCACTGTGCTTGATTTCCATCTTACCACGTCCAAGAGGGCGTGCAAAACGGTGGTTTTTGGGTACAGTCCCGAATCACATGGAGGCAATGAGCGATAGGAGGGGATTCGTCTCTCCCGGTATAGGGAGTTGATGTTGCGCTGTGTTCGATTGGCTATAACCGGAAATCCCTGGCCAGGGTTGCTGAGATTTACTGGTAAGTATTACCTGTAGTTTCTCGAACTGTTATAGACCTCATATCGACACAACTTATCGAGCTATTGGGGTCTGACGTTTACCACCCCTAGGCGAGATATGCGACATATCAGACGACGAGACCGGACTGTACAGTAAGTGTTACTGGTTGGATTCACAGGAGTGTGAGCGGGCTTGCTCGTCGATCTTCTGATCGCTCAATACCCGGGTGGCCGTTACGTTTAGCAGACCGCTTGCGGCTTGTGGGTGTTTGATATGATCATCACCTGCTGCCGGCGTATTGACGAGTCTTTAGAGTCCTACACAGAGGTTTCCTGGCTCAAGCAAAACGAAATAGGAGCGCATATGAGATATGTACGGGACCGAGAATAATGCGTGTATGTGATACCGTATTTCATTCTCGCGATGAATGTGTCGAATGGTTGTGTGCGATATAACCTAGTTATCGAATCAAGGATTGATTCGATAAATCGATACATTGTATACTAGTCGGTTGTGTGCGACATGACCGGATCATTGAATCAAGTGTTGATTTAATGATTTAATGCATAATTATATATTTAATATATTACTTTGCATTAACTAGTATTGGTTCACTTTAAATGGATTTTCTCACTTGAAGTTCACAAGTTGTATATGTGATATACTTTTGTGCACTTGATTGTATCATGTTTGATGATACATGCTTACTTGAGTTTGTGTAAAGATTAAACCATGGTTATTTAAATGGTTAGGGTTTTGTTTTTCATATCTATTTATTCATTTATTTATTTATTTCTTTTTGGCAAAAGAAAAGAAAAAATGGTGGCTTTCTTTGGATGCATGTTGAAGCTTCATGAAGCTTTGACTAAGTCACCATTTTTGTCTTCATGCTTAACCCTAACCATTGACCTAACCCTAGTTTATTCTCTACACTTGACCATGGTTGGATTATGATAAGTATAGATTTTATTTTCTTTTTGACATATACTTATCATAACATTTTTCATCTTCTTCTTCTTCTTTCTTAAGAAGAAGCTTGATTCCATCAATGGTGATTTGATGAAATGAATGAGAAATACAATTCTAAAGTGAACCCACTTTCTATTTCTTCATCCTCTACCACTTGCCATGTAGTATAGGGTGTTTTCTTCACAAGTTTCATGACTTGGTGAAGAGGGAGCTTGATCTTGTGATGCCTCGACGTAGATCATCTTCGGCATCGTAGTCGATGACCTAGCCCGCCCATTTCTCCGATGAAGCCGACGCTAGAGCCCGGGATTCGATTTGGACAGAGAGGAGACTTCATTGCGGAGCTATGGAGGTGGAGGACCGGATCTACAAAGGTTGTATTTCCGTTCTTCTAGTTAAGTTGTTAACTAGTTGCATGTTTCGCCTAAAATCTAGTTAACGATCCGTATTAGGGTTTCTCGGCACTTGTAACTTTGAAATTGGCATGGTTGATGCCTTGTGAGACCTCATTAGTGTGCCTAGGAACCCTATAACTACTTATAGAGTTTGGACTCAGGGAGATAGTGAGCGGACACGAGTGTCGTCATCCATCATTAACCTGAGCCGTGACTTGTAAGGCGTTGTATTTCTTAAGGAAACGGCCGTTTATTGGCCAGAAAGGTCTTTCGCCATGCATATCCATGAGCTAGTAGGCCCCGCCTTGGTAGAACTTTTCTATGATGTATGGTCCCTCATAGTTCGGCTCAAATTTCCCCCATTTAGCAAGATTGGGGATCTTAGGTCTTTTTACGACTAGCACGAGTTCGCCTTGGCGGAATGTTCTCGGCATAGTCAATCTTTCGTATGAGCGCATCATCCTTGTTTTGTGAGCTTCTAGATTTTGTTGCGCCATGAGACGAGTTTCATCGAGGGCATCAAGCTCCTCAAGCCGAAGGTGGGCATTTTCTTGATTCGTCAGCTTATGTTAGACCGCCACTCGTAAAGAGGGTAGCTCTATCTCCAAGGGGAGAACCACTTCCGTTCCGAATACCAATGCGAATGGCGTTGTATTCGTGGCCATCTTGAACGTGGTCCGACAAGCCTAGAGAGCTTCATATAATCTCTCATGCCAATCTTTTCTGTTTCTGGACACCGTCTTCTTTATGATCTTCGTCAAGTTCTTGTTGAAAGCCTCAGCTAGACCGTTAGCTCGGGGGTTGTAGACTGAAGAATATCTCCAATCTATTTTATGCTGCTATGCGAAGCGGCTGATCTTGTGGCTTCTGTAGGCCGGCCCATTATATGATATGATTCGTCGCGGAGTGCCGAACCAGAAGATGACATGTGTCTTGAAGAAATGGAGGATGTTCTCCATTTTCACCTCTCTTAACTGTATTGCTTCTACCCACTTAGAGAAGTAATCGGTTGTTGCTAGTATGAACTGATATCCCTTGGATGATACTGGTTCGATGGGCCCGATTATATCGGTTCCCCATATTTCGAATGGACAACTAGCCAATGTCGGGTGTAGCAGATTCGGATCCTAGTGGATGAAATCCCCATGAATTCGGCATGAGTGACACTGCTTTGCATATTCAATACAGTCCTGAATCATTGTGGGCCAATAGTAATCCATTCTCTTAATTTTTAACTTCATCTTTGTCCCAGCTTGATGGGAACCACAGAATCCGTCGTGAGTTTCTTGGATGACTCTCCTTACTTCTTCTGGTCCCAGGCATCTCAACCATAGACAGTCGAATGATCTATTATATAGAGTATCATTGACGAAGGCGAAATACGGAGCTCATTTCATGTGCTGATGTCTTAAAGATGCATTTTCGGGCATTCGATGGGATTTGTAGTAGTCTATGAAGACTTCTCTCCAATCCTTAGCCTTTTCTTCATCCTCTACTTGGAATGCCGCTTGTTCGGCCACTTCCTTTTCTTCAGACGACTCCGGAGACATTTCTGCTGGCGCGAGAATCCGGCGGCTTTGCACGATGATCCTTACGTCATCGAGGTTTTCGTTAGCCAGTTCTTTAGCGAGTTTAGGCAACGCATCTGCCTTGCTATTTTCCACTCATGGTATGCTTTCCAGGACGTAGAAGGGGATTTGCGATAACAATTGCTACACTCTTTTGCCATATACTACCAGCTGTGGCTTACACGTCTGATAGTCGCCATTTACTTGGCTAACGACTAGCTGGGAGTCTCTATATATGAGGAGGTTCTCGATTCCCATGTCAATGGCGATCTCGAGACCTGCTATCAAAGCTTCATATTCCGCTTCATTGTTTGTTCTTAGCTCTGTTAAGGAAAGGGCAAATCGCATTATCCCTCCTTGTGGAGTTACAAAGATAAGGCCTATTACGGCTTTGATTATGAGGGTGCTTTGCTTCCGCCTTTTCATAGACGATGCCCCATCGAAATAAAGTTCCCATCAGGTATCACTCCCTTCTTTCTCCCCGACGATTGTGTCAAACGCGTGTTCGTCTGGCAATTCACAGTTTAAGGGAGAGTCGACGGGTATCGGATACTCAGCGAGAAAGTCGGCGATGGACTGGCCTTTTATTTCTTTGAGGGGTCGATATACTATCGAGAACTCCATCAAGAGGAGGTCCCATTTGGAAAGCCTTCCTGTTAATATGGCTCTTGACATTAAATATTTGAGAGGATCTACTTTTGATATGAGATGAACCTCATGTGCCAAGGCATAATGTCGGAGCTTCGTTACCGTGAAGATAAGTGCCAGGTAATGCTTTTCGATGGGGGAGTAATTGTTTTCTGCCCCCATGAGAACTCGAAACCTTCTCCTGGTCGTTCTCTTATGCCCATAGCACACCTAAAGAACCTTCAAGGGCTGTTGCGTACAGGATGAGGGGCTTTCCCTTGACTGGAGCGGTCAATACCGGCGGGTTCTGCAGATATTTCTTGATTTTGTCCAGTGCGCTTTGGCATTTACGATCCTAAAAGAACGGGATCCCCTTCTTCATTAGATGACTGTAGGGGTGGCATTTGCAGAAGAGGTTAGCTATGAACCACCAGATATATGTGAGCTTTCCTTGGAGAGACCATAGTTGCTTGAGAGTTCTTGGCGAAGGCATTTCCATAATCGCCTTGATCTTTGATGGGTCTATTTCGATGCCTCGATATCGTACGATGAATCCTAGGAATTTGCCTGAGGATACTCTAAATGCGCATTTCAGAAGGTTCATCTTCAGGTTGTATTTCCGAAGGCGCTGGAACACTATCTTCAGATGCTCCTAGTGCTCCTCATACAATTTGCTTTTCACCACGAGGTCGTCAATATAACATTCGACAATCTCGTGTATGAGGTCATCAAAGATCTTTGTCATGGCCCTCTGGTAGGTGGCGCCAGTTTTTTTTAGACCGAAGGGCATCACTTTGTAGTAAAATATACCTAGCGGAGTCCGGAAAGCAGTGTGCTTTTGGTCTTCAGGATGCATCTTGATTTGGTTGTACCCTGAGGATCCGTCCATGAAGGAGAAGACTTCATGGGTGGATATGTTATCGATCATCAACTCGGTAACAGGCACTGGGAAGTCATCCTCCGGACAAGCTTTGTTGAGATCCCGAAAATCTACGCAGATGCGTACTGTCCCATTTTTCTTCATTACCGGAACGATATTGGTGATCCAGTCAGGGAATTGAACTTCTTGGATAAAACCAGATTCGATTAGCTTCTTGACTTTGGCATTGATACTCATCTCAAGCTCGAGCCGCATTCTTCTTGGCGCCTGTTTGACTGGCTTGACGTCAGGCGATATCGCCAGTTTATGCACAGCTATCTCTGGATCTAATCCCGGCATTTCGGAATAGTTACATACGATGCAGTCTTTATATTGCATAAGCATGTCTTTTAACGTAGCCACCTGTTTCTCAGACAGCAGCTCACTGACGAACGTTGGCCTCGGCTCGTTTGCCGTCCCCAAGTCGATTTTTCTCAGGTTGTCTATTGTGGTGTGTATTCCATCTTCCAGCTCTTTTGGCGCCGGTGGAAATTCTAAGATCACCTCATTCTCATCTTCGTCTGCGAAGTACTGAGAGAGATCGTCTATATTCTCGTGCTCTCCCTCCTTTGAGAATGTTATCATATGGCAGGTATGAGCTCGTTTCCAAGCTCGATGCTGATATAGACTTTCCTTCGCAGTGTAGGTTGCTCTCGGCTCATGCTTTCATGGCGGGTCTACCCTCCAACTGTCGGATAGAGTAAACCTACCTTGCTAATACTGATCTCCAACCCAGTCTTTGAAGGTGAAGCAATCTTCAAGAGGATATCCTTTTGCTTGGTGATAGGACCAATAAGCCGGGTGATGGACCTCGTTCATCTGTTCAGGGTATCGAGACTCCGGGAGCGTCATCAATTGATACTTCGTGACAAGGTTGAATATTTTCCTTGTCTTGTCTTGAGGGAAAGAGTACTCCCGACCCATCTTCTTCATAAAAGACAGGTTCCAGCTGACTTTTTCTTGCTCGCGTGATTTCTTGGATCCGCTTCGCTGTCTTTGAATGCCGTCCCCATTCTTGATCTTGTCATTGCTTCTGCATCGGACCTTTTCCTTGTATCGGACCTTTGTCACGACCCAAAGTTTGGCCCGTGACCGGCACTTAACCACGTAACGTCTACAGGCATAACGCGACTAAGTGAACCGAAAACCCAGAAATCAAACCAGTGAAAGTATAGAGTGATATAAGTTTTAAATGAAAGCACTTACTAACATGTTAAGAAATCTAAGTAAACAATCACCAAGATAACAATATATGACGTCGTAGCGAAGATCAAGATCCACAAGTGGGAACATCACAGATAGAATAAACTGCAAGTACAGCCGGATCACAACGAGCTCGACACCAGAATACAAATAATATACATCACCGTCCTCACACTGTCTCTAAGTCAATACATACATGGTAGATGGAGAATACTAGATACAACAATGTACATAACAGAAAGATAAACAGATACCGCACAAAACCCACCTATCAGCAAAAGAGCTAGTACACCAACTATGGGGGTATCTGTGTCAAAAGATGCGAAATGCAGCCTGTCGCGACTACTCCGAAGGGCAACCTGCAAACACTGTGGCACAACGGGGGTGAGTTGCCAACTCGTGAATAGAGATAACATATAAAGGTAATCGCGAGCATGCACGTACTGCGCTACTCTATCATATGCCAACAGATGATATCAATATGTGATAAGCAGTATGTGCAATAATCATGCAAGTGCTCTATCAGGTAATATAACTACAGGATGAGGTACAATAATAAATGCTGAGCATGGGCAATATAACATCTACACGGAATGTCAACGTGGAATATATAATCGGTGTCCATCAATGCACCTAGATCCCCCAAATAGCTCAGGCGCGGCACTCTCATCGGCCCTCAAATCCTGTAAATCTCTGAGAATCCCGAGTGCCCAACATCGGCACCCAAATATCATAAATACTCATGTCCAGCATCGACACGCAAATCCTCATCCATCGGGCCCCATCAGTCCGGGTCAGCCCACGGGCTCCGTCTGCGGTATCGGCCCTCGGCCCCGGCAGTACGGATCACCCCGCATCCATCTATCGACTCTGATCAGTATCCTCCGGATAACTGTCAGGTCCAACCAATCACCGGTAGGTAGTAGTCCCTCTGCCAGGCTTACCGTCTACTACACAGCGAAACCGTTCTTGCCCCGGGGTACCATACCGGGTCCACCATGTACCCGTAATCGGCCTCATCCATCCCCCGCGCCAGGAACACATCAGGGAACTCGCTAACAACCGGAACCTGATCCATCGGAACCTCTGTAGCTCTAGCATCGCAAACATAGGCGAGAAATCCCTGACATCCCTTCCGTAAAAGCTGTCCAGCATGAACAGAAGAAATCACACTGTGAGGGGTAACACCATGGTCCCCTAACACAACAACAACCGACTCGCCGGGAAAACAAAATCGAACTGTCTTCTCGCGACAGTCAACAGAAGCATAGCACGTGGCTAACCAATCCATGCCCAAAAGAACGTCGAAGTCCAACATCTCAAGAAGGATCAAATCGACAGGCAACTCTCTCTCGCCAATACGGACGGTATAGGATCGGAACACGTGCCTAGCAACAAACGACTCTCCCACAGGAGTAGTCACAACAAGCGGCTGGTCAAGCAAACCGGACTCTCTACCCAAACTCAGCACAAAGTGTGTGGATACGTACGAGTGCGTGGATCCGGGATCGAATAACACGTGTGCATCAACCGAACATACAGGAAGGATACCTGAGACCACCGCATTGGACGCCTGCGCGTCCTGATGCGTCAAAGCAAAAACTCGCGCCTGTCCTTCACCTGCAACTAACTGTCCCCTGCCGGCCGCTGGCTGCCCTCTGCCTCGGTCACCTCGTCCTCTATGAAAAAATCCTCCACGACCACGACCTCTCTGTGCATGCGTCTGACGCAGAGTAATAGTAGGTACTATAGGCAATGCCGTCTGTTCAGACCATAATATTGCATTTATCATTCCCTTATTCTTACCCTTTTTTATAAATAAACAGGTACTCTTGACGCACGTTTGTTGCAGATTACAGGTTACAGGTTTCTGGAGCAAGTACAGTGAAAAAGACACAAAACAACAGGAAAAGCGACTTTTGACCAACAAGTAGACAGACCTTACTCAAGCCGAGATGAAGAACAGTGCAAAGGTCCAAAAAGTCAAGTGAACGGTTAAAAGATACGTACAAGTCTTCACTGAACATCTGGAGAATAATCAGAAACCAAACAGAGAAGTAATGTGTAGAAACAGAAGCCCAAAGATCCAAGCAGAAGCCCACAAAAATAATACAGCCCAAATCCACTGTTTGGCCGCGGATCCGCGGCCAAACCCAGCCTGGCGCCGCGGATCCGCGGCCGTATAATACACGTGTCGGCGCAGTTTTTCTGTGACGGTGCGTTGTTATGAGTGTTAGGATTTTAAGTGGGCAAATCAGTAATTGCGTGTGCACGAGAGTCTGTAACCCTAGGTTTCTATTTTCCTATAAATTGTAATCTTAGATCTAAAAATTGTATGCCTCTTTTCAATCAATAAAATTCAGATTTTCTGAGAGCAAAATTCAGATCTGTTCTTCTTGTTTGGAGGGAGCCGTCAACTAGTAAGTATTTTTATTCTTTTAATTATAATGTCTTCTCATCCCCTAATGAGCGAGTAGTCTCCTCGCTTGTTAGGGTTAGCCTTAGGGAAAGGGTTGAGAGATGAAATCTCTCGCCCCTTTCAATGCCACCTTCACCTAATGAATTAGAACTTCACGCATACGAGCACAACCGCTCCCTGCGGCATCCTACCCTTCAAGGTAACGATGAACCGTAGTATAAAGGGCCGGTTCCGCGCGTTTTCCGTGAGGGTTATGTTAATTATCAACAAAGATAGGGTACAAATCTAGAGGAAGAAACATCTTCCCAAAAGATTTGTATCCACTTTATTGATAATTAACTTAACACCTAATAGATCTAAAAAAGGAAGGTATTGAAAGCGGTGAGGAAAAATATTAATTTCCAAAACTTCCCCTAATCCTAACCCTAGCAAGATTCTTAATTAGATTAATTAGATCCAATCTTTAGATTTTTATAAACCAACCAAAACGACAAATAGAATCAACTCGTTAAAATACTTTAAAGAAATTTACCCGTCTCTGTGGATCGACCCGCACTCACCGGCTAGCTGCGAAGCGACGCCGTTCCTGATTGCGGTAATTATATTTTTGATCGTAAAATCTATATTAATCAAATGGCGCCGTTGCCGGGGACGGCGTAATATTTCTTTTTGTGAATTTTCGGGTTGATATAAATTTTAAAAATTATAAAAATCTGAAAATATAAAAAATTTAAAAAAATAATCAAATTTGATCTGTTTGAAGGGTGTATCTTTTGGATCTTGCAGGAACGGCGAAGAATCAAGGATCTGGAATTTTACAGAGGGCTAATCAAAATTTGGTACCTAAAAACAGAGAGGAATTGACAGCACAGGACCACAGAATTTTTTTTCACAGTGCGATCCCACGAAGAAGCCGCTCTTCCGCCGCATAAACGTGCTGTCAGCCGCGGATCCGCGCTTGAAGTGCCACGTCAGCATACGAAATTTTGCTGGTTTGATTTTTCTCTTTCCCCTCTGCAATCTCCCATATATCTCTCTGTAAAAATCTTTCTGCAGGATTTCTTTGCGTAAAAATCTTTTTCCCCCTTCTAAATAACAGATTTCTGCAGGTTTCTTTGCGCCGCGCTAAAAAATTCTGATTGCAAGTGAAATTTTATTTGTTTTGCATAATTTAACCGGATTCTAAGGGGCTATTTGACCAAATCCAGATTGGGTGGGGATTTCATCACCCTTCCCAGGACCCCAGAAAACACCTAAGCATTTTGCATCAACCACCTTTAATTAAAAAAGACTAGACTCAGACCTAAGGACAGCGAGCTCAATAAGAAAAGGACTAGGGTAGGCATCGGCCGTTTATCCTAACCGACATTGCGGTGTCTAGGCTAGTGGTTTTTAATTAGGCCCACTGTAGTGGTGGTTCCTTCCCACTTACCTGGCCGTATTTGTCCGTGAAGAGGCGGTTTGAGGTCTATTTCTAGCCCTAGTCAGGAGCTGTCTAGCAGACCTAGGCGACCCTAGATCTAGGCCTGATTGTGCATGTGTGGTTGACACATTGGTGTCACGAGTCCGTTTTCAAAAACCTTTTTTGCAAAACCGTCACATAAATAAAAGAAAAAGAAAAAGAAAAATCTTTTAAAAAAAAAAACTTGCAACTTGCCGCTAAAGAAAAACTTGCAAACTCACTTCCACCACTTCTTCTCACTGACGTTATCTTACCCCCACATTCTGTTTTTCTTTTTTTTTTCTGACTGCACTACCCTTTAGTGTATGTCATTTTGGACTAGGGATACTAACGCCCGATTAGTCCGTGTTTCGTTGGTACCGACCAACGAACCCTTCGACGAACCCTTCGTCGACGTTCCCTCCACTTCCTTACCTCCACATTCAAATTCTTCTTTCGAAGGTATGTCGGGATTCAACCCCAACGATACCTTACCGACGGGAATGATTCCACCTCCGCCAGGTGCGAATAACCCGAATCTTCCGCCTGTTGTAGCGCCCGCACGAGTTGCGCTCCAGGATCTCTTCTACCCCGTCCGCACTTCTTTACCCACATGTCTTTCACCCCCACCAGCGAATGGGGATAATTTTGAAATAAAACCACATTTCATCAATATGCTGCCTAAGTTTCATGGTTTGGAATCCGAAGATGCATATATTTTTATTAATAAATTCCAAAACGTTTGCAGCATGATGAAGACAACCCAATTAAGTGATGACGCAATAAGGCTAAGGGTCATTCCTTTTACCTTATGTGACCTAGCCGAGAAGTGGCTATACAGCACCGCATCACATTCCATTAGAAATTGGGACGAGTTTGTAAGAGCTTTTCTGAAAAAGTTCTATCCTCACCACAAAACTGCTAGAATCCGAAACGAAATCATACAATTTTCACAGCTTCCTTCCGAACCATTTTGGAAGTGCTTCGAGAGATTTAAGGACCTACTTGTTCAATGCCCTCATCATGGAATAGAAAATTGGCAACTTTGCCAAACATTATACGAGGGATTGAATGCAGCAACGAAGCAGTTGCTAGAAACAATATGTCAAGGTCATTTTCTCTCCAAGTCTAGCGACGAAGCTTGGCAGTTTCTTGAGGACCTAAGTGAGCAAACAATTCAATGGGAGAGTACCAAGACCACATCATCTTCTTCTAGTGGTCAATCTAGGGCAGGCATACATCAAATAGATATGTCGATAGCTATGAAGGCCGAGATGGCCTCACTTATGAAAAAGCTAGAAGCCATTGAGACCAAAATCTCATCGTCTTCTCCTGCCCCTACTCTACCCACACGAACTGTTTGTGCTTGTTGTTCGAACCCATCGCATTTAACCGAAGAGTGTCCTTATAATGCACCTATTCAAGGACAGGATCAAGTCAATGCTGCATTTCAGCAACGACAAAGAAATGATCCTTTCTCTTCGACATACAATCAGGGGTGGAGGAGTCACCCGAATTTTGCTTGGAACCAAAATCAACAAGTCCAAGGGAACAATAATTTTCAAAGAGCTCCTCCATAACAACAACAAGCACCCTTACAAACTCAAAACCAGCAACCTTTCCAACAACAACCTTATACAAATCAAACGAACAATTTGGTTCAACCTAATGATGATAAGGTTAGCTCTCTCGAGAAAAGTCTTGAAGCATTTCTCAAGCAAACGACAGAATCCGCAGCAAGATTTGAAAGTAATGTGCAATCTTTAATGAATAACAATGCCTCACACGATCAAAGTATCAAATCTATTGAGGCACAGATTGCACAATTAACTGCTGCGTTGAGCGAGAGAGAAAAGGGAAAGCTTCCATCTCAACCATTGCCCAATCCCGGTCACCCACAAAACGCATATCACAATCACAATGTAAATGCCGTGACCACGTTGAGATCCGGAAGAGAGTTGCAAAATAATGTGGAAACTAGTGATGACATCCCCGCCGGTGGTTCTTCTTCCCCTTCTTCATTTTCTTCACTTCCTTCTTCACCTTTTTCTTTAGAGCCTATTCTCCACCCTTCACACGGCTCTACTTCTTCTGACTCAAACGGACCCATTTCTAACAACACGAACACATCCACACTGGGATCCGTTCCTATTCCACATTCTACTCCACAGACTTGTGACTCAACAAATTTTCAAAATGCACCATTTCCAAACAGGTTGAGTCCTAATAAACCAAATGCACAAGTGGAAAAGATTGTGGAGATATTTAAGCAGGTTAGCATAAACATACCTCTCTTGGATGCTATCCAACAAGTCCCTTCATATGCGAAAATCTTAAAGGGCTTATGCACTTCAAAGAGAAAGGCATCTCAAGTACCCAAGAAAGTGCTAGTGGCTAGTGCAGTGAGCAATGCTATTAACCACCATCAAACCTTACCCCAGAAATGAAAGGACCCCGGCTGTCCTACGATTTCCATCACAATTGGGGATAAGCAAATTAATCGTGCACTTTTAGATCTTGGGTCTAGTGTTAACCTGATTCCTTACTCCGTGTACGAACAATTAGGGGTTGGAGAGTTGAAACCCACTCGTTGCACTCTCCAAATGGCTGATCGATCAATCACCTATCCAAGGGGTCAACTAGAGGATGTGTTGATCAAAGTCGGGGAATTCATATTCCCCGTTGACTTTATCGTTATGGATACACAACCTGTTGTTAACCCAAGAAACCAAATTCCGGTGATTCTTGGTCGACCATTTTTGGCCACTTCCAATGCCATAATAAATTGTCGCAATGGCTCCATGACTCTATCCTTCGGAAAGAGGTCTAGTGAGTTCAATATTTATAAGATGGGAAGTCTTCCCCCCGTGCCTAAAAATAGTACACGAGAAGTTTGCTCTATTCACGAAATCACGCAGGAGGACTGCGAGCTTGAAGGATTTCTATTTGATGAAAACAGTTTTGACGCCACTAGTGCGTCCCTCCTTGAGCCTACTACTGTTGACACAACCGATGATGATTATCAATGTTTCACTTTTTCGGATGACGACGACTCACAGCCCGAATATGAGTCGTTTGAATTTTTGGATGAGTCAGTCGAACCATCCGAATCGGTTGTTTGCAGTGATTTCGAACCTGTGTTAGAGTCCTTTGAGTTCGAGGTAGATTCCGCAATGGTTCTTTCGCCTCAGAAATTCGAACTCATGCCCTTGCCGTCTCACAGTAGATATGCTTACATAGGTGAGAATGAGACTTTTCCCATTATCATATCAGCCTCTCTAGCCTTCGAGCAAGAGAACGCTATTTTAAAAGTCTTACAAGATAGGCGGCAAGTTTTCAGTTGGACTATGGCGGACATCGAGGAGATCAGTTTCCTCATAAGTGAATATCATACACAATTGATGGATGATGCCATGTCAATAGAGGACCCACAGGGACATCTTGAGGGTATTGTGGTGAGCCAACTTCCTCCCTTAGAAGTTGAAATACCCCCATTTCTTTTAATAAGGTACGAGAATGCCAACACTCCACTGATTGCTGATCACTTACATTCTCGTATCGATGCATCACCATCACCTGTATATTTACCTCCACACCTCCCATACCACTACTTCTATCTTTCCCAATTCTTTGCGGACCACCACAACTTATTTTTCAACCACCCAATATTCTTTACAGATAAATTTTTCAACTGGTTGGTGTTGAAGTTTGGTCTAGGCAAAGTTTGGCAGTAATGTCTAACATAGTTTAAAAGAAGTTTGGGGGAGGACCTTTTTGTACATATTTTTGTTTTTCTTAAACAATAAAAAAAAATATATTTGTAAATAAATAAACAGGGAAGTGCCGTGATTTAGACCCTCTTGGTTTAGCATGACAGTGAGGACACTGTCAAGTTCAAGTTTGGGGGTATGCTCGGTACGTCTTCTTCCTTCGCATTCATTTGTATATATTTTTGCATTTGCATATTTATTTGAAAATCCATAAAAAAAAAATTGAAAAATTTCAAAAATTATAAAAATAATTGTATTCAATATCGGCTAATTGACTTGAGTTTGACAGATAGGTTAACTAGCTAGGAACAACTAGATCTTAGACTTAGTGAATTAAAAACCCTAAAAATAACATTCCTTAAAGTTTAACGGTAGAAAGTATATGCCTTGTAGTTTATTTAGAAATAGGCAAATTTTGGGTTCACTTCTTGGGCTAAGTCGAAACAAGGGAAGAATATTGATATTCTTATTAGAGTATAAATTTGAAAGATAGTTCCTAGCTTAAGTCTAAATTCTGAAAATGTATACCCTACAATTTGCACATTCACGCACCTTGAAACTTGGAATAGTAGAAGAGACCTTGAAATGCTCTTGTCTAAAGTCCTTAGTACAATGAAAATAAAAAATGGACACTGGTTTTTGTGATTACTTAAGGCTGTAAAAATAGAAAAATATTTAGCGAGGGTGCTTCATCACCTAGTGCCTTAGACCAACTGGTTTGGGAGTCACTGCTAAAGCCTTGGGTGTTGCAAGGACTAGGAAGTATGCTTTAAAGTGCAAACGCATTTTGTAATCGGTCGTTGGTACCTCAAGAAGTATTAACGGTCGCATGAAGGATGTGTAAGCAAATTTCATTCACCAACTAATTAGTACTTTGGACAATGGACAAGGGCATGATTGCTTGAATTGAATTTCCAAGTGTAGGGGTGATCTATACACACACGTAGGGGTACGTGATTGGAATTTAGATAAGAGAGAGGAATGAAAGATAAAATTTGTATATTTAATAGAGTTGATAGAAAATTCCTAAGTAGAGATGAAACCCTAGAAGGAAGACTTAAGAGATGCCGAAAGCAAAGTAGGTCTACATAACATATATGATCTTAAGTTACACAATAAGGAAGCGTGAAGAATATGGGTGGATAATTCACGAGTATAAGATAATAGAATTCCTTATTAGAAGACCTAATTGGAGAACAAAAGTCAATGGGCCGAGTTGATAGGATTTTGTGGGTGTAATCCGCTGAAAACCCTCAGGAGACAACACTCCTCCTACTAGGGACACCTAGAGGTTTAACGGCTTGTTGCACGTGCTCAGTGCAATCGCGTTTCCCTGCGAAAGTGCGGTTAGGATTTTAGAGAATAAAATAATAAGTTTGCTCGAGGACGAGCAAAAGGTAAGTTTGGGGGTATTTGTTCAGACCATAATATTGCATTTATCATTCCCCTATTCTTACCCTTTTTTATAAATAAACAGGTACTCTTGACGCACGTTTGTTGCATATTACAGGTTACAGGTTTCTGGAGCAAGTACAGTGAAAAAGACACAAAACAACAGGAAAAGCGACTTTTGACCAACAAGTAGACAGACCTTACTCAAGCCGAGATGAAGAACAGTGCAAAGGTCCAAAAAGTCAAGTGAACGGTTAAAAGATATGTACAAGTCTTCACTGAACATCTGGAGAATAATCAGAAACCAAACAGAGAAGTAATGTGTAGAAACAGAAGCCCAAAGATCCAAGCAGAAGCCCACAAAAATAATACAGCCCAAATCCACTGTTTGGCCGCGGATCCGCGGCCAAACCCAGCCTGGCGCCGCGGATCCGCGGCCGTATAATACACGTGTCGGCGCAGTTTTTCTGTGACGGTGCGTTGTTATGAGTGTTAGGATTTTAAGTGGGCAAATCAGTAATTGCGCGTGCACGAGAGTCTGTAACCCTAGGTTTCTATTTTCCTATAAATTGTAATCTTAGATCTAAAAATTGTATGCCTCTTTTCAATCAATAAAATTCAGATTTTCTGAGAGCAAAATTCAGATCTGTTCTTCTTGTTTGGAGGGAGCCGTCAACTAGTAAGTATTTTTATTCTTTTAATTATAATGTCTTCTCATCCCCTAATGAGCGAGTAGTCTCCTCGCTTGTTAGGGTTAGCCTTAGGGAAAGGGTTGAGAGATGAAATCTCTCGCCCCTTTCAATGCCACCTTCACCTAATGAATTAGAACTTCACGCATACGAGCACAACCGCTCCCTGCGGCATCCTACCCTTCAAGGTAACGATGAACCGTAGTATAAAGGGCCGGTTCCGCGCGTTTTCCGTGAGGGTTATGTTAATTATCAACAAAGGTAGGGTACAAATCTAGAGGAAGAAACATCTTCCCAAAAGATTTGTATCCACTTTATTGATAATTAACTTAACACCTAATAGATCTAAAAAAGGAAGGTATTGAAAGCGGTGAGGAAAAATATTAATTTTCAAAACTTCCCCTAATCCTAACCCTAGCAAGATTCTTAATTAGATTAATTAGATCCAATCTTTAGATTTTTATAAACCAACCAAAACGACAAATAGAATCAACTCGTTAAAACACTTTAAAGAAATTTACCCGTCTCTGTGGATCGATCCGCACTCACCGGCTAGCTGCGAAGCGACGCCGTTCCTGATTGCGGTAATTATATTTTTGATCGTAAAATCTATATTAATCACCGTCTGGGGTGGTGAAGGTGGTAATGTAACATGCGGTGCTGCCGCCCCACTCCGGGGTACCTCCGGACAATCTCGCACACGATGATAAGAACTCCCGCAACGGTAACATCCCGATGATGGTCGCTGACCCTCCTGGGGATAGGAGCTAAACAATCGGCCTCGCCTCGAATCTCTGCCACCTGCAAGGTGCCTGTCACGACGCCGAAAAGGCCGTCTCTGCACTGACGTATCTGCACGAACTCTCCTCGGCTCTGGGACTGCCGAAGTCTCAGCAAGGCACTCCTCAACCAATAAGGCTGCATCTACAGCTGCTGCATATGTCTCGTAGTGCTGCGCGCCAATCGCAAGGAACAGTGGTGTGAGCAAGCCTCGGAAAAATCTCTTAACTCGTAACTCCTCAGTAGCCACTAGGTACGGAGCATAAACTGATAGCTCGGTGAACAGCACATCGTACTCTGCCACTGACATCTCTGGCGTCTGGCGTAAGGACTCGAACCTGCGTGCTCTAGCATCTCTAACACTCAGGGGAAGAAAGCGGGCAAGGAATAGCGCCACGAACTCTGTCCAGGTCATAGGAGGAAGACCTGCTGCTCTACCCTTCTCGACTGATTCGCACCATTTCTGCGCAAGACCTTCCAGGAAAAAGCTCGCGAACTCAACCCATCTCGCATCTGCGCATCTAAGTGAACGACATATTCGCGCCATCCTATCAATGAAAGACTGTGGGTCCTCGGCCACATCGGTGCCTGTAAAGACCGGAGGCTTCAGCCTCATAAACTCTGACAGCGATACTGTAATAACCTCTGTAGTCCCAGGTGCAACTGCCTGAACTTTGGGTACCACCACGGTCTCTGCAACGGGTGGAACTATCTCGGGTTGCTGCGCTCGAAGTGTCTCAACTAGAGATCCTATCATCTGGCGCATCTCCTGCATACTGGATCCCATCGTCTGGCGTATCTCCTGCACACCAGCCCCTAACATAGCAATCTGATCTGTCAAGGCAGGAACATCCTGCTCAGGTACAACCGGTGTACTACCCTGATCAGTCCTCGTCTCGGACGAGTCAACTCGAATCTCGGCTCTCGCGGCCGCTCTTTGCGCCCTCGTAGTCTTTGGCGGCATAATGGCTGAAAGGAACAATAGGATTCGACAAGGATACAGAAATCGAATCACAAGAATGTATATACTCAAGAAGGAATTTAAATCAACAAGTCCTAAGGTCGCGTAGGCGGAGTACCGTGTCGTGAGTATGCCGCGGAACATACGCACGCTACGCCACTCTGCTGTAGCTACCTACTCCATCATACCAGGGTCATCCTATACTCCGAAGGTAAAACCTATGATTTGATACCAACTTTGTCACGACCCAAAGTTTGGCCCGTGACTGGCACTTAACCACGTAACGTCTACAGGCGTAACGCGACTAAGTGAACCGAAAACCCAGAAATCAATCCAGTGAATGTATAGAGTGATATAAGTTTTAAATGAAAGCACTTACTAACATGTTAAGAAATCTAAGTAAACAATCACCAAGATAACAATATACGACGCCGTAGCGAAGATCAAGATCCACAAGTGGGAACATCACAGATAGAATAAACTGCAAGTACAGCCGGATCACAACGAGCTCAACACCAGAATACAAATAATATACATCACCGTCCTCACACTGTCTCTAAGTCAATACATACATGGTAGATGGAGAATACTAGATACAACAATGTACATAACAGAAAGATAAACAGATACCGCACAAAACCCACCTATCAGCAAAAGAGCTAGTACACCAACTATGGGGGTATCTGTGTCAAAAGATGCGAAACGCAGCCTGCCGCGACTACTCCGAAGGGCAACCTGCAAACACTGTGGCACAACGGGGGTGAGTTGCCAACTCGTGAATAGAGATAACATATAAAGGTAATCGCGAGCATGCACGTACTGCGCTACTCTATCATATGCCAACAGATGATATCAATATGTGATAAGCAGTATGTGCAATAATCATGCAAGTGCTCTATCAGGTAATATAACTACAGGATGAGGTACAATAATAAATGCTGAGCATGGTCAATATAACATCTACACGGAATGTCAACGTGGAATATATAATCGGTGTCCATCAATGCACCCAGATCCCCCAAATAGCTCAGGCGCCGGCACTCTCATCGGCCCTCAAATCCTGTAAATCTCTGAGAATCCCAAGTGCCCAACATCGGCACCCAAATATCATAAATACTCGTGTCCAGCATCGACACGCAAATCCTCATCCATCGGGCCCCGTCAGTCCGGTTCAGCCCACGGGCTCCGTCTGCGGTATCGGCCCTCAGCCCCGGCAGTACGGATCACCCCGCATCCATCTATCGACTCTGATCAGTATCCTCCGGATAACTGTCAGGTACAACCAATCACCGGTAGGTAGTAGTCCCTCTGCCAGGCTTACCGTCTACTACACAGCGAAACCGTTCTTGCCCCGGGGTACCATACCGGGTCCACCATGTACCCGTAATCGGCCTCATCCATCTCCTCGATTCGGGTTCACATATATCACTCTAGCACCGAGGAAACACATGGTGGACGCACCGAAATATCATATCAAGGGAACCGGGTTTTTAAATTATTACATATTTGAAATAGCCACGGTTCCCAAATCCAGAAATCACATATAATCCAAAACAATATGCAAGTCAATGATCCGATATGATATATGCATCAAGTATGAATATCATGTCAAGTCACATAAAGATGAGCTACAACATAATGATCCGATGTGATATATGCATCAAGTATGAATATCATGTCAAGTCACATAAAGATGAGCTACTACATAATGATCCGATGTAAATTCTACAGTGTGAGTGTCATGGCAATTACTAACGGTGTGTGTGTAACATGCAGGATAGTGCTCGTGCAACATGAACCGTTAGTAAGAGTGCGGTGTTCTATCAATTCTAGTTTATATACATACATCAGGGAATGTGGTATGCACTAATTAGTAGCCATGAACAGTCAATGTATGGAAATGTAGCTATAAGATCCTATCAGCCCTGACGTAGAAAGCCATGCGAGCGATATCCCCGTAGATGTTAAATCTACTCACCGTAGTCTCTCGCTAGGTATAGCCGACGACTTGTTCCCCTCCTTCGCGGCGCCCGTCGCACTCGCCTGCGAATCCTATAATTTCACAACATATCACTCATAAGCTCAAAACCGTACAAACACGACATTTAAAGTCAACTAGAAACCCGTGTCGCAAACCAAGCGCGCGTGTGCGCGATACGCTAAAACGTGTGATTACGCGCCTGAAGCCACTCCGACGCGTCGCGATACGCAGAAACCCCAAACCCACACACACGTATCACGCGTGTCGCGAAAGATTAAAAATACAGGAAAAGGGTATTCTACTCCAGATTTTGATACAGAACAGATATTATAAAAATATATATACCAAAATACTCCACATAGCAGCAGACTCCAGTGGACCAAACCCCAACCCCCATCTCACCCATCTGGCCGCAAATTGCGGCCAGAACGAATATTTTGGCGGCCTCACTTGGGAATTGGGCTTCCAGGTTTGGTGTGTACACTCTATACCCCCCATACATGCTACAGTAACCTCTAGTTTCACTCTGAAATATCTCGGGTAGCAGCAGATCCTACAGAACCTTATTTCTAGTTAATGTAGGGTTCCTAGGCACTCTAGTGAGGTCTCACAAGGCATTAAACATGCCAATTTCAAAAATTCTAGGTGCCGAGAGACCCGACTACGGATCGTCGGCTAGAAGTCTAGGCGAAAAATGAACTAGTTAACAATTAACTAATGGGATATCGGAAATACAACCTTTGTAGATCCGGTGCTCCACCTCCATAGCTCCGCAACGAAGTCGTCTCCGCTGTCCAAAAGGAATCCGGGCTCTAGAGTCGGCTTCGTCGGAGAAAAAGCGAGCTAGGTCGTCGATGTCCATGCCGAAGAAGATCTACGTCGAGGCATCGCTAAATCAACTTTGTAGATCCGGTGCTCCACCTCCATAGCTCCGCAACGAAGTCGTCTCCGCTGTCCAAAAGGAATCCGGGCTCTAGAGTCGGCTTCGTCGGAGAAAAAGCGAGCTAGGTCGTCGATGTCCATGCCGAAGATGATCTACGTCGAGGCATCGCTAAATCAAGCTCCACCTTCACCAAGCCCTAAAAACTTGTGAAGGAAACACACTCTACTACTTGGCAAGAGGTAGAGGATGAAGAAATAGGAAGTGGGTAGACTTTAGAATTGGATTTCTCACTCATTTCATCAATTCACCATTGATGAAGAGAAGGTTTCTTCATTGAAGAAGAAGAAGAAGATGATAAAGCATGATAAGTTAATTCAAAAAAGAAAAGAATAATCAAATCTTATCATGACTAAACCATGGTCAAGTGTAGAGACTAAACCCAAGTTAAGTGAATGGTTAGGTTAGGTATGAAGACAAAAATGGTGACTAAGTCAAAGCTTCATGAAGCTTCAACATATATCCAAATAAAGCCACCATTTTTCTTTTCATTTTCCAAAAAGAAAATAAATAAATAAATGAATAAATAGATATGAAAATGAAAACCCTAACCATTACATAACCATGGTTTAAACTTTACACAAAACACAAGTTAGCATGCATCATCAAACATGATACATACAAGTGCACAAAAATATATCGAATATACAATGTGCACATCCGAGTGAGAAAATCCATCTTAAGTAAACCGATACTAGTTGATGCAAAGCAATATATCAAATATATAAATATGCATTAAATCATTAAATCATTAAATCAACACTTGATTCAATGATCCGGTCATGTCGCACACAACCGACTAGTATACAATGTATCGGCTTATCGAATCAACGCTTGAATCGATAACTAGGTTATATCGCATATAACCAGTCGATACATTCATCGCGAGAATAGAATACGGTATCACATACACGCATTATTCTCGGTCCCGCACATATCTCATATGCGCTCCTATTTCGTTTCACTTGAGCCAGGAAACCTCTGTGTAGGACTCTAAAGACTCGTCAATACGCCGGCAGCAGATGATGATCATATCAAACATCCATAAGCCGCAAGCGGTCTGCTAAACGTAACGGCCACCCGGGTATTGAGCGATCTGAAGATCGACGAGCAAGCCCGCTCACACTCCAGTGAATCCAACCAGTAACACTACCGTACAGTCCGGTCTGACCGTCTGATATGTCGCATATCTCGCCTAGGGGTGGTTAACGTCAGACCCCAATAGCTCGATAAGTCGTGTCGATATGAGGTCTATAACAATTCGAGAAACTACTGGTAACACTTACCAGTAAATCTCAGCAACCCTGGCCAGGGATTTCCTATCATAGCCAATCGAACACAGCGCAACATCAACTCCCTATACCGGGAGAGACGAATCCCCTCCTATCGTTCATTGCCTCCATGTGACTCGGGACTTTACCCAAAAACCACCATTTTGCACGCCCTCTTGGACGTTGTAAGATGGAAATCAAAGCACAGTGGGAACCACACAAGACTCTATGACGATCTCGGGTCAACAGACTACTCTGTACCAGTGTCACCTGAGAACTGCCATCTGACGTGAGGTATAATACCATCTGGGAGTTCTCGGCGAGTCCGTCCAGTGTACCCAGTCTCTACTGAGCACCCGTATATCTCCTCTGATGTCAAACACCGATGGATATGGGATCATCCATCGCCCATCTGTATGGGTCGAGAAGGTACACGCTAGTCTACTCTGGTATATCGATGCCCCGTCTCGATACACCCACGACTAGGGACTTTGAAGGATGTACTTATGGACTACCATGTCCCCACTAGTATGATCCGCATCATAGTCCAGGTAGTCAAGTACATATCCTAAGGGCTTTACCAACATGTAATTGAGAGACAATCAGTGTACACGTTAAGGTAAAGAGCAACCAGATAGCATACTATCATGTCGAGCAAGAAAGTCCTCCCTATATATGTCCCAGCATCCACTACAATATACATCCAATGTACAGTAATGGCCTCTAGGGCATACATATAACTAACAATCTCCCACTTGCACTAGGGCCATCTGTAGCAGTGGTTGTAGTATCTCATACTCAACCATCCTATAAAAGTCTCTCTCTGGGAACAGGCCTATGTGAATGGATCCGCTGTGTTGTCCTCTGAGTCTACTCTCCAAACCTCGATCACCCTGGAGATCAACCATCTCCATGATCAGGTGATACTGCCTTAGAATATGTCTGGATCACTGATGGGATGGGTGTTTCTTGGCATAAGCCACAACTCCATTGTCTCACAATGGTAGGAACAAAGTTCATCTTATGAACTAGTATACACCCAGACTGCCTCTTTGGTAGCACCTTAAGTAGCGATGTATCCTGCCTTTATCGTCTAGTATGCCACGGTATCTAGCTTGGAACTCTTCCAACATACCGTCCCTTTACTTAGGGTAAAGACAATGCCTGTGACTGACATTCAGTCGTCTTTATCACCCTGGAACACTTCCAGTGATTCTCCCCAGGATCAATTGATACTATCTCACTACAACTAGTGAGAAGCCTAACATCCATTTAGATCCATCTCATAGATCCAAATTCCAAGATTTAGTAGGTATCACTTTGATCCTATGTGGAGAGTCATTGTGATAAGCGGAGATTGACCGAGCGTAGCATAGGAAACTCCTTCCCTATCAAGAGCATGACATCCACGTACTCTACGAGGATCACTAACATACTCCCTACTACCTTTTTGTATATACAAGGTTCATCTACCATTTTGATGATGTCAAACTCTTTGACTAATTCATCAAAACAGATGTTCCAACTCCGCGATGCCTGCTTTATCCTATAAAGCATCTTGCACACGTTTCCGCTGCTCCCACTATCTACGAGGCCCTCTGGCTGTGTACTTATAGACGCACTCTTCTAAAACATCATTTAGAAAAGCAGTCGTGACACCCAACCGCCAGATATCGTAGTTATGGTATGTAGCCGTGGCAAGTAGGATCTGGATGGACTTAAGCATAGCTACTTGAAAAGGTTTCATCATTATCCGTACCTGGTCAATGATGCAAACTTTTAACAAGTCTAGCTTTGAAAGTCTCAACTTTTCCATGTACACCAAGTAATCTTCTCAAGATATACTTGCTCCTGATGGGGATTTAACCCTTCAGATATAGCAACCAAAGTCCATACTTTGTTGGTGTATAAGGATTCCATCTCAGATCACTAAGCATCCAGCCATTCTTATAGAGTCTTACTCCTGATGGCCAGCTCGAAACTAGTTGGGTCATCATCTCATGATGCAATCCTCGCTCCCACTGTCATAGAGAAACCGAAGTATCTCTCAGGTGGGTGAGGAACCCTACTAGATCGGCGGAGAGGCTGAGGTTCGTTGGTTTCTACTGAATCCTCTGGTTGTACCAAATCATCTGCTGTAGTTTCTATAGCTGGAACACTTCCAGTTCTACATAACAGACCTTGCCTCGAGCTTGTCCGGATTTTGCTTTTAGACATAGGCCGGACAACCCCAAATCTTAACTAGCTTAAGACATGGGCTCTTCCCTTTCCATATCTCATATGGAGTGGTAGGCAACTGATTTGATTTGAACCCTATTCAATAGGTATGCAGCTTCTTAAGTGCACAACTCCCTAAAAGGAAATAGGTAACTCAGTAGTACTCATCATAGAGCACACCTTATCAAATACGGTGTATCTGCTCCGCCCCGATATACCATCGTGCTATGGTGTATACGGAGGAGTAATGCTGAGAGAGAATCTCATTCTCCTTTAGAATGGTCCAGGAATTCCGTGCACAAGTATTCTCCTCCTTGATCACATCAAAGGACATAATACTTATACCCGTATTTTGGTTCTCTACTTCTCGCTTATATTCTGTGAATATCTCAAAAGGTTCGGACTCATATTTCAACAGGAACATATGTCTGAATCTTGAGAGATTATCAGAGAATGTAATGAAGTACAAAGAACCGGTCTTGGCATATGTAGACTGGGGACCTGCATACATCAACATGTATCATCCCAAGAGTTCACTAACTCTTTCTCTGTTTCCAATAAACAGAGCTATGGTCATTTTATCTCTGTGACATGACTGGCGAGTTTCACAAGATGTAAGTTCAAACTAATTTAAATATGCATCTTTATGTAACTCTAGCCAGTCGGGTCGCATTGATCTGACCTAGTCTACAATACCTCAAGAAGGAATCGTTCAATTCTGAACTCTTTCTCTTGTGTGTGTTCTGTATACTTAGAACTGTAGTTTGATTTAGAACATCAACGCTTTTAGATAACGTGCCTGAACCGATCAACTTTTGATATAGGAAATGTCCAAAACATTATCCAACCATACAAAATTTTATCATTTCTTTTCTAACAAAGAGAGTGATATGATTTGGTATATCAGGTTCGGTATCTAATAACATTCGTTCAGAATCAATGTATTGGTAATACAGGGTGACAGTGACCAACAGACTTGGCTGCAACACTTGCCCCGTTTTCTGCCTCATGAAACTTATCACCCGTTCTCAGTTCTCTACCTTTCTGTAGCCCTATGTAACATATTACATATCTGGGATCCTGATCTGGTATCAAATACCCAGGACGCAGAGGATACTGAGAAACAGTTCTTTGTAACGAACACACCCGAAGATGATGCATCAGCATACACTCTCTTCGTTTGGGTGGCACGGGAAATCTGGTATTCCCCAATTTCCTGCTCTGTCTTATAACAATTATAAGTTGGAGCTGGACCAACGTTCCCCAGCTCAGTATAACAAGCGGGTTCGGTCAATAATCCGTATTATTATCTTGATTAAGGCGTGATATGGTCGCTATCTGGAGAGAGAGAGAAGAAAACACTCAGCGTGCGCTCTTGCAAGAATAGATTGGTTATTATTTTATCTAATCAGGATGGCTCCCACTGCTTTTTATCAAATCTTCCTTCAAACCCTAAAAGGAAAGACTAGCCGGGATTAATTACACACCACAAGTTCGCCAATCTTTCAGCCAGGCCAGTGTCGGTACTTTGAGGGAGGTCCCCCGTGCTTTCGCACGAACCTAATTAGTGTAAACCTCGTTTTCCCAGAGGCGTAACCTCGTTAACACCTTTCTAGACACCTACTTGATCGGCTAATTGTAATGTGTAAAACTCTCCCAGGAGTAACTCTTACTCGCAGCGGGTATCGGGATCCAACTATCTCATAGAAGGTATGCAATCTCATTGCAAATTTCAACACTTGAAATTCCCGATAATGTTTTGCCCCTAACTTCCTATGACCTTGACAAAGGCCAACAAACCATAGGATGCTAGTCAAGTTCAACCCGTCATTTCCTGATTGAATTAAACCCACCCGCACGGCCCTTGACAAAGGCCAACAAGGTCGCACGACTACCCTAACTCAATCTGCATCATATGCATAAGTACATAAGCACCAGTTAGCTACCGCACACTGCGCCTTGACAAAGGCCAACAAACGCAGCACGAATACTAACTACAACTTATCTGAAATGACGGAGGGCTACGACAGGTTTTTATGAAAACCTATTGCGTAATGAACTTGATATCGTTGTAGGATCGAATGATTTTAAAATGGAGTGCTTTTGAGGCTTTTCTAGTTTTGCTAAAGGAGTCACTCCCGGTGAAGGGATCGTCGGTCCTTTCCTCGTCGAATGAGGTGCGGGATATATCATATATATCACTGTGCAAAGCAAAAAACACTTAAAAGCAATCAAAAGACAAACCGAGTGTGTAGCATTTACCAGTTATTGCTAAAGGAGTCACTCCCGGTGAAGGGATCTCGGTCCTTTCCTCATCGAATAAGGTGCAGGATATATCACATATACCGCTATGCAAAGCAAGAACTGTAGCTACCTGTTTTATTTTGAAATTCGATTCTATAACATCTTAGGTTTCTTTTATTTCATTAATCACATTAATGAAGTCCCATCATTTAAGTACCTAATCATCACAGATAAATACGACGTACACTTATGCCATCCGCATTCGCCTCGATGTCCCCTCGTGCACCGTTAGGTTAGGTAACTAACGGCAGAGCGGGGCAGGGCTAGCGCGTGTGTAAAACATAAGTAACGTCTATATAATATATCATATATACTATATATGTATCTATCACAGAACATCACATGATCACATCACAGATATCGCAGCAGAAGAATCATATGAAATATTGGATATACTAGGACGTCCGTGTTTTCAATACGAGCCAGTATAAAACACGGATTCCACGGTCGTGATGAATAGCCAAACCCATACCCCTAGACCCCTACGAGAGCGGCAAGCAACCCTACCAATTCTAGAGTTAGGAGACCCGGACTCGACTCCTCGAGTTGGTCTCCCACTGGACTCCAGAACCCGGTTACTTGTGCTCCCCTCCTTGGGTCTATCCTAGTGCGGAAAAGTAAATAATATACAACGAGTGACAACTTCCGCAACCTGGAAGTGCCCCAATAAAAGAATATTACATACAAGTTTTTACATGAATGAAAATGAAAAACACTCATCTCACATAAAAACCCCCGGCTATTCAAACACGACGATCCAATATAACATATCCAGCAACACATAACATCACATGTCATCAACGTAAGCAAAAATGCGTATCCCAATTGTCGTTGACATATAGCAACGAAACCGGCGATATCACATATTACACTTACGGTCACAGAAAAGAAAGTGTAAAACTACAACAGTTGGAATCCGCAACCACCTCATACATCGCATGCCTGACCAAATGAATTACTTAGACATCACATGCCTAACAATTATAAACCCCGCATTTCAGTCTCATTATCGAAAACACTTTTCAATATCGAGTCGGGCAATTCAACAAGATTCCCGACAGTCTGATCGAATACTCGTCGCAAACTTCAGTAGGCGGCCGCACCCCCGATACAGTCGACGAAGTGCACCAAGGCGGAACACCGCTGCCGCGAGCACCCGGACGGATGCTTTCGGCGACGGGGTTCTCCTACAGTCACTTGGTCGGGGCTATGGAGTGAGGCTGTCTATTAAGTTTACCCGGCGAGTATCCGCGTACGCTACGTGATTGCGACGGACTTTTGATCACATCAAAATTCCGTAGCAACCGATCAAGTGAGACTAAACTGCTATGTTTATAACATTCATTCAGTTATCTCATAACTCTTTGTGAATTCCAATTATTGTATCCCATTCCGGATAAATAGAAAATATCAAACTTTCCGATCGAACAATCGAACACCCAAGTTTTCCCGGTACAGATCAACACATGAAACAAGTCTAACAACATTCAGTTCGTGCCTCAGTACCAACGGTCCAGCCGTAGAAGGGTCAAGCCAACGCCTCACATGTGGCACGCCGTACTGCCCCAAACCCGAAGGTTCAAAGGGCAGTTCAAGACGGTCACATAATCGAGTTAAGGTTTGTTGTCTTCTAGAGGGACCATGGCGTTACTTGCACTACTTAGAACGTCGTTAAACTACGGAAAAATCCAACACTTGGAAATTTCCCGACAGGGGAAAAATTGGGTATTTATATCCGGTCGAACTTTTTAACATATTCTAAAATTTATCCGGAAAGCCACACAGACAAAATTTGATACTCCGATCGATACACCGAATCCCCAAATCAATCCCAGAAAATTCAACTCTTGAATAACTATTAAAAATTTCCAGAAAATCCAGCATTATTAATTATGAGTTACTGTGTAAAAAATATTTAATAAAGTGTCCGTACCGCCGCGGAACAGCCGCACGAGCGTTGCTCCTGCCGCGGAACCGCGGCAGTTTGATGGAGATAGGGGCACGAATTTCACAGTATCTCTTAAATTCACCTGCTGATTTTTCTGAATATTTTTAATATTGAAAAACTCACTGTTTTCAAAAAAGGACAGAGAGCATGTTAGAAATGGGTTTTCGGGTTCGTTCGGATTTCAAACTCCGTCTGGACTTCACCTAAGGCTCTAGCTAGGCTCTGATACCACTGTAGGGTTCCTAGGCACTCTAGTGAGGTCTCACAAGGCATTAAACATGCCAATTTCAAAAATTCTAGGTGCCGAGAGACCCGACTACGGATCGTCGGCTAGAAGTCTAGGCGAAAAATGAACTAGTTAACAATTAACTAATGGGATATCGGAAATACAACCTTTGTAGATCCGGTGCTCCACCTCCATAGCTCCGCAACGAAGTCGTCTCCGCTGTCCAAAAGGAATCCGGGCTCTAGAGTCGGCTTCGTCGGAGAAAAAGCGAGCTAGGTCGTCGATGTCCATGCCGAAGATGATCTATGTCGAGGCATCGCTAAATCAACTTTGTAGATCCGGTGCTCCACCTCCATAGATCCGCAACGAAGTCATCTCCGCTGTCCAAAAGGAATCCGGGCTCTAGAGTCGGCTTCATCGGAGAAAAAGCGAGCTAGGTCGTCGATGTCCATGCCGAAGATGATCTACGTCGAGGCATCGCTAAATCAAGCTCCACCTTCACCAAGCCCTAAAAACTTGTGAAGGAAACACACTCTACTACTTGGCAAGAGGTAGAGGATGAAGAAATAGGAAGTGGGTAGACTTTAGAATTGGATTTCTCACTCATTTCATCAATTCACCATTGATGAAGAGAAGGTTTCTTCATTGAAGAAGAAGAAGAAGAAGATGATAAAGCATGATAAGTTAATTCAAAAAAGAAAAGAATAATCAAATCTTATCATGACTAAACCATGGTCAAGTGTAGAGACTAAACCCAAGTTAAGTGAATGGTTAGGTTAGGTATGAAGACAAAAATGGTGACTAAGTCAAAGCTTCATGAAGCTTCAACATATATCCAAATAAAGCCACCATTTTTCTTTTCATTTTCTAAAAAGAAAATAAATAAATAAATGAATAAATAGATATGAAAATGAAAACCCTAACCATTACATAACCATGGTTTAAACTTTACACAAAACACAAGTTAGCATGCATCATCAAACATGATACATACAAGTGCACAAAAATATATCGAATATACAATGTGCACATCCGAGTGAGAAAATCCATCTTAAGTAAACCGATACTAGTTGATGCAAAGCAATATATCAAATATATAAATATGCATTAAATCATTAAATCAACACTTGATTCAATGATCCGGTCTTGTCGCACACAACCGACTAGTATACAATGTATCGGCTTATCGAATCAACGCTTGAATCGATAACTAGGTTATATCGCATATAACCATTCGATACATTCATCGCGAGAATAGAATACGGTATCACATACACGCATTATTCTCGGTCCCGCACATATCTCATATGCGCTCCTATTTCGTTTCACTTGAGCCAGGAAACCTCTGTGTAGGACTCTAAAGACTCGTCAATACGCCGGCAGCAGATGATGATCATATCAAACATCCACAAGCCGCAAGCGGTCTGCTAAACGTAACGGCCACCCGGGTATTGAGCGATCTGAAGATCGACGAGCAAGCCCGCTCACACTCCAGTGAATCCAACCAGTAACACTACCGTACAGTCCGGTCTGACCGTCTGATATGTCGCATATCTCGCCTAGGGGTGGTTAACGTCAGACCCCAATAGCTCGATAAGTCGTGTCGATATGAGGTCTATAACAATTCGAGAAACTACTGGTAACACTTACCAGTAAATCTCAGCAACCCTGGCCAGGGATTTCCTGTCATAGCCAATCGAACACAGCGCAACATCAACTCCCTATACCGGGAGAGACGAATCCCCTCCTATCGCTCATTGCCTCCATGTGACTCGGGACTGTACCCAAAAACCACCGTTTTGCACGCCCTCTTGGACGTGGTAAGATGGAAATCAAAGCACAGTGGGAACCACACAAGACTCTATGACGATCTCGGGTCAACAGACTACTCTGTACCAGTGTCACCTGAGAACTGCCATCTGACGTGAGGTATAATACCATCTGGGAGTTCTCGGCGAGTCCGTCCAGTGTACCCAGTCTCTACTGAGCACCCGTATATCTCCTCTGATGTCAAACACCGATGGATATGGGATCATCCATCGCCCATCTGTATGGGTCGAGAAGGTACACGCTAGTCTACTCTGGTATATCGATGCCCCGTCTCGATACACCCACGACTAGGGACTTTGAAGGATGTACTTATGGACTACCATGTCCCCACTAGTATGATCCGCATCATAGTCCAGGTAGTCAAGTACATATCCTAAGGGCTTTACCAACATGTAATTGAGAGAAAATCAGTGTACACGTTAAGGTAAAGAGCAACCAGATAGCATACTATCATGTCGAGCAAGAAAGTCCTCCCTATATATGTCCCAGCATCCACTACAATATACATCAATGTACAGTAATGGCCTCTAGGGCATACATATAACTAACAGTTAAAATCCACACTTTTGCACTAAAATCAAACTTTAGGGTATTTTTCTGAAATCGGAAACAAACCTAAGTCTAAACCCACACTAATAACTCATTAACAAGCTAATCAAGCCAAAACAACATAAACTTTAACATATTAACACTAAATCCCTTCAATAGCACTAAAATTGCACAAAAAGGTGATATTTTGAAATTAAACATGCAAGTTATGGAGATAGGGTGCTAGGAGTGAGATTTATACCTTCAAAAGACCTTAGAAAGACCAAAAGTTCCAGCTTTAATCTCAAGTGGGCAGATTTGCCTCTAAATACCTCAAAAAGCTCACTTTTCCATGGTTTTGTGATGAAAAGGTGTTGATTTGTGTAGGGTTTTGTGTAGGGATCAAAGGGAAATGAAAAAGGAGAAGAAAAGATGGAGAAAGATGGGGTTTTTCTGCTGGAATGCTGTAGAAATCTGAAGTGAGGAGAAGAGAGAGAGAAGAGCAAGGAAATAGGGTCAAAAGTCAACCTCTTTACCTAACAACATGCTCTCAATTGTTTAATTAGATTTTGAATTATGAAAAGGGTTATGATATGATTAAAATGGTGGGGAATTAAAATGAACCATGCACAAAAGAATGGTTAACATGTTACAAAAACCCTAAGTCCCAAAAATGGCTAAGTGTGCAAGTGTACACTACAAAGGAAAATTTTCCAATTAGCTAACACGACTAAATATAACTAATAATCCTATGAACACATATATAATAACACGTACAATTACTAATTATCATGAAAAACATTCTAACGGAAATACAAAGTGTTACAGCACAGCAGGCTGAGGGTGAAGGGCATCGTCATCTTCTCCTTTCGTAGTCTGCTGAATGTTACGCTGCGTCCTGGCCTTCTTGTAAATGGACATTTCACGGCTATGGTCATCCCGAACCTTTTGACCCACTTCTCTTATCATCTTGTCAGTCTGTTCTTCGAATGACGGGCTTGGTATCCTCACGGCGGGATCTCGCTCTAGTTCGACATCAATGCTATCTGGAAATGCATTCGCTTCCCCACCGGAGTTATTTATGACATGGCAGCCATGGAATCGCTCCCGTTTCTTGGACCGAACTTGTCCAAGGCTAGTCGTCTCCGTTCTTCCATTGGGCATCTTCCGCTGAGTCCCGGGAACGTCCTAAATCTTGTTATAGAACTGGGCTTGTCGAGCAGTTTGTCTGAAGGATATTCCTTGGCATCTTAATAGCCTTTTCAGTCCCTCTGTGTAGTATCTGGGAAGACGGATTAGTTGAAGTCAGTCGAGCGTACGTTCAGCACAATGCCATACTTCTTTCTCCACCTTGGTCTCCGTGGATCGATAGAAAAGGATCGCTGTCTCACCCTTTTGCTTAGGAGGGACGTAGAAGGTTTGCAGCTCTTGCACATTGTACGTATCAAGTGCATCAAGTTCTTTGTAATGCCGCTGCGGAACCGTGGTAATTTGTAAACTTTGGTCAGCTCCAGCAAAGGTCTGTATTGACGGGCGGACGGAGAACACTGTATTGGACTCGTCCTCAGAGTCACTGCCAAAGACTAGATTAGAGAGTAGATGGTCCTGGCCTATTGCCTTAGGGTTGTCCTGAGTAGACCATCTCTTCGTCCTTCTCGGTATCGCTCCCAAAGATCGGGATAGTGGCGATGGCTTTTTGTTTATTCTCTGGTTTGCGGCATCTTTCCATGTCTTCGAAGTCTGGTAAGAAGTACTTGGCGTCTTCATATTTGCGGACTTCATTTACGGAGAATGGGTTCAGCTCCCCTGTAACTGTGTACTCGAAGCCATCTTTGAAGTACTTCATACACTAATGTTGTGTAGAAGGGATGATGTTGTACTCATGTAACCAAGGCTTGCCGAGCAAAGCGTTGCAGCAAGTCTTGGCATCAATATCATGGAACTTGATGTCAGTGACGAGCAGCCCGAAGCGTAATGTCAGTATTACAGACCCGAGCGTTTGTGATGATTGGGAGTCAAAACCGGAGATGGTAATTTTATCCCGAGGTAGGTGCTGCACGTTCATGCAAATCTCCTTCAACACCCTTACATTGAGAAGGTTGACGGAGGACCCGTTGTCGACCAGAATCTTCCCTATCTTGATATCGTGACAATACCCGGTTACATACAGCGGAAGGTTGTGCTCGCACGTTCCGAGAAGGTGGTCTTCATCGCTGAAGGTGATATCAGCCGTGTGGACTTGTTCCAGTTCGTTCTTCATCTTTTCTTCCGCCAGGAAGGCTTGAAACTGGTCGGGCTCTTGTAACGCCTTGATCAGAGAATCTCATGCCTCTTTAGACAGGAGAAGGGCATCTAAAATGCTTAATTGTGAGGGTATCTTTCTTAGATGTGCCAGGACATTGTAATCCACCTTGTTCTTCTTTTGCGGGTCTTTGGTTGTGAGCACTTTGACGACTCTATCATCGAGAGTAATCTCCTCAGTGTCTTTTTCCTTCCCTTAGTCTCTTTTGCCCGAACCTTTGTTTGAGGGTCCGAGATTCTTTTCAGGCAACGTACGGTTACGCGGCTGAATGTTCTCGCAGTTCCTCATCTCTTCTTCTTTTTCAGAGGTGGATTCTTTGAAGAGAGGGCCGAGGGGTATTTCTTCGTCAGAATCGCTCCCGAAGGTAAGAACTTGAGATTTTGTTCTTGTCGCACTGGTACTAACCATATGACAGTTGCCAGCCGTTCCTTCACGCTTGTCTGTCACTCTTCTCTGCTCCCGACAGGATTTGCGCTTCATTTGCTTGAATCGTTGTCGATGGGCAACGTATCCCTACCACCACTTCTTGAAGGCATTGCACTCTTCGGTAGGGTGAGTGACCTTCCGATGGTATAAGCAGTAGTTCGGATGTGCATCCGGTTCGTTAGGGTACGCACTCCCGGAAGTATTTTCTTTGAAAGCTGGCAGCTTCATTCCCACTGACAGAGCTTTGGTGAACTGCTTCCTTATCTTGATTCTGCGTTTGCTGGTGGCAAGGGTACTTTGATCCGGTTGAGGTACTGTATGGCTTCTCATCACCGGAGCTTTTTCGGCCTGACACCGACGCTTGGCCTTTTCGTAAATGGCCTCTTCACGTTCTCGATCATCTTTGCTCTTTTGAAGAGCTTTGTTCAACAGCTTGTCGATGAGTTCATCTGACGGTTCCATGGATTTTGGTTCTAGATCTGCCCCCTGTTTCTCTAAGTTAGGAGCCTCTTTGCCATTTATCGATGAGTGAGAGATTATGTGGCAACTCGCTACATAATCCTCGGGTTCTTCCGAAGAATTTTCTCCTTCATCAATGTCACTGTTTTCGTTCTCAAGAACATGCTTGAAGAACTCGTGCAGTGTGATTGGGGTTCGTGCCTCTTGGTTGTATTCCTCCAGTGCATCGATGTATTTCTGCAGACCCGTACAATTGCCGTCGAGCTGGACGGGCTTCTTGGCCTTCTTCTTTTTCTTTGAGGACTTCGGAGGCTTGGCCTGGAGGTTTTGTCCATCGTTACCAACTTTTGGCGTTGGACGTGGTTTCAGCATTCTGTTAATAATTTCAGGCTCCAGCGGTCTTTTCCACCTAATCGCCGGACATGCTTGAAGATCCTTTAGCATTCTTTTAGTTTTAGCTTAAAGGACCACTTTCCACGGAGCTTCTTCCACAAATGAGCATGATGCCCCTGGCGTATCCACCTTTTCAGGAGCATGCTGCTGCAGCCGGTTTATCTTCCAGTTTTCGGACAGCGTAAACTTGCCCTGTTGCTACTGATCTTCGACCCAGTTTTTAAAGACGTAGCAATCTTCGATTAGGTGGCCCACTATTCGGTGGTAGGGGCAGTAATTGGGATTGTTGACGTCGTCCGATTGCAGTGGGCTTCTTGGATCCGGCAGAGTGATGAGCCAGTTATGCACCGCCAGTTCGAATAATCTCCTCATTTTATCCCGGGGGAATGAGTAAAGACGTCTTAACTTTTCTTCGAGGGATCTTGGTTTGTTGCTTTGGCGAACGACCGGTTTTGGGACACTCGGTTGTTGTTGAGCATTGGCGACGAAGGTCGCTTTCCCTTTGCCCTTTTCATTCCGAAGATCTGTCTTTGAAGAGGATGGCCTATGGCCCATCTGGTCCATTTGGGCCAGTTTGTCAATCAAGGCCTGGAAGGTGGTCGGCTTGAAGAACATCATAAACCGGGATACAGTTTCTTGAGGATCAAGAGTCCCCACGAACATGCCCACAGCAGGAGCTTCTTCTATGCGCTGTTCACACTTTGACCATAGGTTACACCACCGAATTGCGTATTGAACCCAGGTCTCTTCCGGTTTCACTCCGGTGTTGATTAATGCCATGATTGGGGTGCGCTCGCTTGCGCTTGTGAACCGCTGTGTGAACAGTAGTTCCATCTCCGTAAATGTCTTGACAGAGTCATTTGAGAGCTCGAAGTACCATTCAAATACTGTTTCCGACAAGCTGCCAACAAACTGGCGAAGCAACCGTTTGTCATCGCCCCTAGTATTACCGCACAAAGCTATGAATTGAACAACGTGCTGATGCGGATTTCCCGTCTCCTTATACACATGGAATTTGGGGATCGTATATCCTGGTGGGTACTTAATTTGGTCGTACTAGCCTGGATAAGGTCGTCCAGTTCTGACGACTTGTACTGCCGCTTTGTTCGCTTGATGAGCTCGTATTTGTTGAGCTATGTAGTCATCAAGGGTAGCTTTGGAGATCGTCTCCTCCCTGGCTGCTGATAAAGCTAGAGTAGGGTTTGATGTCTCCCCTCTGCCGTCTTTAATGATTATTGGAGGGTCTTCGGCCGGAGGATCTGGCTGGATCATCAACCCCACCATGTCTTGGAACAGAAGCGCCATTTATTTTATATTAGCCGCTTGTTCCACGACCTCTTTTTCTTTCTTTTCAAGAACCCTCCATAGGAATTCGGTGTCGGTCTCCTGCTCTAGGCATTTTTCCGACGATGCTTCCGGGCTTTCTTTCTACCCAGTAAGTGCTACCATCCTTGTCAACATCTCCTGGAGCTTTTGTTGTTGCTCCTGAGCTTTCGTCACAGACCGTGTGAGTGGTCGATGACTCATGGAAGCACGACTATCCTCTTTTCCGGATGCCATGTAGACGGTATGCACAACCATGCCCCCAGACTTAGGGCATTTGGGTCCACTGCCTTTGAAATTTACCGCGGGCAGTGGGATCTTCTCTGGCCTTATCCTCTTGTAGGAGGTCGAGGTTGAGGGGGGCGTTGCGGTAGATACCCATGCAGATGATACCTTTTGTGGTATGGCGGTTGGATAGTCCTCCTCTTGCCGAGCCTTCGTCTTCTTCAGCCGGCGAGAGTAATCTTTGTCAATTATAGAGTCTTGGACTTTCCGCTAAACTCTGTGGATCTTGGAGGACAACTGCTGAGGAGGCTGTTCCGGCTTTACCTGTGGTGTGTTTTCGAAAGGCGGAGGAGACTTCTTCAGTATGGCAGTTGGAGAGTTCTTGCATACCCTCCTAAGTAGCTCGAAGCTGTTTCCAGTTGAACAGCAGCGTTAGTTTCTATCGTTGGGGCTGGTGGGGTAAGTCCAGAAGGAGAGTTTCCCACAGCTTTCCTCACTCGGCACCAGTGGCGACGTCAAGCATGTCTTGCGGATGGGATTACCTCAATTGTAGAAGTGACCTCGTCATGCCCCTTACTTTGATGAGAGGCTGTTGTTGGTGCCAACCTGTCAAAGACTGACGTCCGTTGAGAGGTAACGTCTAACCTGTCGAAGACTGAGTTTCGAATAGGGGAAGCACTTGTAACGACCTCACCCATAGCAGGAGTTGGAATGGCAAGTCTCGCGAAGACCGATCCCTTAGTAGGAGAAGCCCCTTTGACGACTTCGTCTACCAGAGCTGGAATGGATATTCGCTTCGGGATAAACCCTTCAGGTATTGCAAGCCTCTTTACGGGCCCACTGGAGCCTTGGCCCAGTCTGTTAAAGACTGAGGCATTGGAATTAGTCGACCCATTGAGAGGGGCCGTGGTAGTTTCAAGCCGATCGAAGACCGACTTCTTTGGAGCCTCATGTGATGTCACTGAAGCATTGAAGCTCATTGGCGGGAGCATGGTCCCGAAGAACAATCCAGTGGTGGCCTGAGTCACCTGCTCTACTGGCATCGCAAAGATGGAGGCCGCAGGGGACCTATAAGTCATTCCTCCAACAGGGACGGAGTGGTAGTTGTTGTTGCAATTGGTGTAGTTGGAAGCCATCGTTGTCATATTCTCTTCTGCATGGAGCAAGACACCAAATCTTAGTACCTCGAATCTAGAGGCAACTATATTAAACCGCGATTCGTTCGCGAACACGACACACGAAGTGTGGAGTGGAAAGAGGAAGAGGTCCTACCGGGCATGCCAGAATCTGTTTACCGTCGAAAATGGGAGACGAACTGCGTAGGTCTTCTTGCCAGAATTTAGGGGCAGATGCTATTTGGTTTTATTCGTCCACCTCTCCAAAGATGCCAAGTTGATTTATGGCACTGTGTATCAGAGGTATGGACGGATGCGGCCGTTGTAGCAGACTTCGTCAGATTTTCCGTCATTTCTGAGGGGTTTTTGATTGTGGGGACTCTCTTTCCTGCAGGCGCAAGCCCCTGCAGTTAATTACGTTACCGCATAGTGATAACCAATTTCTCCTGCTCCAGATGTTCACTTCGTGTCGTGTGTGTTTGTTTTATTTTTGGTTGCCCGTGGATTGTATACGGAGACTAATTTGTGTTGTCTCCCGTAGGGCGTTGATTAGTCCAAATCCGTATTTTCTTAGATTTGGGTTTGGTTTGATTTAAGGATCGTTAATCTCGTTTGGGATTAAGATCAACTTAAACGTTTGTTGAGGATACGTTAGTCTAATTTTAGACTAAGATCTACTCAGCAGGATTTTTTGGGATCATTCACACCCAACAAAAGAGCATTTGGGCTCTATTGCTTTAGTTTAAGAACGTTATGGTCCGTTATTAGTTTAAGAATGTTTCGGTCCATAGCTAGTTTAAGGACGTTGCGGTCCATAGGTCACCATTTTTGGGATGATAGTTTAGTGTAAGGACATTGCGGTCCACAGCTAGTTTAAGGACATTGCGGTCCACAGCTAGTTTAAGGACATTATGGTCCATTGTGATATGCTCATGGGTTTGGGAATGCACCCAAGAACTGTTGGCTGTCGGGACCCTCCACCACTCTAAAAGGGTTGAAGAATTACAACGACATGTATCAGAGGTATGGAGAGATGTACCCTTGAACCGAATTCCAGATTGAAGGGAAAGATCATGGTGGAATGAACACCATGAACACCATTTTAGATACCATCTGTTAGGAGATCATTAGTCATCCTTGGAACTAAGATCGATTTGGGGAGACCTGAGTATAGGAGGGCTCGCTTGATTGATGATCAAAGGGGTTTTGGCCTTGGGAGATTTGACTAATTTGGGCTAAGGTTGGCCTCTCATAGTGTTAAACACTAATATCTGCTCGGCACTTACGTGCTTCCACATGAGGCTCTAAAGCAGTGTTAAACACTGGAATTTGGAGCACTCACGTATGGCACGTGAGGCGCCTGAGAATTGGGCACCGAGAATTAGGTTTATTCCCTTTTTCTTTTATAAGTGGTGAGCACTGTTGGGGATCACGTGGGATCACGTGAGGCAACCCAAAATGGGAGCTGTCTTTAGAATTATTTCCCTTTTCCTTTTGAAAGTGTTAAGCACTATTAGGGGGTCATGTAGGATCATGTGAGACGCCCCAAATAGGAATTGTCTTTGGATTTATTCCCCTTTTCTTTTAAAAGTGCTAAGCACTATTAGGGGGTCACGTGGGATCACGTGAGGCGCCCTAAATGGGAACTGTATTTGGATTTATTCTCCTTTTCCATTTGAAAGTGCTAAGAACTATTAGGGGGTCATGTGGGATCACGCGAGGCGTCCGAAAATGGGAACTTTCTTTGGATTTAATCCCTTTTTCTTTTATAAGTGCTAAGCACTTGTTTTAAGGGGTCACGTGGGAACACGTGAGTCGATCTCAGTTGGTTTTTTTTATTTTTTTATGCAGTATTAAACCCTAATTTTGTCAAAGGAATCAAATTCCTATTTCTTTTGGAAGAATCAAATTCTTCAAACTTAGTTCTTTCCTCTAAGTTTTGGAACAGCATGACAGAATCTCCCCGATGAGAATTAAATTCTCAACTTGTGGGGAGATCTGCTTCTGCAGATCTCAGCCAGAAGATGAACTAAGTTCTTGTTTGGAAGAGTTAAACTCTTGTATGAGGAGATAAAATGATCTCTAGGTCCTTTTTTCTTACTTAGGGTTTCTTTTCTTCAAAGAGAACTCTTCCTGTTTGTTTTCTCAAATCTTATGGGGGGTCTTCTCTCCTTCTCCTTTCAGTCTCGGATCCTTTATATAGTAGAGGCAGATTTGTTGATTTAGTTAAGGAAATCTCTCGTTGAGAGATCTTAATTAATTTAGGGATATTATCCACCGTTAGATTTTCGATCCAAAAACTTCTATTTTACAGAAGACATTTTTTTAACAAGATTGGGAAAATATTTTTCCATACAGAGCTTATTCTATAGCTTGGTGATTTTTAATCACCATTGGATTTTTAATCCAACGGTGTTCTGTTTTACAGAGCGTAATCTTTCTTGTTTAGAAAGATTGGGGAAATATTTTCGCATACAGAGCTGATTCTGTAGCTTGTTGATTTTTAATCACCATTGGATTTTTAATCCAACGGTGCTCTATTTTATAGAGCGTAATCTTTCTTGTTTAGAAAGATCGGGAGATATTTTCCCAATAGGTTTTTGATCTCTCTTATTTAGAATTTAATTCTATCGGCTCAGAAGGCATTAGGAACCCTCACGTGTAGCACGTGACCCCATTGCATTAAACCGGTTTGCTTATATTCAGCAGTCCCAGAGAAAAGCATCACATGTTGGCACGTGAGCTGATGTTCAGGAATGTCACGTGTGGCACATGACCCACACGAAGTTAAGCCCAACAACGAGCATCACGTGCTAACACGTGAGCTTCTCTGGCCTGTTATTTGTTTTAGGAAGACGCCTATATACTTTGTATATAGATGCTCACGTGTTTTTCACGTGATGCCTGTTTGGCCCTTGGTTATTTATGTTCAGCACTCATATGCTTTGCATATGAGCACCCACGTGTTTTACACGTGTTGCCTGTTTGGCTCTTGGTTATTTATGTTCAGCGCTCATATGCTTTGCATATGAGCGCCCACATGTTTTACACGTGATGTCCAACTGTGAATTCTTTTCCTCTTTCCTCTTCTCCCTTTTTTATAAGGGTTATAAAGGAACAAATAGCTCTTGGCCAAAAAATTTGGCGGGAATAGTATGTACAAGACAATCTTGCTCGATATGATAGTATGCTATTTGGTTTGTCTTTATCTTAACATGTGCATATGTTTTACTTGTTATTACGTATCATTTATACATGTTGATAAAGCCCATAGGATCATCGCTTGACTACCAGCGTTGTGATGGCAATCATACTTGTGGGAGCTGGGTAGTCGATAAGCACATCCTTAAAATGCCCATAATCGTGGGAGTATCAAGACTGGGTATCGATATTCCGGAGTAGACTGGTGTATACATTTTTAGACCCCGACGAGGGTCGATGGTTGGTCCCACAGCCTCTTGTCTTTCGCACCTAAGATCGTATACAAGTGCTCACTGGGGGTGAGTACACTGGACGGACTCGCCGAGAACTTATAGATGGTATTATACCTATTGTCAGATAGCAGTTCTCTGGTGACATGAGTACAGGTTAGTCTTCAGATCTGAGATCATCATTTGTCTCATGTGAGTTCCCACTGTACTTAGATTACTACCCTACCACGGCTCTACTGAGTCGTGCAAACAGGTTTTAGTTGGGTACAGTCTCGAGCCATATGGAAGCAATGAGCAATTGTTGGGGATTTGTCTCTCCCGGTATAGGGAGTCGATATCGCACTATGTTCGATTGGCCAGCACCATAAGATCTTGGCCAAAACAGTTGGGATTTACTGATAGTTGGAACAGTAGTTTTCCGGATTGGTCCTGAGCCACATCGGCACGAATTATCATGTTATTAAGGTATGCGATACTCTCAGATGAAGAGACCGGACTGTATGGAGATTGTCACACCCTGCTTCCCAGAGTGCGCTAAGATCGGCACGTGACAGAGCTAACCATGCTACCTGTGGTTAGGAAACATCCCCCCACAGTCACATTACGGCTGTCTATAAGATATCAAGAACAGTAGAAATAAAATAAACTATCCAGTAGCCAGAATAAACGAGTCAAGAAATAATATGCGGAAGCAATAAATCCAAGTAACAATAACAATCTGGAAGGTACGTCCCAATACGGGCTAACATCAGGAAATAAAATGCTGAAAGGAAACTAAACTAGAATACTAACAGGGTCCTCACTGCTCGTCCTGTCGGCTGAAGTACTCCTGCTCGGCCTGCGACAAGGGTAGCGGATCTGGGCCATGCAAAACCCAGACGTTAGCACGCCACAATATCAACAATAATATAATCAGGGGTAAAAGGATATGCAGGCATGAATGTAATAAGTGAGCAGGGAAATCGAACAGTGAAGTGTACCAGTATATGTGAAGTGCAGCGATAAAACTAAACTGTGCTACAGGGTTAACTACTCTCAAGTTTGTGAAATCAATTTAATGAATCGTCGATGTAACTCAATAGTATCCCGTACATGCCTGGGACCACGGTCAAGACTCTCGAGCTGAATCCGAGACATGCCGCTAGGCAGTAAATAGGTAACATGTACAGACGAATGATGTCAGCAGTATCATCCCAGGGCTGTCCTAGCCCATAAAACTGATCAGTATAAGCGTCGAACTGTTGAGTTACAAGTCAGGTTTCATCATTGATTTCCCCTTACCCCCAAGTTATGTGTTCAAGTCCGGTATTGATAAATCTGGAGTTAATACCAACACAGGATCAAGCAGGTACATGTTTGTTTATACATACAACAGGATATATCTATCGGGACAACATGTCAGGATTGTTGGCATTAGGAACAGGATCAGGTAACATGTCAAGTAGTGGTATATCAGGTCATGTCAGGTAGTGTATATGTATCAAGTGGGTGTCCAATAGTAAAATGTAGCGAGTATCGAATCACGGCAAAAGTACAGATGTACAGTAAAAGCATGGATGCACAAATATCTATCAGGGGTTACATCATGACTATGTAGGATGCACATTATCACGCATGTGGTATTAATGTAACAGTAATATGGATTAATGCGACATGGTATGCAACTAGATGTAAAGAATTAATGGTATGGGTACACAATAAAACATGGATGCATGAATAACTATCAGGGGTTGCAACTATAGCTCCATTACTATGTATGATGCACATTATCTAGCATAGGGTGTTAATGTAGCAGTAATATGAAATAACGTGACATGGCATGTAACTAGATATATAATTAATGGTATGGATGCACAAATATCGATCAGGGGTTATATTTACAGCTCCAAGACTAAGTGAGATGCATATTATTAAGCATGGGGTGTTACTACAATAATAACATGAATTAATATGATCTGTAGATGCAGCTACATGTATATTAAATGATATGGATACATACGGGTATCCAAAAACATTAAAACTTTAATATGGATGTATAATGCAATCAACATGTAATATTTTTATTCATATGGATATAAATATATATACATAGCATGTAGTAAGATAAACTTGCATGCAACTAGATATGTAAATAAGGGTATGGATGCGTACGGGTATCGGAAAACAGTAAAACAGTAAAATGGTAATGTGGGATGCATAACTAAACAATATGTAATGCTATTATTCACATGGATGCAAGATATAGTAGTATAGCATGTAGTAAGATAAACTTGCCTGAACGGAACACACGATGGGTGCGTACGGCAAGTCCGACATCGGGTAATCGTCGCAATGCACACACGGCACGTGGGACGGGTCCAGGCAAGGCAAGAGGATAACCACGCAGGTAGAAGACGTCCACTGGATCTCTCGGATCGTCAGCGTCGAGCACGGCTCCGGCGGGTGATCACCGGAAAGAAACAAGAAATCAAGAAAGAAGAGAAAAGAGAAGAAGAAGATGGAGAAGAAGAAGAAGGAGGAGGAGGTGGTCTAGGGTTTTGGGACAGAGAGAAGGCGAGTAGGTGGTTATGATGACGAGTGCACGGAGGCGATGGGGTCGGAGCTCCGGTGATGGGTGTGCAAGTGACGCCGGTGGGGTTTGGTTTGGGCTGAGGGTGATGGCGGTGATGGTTGTGGTGATGGTCGGAAGTGGAGGAAGGGAGGAGAAGGTGCAGAGGTGGTTGAGGAGGAGGTGAAGGAATCGCTGGCGGCGAGGTGGGTACAGTGAGGGATTTTGGGGGAAGGTTTGCAGTGTGCAGGGAAGGCTCGGGTTGTTGAGGGGTGAAGGTGAGAGAGAGGAAGGAGGTCGAGGGAAGGAGAAGGAGGAGGTGATGACGGCGGGGGGTTGAGGAGCGAGGTCGAGAGAAAATGAGAGGAGGCGGCTAGGGGGTTGGGATTTGTATGGGTTCCTTGTTCTCGTGGTGGGTTAAAAAGAAACGAATAAGAAAGAAAGAGGGTGGTGAGAGTAGGGTGTGAAGGAAGATGAAGGGATCCCCAAGGAACGGTAATCCCGAGGTCTGTGAGAAAGTGGAAGAGAGAGGGGGGGAGAGAGAGAGAATGGGTTTAATAGGTTAAAAAATATAAGAAATAGTAAATTATATAAAAGAGTGAGAGAAAGAGAGATGGTCTGTTAGGATTTTAATTAAAAATAATATTTCTTTGGTTAAAGAAATTTTAAACGTGAATAATTTATATATTAAACAGTTAATATTATAAGAATATAATATTAAGAAAATTTGAGATTTTGGTTAATACAAAAATAGTCCAAAACACGCCCGGGTTTGGTCTAAAAATCAAGTTTCAAAATACGGAAAATATAAGTGTCGACCAAAACCAAAATTGGATATCCGGGTAACGAAAATGCATACCCCCAAGAACGGATGCACGCATGTGCACGTAGCTATCCAAACGAGTCCGTCTCACAGAACGGGACTAGAACAAGATGCGCGGATGCTACCACAGGGTCAGGGGTGTGATGCAGGCCATGCAAGATATTTTTAAACTACTTTATTCAACTTTAAATGTTTTATAAAATGCAGATACTTGATATAATGAGAGTATGCAAAATAAACAACATGAAAGTGCACGAATCCATATAACAAGTTGGGATAAATCATAAACATGAATCAAAACTGGTTTCAAGCATGTGGGTCGGGTCGGATGCTAATATAGATGTCAAATACACTATTCCCACCCAAAACACAGTAAATCAGGAAAATACCATAAATAAAGAAATACTCAAAATAAAAATAGTATAAATGAACTAGGGTGTTACATTATACCCAACTACAAAAAGAATTTCTTCCTCGAAATTCTTTTTGTAGTAAAGATAAACAAACATGAAACTATAGGAAAAGATCTGGAAACTTCTGTCGAATCTCGTCTTCTCATTCCCAAGTTGATTCTCCGTGCGAGCGATTTCCCCAAGAAACAAGTACGAGAGGGATAATTTTGTTCTTAAGGACCTTTTCTCTTCGATCAACAATCGACATCGGTTGTTCCTCAAAGGTCAAATCCTCTCTTACATTCAGCTCCGAATGATCTAGCACGTGTGTTTCATCTCGAACATACTTACGGAGTTGAGATACATGAAACACGTCATGAACATTCGCCAAAGATGGTGGTAAAGCCAATCGGTAACCCACTTCTCCAACACGCTCCATAGTCTCGAAAGGCCCCACGAATCGAGAACTAAGCTTACCTCGACTCCCAAAATGAATCACTCCTCTAGTCGGTGATATCTTCAAGAATACCAGATCACCAACAGCAAACTCTAGAGGTCTTCTCGATGTATCGGCCCAACTCTTCTGTCGATCTTGTGCTGCCTTCATATGATTTCGGATGGTATTAACCTTCTCAACTGTTTGCACGATCAAATCCGGTCCCAACAATCTTCGTTCTCCAACATCGTCCCAACAAACAGGTGAACGACATTTGCGACCATACAATGCTTTGAATAGAGCCATCTGAATAGTCGCCTGAAAGCTGTTATTGTAAGAAAACTCCACCAAGTGTAGATGATCCTCCTACGAGCCCTTGAAGTCTAACATGCAAGCTCTCAACATGTCTTCAAGTGTTTGGATCGTTCTCTAAGACTGGCCATCTGTCTGGGGATGATAAACTGTGCTAAACTTCAATCGCGTCCCCAAACTTTCCTGTAAACTTCTCCAGAAGTGCGATAAGAATTGGGTATCACGATCGGAAACGATGCTCACAGGTACGCCATGCAATCTCACAATCTCCTGCATGTACCGTTCCGCTAACGCTTCCGTTGACTGACCAACTTGAAATGGTAAGAAATGAGCCGCCTTAGTCAAACGATCAACAATCACCCAAACTGCATTGTTGCCCTTTGGACTCCGCGGTAAAGCTGTCACGAAATCCATGGTTATATGTTCCTACTTCCACCGAGGAATCGGAAGTGGTTGCAATAAACCAGCAACCCTTTGATGTTCAGCCTTAACTTGCTGACACACCAAGCACTTTGCCACAAAGCGGGCAATCTCCTCGGGATCAACGGCGATTCCATATTCGGATACGACGTGTCCCAAAAAATTCACTTTTTCAAGCCAAAACTCGTACATGCTCATCTTTGCATACAATCTTTCATGCCTCAATGTCTGCAGTGCGATCTTCGAGTGTTCTACATGCTCCTTTAGGCTCCTCGAATAGACCAGAATATTATCGATGAACACCACTATAAACTTGTCCAAGAACGGTGAAAAGATTCGGTTCATCAAGTCCATAAATATTGTCGGTGCATTCGTGACTCCGAATGGTATCACTAAATACTTGTAATGTCCATATCGAGTTCGGAACGCAGTCTTGCAAATATCCTCTGATTTAACTTGGACCTGATGATATCCGGATCTCAAATCCAGCTTCGAGAATACCCTCGCGCCATTGAGTTGCTCGAATAATTCGCCAATGTGAGGGATCGGGTACCTGCACTTAATAGTCACCCAATTTAATTCTCGATAATTGATGCACATCCTCCTTGTGCCATCTTTCTTCTTTACTAGAAGAACTGGAGCTCCCCAAGGTGAAGTGCTGTTGTGAATCCAACCCTTCTCAAGTAATTCGGTAACCTGCTTCTAGACTTCTTCCAAATCCACTGGTGCTATCGGATAGTACGCCCTTGAAATTGGTGCTGCACCAGGAACAAGATTGATCGCGAACTCCACATCTCGTTTTAGCGGTAAACCCGAGATGTCCTCGAACACGTTCATGAACTCTCGAACTACAGCTAGCGCTTCTTCCTTATGAACTTCCATCGTCTAAAGAATATTGCTTGTCGGCCTAGCCCTAGACTTGACTGGCCCGCAGAACTACTAACTCCAGCGAAAACAAACTCCGGATGCCCTGTAATCTGGAAAATCACTTTCTTTGCCCTACAATCAATGTGAGCGTAGAAAGTGCCGAGAAAATCCATTCCCAAGACAACATCATAACTGCCGGTAACGATCACCAAGAAATCTGCAAATAATTCTCATCCGCAAATAACAACAGAGCAATCCTTACACTCACTACTAGCTATGATCTTCTCATTCCCAGTGTATATGTCCCAATAACTAGATAGGGTCGTGCAACAAATTGAATGTGCAGCAATAAACTTGGACGACATAAAACAATGGGATGCACCAGAATTGAATAATGCTAATGCGGGAAAATCATGAACAAGTAGAATACCTGAAACAACTTCATCTGAAGCCTTGGCCTCTTCAGCCGTCAGGGTAAAGGCTCGAGCTTGATTAGGTCCCTGAATTATCTGCTTCTGCCCCTGAAACTGCCTCTGCGGTGGCTTCTCAACATCATCTTTCAAACGAAGCATCGACGGACAAGCATTGATAGTATGATCTACCGATCCACAAACCAAACAAAGTCCCTGCATCCTTCGACATTCCCTCTGCACGTGTCCGGGTAAATGGCAGTTGTCACAAATCACGCTCTTTTTCTGATTTGCTACGACGGGCTTCTTCATCGGCACCACGCCGCGTCGGTTCACCGGAATACCTCTGCGTATAAGTGCTCGGTTAGGCGTAAACGCCGGCTTCCGTACCACAAATGCCTGCTGCTGCGTACCCCCAGTCTTCACTGATAAGCTCTGCCGCTTTCTGACTGCTTTAAGCACTTGCGAGAAAGTGGTCAATCCCAGAGATATAATGTGCCTCTGGATTTCTACGTCCAAACTGCGCATAAAACTTCGTGCCCTATCAGCTTCTTTGGCCACCAAAGGTCCAGCGAATCGACTGAGCCATGTCCACTCAGCCGCATGCGCATCCACGGATCCGCCATTCTGCTTCAAACTGATAAACTTTTCTTCCATTTCCTCCCGTGCAGTCTGCGGAAAGAATTTCTCCAAGAAACTCTGCGAGAAAGTTGCCGAACTGATCGGCTTGGGCAAACGGGTCTTTTCCACAAGCCACCACTCACGGGCATAGTCCACCAATTGGATGCATACGACATCCACTCTCTTGTCCTCCGGAATCTGTGCTGCAACGAGCAGATTCTCCGTATTGACCAGCCACAGCTCCGCTGGCAACGGCTCCTCCAAACCAGTGAAAATGGATGGACCAAGTCTCCTGAAATCCGCCACGGTACCCACACGCTCTACTGGTTTGGCTGCAACGTTGTTTACGGACTGTTGGACGGTCCGCAAACCTTCCTGAAAAGCTTCGACTTGCTGCTGGTTCAGCCCGGTTTGCCGCTTCTGGTTCTCCAGCATCCTACGAGTTACTCCAAGGAATGCGGCGTCATTGACACCCCTCTGGTACGATCGTAGATTTCTATCCGCCATGATCCTGAAACCAAGACACCGAAGAGGGTTAGTATGATAAACAAGATTCAAAACTTGCGATGAATAATGACCATAAATCAAGGATATGAATCAAGACTAGAACTCCAAGTTACTTAAATAGAGTACCGCATTGTAACCATGCCGCGGTACATAGTTACAATCACATAACTCTACTCAAGTCGCCCAAATCCAAGTATCAGAATAGGGAGAAACAATAGGAAACCAAAAGGTTTTCAAGCCGAGATGCAAAGTTGTTTGCATATCGTCAAGACATAAGAGTCAAGAGAAGGATATGATTCAAGAATTACGATAACAATGTGGCAGGACATGTTCCTAATTACAGGTTTTCTGATTCGTGTATTGGATCCAATACCCAACTACAAAAAGAATCAAACCCAATTAACCTAAATCCTATGGCTCTGATACCAAACAAACCCTGTCACGCCCCGCTTCCCAGAGTGCGCTAAGATCGGCACGTGACAGAGCCAACCATGCTACCTGTGGCTAGGAAACATCCCTCCACAGTCATATTACGGCTGTCTATAAGATATCAAGAACAATAGAAATAAAATAAACTATCTAGTACATGTCCATGAGCCAGAATAAACGAGTCAAGAAATAATATGCTGAAGCAATAAATCCAAGTAACAATAACAATCTGGAAGGTACGTCTCAATATGGGCTCACATCAGGAAATAAAATGCAGAAAAGAAACTAAACTAGAATACTAACATGGTCTTCACTGCTCGTCCTGTCGGCTGAAGTACTCCTGCTCGGCCTGCGACAAGGGTAGCGGATATGGGCCATGCAAAACCCAGACGTCAGCACGTCACAATATCAACAATAATATAATCAGGGGGTAACAGGATATGTAGGCATGAATTATAAAATGGTAACATGAATGTAATAAGTGAGCAGGGATATCGAACAGTGAAGTGTACCAGTATATGTGAAGTGCAGCGATAAAACTAAACTGTGCTACAGGGTTAACTACTCTCAAGTTTGTGAAATCAATTTAATGAATCGTCAATATAACTCAATAGTATCCCGTGCATGCCTGGGAACACGGTCAAGACTCTCGGGCTGAATCTGAGACGTGCCGCTAGGCAGTAAACAGGTAACAAGTACAGACGAATGATGTCAGCAGCAGCATCCCAGGGCTGGCCTAGCCCGTAAAATTGATCAGTATAAGCGTCGAACTGTTAAGTTACAAGTCAGGTTTCATCGTTGATTTCCCCTTACCCCCAAGTTATGTGTTCAAGTCCGGTATTGATAAATCTGGCGCTAATGCCAACACAGGATCAAGCAGGTACATGTTTGTCTATACATACAACAGGATATATCCATCGGGACAACATGTCAGGATTGTTGGCATTAGGAACAGGATTAGGTAACATGTCAAGTAGTGGTATATCAGGTCATGTCAGGTAGTGTACATGTATCAAGTGTGTGTCCAACAGTAAAATGTAGCAAGTATCGAATCACTGCAAAAGAACAGACGTACAGTAAAAGCATGGATGCACAAATATCTATCAGGGGTTACATCATGACTATGTAGGATGCATATTATCTCGCATGCGGTACTAATGTAACAGTAATATAGATTAAAGCGACATGGCATGCAATTAGATGTAAAGAATTAATGGTATGAGTACACAATAAAACATGGATGCATGAATAACTATCAGGGGTTGCAACTATAGCTCCATTACTATGTAGGATGCACATTATCTAGCATGGGGTGTTAATATAGCAGTAATATGAAATAACGTGTCATGGCATGCAACTAGATATATAATTAATGGTATGGATGCATAAATATCGATCAGTGGTTATATTTACAGCTCCAAGACTAAGTGGGATGCACATTATTAAGCATGGGGTGTTACTACAATAATAACATGAATTAATATGATCTGTAGATGTAGCTACATGTATATTAAATGATGGATGCATAAGGGTATCCGAAAACAGTAAAACTTTAATATGGATGTATAATGCAATCAACATGTAATATTTTTATTCATATGGATATAAATATATATACATAGCATGTAGCAAGATAAATTTGCATACAACTAGATATGTAAATAACGGTATGGATGCATACGGGTATCCGAAAACAGTAAAACAGTAAAATGGTAATGTGGGATGCATAACTAAACAATATGTAATGCTATTATTCACATGGATGCAAGATATAATAGTATAGCATGTAGCAAGATAAACTTGCCTGAACGGAACATACGACGGGTGCGTACGGCACGTCCGACGTTGGGTAATCATCGCAACGCACACACGACACACGGGACGGGTCCAGGCATGGCAAGAGGATAACCACGCAGGTAGAGGACGTCCACTGGATCTCTCGGATTGTCAGCGACGAGCACGGCTCCGGCGTGTGATCACCGGAAAGAAACAAGAAATCAAGAAAGAAGAAGAAGGAGAAGAAGAAGAAGAAGAAGAAGGTGGTCGGGGGTTTTGGTACAGAGGAGAAGGCGGGTAGGTGGTTGTGATGATGAGTGCACGGAGGCGACGGGGTCAGAGCTACGGCGATAGGTGTGCAGGTGAGGCCGGTGGGGTTTGGTTTGGGCTGAGGGTGATGGTGGTGATGGTTAGAGGCGAAGGAAAGGAGGAGAAGGTGCAGAGATGGTTGAGGAGAAGGCGAATGGATCACCGGCTGTGAGGTGGGTGCAGCGAGGGTTCTTGGGGAAGGTTTGCAGTGTGCAGGGAAGGCTCGGGTTATTGAGGGGTGAAGGTGAGAGAGAGGAAGGAGGTCGAGGGAAGGGGAAAGAGGAGGTGATAACGACGAGGGGTTGAGGAGCAATGTCGAGCGAAAATGAGAGGAGGTGGCTAGGGGGTTAAGGTTTGTGTGTGTTCCACGTTCTTGTGGGGAGTTAAAAAGAAACGAAGAAGAAAGAATGAGGGAGGTGAGAGTAGGGTGTGAAGGAAGGTGACGGGATCCCTAAGGAACAGTAATTATGAGATCTGTGAGAAAGTGGAAGAGAGAGAGGCAGAGAGAGAGAGAGAGAGAGAATGGGTTTAATAGGTTAAAAAATATAAGAAATAGTAAATTATATAAAAGAGAGAGAGAGAGAGAGAGAGATGGTTTGTTAGGATTTTAATTAAAAAAATATTTCTTTGGTTAAAGAAATTTTAAACGTGAATAATTTATATATTAAACAGTTAATATTATAAGAATATAATATTAAGAAAATTTGAGTTTTTGGCTAATACAAAAATAGTCCAAAACACGCCCGGGTCGGGTCTAAAAATCCAGTTTCAAAATACGGAAAATATACGTGTCGACCAAAACCAAAATTGGATATCCGGGTAAAGAAAATGTATACCCCCAAGAACGGATGCACGCACGTGCACGTAGCCATCCAAACGAGTCCGTTTCACAGAACGGGACGAGAACAAAATGCGCGGATGCTACCACATGGTCAGGGGTGTAATGCAGGCCATACTAGATATTTTTAAACTACTTTATTCAACTTAAATGTTTTATAAAATGCAGATGCTTGATATAATGCGAGTATGCATAATAAACAACAAAAAAGTGCACGAATCCATGTAACAAGTCGGGATAAATCATAAACATGAATCAAGACTGGTTTCAAGCATGTGGGTCGGGTCGGATGCTAATATAGATGTCAAATACACTATTCGCACCCAAAACACAGTAAATCAGGAAAATACCATAAATAAAGAAATACTCGAAATAAAAATGGTATAAATGAACTAGGGTGTTACGGAGATTGTCACAGATAGGCTCAGTAGCGATTCAGATGAGTTTACTCGTCGACCTTCCTTTTCGATAGGTATCCGGGTAGCCGCTACGTACAGCTAGTACCGCTGACGTGCTTGTGGTTATGAATTTATCCAGTAACTCATTGTTGGCGTATTATCGAGTCTTTAGTGTCCCATACAGAGCGTTTCCCTGGTTCAGGCGAAATGATGTAGTATCTGTATTTTGATACGTGCATAGTTCCGATCGAATGATTGTACTAGTTACCCGGACTTTCGATCGGGATACGTGTAAGGTTCCGAACGAATGATTGTACTAGTTATCCGGACTTTCGATCGGACGGTTGATAATACTAGCGGGCTTGGGATTTAGCCGGATTTTTAAATCAGGTATTGATTTGATAATTTACGTATATATATTTCGATATGTATATTCTAGTATTATATTCTTTGTGTTATTCTATCTCTTTGGGTATTTGAATTTTGATACGAATATAGGTATGTATATGCGGTAGAGTGTATTCCGTATTTATACGGAAAACATTCTAGAAGGTAGACACCTCATTTTAGTTTTATCCATTTATTTTTAAATGGAAAATGAGGTGTAAAGATAGTGAGGTAAGTTTGGTGAGAACCATGCTTGAATTGTGTTGATAAATGAATTGTATATTCATTTGTGCAAACTATTCAAGTATGGTTGCTATATCTTTATTGGAAAAATGATTTTACAAAACTATGGTTCATGATTTTCTCTCACTTGGATGAAATCATTTCTCACCATTTGTTTATCTCTCCTCACTAGCCTTTTTGAGCTCCTCCTCTTTCTTCTTGATCTTCCTCCCTACAATCTCATGTGTTGAGAATTAAGTGTGAAAGAGAGATAGATATACACTAAGAACAACTCACTACATTCTATACATTCTAGATTAGCAACCTAGAGTCTTTAGTTGCTCCACTAGATTTTTAGTGTGGAGCTAGAGCCATGAACCACATCTCTCGGGTGGATCATCTTCGACGGAGGAAGACCGGCAGTCAAGCTCGATCAAGGAGACCTCAATGAGCTAAGGAAGAGGATAGAAAACCAAAGGACACGGATGTTTTGGTAAAACACTTCTATCTCAGTAGCTAGACTTCTTATAGATTGCTAGTTTCATGTTTGGTTTCGATTCTAGGTAGTTGTTTCTAGCGCCATGTTTTTAAACACCAAAATTTTTCATTCTGCAATGACCACGGTTAGAGGCTAGGGCGTTAGGAACCCTAACAACAAGAAGACCCGGTTGATAGATTACTAAGAGAAGCCTTTCAAAAGAGTAAGGATAATCAAAGGCGTGAGATGGACTTATATGAAAATTCCAAACAACACTGTCTAAACAAGTAAGCCACGGAAAGGATGAGTTATGTAACTCCCCGACCAAAACAGGATCCACTTATAATTAAGGGCAAGGCTAAAACCGAGAAGCGATTCGCCAAATCCCTATCGATAAGAATGAAGCTACCGCCCCTTATGAAATACATCCCGGGAGTATCGTGTTTTGATGGTGGCAAAGAACACCTAAAGTACTACTTTTATCAGCAGAGGATCTCTCATACCTTGAAGAGTGTAATGATTTTGGGAAATATTGGTAGGAATATGTATCCCATAAGAGACGCTTGAAGAAGGAAAAGCGAAAGGACAAGGCTCTTCTGCTCGAAGGCGATAATTCTAAAGCCAATGATAAAAAAGGAAGCTGTCACATGACCAATGACTATCCTTCAGAAGAAGGTACTTCCAAATTTCCCATATTCGGAAGTGATTCTGAAGACAAAGATCTCTTCAATCCTTTCTTCACAAGCGCTGACCTGGCAGAAGAAACACCAAAAGATTATGAAAATATTCAGCTGAGAAATCACACTCTCCCCGAGATGAACCTTGGACCTTTTAAGAAACAGGAAAAGGGAAAGCGCTCAAGGAGATCAAGGTAAATGATGAGGTTGCCAAAGATCTTACTTCCAAGGACCCGCTGAATAAAACCAAGGTGGACAATAATGTGTTAGCTCATCTGAAGAAACTGACATCGTACTTGAACATATATGATTCTTTGCTCTTGTCAAAAGACCTCTGAGAGTCCTTGATCAAAGCTTTAAAAGAGCTCAACCAATTCTAAGCCCACTTCGCCGAAGAAGCAATGAAGGATGAACTGGCGGAAGCCCATACGGCCGATTTTACCTTTAGCGAAGAAGATCTTCTCTTAGGAACGTGCGAACATAATCGACTGTTATACGTGGCCGCCTATTATGAAGATAAAAGGATAATAAAATCCTTGTCGACAATGGGTCATCGGTCAACCTACTCAATGCGAGCGTCTTAAGGGATCAATGTATGGAGGTTCGGTCCCTGGCTCGAGAAAGGATCACTATCTCTGGATTTGACTTATAGTCCTCTAAGACGTTCGGGTCTGTAATATTAACGTTTTGCTTCGGGCAGCTGGTTACGGACGTCAAGTTCCATGTGATCGATGCCAAGACAAGCTATAAGGCTCTGCTTGGTAGATCATGGTTGCACGAGTACAATATCATCCCTTCTACACAACATCAGTGTATGAAGTATTTTAAAGATGGTAAAGAGTACGTCATCACGAGAGAGCTGAATACCTTTTCAATAAACGAAGTACGGAAGTATGAAGACGCTAAGTTCTTCTTGCCAGATTTCGAGGATACTGAGAGATGCAGCAAACCGGAAAGCAAGAAAAAATGGGTGGCCACGATTCCTGTCAACTGATACGGAAGAAGAGGAGGAAATAATGTTCTCCGGCCAACTCAAGCCAAACAAAGACGAGCAAAATCCGACACCGATCATCTCTGTCTTTGGAAGTGATTCAGAGGAGGAGGTTAGAGCGATATTCTCCACCCATCCCCTGAGGAGGACCCTTGACAAAGCTAATCAGGTTCTGCATGTCACGATGGTTCCTCCTAAGCACTGTAAAGAGCTCGATACTATCAGAACCGATAATGTGGTGGAGTTGATAACCTTCTATGTACCTCCTTGGCGTAAGGGTGAAAATCCAATTCTCTTCTACAAATCAGAAGAGACCAAATTTGAAAAAGAGATTTGGCATGGACTAGACCCAAATCTCGACAGGTTGCAACTCATCTGTATGCTAAGATATTGTACAAAATACATAAAGAACCTTCTTCAATGGCAAGGAATACTATTTGAGCAAACCGTTCGACAAGCCCAATTTTCCAAAAGAATCTGGGAAGTGCCTGAGTTTCGCGAAGCCAAGTCCAATGGAAGGCTTGATACTACTAGATTAGGATATGTCCGATCCAAGAAGAGGGAGACTGACAGTTGCCTCACCGTAACATTTTCGAATGAAGAAGAAACCCCGCTGGGAAATGACGTGATCGAGCAGAGGGAAGGGTACGCATAAAGGACTCTAAGCTCGTCACTAGAAGACCAGATTATAGGCTAATAAGAAAAGCTTATCAAGCAAGTAAAGATAATCAAAACCGTGAGATGGCCATATATGAAAGGGAAAGGCAATAGCGTCTAAGTGAGCAGGCCGTGTAAGGGAAAAATCATAATACTCCCCAACCATAGCTGCCTTCATCCACCTATGCAGGAGGAGAGCCTTGAAGCGATGAGAACAAGAATAGGGCGATAATCCTGGTCAATATAAAAAAACAAGAGAACAGTCTCAAGACGCCAATCTTTCCGAACAAGCTCGGTTGGAGTCCGTCCCTCATAAAGAAGATTGGGGGAATGCTCTTTTCCTCGGGATATGATGAAGAAGATTTTTAGTCTTGTCATGAAGTACCATATGCTGTCGCTTCCAGAACCACGACGGCCCGAGCAAGAAAATGCAGTCGTTCATCCAGAATATTGCCCATATCATCGGGTTATAAGCCACCCGATCGAAGACTGTTTTGTATTTAAGAACTGGGTTGAAGACTAGTACGAACAAGGCATGTTCGTATTGTCCAATAGTTTGAGGGTAGACCCACCACAGAAGCACAAACCGAAGAAAACTTATACCATCAGATTGGGACCTGTTCGATCTTGGAAGAGGAAGCGAACCCATACCTGTCACATGATAAAACTCTCAAATGAGAGAGAAGATGAAGAAATGCCTTATCTTTTCATATGCTTCCCAAACGAAGATGAGGAAATTTCAGAATGGCTGTCGGCACCAAAAGAGCTAGAAGATGGAATCCATACTATGGCAGATGAGCTAAAGAAGATCGAATTGGGGATGGAAGACAATCTAAGACTAACAATCGTCAGTGAGCTGCTATCTGAAGAACAAGTAGCCACTTTGAAGAATGTGCTTATGGAATATAGGGATTGCTTCGCCTAGAACTACTCTGAGATGCCGGAGCTCGATCCAGATATAGCAGTACACAAGCTGGCCATAACCCCAGGGATAAAGCTAGTTAAACAAGCGCCAAAGAAGATGCAGCTCGAACTCAAATGAAAACCAACGCCGAAGTCAAGAAGCTTATCGACTCCAACTTCATTCACGAAGTGCAATACCCGGATTGGATAGCCAATATCGCCCCTGTAATGAAAATGAATGGGACAGTTCGGATCTTCCTAGACTTTCAGGACCTCAAAAAAGCATACCTAAAAGATCCGAGCTGATGATCGACAACACCTCTATACATAAGGTCTTCTCATTTATGGACGGGGCTTCAGGATACAATCGGATAAAGATGGACCCCGAAGATCATAAGCATATGGCCTTCCGTACCCTGTTAAGCATCTTCTACTACAAGGTGATGCCCTTCGGCTTGAAGAATGATGGAGCAACCTACCAAAAAGCAATGACGAAGATATTCGATGACCTGATCCATGAGATCGTCGAATGCTATATCGACGACCTTGTGGTCAAAAGCAATTCACATTATTCCCCTCCGAAACACGGAGACGCGACCGCATGGGTCTGTCTTGCCTGAATTCGGGGCAGATGCTAATTGGTGTTATCCATCCACCTCTCCGGAGATGCCAAGTTGATTTATGACACCACGTATCGAAGGTTTAAACGGATGCGGCCGATGTAGGAAACTTCATCAGATTCCCCCTCGTTGAGGTTTTTTTGATTGTGGGGATGCCCTTCCCTGCAGGCGCAAGCCCCTGCAGTTAATTACGCTACCGCATCGTGGTAACCACTTTCTCCTTATCCAGATGGTCACTTCATGTCATGGGTGTTTGTTTTGTTTTTGGTTGCCTGTGGATTGTATATGGAGACTAATTTATATTGTTGCCCGTAGGACGTGGATTAGTCCACATCCGTATTTTCTTAGAATTGGGTTTGGGGTTGGGTTTAAGGATACGTTAATCTCATCTGAGACTAAGATCAACTTAAATGTTTGCTAAGGATACGTTAGTCTAATTTTAGACTAAGATCGACTTAACGTTTGTTAAGGACACGTTAGTCTAATTTTAGACTAAGATCAACTTAACAGGATCATTTAGATCCAACAAGAGAGCATTTGGACTCTATTGTTTAGTTTAGGGACATTGTGGTCGATTAGTTTAAGGACAATACAGTCCAACATTAGTTTAAGGACATTGCGGTCCAATGTTAGTTTAAGGACATTACGGTCCGAGATTAAGGACATCATAGTTCATGGGTTTAAGGACCCCACAGTCCGAGGTCAAGGACATCATAGTCCATGGGTTTAAAGGGACCCCACAGTCCGAGGTTAAGTGTCGGGCTTCCCTTGCACCTAGTCTAGAGTTTGGTAGCATCACACATGCCGCTTTAAAATTTAGAGAGGTGCAAAGCAAGCAAACCATGAATCATGCTAGAATTTCTAGGGTAACAAAGTTTGTATCACATATAAAGAAGTAAAGAGATAAGGATTGAAACCTTTGTAGTCTATTCCTTCGCTTCATAAGCTCCGTGTTGAGGTCCCTTCGCTGCGATCATAAAGAACTCCGACTCTCGTAAGGCTCCAAGAGGTGAATGATGTATCTTGCTTGAAGTCTTCTAGATCTAAGATGATCTACCTTGAAGAATCTCTAACCCAAGTTTACACTTCACTAAAGAACTTATTAGAGAAGTGAACACCCTAATCTAAGTGGCTAGAATAGATGAGGATGATGAAGTAAGAATTTTGCTCTCTTTTGTTTTCAATTTCTCAGTATTAATCATCACAAACACAAAAGCTAGCAAGCTTTTTTCAAGAGTAAGAAGAAGAAGAGGAAGATGAAGCTAATCCTTTTGTGATGAATAATGAATTTTGTAGTGGTTACAATTGCAACCATGAGTTAACAATGAAGGCTTTAACTCATGTAGAGAATAAACTAAGGTTAAGGGTTTGAGTTGGGTTAACAAATATCTTCACAAAATATCAAAGCAAGATGACAAAATGAAAGCTTCATGAAGCTTCCTTAACCCTCATCCAAAAAGCTAACCCAAAAGCTAACCCTAATCTTTGTTTAAACTCAAAATCCATGTTGCATTTGTAACCCTAACATGTTACAATATTATATATATCACATATATAATATATTTTGTAACAAAAGAAAATAATACAATTAACATATATCGCATATACATCAATGTATTATCCAGTGAGAAAATGAATCAATAAAGCGAGCTTATATTAGTTAACGTAATGTAATACATCACATATATAATATACATTAAATTATCGAATCAACACTTGATTCGAAAATCCAGCTATATTGCATATAACCGACTAATATAACATGTACCAATTCATCGAATCAACACTTGATCCGATAACCCGGCTATATCACATATACCCGGCCGATATCTCATATCGCGAGAATAGAATACGGTATCTCATATCGTATTATTCTCGGTCCTGCACATATCACATATGTGCTCCTACTCCGTTTTGCCTGAGCCAGGAAACCTCTATGTAGGACTCTAAAGAATCGTCAATACGCCGGCAGTAGGTGATGATCATATCAAACACGCACAAGCTGCAAGCGGTCAGCTAAACGTACAGCCACCCAGGTATTGAGCGATCAGAAGATCAACAAGCAAGCATGTACATTCTCCTGTGAATCCAATCAGTAACACTATCGTACAGTCTGGTCTCTTCGTCTTATATGTTGCATATCAAGTTTAGGGGTTGTAAACGTCAGGCCCCAGTAACTGATAAGTCATGTCGATGTGAGACTCATAACAGGTTGAGAAACTACTGATAACTCTTACCAGCAGCACTCCATATCAGCCTTGGTCAGGGACTTCCAATTATAGCCAATCGAACACAGCGCAACATCAACTCCCTATACCGGGAGAGACGAAACCCCTCCTATCGCTCATTGCCTCTATGTGATTCGGGACTGTACCTAAAAGCCACCGTTTTGCACGCCCTCATGGACATGGTAAGGTGGAAATCAAAGCACAATGGGAATCACACAAGGCTCTATGACGATCTCGGGTCTACAGACTAACCTGCACAAGTGTCATCGGAGAACTGCTATCTGACGATAGGTATAATACCATCTAGGAGTTCTCGGCGAGTCCGTTCAGTGTACCCAGTCTCCACTGAGCACCCACACACCATCTTTGATGTCAAACACCGATGGATATGGGATCATCCATCGCCCATCATATGGGTCAAGATGCGTATACGCTAGTCTACTCTGGTGTATCGATACCCTGTCTCGATACACCCTCGACTAGGAATAGTTATAGGATGTACTCGTTGACTACCCTGGCCCCACTAGTATGATCTCATCATAGTCCCAGTAGTCAAGTACATATCCTAAGGGCTTTATCAACATGTGAGAGCAATACAGTAAACCAATACAAGTCAACATTTTAAGACAAAGTGAAACCAGATAGCATACTATCATATCGAGCAAGAAAGTCCTTACTATATATATCCAAGCATCCACTATAATATACATCATATGTACAACAATGGCCTCTAGGGCATATATACAACTAACAATCTCCCACTTGCACTAAGGCCAGCTGTTGTAGTATCTCATACCCAACATTCCGAAGAGTCTCTCAAATTGTATCTAGGGAATGGCCTTCGTGAGTGGATCCGCAGTGTTGTCCTTCGTGTCAACTCTCCTGACCTCGATCTCGCGGCGATCAACTATCTCCCGGATCAGGTGATACCGCCTCAGAATATGTCTGGACTTCTGATGGGACCTGGGTTCCTTGGCCAAAGCCACAGCTCCATTGTTATCACAATACAAAGGTATTGGATGCTTAATAGAAGGAACCATACCAAGTTCAGCGATGAACTTCTTCATCCAGACAGCCTCTTTGGCAGTATCGTTGGCAGCGATGTATTCATCCTCCATTGTTGAGTCTGCCACGGTTTCTTGCTTAGAACGCTTCCAATAAACCGCCCCTCCATTTAGGGTAAAGACAAATCCTGAGTGCGACTTAGAGTCGTCATTATCACTTTGGAAGCTTGAATCGGTAAAGGACTCCACTTGGAGTTCTCCATTACCATACACCAAGAACATCTCCTTAGTCCTTCTCAAATACTTGAGAATGTTCTTCACAGCTATCCAGTGATTCTCTCCAGGATCTGCTTGATACCTACTCACTACACTTAGTAAGTATGCTACATCGGGTCTGGTACATAGCATCGCGTACATGATAGAGCCTACTGCCGAGGCATAGGGTATCCCTTGCATGCGAGCTCTCTCCAAATCAGTCTTGGGAGACATCTCTTTGGAGAGAGTGAGTCCAGAGATCGTGGGTTGGTTCCCATGCTTGGATTCTTCCATACTAAACCTCTTTAGTATGGTGTCAATGTACCTGGATTGGGACAATCCCAGTATCCGTTTAGATCTATCTCTATAGATCTTGATTCCCAAAATGCAGGAGGCATCATCTAGATCTTTCATTGGGAATCTATGTGATAAGAAGAGTTTGACCGAATGCAGCATAGGAACATCATTTCCTATCAAGAGTATGTCATCTACGTACAATACGAGGAAGACGACCTTACTCTCTGCAACCTTCTTGTATATACAAGGTTCATCTACGTTCTTGATAAAGTCAAACTCTTTGACTACAACATCAAAACAGATGTTCCAACTCCGCGATACTTGCTTTAACCCGTAGATGGATTTAAGCAGCTTGTATACCTTTCCGCTGGTCCCACTATCTACGAAGCCCTCTGGCTGAGTCATGTACACGCACTCCTCTAAATCACCATTTAGAAAGGCGGTCTTAACATCCATTTGCCAGATTTCGTAGTCATAGTATGCAGCAATGGCAAGTAAGATCCGGATGGATTTAAGCATAGCCACTGGAGAAAAGGTTTCGTCATAATCCACACCTGGTCATTGACAAAAACCCTTTGCAACAAGTCTATCTTTGAAAGTCTCCACTTTTCCATCTATACCAAGTTTCTTCTTAAAGATCCACTTGCTCCCAATGGGTTTTACCCCTTCAGGAGCAACTTCTAAAGTTCATACTTTGTTGGTGTACATGGATTCCATCTCAGATCGCATTGCATCCAGCCACTTCACAGAGTCCCCGCTCGTAATGGCCTTCTCGAAGCTAGTTGGGTCATCGTTTTCCATGATGCAATCCTCGCTTCCACTGTTAATGAGAAAACCGTAGCATCTCTCAGGTGGATGAAGAACCCTGCTAGATCGGTGGAGAGGCTGGGGTTTGTTGGGAACTACCGAATCATCTGTTTCCACTAAAACTTCAGTTGTAATTTGTAGTGCTGGAACTTCTTCCAGCTCTACCTCTTCGCCACTAATCTCTTTCACAAGAAATTCCTTTTCTAAAAAGGTGGCGTGTTGAGAAACAAACACTTTTTGTTCCTCAGCGTGGTAGAAAAAATATCCTTGGGAATTCTTAGGATATCCCACAAACTTGCAAAGAACTGATCGTGCCTCGAGTTTGTCCGGATTTTTCTTTTTGACATAGGCCGGACAACCCCATATCTTAACTCGTTTAAGATACGGTCTCTTCCCACTCCATATCTGTACAGATTTAGACGACACTTGATTCAATAGGTATGCCGCTGTATCAAGCGCATACCCCAAAAGGAAATAGGTAACTCAGCAGTACTCATCATAGAGCGCACCATATCTACTAGGGTGTGATTCCTCCGCTCCGATACACCGTTGTGCTGTGGTGTATAAGGAGGAGTAAGCAGAGAGAGAATCCCGTTCTCTTTTAGATAGTCTAGGAACTCATTGCTCAAGTATTCTCTTCCTCGATTAGATCGAAGGATCTTAATACTTTTGCCCGTTTGGTTCTCTACTTCGTACTTATATTCCCTGAATTTCTCAAAAGCTTCAGACTTGTGTTTCAACAGGAACACATGTCCGTATTTTAAGAGATCGTCAGTGAATGTAATGAAATATGAGGAACCGTTCCTGAGATGTGTAGACATGGGACCACATACATCACTATGTATCAGCCCTAAGAGTTCCGTAACTCTTTCTCCGTGTCCACTAAACGGATGTCATCATGCCTTTGAGACATGACTGGCAGGTATCATAAGATGAAAATTCAAACGGATTCAAATATCCATCCTTATGTAACTTAACTAGCCGTGTCGTATTGATATGACCTAGTCTACAATGCCACAAGAAGGATTCGTTCATTTCTGAACTCTTCCTCTTGTGTGTGTTTTTTACATTAAGTACTGTAGTTTGGTTGAGAACGTATATACCATTATTTAACGATCCTGATTCAATAAACTTTTGATTCAGGAATATGTTCATAATATTATCCTATACTACAAAATTATATCCTTCTTTGCTCAATAAAGAAACTGATATAAGATTGCATATCAGGGTCGGAATGTAATAGAATTCGTTCAGAACCAATGTATTACCATTTGGTAACACAAGGTGATATTCGCCATCTACTTTGGCTGCAACATTTTCACCATTCCCTACTCTTACGGAATGATCACCCTCTCCCAGTTCCCTACCTTTCCGTAACCCATATAACATATTACATATATGGGATCCCGATCCGGTATCTAATATCCAGGACGTAGAGTGAACTGAGAAACAGTTCTCAATAACTAACACACCAGAAGAAGATGCATCAGCATGCTTGTTCTTCGTCTGGGCGGCGTGAGAATCCAGAAATTCTCCTATTCCCTGCTCGGACTTATAATAATTATAAGTTAGAGCGGGACCAACGTTCCCCTGCTCAGTATAATAAGCGGGTTCAGTCAATACATCCATATTATTATCTTGATTAAGGCCTGACATGGTCGCTACCTTGAGAGAGAGAAGAAAACACTTTAGGGTATGCTCTTGCAAGATTAGATTGGTTATTATCTTATCTAATCAAAACGGCTCCCATTGTTTTCATCAAATCTTCCTTCAAACCCTAAAAGGTAAGACTAGCCGGGATTAATTACACTTTACAAGTTCGCCAATCTTTCAGCCAGGCCAGTGTTGGTACTTTGATGGAGGTTCCCCGTGCTCTCGCACGGACCTAATTAAAATAAACCTCGTTTTCCCATAGGCATAACCGCGTTAACACCTTTCTAGACACCGACTTGATTGGCTAGTTGTCATGTGTAAAACTCTCCCAGGAGTAACTCTTACTCACAGTAGGTATCAGGATCCATCTATCTCATATAAGGTATGCAATCTCATTGTAAATTTCAACTCTTGAAATTCCTGATAATGCTTTTGCCCCTAGCAACTTATGACCTTAACATAGTCAACAAATCATAATTGCTAGCCAAGTTCAACCCGTCATTTCCTGATTGAATTAAACCCACCTGCACGACCCTTAACATAGTCAACAAAGTCGTACAACTACCCTAATCCAATCACATCTCATGTTTTAGAAGATAAGCACTAATTAGCTACCGCACACTACGCCTTAATATAGTCAACAAACGTAGCACGAATACTAAGTAGTACTTATCTGAAATGACGGAGGGCTGTGCAGGGTTTTCAAAAAACTATGAGCGTAATGAACTTGATATCGTTGTAGAAACAAGTGATTTCGAAAAGGAGTGTTTTTTAGGCTTTTCTAGTTTCGCTAAAGAGGTCACTCCCGGTGAAGGGATCTCGGCTCTTTTCTTATCGAATAAGGTGCAAGATATTTCATAAATACCGATGTGCAAAGCAAGAACTATAGAAGCAATATAAAACCAAACCGTGAGTTTGTAGCAGCTGCCAGTTTTGCTAAAGAGGTCACTCCCGGTGAAGGGATCTCGGCTCTTTCCTCATCGAATAAGGTGCAGGGTATATCACATATACCACGGTGCAAAGCAAGAACTGTAGCTACCATTTTTATAAATTTGATTCTATAACATTTTTTAGGTTTCTTTTCTTTTATTAATCTCATTAATAAATCCTATCATTTATGCTTCCTAAGCATCACAGAAGAAATGGAAATACAACGTACGCTTATGCCATCCGCATTCGCCACAATGTTCCGTTATGCACCGTTAGGTTACTTAACTAACGACATACCAGGACAGGACTAGCGCGGGTGTAAAACATAAGCAACGTTTATTATATATCATATATACAATAATAAAGCATTCGTCTCACGCATATAATATGATCGCATCACAGTATAACAGCAGCAGAAGAAACATATGAAATACTTGACATACTAGGAGGTCCGTGTTTTATATCGTGCCTGTATAAAACACGGATTCCACGGCCGCGATGAATAGCCAAACCCACATCCCTAGACCCCTACGAGAGCGGCAAGTAACTCTGTCAATTCTAGGGTTAAGAGACCCGGTCTCGACTCCTCGAGATGGCCTCCCACTGGACCCTAGAATCCGGCTACTTGTGCTCCCCTCCTTAGGTCTATCCTAATGCGAAAAAGTAAATAATATACAATGGTAACATCAAGCTCAACCCGGAAGTGCCCCAATAAAAGAATATTACATACAATGAATTTTACATGAATGAAAATAAAAACCCTCATCTCACATAAAACCCCCGACTATTCAAAACACGACAATCCAATATAACATATCACAGCAACATATAATATCTCATATCATCAACGGAAGAAAGTATGCATATCCCAATTGTCGTTGATGTATAGCAACGGAGCCGGCAATACCCCACATACTACACTTACGGTCGCAGAAAAGAATGTGAAAAACTATAACATTTGGAATCCAAAAACACTTTAGACATCGTAAACCCGAAACATCACATATTACGGATTTCATGCCTAACAATTTGAATTCCACATATTGTATCACAATCACAGAATATCAAGACGATGTTTAACGTTTCGATCGAATCAACATACACTCACAAATTACCCTCGTGAGCTCAACACTTGAGCAAAGTCAAAACACTCAAAAACCGTGCCACAGTGTCCATGGACCAGCCGTAGAAGGAGTTAACAAACGCCTCACCTATGACACCACGGAACGATGGCAAACCCGAAGGTTCGACCGCTGTTCCGTAGGCATAGAATCGAGTTAAGGTTATTATAGTCTTCTAGGGGGTCCATAGGGGTACTTGCACGATTTTACGAGTACAATCAACTTCAGAAAATTACAACACTTGGAAATTTCAGCGGGGTACAAAATGTGGTGTACGAAGTTCGATCGAACTGCTAAAAATAGTCAAGGTTACCAATACAGTGTTAAGTTATATGACTACGAAGCACTACAAATTAGCCCCAGGTCAAACAAATCATCACATGAAAATTGGGCTAAATAAACAATACTAGGAAAACCAAACTGGAGACACAAGCACAGGAGGAATACGGGGGCCAAAGGAGGTGAAGGGGCCGGCCAGGCCGGAATTTTGGCTATGGGGATCGGCCAAAAACCGAGCCCCCCCTAATTTCACCCATGTTCATATATTGTCCCAGAGATCATTCTGCACATGTTTGAAAAAATTTTAAAGGACTTTTTTGAAAATTTCCAGAGAGCAAAATGGGTTGTTCATAATATCGTATTTTGGAGTGGATTTCGTTTTCGTAATTGTTATAACACCGTATCTAGAATTCTAGTTTGGCTCTGATACCACTGTAGGGCTTCCCTTGCACCTAGTCTAGGATTTGGTAGCATCACTCATGCCTCTTTAAAATTTAGAGAGGTGCAAAGCAAGCAAACCATGAATCATGCTAGAATTTCTAGGGTAACAAAATTTGTATCACATACAAAGAAGTAAAGAGATAAGGATTACAAGCTTTGTAGTCCGTTCCTTCGTTTCATAAGCTCCGTGTTGAGGTCCCTTCGCTGCGATCATCAATAACTCCGACTCTCGTAAGGCTCCAAGGGGTGAATGATGTATCTTGCTTGAAGTCTTCTAGATCTAAGATGATCTACCTTGAAGAATCTCTAACCCAAGCTTACACTTCACTAAAGAACTTATTAGAGAAGTGAACACCCTAATCTAAGTGGCTAGAATAGATGAGGATGATGAAGCAGGAATTTCTCTCTCTTTTGTTTTCAATTTCTTACTATTAATCATCACAAACACAAAAACTAGCATGCTTTTTTCAAGAGCAAGAAGAAGAAGAAGATGAAGCTAATCCTTTTGTGATGAATAATGAATTTTGTTGTGGTTACAATTGCAACCATGAGTTAACAATGAAGGATTTAACTCATGTAGAGAATAAACTAAGGTTAAGGGTTTGGGTTGGGTTAACAAATATCTTCACAAAATATCAAAGCAAGATGAAAAAATGAAAGCTTCATGAATCTTCCTTAACCCTCATCCAAAAAGCTAACCCTAATCTTGGTTTAAACTCAAAATCCATGTTGCATTTGTAACCCTAACATGTTACAATATTATATATATCACATATATAATATATTTTGTAACAAAAGAAAATAATATAATTAACATATATCGCATATACATCAATGTATTATCCAGTAAGAAAATGAATCAATAAAGCGAGCTTATATTAGTTAACGTACTATAATATATCACATATATAATATACATTAAATTATCGAATCAACACTTGATTTGACAATCCGGTTATATTGCATATAACCGACTAATATAACATGTACCAATACATCGAATCAACACTTGATCTGATGACCCGGCTATATCACATATACCCGGCCGAAATCTCATATCGCGATAATAGAATACGGTATCTCATATCGTATTATTCTCGGTCCCGTACATATCACATATGTGCTCCTACTCCGTTTGGCCTGAGCCAGGAAACCTCTATGTAGGACTCTAAAGAATCATCAATACGCCGGCAGTAGGTGATGATCATATCAAACACCCACAAGCTGCAAGCGGTCAGCTAAACGTAACAGCCACCTAGGTATTGAGCGATCAGAAGATCAACAAGCAAGCCTGTACATTCTCCTGTGAATCCAATCAGTAACACTACCGTACAGTCCAGTCTCTTCGTCTCATATGTCGCATATCAAGTCTAGGGGTGGTAAACGTCAAACCCCAGTAACCGATAAGTCGTGTCGATGTGAGGCTCATAACAGGTCGAGAAACTACTGATAATTCTTACCAGCAGCACTCCATATCAGCCCTGGCCAGGGACTTCCAGTTATAGCCAATCGAACACAGCGCAACATCAACTCCCTATATCGGGAGAGATGAAACCCCTTCTATCACTCATTGCCTCCATATGAATCGGCACTGTACCCAAAAGCCACCGTTTTGTACGCCCTCTTTGACGTGGTAAGGTGAAAATCAAAGCACAGTGGGTATCACACAAGACTCTATGACGATCTCGGGTCTACAGACTAATCTGCACAAGTGTCACCGGAGAACTGCTATCTAACGATAGGTATAATACCATCTAGGAGTTCTCGGTGAGTCCATTCAGTGTACCCAGTCTTCACTGAGCACCCACACACCATCTTTGATGTCAAACACTGATGGATATGGGATCATCCATCGCCCATCATATGGGTCAAAATGCGTATAAGCTAAGTTTACTCTGGTGTATCGATGCCCTGTCTCGATACACCCTCGACTAGGAACAGTTATAGGAAGTACTCGTTGACTACCCTGGCCCCACTAGTATGATCTCATCATAGTCCCAATAGTCAAGTACATATCCTAAAGGCTTTATCAACATGTGAGAGCAAGACTGTAAACCAATACAAGTCAACATGTTAAGACAAAGTGAAACAAGATAGCATACTATCATATTGAGGAAGAAAGTCCTCACTATATATATCCAAGCATCCACTATAATATATATCATATGTACAACAATGGCCTCTAGGGCATATATACAACTAACATTAAGGACATCATAGTCCATGGGTTTAAGGACCCCACAGTCCAAGGTTAAGGACATCATAGTCCATGGGACGTATGGTTGTCGGGACCCGTCACCTCTCTGAAGACGTTGAAGGATTACAACGACATATATCAGAGGGGTTCAGAGATGTACCCTTGAACCAATTTTGGTTGGTAGATCTATAGTCCAATTGGAACTATGATCTGTTAAAAGATTTATGAGCATATGGGCTCAATTAATCTGAGTTGAGGACTTATGGCCAATCTTGGGCTAAGTCCAATCAAATTAAAATGTTTAACATTTATTTTGGGCTGTTGAACATTTATTTGGGCTTGGCCCCTTTTAATAATGCTGAGCATTGGCTTGCATTATGACAATGTTTTGTCTTTTATTGAATGCTGAGCATTCATCATACCTTTGGGCTTATTAAAGAACAATTTATGTTCTATCAGCGCAACACATGGTGCGCTTGGCGCTTTGCGCCGGTTAAAGAGCGCAGTGCGCTTCTGCCGAATAGCGTATACGTGAGGGACACGCGTCGCGCTTGGCGCTAGCGCCAGTTAATGAGCGCAGAGCGCTAGTTTATGAGCGCATTGCGCTATTAGTTCAGTGACGCACACGTGAGTGACACGTGGTGCGCTTGGCGCTGAGCGCCAGTCCATAAGCGCAATGCGCTAATTTAAGAGCGCAAAGCACTAACTGTTGAGTAACGCACACGTGAGTGACACATGGTGCGCTTGGCGCTGAGCGCTAGTCCAAGAGCGCAGAAGCGCATTTGATCAATTTTATGATATGAGGAATAAATTCTCCTTTTGAAGAGACATTGTCTCAATATCCTAAGAACAAAAATTCTTACCTTATAAGAGATACTTCAATCTCTTGTATTGATGAAAAGCTTTACCTTTATGGATCTATGATCCTTAAGAGAATTGAATTATTCTCTCCCCCTTTTTCTGATGAGATGTTCATGATCTCTTTTGTAAAAGACAATTTGTCTTATAGATCTATAATATATGAGAAGAATTATGTTCTTCTTTTTTTATTTTATGATGAGATCTTTTGATCTTTCTGTGAAAGACCTTGGTCTTATAGATCTATGATCTTTAAAGAAGTGAGTTCTTCTTTTTAATTATGAGATGATTTCATCTCTCTGTTCACTTTTTACCTTGAAGAAACTCTTCTTTCTCTAAGAGCTTGGCTCTTCTTTCTGAGATTTCTCAAAGCTTATGGGGGGTTCCTTTCTATGCTTCTGTATATTCTCCTCTCTAGACTTGAAGTCTTGGGACCTTTATATAAGGCAAGCTGATTTGTTCAATCAGTTAAGGAGATCTTTTCTCCAATTGATTTGGGAATTTCCCCACCGTTGGATCTTTGATCCAAGGGTTTCTGATTTAAAGAAGGCAATTTTCTTATTTTTAACAAGATTGGGAAATTTTTTCCATACAGAATTTATTCTGTAATTTTGGTGATTTTTAATCACCTTTGGATCATTGATCCAACGCTGCTCTGATTAACAAAGCACAATCTTTTTGTTTGGAAAGATTTTGAGGAGTTTTTCCTTAACAGAATTTAATTTTGATTAATTGATGATTTATCATCTTTATTGGATCTCTGATCTGATGGTGAGGAGCTTTTAGTTCTAGCGCTAGCGCACCCGTGCTTTGCACGTGGTGCGCTGCTTAGAGCGCAGCGCACCTAGCGCTAGCGCATACGTGCTTCGCACGTGGTGCGCTGCTTAGGGCGCAACGCACTTGGCGCTGCTTTTGAAATATTGCTTCATTTCAAAATTTGAATTTTAAACAGAGCTTTGCTCTTATTGGGGAAAACAAATGCCCCCCCACCGTTGTGCTCACGTGGCTCACACGTGAGTGCAGCGGTGGCAATATCTCCATCATTAGATCAACTTAAAAGTTGAAACGGAACTCAGTGCCTATAAATAGGACTCTTGGCCCTTGGGATGATTTCTATTCATCTTCATTTTTGTCTTCTGAGAATTTTATTCTCTTCCAGAGTATAGCTTTTCATTTTAAGAACCTTCAAGAGTCAAAACTCTGCCAAATTTTGGTAAGATTTGAACTTTATCAATAGAGCTTTGCTCTTCCTCAGATCATAGATCTCAAAATGTTTTTAGGGTTTTACCCATTAACAGAGCTTTGCTCTTCATAGATCTTTGATCTAAAGAAAACCCTTTTAGGGTTTCATCAACAGAGCTTTGCTCTTTATAGATCTTTGATCTAAAGAAAACCCTTTTAGGGTTTCATTAACAGAGCTTTGCTCTCTTGGAATCCTAGATCTAAAGAGATCTTTCTTGAGGTTTCTTAACCCATTAATGGAGCTTTGCCCTTTTTAGATCATAGATCTTCAAGAAAACTTTTGTAAGGTTTCTCAACAGAGCTTTGCTCTTGTTAGATCTTAGATCTTAAGAGATCCTTTTCAGGGTTTCTTAACCTATTAACAGATCTTTGCTCTTTCAAATCATGTAGATTTATTGATCTGTCATGAAGGATTCTTAAGGGTTTGTTCATGGGTCATTAAAGATCACGTAATTTCAAATTCATTAAAAGCTTTGTTATTAGGGTTCCTGATGAGTTACTTCATCTTCCTCGCAGAGAATGGCTCTTATAGGTCTCGGGGTATTTTTAATTCCCTTCATAATTGACTTTGACAGGTGTCACTCCTGTCTGCAGAGCATTGCCCTCGAGGAGTTTAACTCCTTGGCCCGAGGGACCTTTTTATTAAATACGAAATCCTTTTTAGGATTTCTTTCTTAATTGCCCAGAACTAAATTCATCGGGTGATTAATTAGCACTTATCCCCACCTTGGGGATATCAAGAGTTGTTTAAATCCCGTATTTGTTTCAATCAGTCTGTCCACCAATTCTCACTAATTTTCTTTTTCAGACGTTATGGACGCTCATATGTATGATCTCGACGAGATTATTTCTTACGGGGACATTCGCACACTCAGCCGTTCCCAAAACCAAGAATTCATAAACGCCCAGTGTGCTGAAATATAGGTTGCTTTGATGCATACAATGGTCGACTGCTTCCTCGTCGTTCCTCTCTCTGGAAGTTTATTGTCAGAGCGATCTGGGGAGCACTTCCTCTATTTTATGCTGGCATGCCGCTTAAGGCATTGGACGATACCGAAGATAAGGTGCACTCGGTGTATCTGGTGGTCCTAATCTCAAAGAAAAGGCAAGACAACCTTATTGATATCCTGCATCAAGCTTTTCAGCAGGCGGCGATACTTCCTGCCCATCGAAGGCTGGAGGACATCAGTGGAGATCCTGATGCTTGTGATCGTGAAAGGATGCATACGAAGATGATCCGAGAGGCCCGTAAAATTTTAGACGGCCTCACCTTTGAATTTCTCAATCCATGTCCTGGATCTGAAGTCGTGCCTTTGTAGACATTCTAATTATGTTTTTGTTTACTGTTTTCCTCAATATAGGCATTTTCTGAAGTATGAATAGCAAGCCTTTTCATTTCCATGTGTTTATTTTATACATCAAACTTTTTCGCGCACGCATGAATGGGTATGCCTTGAACACTTAACTGAATGCGAATCAAATGTGCTCTTCACCGTCGCTTTCTTCTCTTTTTTTGTTGCCGGCATGTTACTTTAGTATGTGTAGCCTGTAGTTGATAGAGAACATTCCGTCTTGAACTCTTTAAGAGATAGTGATGGCTTAGAAAGCAGGTTCAGATCTGCTGCCTAAGGCTTTTCAACTTTATGAGCCGTGAGAGTCTCATAAAGACTTTTCTCCCTACGAGTCGAAAGGATCTCGCAGGTGTATTTTCTCCTTAGGAATCGTGAGGATTCCTAAGTGTGTGTTCTCTTATAAGTCGTAAGGATCTTACAAGAGAGTTTTCTTCCTTAAGAGTCGAGAGGACCCGTAAGTGATTGATGGGGTTGACATAATTCGTATTTCACGGAGTCAGGGGTTGCTTTGGGCGTTTCCCACAGGGTCAGGATTGACTTTAACCGTGGTCAACGGGACCAGGATTTGATCTGGATGCTTCCCACGGGGCCAGGATTGAAATTAGCCATGTTCCGCAAGGACCAGGATCCGCTCTGGACGCTTCCCACGAGGTCAGGATTGACATTAGCCGTGTTCCACTAGACTAGGATTTGCTTTGGATGCTTCCCACGGGGTCAGGATTGACATTAGCCGTATTCCGCAAGGACCAGGATCTACTCTGGACGCTTCCTACGGGGTCAGGATTGATATAGGCCGTGTTCCACGAAACAGGGATTTGCTATGGATGCTTCCCACGGGGTCAGGATTGACATAGCCGTGTTCCGCGAGGACCAGGTTCCGCTCTGGACGTTTCCTACGGGGTCAGGATTGATGATAGGCCGTGTTCCATGAAATCAGGATTTTCTCTGGATAGCTTCCCACGGGGTCAGGATTGACATAAGCCGTGTTCCGCAAGGACCAGGATCCGCTCTGGACGCTTCCCACGGGGTCAGGATTGACATAAGCCGTGTTCCACGAAACCAAGATTTTCTCTGGATGCTTCCCACGGGGTCAGGATTGACATAGCCGTGTTCCGCGAGGACTAGGTTCCGCTCTGGACGTTTCCTATGGGGTCAGGATTGACATAGGTCGTGTTCCACCAAACCAGAATTTGCTCTAGATGCTTCCCACGGGGTCAGGATTGACATAAGCCATGTTCCGCAAGGTCCAGGTTTTGCTCTGGACGTTTCCCACGGGGGCAGGATTGACATAGGCCGTATTCCATGAAACCAGGATTTGCTCTGGATGCTTCCCACGGGGTCAGGATTGACATAAGCCGTGTTCCGTAAGGACTAGGATCCGCTCTGGATGCTTCCCACGGGGTTAGGATTGACATAAGCCGTGTTCCACGAAACCAGGATTTGCTCTGGATGCTTCCCACGGGGTCAGGATTGACATAGTCGTGTTCCGCGAGGACCAGGTTTCGCTCTGGACGTTTCCAACGGGGTCAGGATTGACATAGTCCGTGTTCCACGAAACCAGGATTTGCTCTGGATGCTTCCTACGGGGTTAGGATTGACATAAGCCGTGTTCCGCAAAGACCAGGATCCGCTCTGGACGCTTCCCACGGGGTCAGGATTGACATAAGCCGTGTTCCACTAGACCAGGATTTGCTCTGGACGTTCCCACGGGGTCAGGATTGACATAGGCCGTGTTCCACGAAACCAGGATTTGCTCTGGATGCTTCCCATGGGGTCAGGATTGACATAAGCTGTGTTCCGCAAGGACCAGGATTCGCTCTGGACGCTTCCCACGGGGTCAGGATTGACATAAGCCGTGTTCCACTAGACCAGGATTTGCTCTGGACGTTTCCCACGGGGTCAGGATTGACATAGGCCGTGTTCTACGAAACCAGGATTTTCTCTGGATCCTTCCCACGGGGCCAGGATTGACATAAGCCGTGTTCCACGAAACCAGGATTTGCTCTGGATGCTTCCTATGGGGTCAGGATTGACATAGCCGTGTTCCGCAAGGACCATGATCCACTCGGACGCTTCCCACGGGATCAGGATTGACATAGGCCGTGTTCCACAGGACCAGGAGAAGTTGACTTTATCCGTATTTCACGGAGTTGGGGTTGACACTCGGTTGTCTATGCACCGCCGAGTCATGGAACCGGGAATTTCCGTGGTTCCGCTTTGCTGATGTTGCGTCTGTTGTATTGACACGAATGTTGAGATGATCTCCAGGCCGTCTGTGAACCGTCGAGATTTGGCTTCTTTCGGATGGAGCCTGGTAGGACGGTAGGGTTTCCTCTTTGTTTGTGCCCCTGGATTGTATACAGGGATCGATGTGATCTAACCTGTAGGGCAAAAAGTTTCATTTTATATATTTTTCTTTCCGTGATGCTCTATCATTTCAGCTTTTATATCGCGAAAGTCGTGATTGCCCAATCATTTTGGATATTTTTCGCGGTGCCCAATCATTTCGGCTATTTATTTTATTTACTCGCTGCTTTTTATTGCGAGTTGCCCAACCATTTCGGCTATTTTATATGCATATATTTTTACTTGCTGATTTTGTTGCAAGTTGCCCTATCATTTCGGCTATTTCATATGCATTTCGTGGATTGCTGGCTTTTCGCTGCGAATTTGGTATTTGATACCGATTTAGGCATCAGCATCGCTACAACTAGGATATCGCCAGGAGCGAATCATCATTTGCCTCTGTCGATGTCGAACAAAGGTGGCTTAGCGAACATGGTTAGGATCCTGTCGACTAAGGCTTTTAACTTCATGAGCCGTAAGGGTCTCATAAAGGTATTTCTCCCTACGAGTCGTGAGGATCTCGTAGGTGCGTCTTCTCCTTAGGAATCATGAGGATTCCTAAGTGTGTGTTCTCTTATAAGTCGTAAGGATCTTACAAGGGTATTTTCTCTTTATATGTCGAGAGGACTTACAAGGGTTGTTTGCCATATGAGCATATCCCCAGTCGCGGGTAGGACTTTGTCAGGGAGATGTTTATTCGTGCCCGTAGATTGTATACAAGGATCAGCATTGAACCTCTTATAGGGCAGCATTAGAGGTTGTGATGGCTTAAGAACAGGTTCAGATCCATGTAGCTTAAGGCTTTTGAATCCTATGAGCCGTGAGGGTCTCAAAGGAGGTTTCTCCTTACGAGTCGTGAGGATCTCGCAAGTGTGATTTCTCCTAAGGAATTGTAGGGATCCCTAAGTGTGTTGCTCCCTTGTGAGTCGTAAAGATCTCACGCAGGTGGTTTCTTCTTACAGGGTCAAGAGGACCTTGCAAGTGTCTTTTAACGAGATTGTGCCCTTTCGGGTTTTCACAAAACTCGCCGGTAGCCCTGTTGTTTTTACTCACGGAGCCCTTTCGGGTTTTCATCCGTGCCTATTTTGCTTATGGACATACCATTTTTTTTTTATGTCAGCGTTAGGATGCTGCGGTCCGTAGTAGTATATCGACGTCTCGGTCAACAGCCAGTTTTAGGACATAGTGGTCCATCGTTAGTTTAAGGACGTTTCGGTCCGTTGTTAGTTTTATGAAATTTCGGTCCGTCGTTAGTTTTAGGACATTTCGGTCCGTAGCCGGTTACTACTTTAGAGTTTGGATTTAGGAAGATAGCAAGCGGACATAGGCGTCGTCATCTATCGTTGACCTAGACCATGACTCGTTAGGCGTAGTATTTTTTAGGAAGCGACCGTTTATTGGTCTGAAAGGTCTTTCACCATGCATGTCCATGAGTAGATAGGCTCCATCTTGGTAAACTTTGTTTATGATGTACGGGCCTTCATAGTTCAGCTCGAATTTCCACCGCTTAGCAGAATTAGGGATCATAGGTTTCTTGACCACTAGCACGAGTTCGCCTTGGCGGAATGTTCTCGGCCTAGTCAGTCTCTCATATGAGCGCGTCATCTTTTCTTTATAAGCCTCCAGATTTTGTTGCGCCATGAGACGGGTTTCATCAAGGGCGTCGAGCTCCTCAAGCCGAAGGTGAGTATTTTCTTCGTCTGTTAGCTCGTAGTGAATGGCCACTCGCAGAGAGGGTAACTCTATCTCGAGGGGGAGTACCGCTTCTGTGTCTAATACCAATGCATATGGCGTTGTATTCGTGGCTGTTTTGAACGTAGTTCGATATGCCCAGAGAGCTTCATGCAGTCTCTCCTGCCAGTCCCTCTTATTTCGAGACACCGTCTTTTTCATGATCTTCGTCAATGTTTTGTTAAAAGCCTCAGCCAGACCGTTAGCTCGAGGATTATAGACCGAAGAGTATCTCCAATCTATATTATGTTGTTGTGCGAAGCGGCTGATCTTGTGGTTTCTATAAGCTGGCCTGTTATCGGAGATAATCCGTCGCGGAGTGCCGAACCTATAAATGACGTGTGTCTTGAAGAAATGGAGGATATTTTCCGTCTTCACTTCCCTCAGCGGTACTGCATCTGCCCATTTGGAGAAGTAATCAGTTGTCGCCAAAATGATTCGATGTCCTCTGGACGATGCTAGTTCGATGGGCCCGATTACCTCAGTTCCCCACATTTCGAATGGCCAGCTAGCCATTGTCGGATGTAGCGGATTTGGATGTTGATAGATAAAGTCCCCATGAATCTGGCACGAGTGGCACTGCTTCGCGTATTCGAGGCAGTCTTGGATCATCGTGGGCCAATAATAGCCCATCCTTTTGATCTTTAGTTTCATCTTCGGCCCGGCTTGATGAGAACCGCAGAGTCCGTCGTGAGTTTCTTAGACAACTCTCCTTGACTCTTCCAACCCCAGGCATCTTAGCTATAGGGAGTCGAACGATCTCTTGTACAGAGTATCATTGACGAAGGCAAAAGACAGAGCTCGTTTCACGAGCTGATGTCTTGAGGACGCATCTTCAGGCATTCGACAGGATTTGAAGTAGTCTATAAAGACTTCTCTCCAATCCTTAGCCTTTTCCTGGTCTTTTATTTGTAAGGTTGTTTCCTCGGTAGCTCCCTTTTCTTCGGACGACTCTGAAGATATTTCTGCCAGTGCAAGAACCCGACGGCTTTGGACGACGATCCTCACATCTTCAAGGTTTTCGTTAGCCAGTTCTTTAGCAAGCTTGGCTAGTGCATCCGCCTTACTATTTTCCGCGGGCGGTATGCTTTCCAGGACATAGGAAGGAATTTGAGTCAGCAATTGCTGCACTCTTTCGCCGTACTTCACCAACTCAGGCTTGCACGTTTGATAGTCGCTGTTTACTTGACTAACGATCAGTTGGGAGTCTCCGTATATGAGGAGGCTTTCAATCCCCATATCGACAGCGATCTCAAGACCTGCTATCAAGGCTTCGTACTCGGCTTCATTGTTCGTCCTCGGCTCTGTTAAGGAGAAGGCAAAACGCATTATCCCTCCTTGTGGAGTCACGAAGATAAGGCCCACCCCGGATTTGATTATAGGGGTGCTTTGTTTGCGCTTCTTCATGGAAGATGCTCCATCGAAGTAGAGTTCCCATCGGGTGTCACTCTCTCTTCTCTCACAGTCGATCGTGTCAAACGCGTGCTCTTTGGGCAATTTGCAGTTCAAACGAGAATCGGCGGGTATCGAATGTTCAGCGAGGAAGTCGGCGATGGCCTGATCTTTCACTGCCTTGAGGGGTCTGTATGTCACCGAGAATTCCATTAAGAGCAGGGCCCATTTAGCGAGCCGTCCCGTTAATATAACCTTTGACATCAAATATTTGAGAGGATCTACTTTCGATATGAGATGGACCTCATGTGCCAACGCATAGTGTCTGAGCTTCGTTATTGCGAAGATCAACGCTAGACAGTGTTTTTTGATGGGGAATAATTGTTTTCTACCCCGAGTAGAACTCGACTCAAGTAGTAGAGGGCTCTGTCTTTCCCTTGGTCGTTTTCTTGTGCCCATAACGCGCCTAAGGAACCTTCAAGGGTAGTTGTATACAGTATGAGGGGTTTTCCCTTGACTGGAGCAGTTAGCACCGAAGGATTCCGCAGGTATTGCTTGATTTTGTCTAGTGCGCCTTGGCATTTGCGATCCCAAACGAACGGGGTTCCCTTCTTCATTAGATGACTGTAAGGACGGCACATGCCGGAAAGGTTGGCTAGCAATCTCCGGACATACGCGAGCTTTCCTTGGAGAGACCGCAGTTGCTTGAGAGTTCTTGGCGGAGGCATTTCCATGATCGCTTTGATCTTCGACGGGTCTATCTCGATGCCTCGGTGCCGTACGGTGAATCATAGGAATTTTCCCGAGGAAACTCCAAACGCACATTTAAGAGGGTTCATCTTCAAGTTGTATTTCCGAAGGTGCTGAAACACGATCTTCAGATGCTATAAATGTTCCTCGTATGATTTTCTTTTAACTACGAGGTCATCGATATAGCATTCGATGATTTCATGTATGAGGTCATCGAAAATCTTCGTCATGGCTCTCTAATAGGTGGCACCAGTGTTCTTTAGACCAAAAGGCATCACCTTGTAGCAGAATATGCCCAAAGGGGTCCGGAAAGCAGTATGCTTCTAGTCCTCGGGATGCATCTTTATCTGATTGTATCCCGATGAGCCGTCCATAAAGGAGAGAACTTCTTGAGTGGACATGTTATCTATCATCAACACAGTAACTGGTACAGGAAAATCATCCTTCAGGCAAGCTTTATTGAGGTCCCGAAAGTCCACGTAGATGAGCACCGTCCCATTTTTCTTCATCACTGGGACAATGTTGGCGATTCAGTCAGGATATTGAACTTCTTAGATGAAGCCGGAGTCAATTAGCTTCTTGACTTCGGCGTTGATGCGCATCTCAAGCTCGAGCCGCATTCTTCTCGATGCTTGTTTGATCGGCTTGACGTCCGGAGATATCGCCAATCTGTGCACAACTACTTTTGGATGTAGCCTCGGCATCTCGGAGTAGTTCCATGCAAAGCAGTCTTTATACTGCATAAGCACGTCTTTCAGCGTAGCCACCCTTTCTTCAGACAACAGCTCACTGATGAACGTCGGTCGTGGGTTACTTGCTGTCCCCAAGTCGATTTTCTTGAGGTTATCTGCAGTAGTATGTATTCCATCTTCCAGCTCTTTTGGCGCTGGTGAAAATTCTGAGATCACCTCGTCATCATTGTTTTCGAAGCACCAGGGGAGGTCATCCATACTCTCGGGTTCTTCTTCTGACATCGTTATCACGTGACAGGTGCGGGATCGCTTCCAAGACCGATGTTGATCTGGCTCTGCTCTCGTGGCTTTCGGTTCATGTTTCTGCGGCGGGGTTACCCTCCAACTGCTGGATAGAGCGAACCTGCCTTGCTAATACTGGTCTTCTACCCAGTCTTTGAATGTAAAGCAGTCTTCGAGGGGATGTCCTATTGCCCGGTGATAGAAGCAATAGTCTGGGTGAGAGACCTCGTCTGCTTGCTCGGGGTGCTTAGACTCTGGAAGTGTCATCATCTGATGTTTTATGACAAGATTGAATATCTTTTATGTCTTGTCTTAGGGAAAAGAGTTTGCTCAACCCATCTTCTTTATAAGAGACGAATCCTGGTTGCTCGATTCTTGATCACGTGGCTTCTTGGTCCCGCTTCGTCGCTGTCAAAAGCTTTTTCCATTCTTGGGTTTATTTCTGCCTCTGCGTCGGGCCTTTTGCATGACGGGCTGGCGACGAAGGGCATCGTCACTTTCTGCATCTTACTGAAGGAGGCGCTGCATTCTGGCTTTCTCATAGATGGCCAATTCGCGATTATGGTCGTCTCAAACTTTTTGACCCGCTTCCCTTATAAGCTTGTCCATTTGTTCTTCGAACGACGGGCTTGGCATTTTCACAACGGGAGCTCGTTTTGGTTCAGGGTTAGCATCTTCCCACAGAGCATCTCCTTCTTCATCGAAATCATGTATGACGTAGCAACCGTGAAATCGCTCCCATTTCTTGGATTGAACATATCCAAGCCCGATCATTTCCATTTTCCCGTTGGGCAACTTTCGTTGAGTTCCGGGGACGTTCCATATCCTGTCGTAGAACTGAGCTTGCTGAGCAGTCTGCTTAAGGGGTATGCCTTGGCGCCTCAACAGCTTTTTCAATCCTGCTGTGTAGTATCTGGACAATCGGATGAGCTGAAGTCTATCAAGTGTCGAGTCAGCACTATGCCGGACTTCTTTCACCACTTTGGTTTCCGTGGATTGATAAAAGAGGATCGACTTTTCACCTTTTCGCCTGGGGGGGACATAAAATGTCTGCAGTTCTTGCAAACTATAAGTTTCAAGTGCATCGAGCTCTTTCTAATGCTGTTGTGGAACCATAGCAACTTGCAAACTTTGATCTTCATCGGCGAAGGCTTGTATCGATGGCCGGGCAGAGAATACGGCATTGACCTCATCTTCTGAGTCGCTACTGAAGACCAGGATAGGAGTGGACGGTCCCGGCTTGTTGCATTAGGGTGGTCCTGAATAAACTATTTGTTATTCCTCCTCAGTATCACTCCCGAAGACCGGAATAGTGGTGATAGCTTTGTTCTTGTCCTCCGGTTTGCGACATCTCTCCGTGTTATCGAAATCTGGCAGGAAGTACTTGGCATCCTCATATTTGTGGACTTCATTCACGGAGAATGGGTTTAGTTCCCCTGTCACAGTGTACTCGAGACCATCTTTAAAGTACTTCATACACTGATGTTGTGTAGAAGGGATAATGTTGTACTCGTGTAACCAAGGTCTGCCGAGCAAAGCGTTGTAGCAAGTCTTCGCGTCAATGACGTGAAACTTGATGTCAGTGACTAGCAACCCAAAGCGCAGCATCAGTATCACAGACCCGAGCGTCCGTGATGACTGGGAGTCAAACCCGGAGATAGTGATCTTATCCCAAGCTTGGTGTTGAACGCTCATGCAGATTTCTTTCAACACCCTTACATTAAGGAGGTTAACGGAGGACCCATTGTCAACCAGGATTTTGCCTATCCTGATATCATGACAGTACCCGGAGACATAAAGGGGACGGTTATGCCCACACATCCCAAGGAGGAGATCTTCATCGCCAAAAGGGATATCGGCTGTGTGCACCTCTTCCAGCTCGTCTTTCATCTTTTCTTTGGCGAGGAAGGCTTGGAATTGTTCGGGCTCTTGTAGCACCTTGATCAGTGAATCTCTCACTTTTTTGGATAGCAGAAGGGCGTCGAGAATGCTGAGCTGCGAGGGTATCTTCCTCAGGTGTGCCAGAACGTTGTAATCCACCTTACTTTTCTTGGGCGGGTCCTTGGTTGCCAGCTCTTCGACGAATCGATCATCGAGGTGGATATCCTCAGAGATCTTTTCTTTCCCCTTATCCTTTTTATTGGATCCCTTATTTGCAGGTCCGAGATTCTTTTCAGGTAGTATGCGATTGCGCAGTTGAATGTTCTCGCAGCTCTTCGGTTCTTTCTTTTTTCCTGAGGTGGATTCTTTGAAGAGAGGGCCAAGAGCTATTTCTTCATCAGAATCACTCCGAAAGGTAAGAACATGCGATCCCCCAGCGTCAACCATGTGACAGTTGCCGGTAGTTCTTTTGCGCTCCTTGGTCGTATTTCTTTGCTCCCGACGAGTTTTGCGTTTCATCCGCTTGAAATGTTGTCGGTGAGCAACATATCCCTGCCGCCAGCTTTTAAAAGCATTGCATTCTTCGGTGGGGTGCGCAATCTTTCGATGATATGAGCAATAGCTAGGATGTATATTCGCTTCATCAGGAGTGCTTCCTTCAGATGGTGGCAGCTTCATTCCCATCGATATGGCTTTAGCGAACCTTTTCCTCGTCTTGAACCTGTTTTTATTTGCGGCGGATGTACTTTGATCTGGAGGGAGTGTTTTGCTCCTTCCGTCCAGTCGCCGGCGTTTGGCCTTTTCAAATATGGCCATCTCGCGCTCTCGATCAGCTTTGCTTTTAAGAAGAGCTTCGTTCAGGAATGCATTAATCATTTCATCTGATGGTCCTAGAAGTTCCGGCTCAGGATCTGCCCCCAGTTTCTCTGCGTAAGGAGCTTCTTCATCGTCTATCAATGAGTGAAAGATCACATGGCAGCTTTCCACGTAATCCTCAAGTTCATCCGACGAATATTCTCCATTGTCATCATCTCTATCCTCGAGGACGTGGTTGAGAAACCCTTGAAGCGTGATCGGGGTTCACACTTTCTGGTTATATTCTTCTAGCACGTCAATATGTTTTTGCAGTTCCGTACGCTTGTCATAAGGCTTCACGGGCTTTTTAGTCTTCTTATTCTTCTTCAAAGACTTTGACGGCTGGGTATGGGCGCTTTGACTACCACCACCAATTTTTGGAGTCGGGCACGGCCTTAGCATTCCCTCGATGATCTCGGGCTCCAGTGGATTTTTTCACCTGATTGCTGGACATGTTTGGAGATCCTTTAGCATTCTTTTCGTCTTGGCTGAAAGAACGGCCTCCCATGGAGCTTCTTTTATAAAAGAGCATGATGCCCCTGGTGTGTCCTCCCTTTTAAGAGCGTGCGATTAAGGAGGGCTTACTTTCCAATTCTCGGACAGTGTGAACTTGCCCTGTTGGTATTGGTCTTCGATCCAGCCTTTAAAAACGAAGCAATCTTCAATTGGATGGCCTGTCGTTTGGTGATAGGGGCAATAATTGGGATTATTAGCATCACCGGGTTGCAATGGGCATTTTGGATTCGGCAAATTAATGAGCCTATTGCGCACTGCCAGCTCGAACAATCTCCTCGTTTTGTCCCGGGGAAACGAATAAGGGCGCTTCATTTTCTCATTATAAAATCGTCGTCTCTCGTCTAGGCGATCAGTTAATTTTGGGCCACTGGGCTACTGTTGAGCATTTGCGACGAAGGTCGCTTTCCCTTTGCCCTTTTCATTCTGTGGCTTCGGTTTTGAAGGAGACGGTCTATGACCCATCTGGTCCATTTGGGCCAGTTTGTCAATCAAGGCCTGGAACGTGGTCGACTTGAAGAACATCATGAACTGGGATATAGTCGCTTGAGGGTCAAGAGTGCCCATGAATATGTCCACTGCCGGCGCTTCTTCGATGCGCTACTCACATTTCGACGACAGATTTCGCCACCGTATTGCATAGTGGGCCCATGTTTCTCCAGGCTTCACTTTGGCATTGATCAATGCCGTGATTGGGGTGTGTTCACTAGCACTCACGAAACGCTGGGTGAATAGCAACTCCGTCTCTACGAATGTATTGACAGAGTCATTTGGGAGTTCGGAATACCACTCGAATGCCGTCTCCGACAAATTGTCAACAAACTGGCGGAGCAGTAGCTTATTGTCGCCTCCAGTGTTGCCGCATAAGGTTCTGAATTGAGCGACGTGCTGATGCGGATTTCCCGTCCTCTTGTATACGTGGAATTTGGGGATCGTGTATCCCGGCGGGTACTTTATTTGGTCGTACCAACCCGGATAGGGTCATCCCGTTTTAACAATTTGCCCAGCCGCTTCATTCGCCTGATGAACTCGTATCTGCTGAGCGATGTAATCATCCAGGGTAGCTTTGGAGATTGTCTCCTCCTTGGCTGTTGACAGAGCCGGCAGAGGATTTGATGTCTCTCCTCTATCATCTTCAATTATTATTGGAGGATCTTCAGCTGAAGGGTCCGGCTGGATCATCGTGCCCACCATATATTGGAACAGAAGGGCTATTCGTTTTATATTGGTCGTCTGTTCCGCGGCCTCTTTGTCTTTCCTCTCAAGCATTCTCCGAAGGAATTCGGCATCAGTTTCCTGCTCACGGCGCTGCTCCGAGGATGTCTCTGGGCTTGCTTTCGGTCCTATAAGTGCGGCCATGGTTGTTAGCATTTCTTGGAGCTTTTGTTGTTATTGCTCCTGAGCCTTAGTCACTGACCGCATAAGCGGTCGATGACCTGTGCAGATACGGCTATCCTCTTTTCCGGATGCCATATAGAAAGTATGCACTACCATGCCCCAAAACTTAGGGAGTTTAGGCTCAGTGCCCTTGACATTTGTCGCAGACACCGGGATTTTCTCCAGCTTTCTCCTCTTGTGAGCGGTCGAGGTTGAGGGGGCCGTTGCAGTGGGCACTCAAGTAGATGTCACCTTTTGTGGCTTGACAGGATGGTCCTCTTCTCGCTGAACTTTCACCTTTTTCTGTTGGCGAGAGTAATCTTGATCAATCACCGAGTCCTAAACCTGTTGCCAAACTTTATAAATTTTAGAGGATAGCCGCTGAGGGGGCTGCTCTAGCTTCACCTTTGTAGCATTCTCCATGGGTGGAGGAGATCTTTTCAGCACGGCTGTCGGAGAGTTCTTGCGCACCCTCCTGAGTGGTTCAAAGCTGTTCCCAGTTGGAACAATAACATCGATTTCCGCCATGGGAGCTGGTGGAGTCATTCCAGAAGGGGAGCTGCCCTCAGCCTTCCTTACTCGACGCCAGTGACGACGGCGAGCATGTTATGCGGATGGAGTTGGTTTAGCTATAGGGGTGGCTTCCTCATGCCCCCTGTGTTGGTCTGAAGTTGTCGTTGTTAGCCTATTGAAGACTGATGTCCGCTGAGCAGCAATGTCCAATCTGTCAAAGACAGACCTCTGGGTAGGGGAAGAAGCTTTGAGGACTTTGCCTGGAGTGGGAGCCGGAACGGCCAGCCTTGTGAAGACTGACTTCTTGGCAGAAGAAGCCTCTCTAATAATTTCGTCCGCCTGAGCCGGGATGGCTATCCGCTTTGGGATTGCTGCTTCATCACGGGCTTGTTGGCGTTCTGGCCCAGTCTGTTGAAAACTGAGATAGTGGAGTTGGGGCGACCTGTTGAGAGGGGCCGCGGCAGTGGTAAGTCGATCAAAGACCGACTTCTTTAGGGCTTCTTGTGACAGCAGCGGGGCATTGAAGCTCATCAGTGGAATCATGGTCCTAAAGAACAGCCCAGTGGTGGCCAGAGTTACTTGCTCCACTGGCATCTTGAAAAGGGAGGCCGCTTGGGGCCCGTAGGTTACACCTCCAAATGAGGCGGAATGTGGGTTGTAGTTGCAGCTGGAGCAGTTAGAAGTGTTTTCTGCACGAGAAAACCAAATCTTAGTACCTAGAACCCAAAGGCAACCATTATCAAACCGCGATTCGTTCGCGAACAGGACACACGAAGTGTGGAGTGGAAAGAGGAAGAGGTGCCACCAGGCGTACCAGAATCTGTTCCCCTCCGAAACACGGAGACACGACTGTGCGGGTCCGTCTTGCCTGAATTCGGGGCAGATGCTAATTGGTGCTATCTGTCCACCTCTTCGAAGATGCCAAGTTGATTTATGACACCATGTATCGAAGATTTAAACGGATGCGGCCGATATAGTAGACTTCGTCAGATTCCCCCTCGTTGAGGGGTTTTTTTTTATTGTGGGGACGTTCTTCCCTACAGGCGCAAACCCCTGCAGCTAATTACGCTACCGCATCGCGGTAACCACTTTCTCCTTCTCCAGATGGTCACTTCGTGTCGTCGGTGTTTGTTTTGTTTTTGGTTGCCCGTGGATTGTATACGGAGACTAATTTATGTTGTCGCCCATAGGGCGTGGATTAGTCCAAATCCGTATTTTCTTAGATTTGGGTTTGGGGTTGGGTTTAAGGATACGTTAATCTCATCTGAGACTAAGATCAACTTAAACGTTTGCTGAGGATACATTATTCTAATTTTAGACTAAGATCGACTTAACGTTTGTTAAGAACACGTTAGTCTAATTTTAGACTAAGATCAACTTAACGGGATCATTTAGATCCAACAAGAGAGCATTTGAATTCTATTGTTTAGTTTAGGGACATTGCAGAATATTAGTTTAAGGACATTACGGTCCAACGTTAGTTTAAGGACATTATGGTCCAATGTTAGTTTAAGGACATTACGGTCCGAGGTTAAGGATATCATAGTCCGTGGGTTTAAGGACCCCACAGTCCGAGATTAAAGACATCATAGTCCATGGGTTTAAAGGGACCCCACAGTCCGAGGTTAAGGACATCATAGTCCATGGGTTTAAGGACCCCACAGTCCAAGGTTAAGGACATTATAGTTCATGGGACATATGGTTGTCGGGACCCGTCACCTCTCTAAAGACGTTGAAAGATTACAACGACATATATCAGAGGGGTTCAGAGATGTACCCTTGAACCAATTTTGGTTGGTAGATCTGTAGTCTAATTGGAACTAAGATATGTTAAAATATTTATAAGCATATAGGCTCAATTAATCTGAGTTAAAGACTTATGTCCAATCTTGGACTAAGTCCAATCAAGTTAAAATGTTTAATATTTATTTTGGGCTGTTGAACATTTATTTGGGCTTGGCCCCTTTTAATAATGCTGAGCATTGGCTTGCATTCTGACAATGTTTTGTCTTTTATTGAATGCTGAGAATTTATCATAGCTCTGGGCTTATTAAAGAACAATTTATGTTCTATCAGCGCAACACATAGTGCGCTTGGCGTTTTGCGCCAGTCAAAGAGCGCAATGCGCTTCTGCCGAGTAGCGCATACGTGAGGGACACGTGTCGCGCTTGGCGCTAGCGCCAGTTAATGAGCGTAGAGCGCTAGTTTATGAGCACATTGCGCTATTAGTTCAGTGACGTACATGTGAGTGATACATGGTGCGCTTGGCGCTGAGCGCCAGTCCATGAGCGCAATGCGCTAATTCAAGAGCGCAAAGCGCTAACTGTTGAGTGGCACACACGTGAGTGACACGTGGTGCGCTTGGAGCTGAGCGCCAGTCTAAAAGCGCAGAAGCGTATTTGATTAATTTTATGATCTAGGGAATAAATTCTTCCTTAGAAGAGACTTTGTCTCAAGATCCTAAGAACAAAAGTTCTTACCTTATAGGAGATACTTCAATCTCTTGTATTGATGAAAGGGTTTGCCTTTATGGATCTATGATCCTTAAGAGAATTGAATTATTCTCTCCCCCTTTTTATGATGAGATGTTCATGATCTCTTTTTTAAAAGATAATTTTTCTTATAGATCTATGATATGCGAGAAGAATTATGTTCTTCTTTTTTTTTATTTTATGATGAGATCTTTTGATCTTTCTGTGAAAGACCTTAGTCTTATAGATCTATGATCTTTAAAGAAGTGAGTTTTTCTGTTTAATTATGAGATGATTTCATCTCTCTGTTCATTTTTTACTTTGAAGAAACTCTTCTTTCTCTGAGAGCTTGGCTCTTCTTTCTGAGATTTCTCAAAGCTTATAGGGGGTTCCTCTCTACGCTTCTGTATATTCTCCTCTCTAGAATTGAAGTCTTGGGGACTTTATATAAGGCAAGCTGATTTGTTCAATCAGTTAAGGAGATCTTTTCTCCAATTGATTTGGGGATTTCCCCACCGTTGGATCTTTGATCCAAGGGATTCTGATTTACAAAAGGCAATTTTCTTGTTTTTAACAAGATTGGGAAATCTTTTCCATACAGAATTTATTCTGTAATTTTGGTGATTTTTAATCACCTTTGGATCATTGATCCAACGGTGCTCTGATTAACAAAGCACAATCTTTTTATTTGGAAATATTTTGAGGAATCTTTCCTTAACAGAATTTAATTCTGATTAATTGATGATTTATCATCTTTATTGGATCTCTGATCTGACGGTGAGGAGCTTTTAGTTCTAGCGCTAGGGCACCCGTGCTTTGCATGTGGTGCGCTGCTTAGAGCGCTAGCGCATCCGTACTTTGCACGTGGTGCGCTGCTTAGAACGCAGCGCACCTAGCGCTAGCGCACACGTGCTTTGCACGTGGTGCGCTGCTTAGGGCGCAGCGCACTTGGCGCTGCTTCTAAAGCATTGCTTCATTTCAAAATTTGAATTTTAAACAGGGCTTTGCTATGATTGGGGGAAACACACATGAGGAACTCTGGGAGCACCTAAAGATCGTGTCCGAGCATCTCTGGAAGTATAATTTAAAGATGAACCCGCTGAAATGCGCCTTTGGAGTCTCGTCTAGCAAATTCCTAGGATTCATCATTCGTCATCGAGGGATCGTCTCCAAAATTAGGGCAATTACAGATATGCCCTTACAAAGGAACCTCAAGCAACTGCGATCTCTCCAAGAAAATCTTGCCTATATTCGGCATTTCATCGCTAATCTCTCCGATAAATGCCGACCCTTCAGCCATCTGATGAAGAAAGGAACCCCCTTTGTATGGGACCAGAAGTGTCAGAAAGTGTTGGAAGAAATTACGCAATACCTGCAAAATCCACCGGTATTAGCTGCTTCGGTTAAGGAAAAATCCTTTATCCTCTATACAACTGCCCATGATAGTTCTCTAGGCATGCTATGGGCATAAGAGAATGAACAAGGAAAAGAAAGGGCTCTTTACTACTTAAACCGAATCCTGCTGGGAGCAGAAAGCAACTATTCCGCTATCCAAAAGCAGTGCCTGGCGTTGATCTTCGCGGTTACAAAGATTAGACACTACGTCTTGGCATATGAAGTCCACCTCATATCAAAATTGGATCCCCTCAAGTACTTGATGATGAAAGCCATACTGACGGGAATGCTCGCCAAATAGGTCCTTCTGCTGATGGAGTTCACAATCATTTATGGCCCTCTTAAAGCGGTAAAAGGGCAGGATATCACCGACTTCCTCGCAGAGCATCCGATCTCGGCTGATTCTCCACTAAACTATGAATTGCCTGATGAATATGCGTTCAAAGCAGTCATGGAGGAGGAATAAGAAAAACCTCATTGGTAGCTCTACTTTGATGGGGCATCCTCAATGAAAATGCGAAAGAAGAATGTCCCGATAATCAGAGCTGGAATATGCCTCATCTTCGTAAATCCTCAAAGCGGAATAACACGCTACGCCATATTGTTAACGGAGCCCAGGACCAACAATGAAGCAGAATATTGTTGGCTATAGTGCCCTCAAGTCAATTATTGGATCGCAGGCACGTAATTGCAATGATTGAGAGAGGACCTATACCGGTAGAATAGTCTTACTTGAGATGATAGTATGCTATCTGGTTTGTCTTTATCATCGTGTACATACTTCAGGTGACATTACAGATCACTATTACATGTTGATAGAGCCCATAAGATTCTTCCTTGACTACCAGCAGTATGATGACGATCATATACGTGAGAGTTGGGTGGTTTATAAGCACATCCTTAAAGTGACCCTAGTCATAGGAGTTTCGAGACTGAGCATCGATACTCCAAAAGTAGACTAGTGTATACGGATCGAAACCCCAACTAGGGACGGTGGCCGGTCTCACAAGCCATTGGCGTCAGTTGGTTCACCTAAGATGTATATAGGTGCTCATTAGGTTATGAGTACACCGGACGGACTCGCCGGGAACATGCTAGTTGGTATTATAACTATTGTCAGATAGCAGTTCCTAGGTGACATGTGTACAGGTTAGTCTATCGACCTGAGATCGTCATTTGTCTCGTGTGAGTTCCCACTGTGCTTTGATTACTACCCTACCACGTCTCAAAGGAGTCGTGCAAATAGGTTTTAGTTGGGTACAGTCTCGAGCCACATGGGGGCAGTGAGCGGATCGTCAGGGAATTCGTCTCTCCCGGTATTGGGGGTTGATGTCGCGGAGTACACGGGTGGCCATCACCAGAAATCCTCGGCCGGGATAGACGAGAATTACCGATCTAGGATCGGTACTTTCTTAGGTGGTGATAGGTTTCATGCCAACACTAATTGTCGCGTTGTTAGGGGTCTACTTTATCCACCACCCTAGACTCGATATGCGATACTCATAGACGAACGGACCAGACTGTACGGATATTGTCACTGTCAGGCTCAGTAGGGTTTCAGGATGTGTTCGCTCATCGGCCTCCCTTTCGCTCAATACCTGGGTAGCCGTTACGTACAGCTAGTGCCACTGACGTGCTTGTTATAAACCCACTACCAGCGTATTGACGAGTCTTTAGAGTCCCACACAGAGGGTTTCCCTGGTTCGGGCGAAGCGTTGTAGAGACCGTATGGTTTTCTGGCAGGGTTCGATCATATACGTGCACTTGTGCACAGATCATGATCGGATGGATAATACTAGTGGGCTTTGGTTTAAGCCAGATCCTAGTATTATATTGTTGGAATATTTTCGTCTCGTTGTATTCGTATTCAGTCGGAATACGGATGCAGGTATGTATATACAGATGAGAGGTATTCTTGTAATTCGTTACAAGTTTACTTTAAAGTTGCCATTTCTTTTTCTTGGTTTAAACATTTGGTTTAATGTTTAATGTGGAAATAGTGAGTGTGGGAATTTTGGCTTGAGCATTGATTTGGCACTGGAAATTTTGTGAGGTTTTGGCAGTGGGCATTTGTGTGATGCATGCATGTGTGCAGTCTTGATTTTGTACTGTGCATTGAATGTTTTTTGTTTTGGTTGTGATATTTTTGTAGGATATTTTGTGTGAGTGGTGGCTGTGGTTTTTAGGTGATGGTTTAATTTCTTGTGTTGCAATCACAAATTCCTTACAACCAAAGAAACCCACAGAGAACGTTTTTTCTTTCATTTGCTCAGCCCATTTTTCCTTCGAAAAGAAAACCACAGCAAGCTCTTTTCTTCACATGGCCAAAATTCTTTTGCTCACATTTCTTATCCATGGCAACTTCATTCACCTCCATCCAAATCCTTGGGTGCTTTGAAACAAAGTATTCACACACTATCTCTACTTCACCTTGGGTATCTATGATAGCAAACTGGATGCCCGAGTTGCTTCGGTTTTGAATCGGGAGCCCGTAATATTAATCCTCGACATGGATCATCTTCGACGAGGGAGACTGGAGACCGAACTTGATCGAGGAAGCCACGAGGAGTTTGGGACAGTGGTTGAAGACCGAAAGACACGGATCGATCTATATAATCTCTCTAAACTCCTTTTACAGTTAACTAGTATAGGGTTAATGGTTCGATCCGTGAATCGGGTTCCGTTAGCGCCGGTTTTTAAAAGTTTTTGTTCCGCGTTTGGCGACGGATTTATGGCCGGGGCGCTGGCGTAACCTTACAAATATAAAGCTCTCATAGTCGGTCATGGGAACAAGATTGATATGGGAATCAAGAATGTAACGACTCTGAATTTACTGAACAAAATTTTTCAATTTAATATATAGAAAGGAGTTTACAAGTCTTAGTACAATTTATAAGTTAATTTTTGTTTAAGAACAGCAAGAAACAACTTGTAGCTCATTGGTAAAACCTTGCACTACTATGACGTAGCCCCGGTGTTCGAACCCCAGCAGACACATTATATTTTTTCTGATTTTTCTTATAAACATTTTGGAAGCCCAAAAGTTTACACGTGCAATGTACATAAAAATGAAAAGTCTGAAAAAATAAACATATGGAAAATGGTTTAAATACAAACAAGTTCAGGTGTCCAAAATCCACCGGCCCCCTCCAACAAACGACTGGTGAGATACCCTATTTGGCCAGCACCGACGGGCCCCCGTATCTAATTAACTCTGTGCTTTGCACACTCGAATCTTGGCTTACCCATAACTCCCGTGCACTGTTTGATTACTCTGCAATCAAACAGAGACTCCTCAATTCCTAATTTGTCATCTTTTTAATGCATTTTAATTCATCTTTTTAATTCCAAAACCCTAATTCCACACTATAAATACTACCCAATTCTCATTCTAAAATTTATAGCCAAAATTCTCAAAGTTTTCTAAGTACAAGAAGAGTACAAGTGGAGTTAGCAAGAGATCAACTTCCGGCGAGGATCGAAGCAAGTTCCGGCAACCCCGTGACGCCATGAAGTTCACCACTCCCTCTTCTACCTTTTCATAGGATAACTAGCTCGTAAGTCCCTTCCTATTCCTCTCTTTCTTCTTAAAACGTTCTTTTTTCAAAACATATCGGTAAGTGGAGTTAATACCGACATTTTATTCTAAACCCTGGAAATTACACTTTTTCTTAAGCACTGCTCATTCATATTTCTACGCCTTGCTTGTTAACATAAAACTAATATTTAGAACCAACTTTCACTCAAAAATACCATGAAACATAATTTTAATTTAACTTTTACATTAAAATACCATGAATTTTAGATATGTCATCTTATATTCCTTTATTTAAACATACCTTTAAAAAACTTCACGGGGTAATGACCTACACTTCACAAACACACATGGTCCCATAGCACGATACTCTTTGAACGTATTTTTATGGCGAATAAAATATATTTCATTAAAATACCATTTACTTTAAAAACGGTTTTTTTGGAATTGTATTTTAAAATTTCTTTGCAAATAACCCTCTACAACCTTTTTAGGAGACCCGCTATTGGATGGTACGGATTATCGCACATTCTTGGGTTAGTAGAGCGAGATGCAGACCTTCTCACGGAGCATTCGGTATCGAAAGGTTTTTAATACGATTTTTAAGAAAAACGCAATTTTCTACTTAATAATAAAATTAATTTTTAATAATTATATAAATATTATAAAATCCATATATTTTCAAAATATAATAATCTTATATTTTTCAAAGGAAAGATTTACAAGTTTCATCAAAATACCATTAAGATACCAACAAAAGTAAAGTTTTACAGTAAAATACCATGAACTTTCCAAACCAAGCTATTATCACTAAAATATCTCAAATCCCTAAAATTCACATCCATGAAAACCCTAAATAATATAAATAATTTCTCGAGATTATTTTTAACTATATCTTAAAAATATTTTTCGTAAAACCCCCTCGAGTTATATAAAACATTGTTAAGAATTTTAGTAAATATTGGTTTAAGCGGGATCAATTCTCTTTAGCTCCAGAGAGCCGGAGAAAGTGAGTGCTTGCCTATTTAAGGTAGAAAAATTTAACGCTGTTATCAATAATAATTTTCTTGGAAAAAGACACAAATCCTGCTGTCCATATGCAGCAGTTACCGATAACTCCCTAATCTAATTCAGGATCCAAATCAGTTATAAGTGTCTGACTCAAGTCTAAATCAAACTTGAATTCAATTCAAACCAGAACTCAAATTAAACATGAATACAAACCCTAACATGTCTACTTGAACATGAACCTGAATATCAAACCTGAATACAAGACTTGATTTGACCAAACCATGGTTATAACTTAACATGACCACAAGCTTATATCCTAAACATGACTACTTGAACAACTTGTATCCATGGTATTGGCAAGCCATATAATCTATACAATACATTACGGGGTTAACGGGGTAGATTGGTACGGAATGTATAGCGTAGCACGCGATGATCACTAAAAGACACCTACATGAACTCTCGTGCCGTGTCCCATGGGATTTGACGGGGCCTTGTACTACATGTTACCATAGTCTACGGGGAAAGATGGACTTCTCTTATATATACAAATTTCTTCTGTACCAACCTGCAAACAACTACGTCAGAATAGCAATCTTATACATGTACACCTTAACATTTCAATTCTCAATACTTGCTATATTCCTGTCTTTCTTTTGGGTCTAACCGAGTGCTAGTTCGCTGACGACATTCCTGTCTTTTCTTTCATTGGAATGTTCATCGGGAGGACAGGACTCTCTCGAGATAAATCTTAGCCAGGAGGATATGGACCGGCTCACTTCCTAGTAGGACTTCTAGCTTTTTGTACTTACTTTTCATTTGGTATGCCACTGTTTAGGCGTTGCTTTATATCATTGTACTTTCGTTTTCAAAGCTGTTGTATTGTAAAGATGAATGTTAATAAAAGTTGTTGTTCATTTCATATCTCTTATCAATTCTTGTGCATTTTATACATATATTATTTAATTACGCTTAATGTATTTATTTCTTAGGAAATACGTCGCGTGCCTGCCACGTCTCCATTTCCGTACACTGGGAAGCGGGGCGTGATAAAGAATCTCTACATATAGGAAGATTCTCAATTAATCGTTTGTCAAGTCAATGAGGATTACAAGACATGCAAGCCCGAACTGATAATGTATGGCGAAAAAGTACAGGAGTTTCTAAGGAAGATTTCATCACATACATTGGAAAACGTGCCACGAGCGGAAAACAATAAAGCGGATGCGTTAGCCAAACTGGCCAAAGAATTGGTAGATGAAGAATTTGACGGTGTAAGGATCATCATCCAAAGCCGCAGTATCTTAGCAGCAGCAAAATTACCTTCAAAACCTCCAAATGAAATGTCCGAAGAAAATATTCTTCAAACAGAAGAAGAAGAAGAAGAAGAAGAAGAAGCGAACTAGCAGGAAGTCTTTATAGACTACTTCAAGTCCCAACGAGTGTCCGAAGACGCATCCCGAAGACATCAGCTCATGAAACGAGCTGTGTTATTCATCTTCATCGATGGTACCTTATATAACAATCCTGAAATCTCTGAATGATTGTAACACATTCAATGTATATAAAGGTGTATTTCAGCCCTGACTGTGAGTTATAAGTTAAATTTGTTCAATAAAAGCAAGAAACAACTTGTAGTTCACTAGTTAAGCTTCTCCACAGCTATTCTTTAGCCTGCATGTTCGAATCCTATCAGACCCAAATTATTTTAATATTTTTCCCTTTTAGCTTTTCGAAAGCCTAAGAGTTGCTCGTGCATTTCACGGAGAAACGAAAAATTGCAAATAAATAAAACATGACAAATGAGGAGTTAAAGCTAATTTAAACACAGGGCACGAACCTCGAGACCCAATCTTCAATCTGGGCCGCCTATTTTCCTTGTTTAGCCGCTATGGGCGGCTGGGATCATCCCATTTTCCTCCATGCTCTTCCCGTATGACCTTTAGATGTCACGACATGAGTGTGGAACGTGACTGGTATTTAAATCACGCAACGTCTAGAGGCATACATTATCTAAGTAAGCCAAAGCCTAAAAATCTAAACCATTTAATAAGTTAGAGTAAAGAAATACTTGCTTTAAAAAGATGATTTAACAAAAAAAAAGTTACATAAAAACTATTAAAAGCATCAAGTTTTCTAAAAATTTCGGCAGAGTTTCCTTTGTAAAAACTGGCCCCCAAACAGGTACAAAACATTGATATGTATAAAAAATAAATAAAGGAATCCCCAAGCGGGAGCTGGCTCTTCGCCGAATGGCAGAACACAACCACATGCAAGATATATCATAATAATGCGAAAAACCATATAAAAGCAGGAAATAAGAAAAATCTTAAACGTCGGCTGACACGAGCTCGACACCACATAACAAAATAATACAAATCTCACTATCCAGTCTCTAGGTCACATATACAAATAGTAGATGGAGTTTTCTAGATACAAGGTAAATATACATGGTGGGAACAAAAGAATAATCTCACAAACCCACCTACAAGCAAAGCTCTCAAGTCGAAGCAAAAGAAGAAGTGTGCCCGCCGCTGATATGCTGACGGGATGGTCCTGCAAGACACTATGGCACAACAAGGTTAAGTTGCCAATTCGTGAATAATAAGTAACATCTAATAAGGCCATCGCAAGCATGCACACAAATGCGTCACAACATATATATATATATATATATATATATATATATATATATATATATACAACTATGATGCAATGAACTAGTATGGATGCGACATGAATGAATGATCGGGCATGAAATCTGGATATATATATCTAGTATGAGAAAAATTTGTGTTCTTATCTTAGTAAAATTTTTGTATGATAAAACTAGGGTATCATCAAATGAAATCGACAGAAAACCGTGTCAAGCATCGACAATACACACACACACACACACACACACACATCAATATCTCGGTAGCCGTCTCTCAGATCGGCTCTCAAATCTATCAGTCACATGACTCCGGTCGGTATCCTCCAGATCTCCGCCGGGCCAATAATCATCGGTAGGTAGTGCTCCCCTGCAAGGCTCAACGTCTCTCTATATGGTCTTCTTGCCCCAGGGTACCTCACCGGGTCCACCATGTACCCGCAGACGGTTTTTCTTCTCTTCTCGAATCGGGTATGTATACACACGTGGCTCAGGAACCGAGAAAACTCATGGTGGACGCCACACACATCATATCACGAGAAAACCGCAATTTCTATTTTAAAATGATCCTAAGTTTATAAAAGTTTTTTGCGGTTTTCCCCAAATCCAGAAATCTTATGAATACGGAAATCTCCACAGAAATCATAATATATGAATATGTAGATGATGATGAATGTCCATGATATCAATATGATGCGATGATGATGAATGACTTGGTGACTACACAACAATAATGATGGAATGAGCTAAGTATCTTAAGGACTACATATCAATAATGATGCAATGCAAAGATACCGATTATTAAGCAAGTTCTAAAGTGTTCGTGACATAGTAATTACCGATGGCGTGTGTGTCCACATAAAATAGTGCACGTGCGGCAGGACCCATCGGTAATGGTGCAAGTGTCCTAGGTGATAATATTAATGTATACGATGATGCATTGCAATATGAATATGATATACGCATAGGAAAACAAGAGTTATAAGTAAATCCTAACTATCGGACGCTTTACGCCATCCAAGTGATTCCCCCATAGATATGTACATCTACTCACCGGAACACCTCGGCTAATCGAATCCGACAACCGCCTTGCCTTTCTTTGCCGCGTCCGACGTCTCCGCAATCGATCTTAGAATCGCACAATTATAACATATAAGGCTAGATATTCGATAAAACGCGAAGAAAAAATGATACGAAACAACCAACGCGCACTAGTTAAACATGCGTTCACTTGGTGCACAAAACGCGTATGACAACGACAAAAACCACACCTAGGGCTGTTATGCACAGCAAACACCAAACCTAGAATCGAATCGTGCATATCATAATATAACAAAACACTCTCATAAACGGAAAATGGTCCAAGATTTAATCTGCAGCAAAATTAGGAAAAACAAACAAGACCAAATGTTAGTTATGTATATGCCCTAGAGGCCATTGTTGTATATATGATGTATATTATAATGGATGCTTGGATATATATAGAGAGGACTTTCTTGCTCGTCATGATAGTATGTTATTTGGTTTCACTTTATCATAATATGTTGACTTGTATTGGTTTACTGTCTTTCTCTCACATGTTGATAAAGCCCTTAGGATCTATACTCGACTACTGGGACTATGATGAGATCATACTAGTGGGGCCACGGTAGTCGATGAGTACATCCTATAACTGTTCCTAGTCGAGGGTATATCAAGACAGGGCATCGATACACCAGAGTAGACTAGCGTATACGTATCTTGACCCATATGATGGGCGATGGATGATCCCATATCCATCGGTGTTTGACATCAGAGATGGTGTACGGGTGCTCAGTAGAGACTGGGTACACTGGACGGACTCGCCGAGAACTCCCAGATGGTGATATACCACACGTCAGATGGCAGTTCTCTGGTGACACTGGTACAGGGTAGTCTGTTGACCCGAGATCGTCATAGAGTCTTGTGTGATTCCCACTGTGCTTTGATTTCCACCTTACCACGTCCAAGAGGGCGTGCAAAACAGTGGCTTTTGGGTACAGTCCCGAATCACATGGAGGCAATGAGCGATAGGAGGGGATTCGTCTCTCCCGGTATAGGGAGTTGATGTTGTGCTGTGTTCGATTGGCTATAACTGGAAGTCCCTGGCCAGGGCTAATATAGAGATTTACTGGTAAGTGTTACCAGTAGTTTCTCGACCTGTTATGAGCCACACATCGACACGACGTATCGGTTACTGGGGTCTGACATATACCATCCCTAGACTTGATATGCGACATATCAGACGAAGAGACCGGACTGTATGGGAGTGTTACTGATTGGATTCACAGGAGAACGTACAGGCTAGCTTGTTGATCTTCTGATTGCTCAATACCTGGGTGGCTGTTACGTTTAGCTGACCGCTTGCAGCTTGTGGGTGTTTGATATGATCATCACCTGCTACCGGCGTATTGACGATTCTTTAGAGTCATACACAGACGTTTCTTGGCTCAGGAAAAATGGAGTAGAGGCACATATGTGATATGCGCAGGACCGAGGATAATGCGATATGAGATACTGTATTATATTCTCGCGATATTTAGATATGAACCGGGACATCGGATCAAGTGTTGATTCGATGAATCGGTACATGATATATTAGTCGGTTATATTCGATATAGCCGGATTGTCGGATCAAGTGTTGATTCGATGATTTAATGTATAATAATATATATGATATATTGTATTACATTATCTAATATTGGCTCACTTTATTATTTCATTTTCTCACCGGATAATACATTGATATATATGTGATATATGTTAATTGTATTATTTTCTTTTGTTGCAAATATATAATATATATGTGATATATATTATTGTGACATGATATGATTAATAATGGAACATGTTTAGTAGAGATTAAACAAGGTTAGGGTTTGATTAGGGTTAGTTCTTTCTTGCACATTCTAGAAGGAATTCATTTTGTCATGAGAAAGATATTATGTTGATATTTATCCATGACTCACTCTTTAACCCAACCAAACCCTAGCTCTAGTTGATTCTCTACAAGGGTTATCCTTGTCATCCCTTGACCATGGTTACATTATTAATTCATATACACATTTCATTATTCATCACAAAAGGATTAACTCATTTATTCATCATCCTCTTCTCTTTTTAGCTTTGAGAAAGCTTACTAGTTTTTCATTTTGTGATGAATTCATGTGAGAATTTGATATAAAAAGATAGTATAAATACTACTCCATCATTCTCATCTAATCTAGCCCATTAGATTAGGGTGTTCACCTCATTAGAGTGAGAGAGCTTGAGTTATTGCAATTTCGACGTAGATCATCGGAGAAAAGGAATACTACAAGCTAGCATGGATCGTTCGAGTCGTAGAGCCTCTCTTGAGTCCGGGAGATCGTGGATCGCGGCGAAGGGAATTCAACTCGGAGCTTATGAAGTGAAGGAGCAGACTACAAAGGTTGTAATCCCTCACACTTAGTAGTAAAGATGCTTACTTGCATGTTAAACCCTAATAATCTAGCAAAGATCCCGGTTTTGGGTTGTTCGGCACGTCTAAATTTTTATTCGGGCATGGTTGATGCCTTATGAACCTTCACAAGAGTGCCTAGGAACCCTACACCAAATACCTACAGAGAACTACCTACAAAAAATCAAACACCTAACTTAAGATAGAGACCGGCGGTGCCAGCAAAATAAAGGATCTCGTCGGGCGAAGTAGGGAAATTTGGGTCCGGGTTTTTGTGATAATCTCAGGGCTCATTACACTACACTATTGTACTAGTTGATTTAGTTGAAAATTAACCCAAAGATAGCAGATTTCAGATATCACAAAACTTGATTAAAAACAGTTTTAAAACTCTAAATTAGAACAATATGGTATTTTAGTGCAAACTTGGTGGATTAGTGAGACTATTATGTGTTAATCTACTCTTAAATACCCTAATATACCATAAAAACTTTAACTTAACCGAACCCTCGCTTAAACACACTAAACTTGCATTAAAAACCACTTTAACACTTAATTAAGACTAAACAAAGCAAGGATTTGCAAAACAAGTTTAAACTTAGTTTCTTATCACAAGAATGATTTGGAAAGATCCTACTTGAGAAGATTTGCCATCCAAAGTGAAGGCTTGCCTCAAGAACTTCTTAAAAGGGTTTTGATAATAGGATTTTTGGAAGGTTTAGTGAGGGATTAATGTAGAGTTTGTGGTGAGGAGGTGAGATTTTGAAAAACAGAGAAAGGGAGAGGAGGGGGCTACCAAGTGAGGAGGGGAGAGAGAGAGAGAGAGAGAGAGAGAGAGAGAAATGAGGGATGCGGAAAAATCTAGAGAGTATGAGGACCTCATCCATGGCTCCCTCTCTCATCATTAATGCACCATGCCTCATTTTCTTTTTATTTTCATTTTTCCTTTTTATTTTAATGAAAATTCTAGAACCATGCTAGAAAAGACTAAACCATTAACATAAAATGTGACATGTTATAAAAATGTGTTAAGTTGTCATGGTTGCAAAAACTTGATTAACATATTGCTATTCTATGATTAGCACTAGATTACTGTGTGTGTGTGTGCGCATGTGCATGTTTAAAATAATTTAAATAATTAGTAAATAAAGAAATAACTAAGTAAACCGGTAGTTAAATAAATACAGATTAAATACCAAATAAATAAGTAATTACATAAGTAAATAAGAATATATTTTTCGATTATGGAAACTAATCATTAACAAGGTTTTATAGAAAAAAATATATATTATCACTAATTAACATATGATTATCCTAAACGATTTCTAAAACGTTACAATCTTCCCCCTTAAGGAAATTCAGTCCCCGAATTTAAAATCTAACTACGCATACTTTCGAAGAGATAGGGAAACTTCTTCCCCATCTCGCCCTCAGCTTCCCAGGTGACCTCTTCGCTGCTCGGGCCACGCAAAAGAACCTTCACGGACGGTAAGACCTTTGACCTCAGTTTCTTCAGCTGCCTATCCAGAATGACTACTGGCTACTCGGTGAAAGAATGATCGCGGTCCAGATGGATCTTCTGGTGCTGAATCACGTGAGAGGGGTCATGAAAGTACTTACGAAGTATCGATACATGAAATACGGGTTGAACATCCGGAAAACTGGGCGGAAGAGCCAAACGATAAGCAACTGCACCGACTCGCTCGAAAATCTCGAAGGGACCCACATATCTAGGACTAAACTTTCCTTTCTTTCCGAACCTCATCACGCCCTTCATCGGTGAAACCCACAAGAAAACATGATCACCCACGGCGAACTCAAGTTTGCGACGACGTCTATCGGCATAAAATTTCTGCCACTCTGGGCCGCTCTCATCCTGTCACGAATCAATTGGATCTTCTCTACCGTCTCCCGCACTAGCTGTGGTCCCAAAATACTGCTCTCACTGAGCTCTGTCCAACAAACCAGTGATTGGCATCTCCTCCCATACAATGCCTCGAAGGGTGCCATCTGAATCTTCTCCTGGAAGCTGTTATTATAGGAGAACTCTATCAAGCGTAAGTGATGATCCCAACTGCCACCAAAATCTAGAACGCACGCTCGGAGCATATCCTTGAAAGTCTGTATGGTCCGCTCTGACTGACCGTCGGTCTGTGGATAGAAAGCTATACTGAAACTCAATCGAGTACCCAAAGCCTCCTGAAGTTTCTGCCAAAGGTGGCTGGTGAACTGGGTGCTTATGTCGGAAACCATGTAAGTCGGAATGCCATGTAGTCACACGATCTCATCAATATATATCTGGGCATACTGGGTAAATCTGAAAGTGGACCTCACTGGCAGAAAGTGAGCTGCTTTCATCAACCGGTCTACGATCACCCAAATAGAGTCATACCCTCGACTGGTCCTAGGTAGACCCACGATAAAATCCATAGAGATCTGTTCCCATTTCCACTCCGGAATGCACAAAGGCCGTAACTCTCCTGCCGACCTCGGATGCTCAGCTTTGACTTGCTGGCAAGTCAGGCATCTTGAAACAAAATCCGCGATATCTCTCTTCATCCCTTCCCACCAGTAGATATCTCTCAAGTCATGATATATCTTGGTGGAACCCGGATGAACACTGTAAGCTGACTGATGCGCTTTTACTAAGATCTCACGTCTTAACCCCTCGAAGTCTTGCACACATAGTCTAGTCCCAAATCGTAGTACTCCCTGGTCATCGATCACGGACTCTGAATCTTTTCCATGCGGAACCTGCTCCATGATCTCTGACAAACGAGCATCGTCGGATTATGCCTCCCGAATGTGATCAAATAACTGTGGACGGGCACGAATATGGGCAAGCTATCCTCCGGTCGACATAAACTCAAACTGTACTCGGCTGTCGCATAAAATCTTCCAATCTGTAGAAGACTGTCTCTGAACTGCGCTAAAATAGGACAAGCTACCTCTGGGCCTCCGACTCAAAGCGTCAGCTACAACATTCGCCTTGCCCGGATGATAAAAAATCTCGCAGTCATAGTCCTTCACAAGCTCCATCCAACGGCACTGTCTCAAATTCAGATCCCGCTGCTGGAAGATGTACTTTAAGATTTTGTGGTTCGTGAATATCTGGCACGGCTCGCCGTATAAGTAATGCCTCTAAATATTTAGCGCAAAGACTACCACGGCCATCTCAAAGTCGTGAGTGGGATAGTTCTGCTCATGTTTCTTCAACTGCCGAGAAGCATAAGTGACAATCCTGCCTCGCTGCATCCACACACAGCCTAAGCCCACTCAAGAAGTATCGCAATAGACAACAAAACCGCTTGACCCTGAAGGCAAAGATAATACTGGTGCAGTCGTCAAACGAGTCTTCAACTACTGAAAACTATGCTCACAAGCCTCGGTCCAAGGAAATGGAACTCCCTTCTGGGTCAACCCGGTCAGCGGTGCAGCGAAACGAGAAAAATACTGAACAAAACGTCGGTAGTAATCGTCCAAACCTAAGAAGCTGCGAACCTCTATTACTGAAATAGGTCCGGGCCAATGCTGTACAGCCTCAATCTTCTACGGGTCCACACATAAGCCATCTCTCACAACCACGTGACCCAAAAAGTCAACACTATTAATCCAGAAGGCACACCTGGAGAATTTGGCAAACAGCCAGTGCTCCAAAGTCTGCAATGTAATCCCCAAAGTCTGCAACGTAATCCCCAATTATTGCTCATTCTCCTCACGACTCTGGAGTATACTAGAATGTCGTCAATGAACACGATAATGAACTGGTCAAGAAACGGCCTAGAAAAGGCGGTTCATCAAATCCATGAATACCGCTGGGGTATTGGTGAGCCCGAACGACATCACTAAAAACTCATAATGCCTGTAGCGCGTACAAAAAGCAGTCTTCGGAATATTATCCTTCCGAACCCACAACTGATGATAACATGACCGCAAGTCAATCTTCAAGAAATATCCCGCACCCTGGAGCTGATCAAACAAATCGTCAATGCGAGGTAGGGGATTCTATTCCGCATGGTAACTCGATTCAATTGATGATAATCAATGCACAATCTCATACTACTATCCTTCTTCTTGACGAACAGGACAGGAGCATCCCAAGGTGACACACTCTGACGAATAAGCCCTTTATCCAACAAATCTTGCAACTGATCCTTAAGATCTTTAAGCTCCGCCGGGACTATCCGATAAGGCGGTATAGAAATAGGCCCCGTGCCAGGGATCAAGTCAATGCAGAACTCGATATCACGCTCTGGCGGCAATCCAGGAAACTCGTCAGGAAAGACATCGGAAAACTCCTTCACAATTGGAACCCGGTCCAACGGGACCTCTATGGCTCCAGCATCACGAACATACACCAAGAATCCCTAACATCTTTTACTCAAGAGCCGACTAGCTCGAAGGGAAGAAATCAAGTTAGGAAGGGTAGAACTACGGTCTCCCTGAATAACAAGAACTGGCTCACCCGGAAAACTAAATCTGATCGCCTTCTCAAGGCAGTCCACGGACGCATAACAAGTGGTTAACCAGTCCATACCCAGAAGAACGTTGAAGTCTAACATATCGAGGAGAATCAAGTCGACAGAAGAATCCTTATTCCCGATACGAACAGAACACGGTCGAAACACATGTCGAGCAATAAAAGACTCTCCTACGGGAGTAATCACAAATAGCGACTGATCAAGCAAAGATGACTCTCGGCCCAACCTCGGTACAAAGTGTGTAAATACATAAGAATGCATGGGACCTGGATCGAGCAATATGCGCGCGTCGAAAGAGCATACTGGAGGAGTACCTGTCACAACGGCATTCGATGCCTGTGCATCCTGAGGAGTCAAAGCAAACACTCTGGCCTGTTCTCTACCGGTACCCGGCTGTCCTCTGCCTCTGCCACCTCGTCCTCTCTGAACCGGACCGCTACGACTACGGCCTCTCGGGGTATCGATCTAGCATGGAGCAACAATAGGTATAGGAGGTAATGCGCTCGGAGGACAGGGTGAAGGTGGTAAAGTCACGCGTAGAACTGTTGCCTCACCCTGGTGCCTCACGGTACAATGTCTGATACGGTGCTGCGGAATCCCACATCGGAAACATCTTGGCGATGGCTGCTGACCCAATAAATAAGAGCTGAACAACTGGCCTCGCATCATGCCTCGACCACCACCACGGCCTCTGCTTTTCATATCTCTGCCAAACCGCACTGGAGCTGATATACCTATACGAATTCTCTTCGACACTGTACTCTCAGAAATACGCTCTCCACTAAAATGGCTGCGTCTATCGCTGCTGCGTATGTGTCAAAGTACTAGGTGTCGATAGAAAGAAACAACTGTGTGTCAAGGCCTCATATGAATCTCTTTATGTAATTCTCTTCAGTGTCCATCAGGTAAGGAACATATGTGGACAACTGAGTGAACTGAATGTCGTACTCGGAAATGGTCATCCTAGGAGTCTTGCGCAAAGACTCGAAACTACGGGCTCGAGCATCCCTGACGCTCTCCGGAATGAAACGAGCAAGAAACACCGTCGTGAACTCATCCCAGGTCATAGGAGGTAGACCTGCAGCTTGGTCTCTCTCAACTGACTCGCACCATGTCTGAGCAAGACGCTCCAGACTAAAACTCGGAAGCTCGACCGATCTCTCATCAGAACATCTCAGTGAATGGCAAATCCTGGTCATCCTGTCAAGGAACGTCTGTAGATCCTTCGCTGCATCTGTGCCCATGAAAACTGGAGGCTTCAGCCTCATAAACTTCTGCAGTGATAATGTGACAGTCTCGGTAGTAGCAGGTATAGCTGTCTAGGCAGCAGGTACTATCACAGTCCCCGTAATAGGAGGACATCCTCAGATCTCGGTGTTCAGCTGGCCTCAACTAAAGATCCAACCATCTGGCACAGATGCTGAACACTCGCCTCCGGCCTGGAGAAGGGGGATCAGTCTATCCCTGAGGGGTAGGCGTACCGCCATGGTCGGTCCTCGTCTCAGACGAGCCCGCTCTAACCTCATCTCTGGCGGCGGCCCTCGTAGTCTTTGGCGGTATTATGGCTGGGACAAGAAACATGATTTGATAAGAATATTGCAGTCGAATCAACAGATATATAGAATCAAGGAAGGAAATGAAAGCAAATATATATCCTAAGGTCACTTAGGCAGAGTATCGTATCGTAAGTATGCCGCGGAACATACACACGCTACGTCACTCTGCTTAAATCACCTACTCCATCTATCAAGAGTCATCCTACACTCGGAAGGTAAAACCTAACGCACTGATACCAACTTTGTCATGACACGAGTATGGAACGTGACTGACACTTAAATCACGCAACGTCTAGAGGCGTACGTAATCTAAGTAAGCCAAAACCCAGAATTCTAAACCATTTAATAAGTTAGAGTAAAGAAATACTTGCTTTAAAAAGATTATTTAACAAAAAAAAAGAGTTACATAAAAACTATTAAAAGCATCAAGTTTTCTGAAAATTTCAGTAGAGTTTCCTTTGTAAAAACTGGCCCCAAAATGGGTACAAAACATGGATATGTATAAACAATGAATAAAGGTATCCCCAAGCGGGAGCTATCACTTTGCCGAATGGCGGAACACAAGCACATGCAAGATATATCATAATAATGTGAAAAACCATATAAAAGCAGGAAATAAGAAAAAGCTTAAACGTCGGCTGGCATGAGCTCGACACCAGATAAAAAAATAATACAAATCTCACTATCCAGTCTCTAGGTCACATATACAAATGGTAGATGGAGTATTCTAAATACAAGGTAAATATACATGGTGGGAACAAAAGAATATCCTCACAAACCCACCTACAAGCAAAGCTCTCAAGTTGAAGCAAAAGAAGAAGTGTGTCCGTTGCTGCTATGCTGACGAGTCGGTCCTGCAAGACACTGTGGTACAACGGGGGTGAGTTGCCAACTCGTGAGTAGTAAGTAATATCTAATAAGCCTATCGCAAGTATGCACACAAATGCGTCACAACCTATATATATATATATATACACACACACACACACACACACATACAACTATGATGCGATGAACTAGTATGGATGCGACATGAATGAATGATCGAGCAGGAAATCTGGATTTATATATCTGGTATGAGAAAAATCTGTGTTCTTATCTTAGTAAAAATTTTGCATAATAAAACAGGGGTATCTTCAAATGAAATCGATAGAAAACAGTGTCAAGTATCGACAATATATATATATATATATATCGGTAGCCGTCTCTCAGATCGTCCCTCAAATTTGTCAGTCACACGACTTCGGTCGGTATCCTCTGGATCTCCGCCGGGCCAATAATCACCGATAGGTAGTGCTCCCCTTGTTGGATATATGTCCTAGAGGCCATTATTGTATATGTATACATGTGGATACTGGGGATATGTATGTACAGGACAATCTTGCTCAGTTATATAGTATATTATTTCAGTTGTCTTTATCAGGATATGTGTATTTGTTTTTATTGATGTTTATCCAGCTTGCACATATTGATAAAGACTTTATATAATAGTATACTATTATGGTTTGACTTTATCTTAACATGGCATATGTTATACACGTTATTACATATTGCGGTTACATGTTTATAAAGCCCGTAGGATCTTGCTTGACTACCTGCGTTATGATGGCGATCATACTTGTGGGAGCTTGGTAATCTATAAGCACATCCTTAAATGTCCCAAGTTGCAGGAGTATCGAGATTGGGTATCGATACTCCAGAGTAGACTTACGTGTATGTTTCTAGACACCGACGAGGGGCGGTGGTTGGTCTCACAACCATTGGTGTGATCACCTAATATTGTATACGAGTGCTCACCGGGGGTGAGTACACTGGACGGACTCGCTGAGAATGTTTAGATGGTATTATACCTATCTTCAGATAGCGGTTCTCTTATGACATGTGCAGGTTAGTATTTGGACCTGAGATCGTCATTTTTCTCGTGTGAGTTCCCACTGTGCTTTGATCACTACCCTACCATGGCTCTACTGAGTCGCGCAAACAAGTTTTGGTTGGGTACAGGCCCGAGCCACATGGAGGCAGTGAGTGATTGTTTGGGATTCGTCTCTCCAGGTATTGGGAGTTGATATCGCACTGCGTTTGATTGGTTAGGACCATAAGAGCTTGGCCAAGGCAGTTGGGATTTACTGATAGATTGATCAGTAGTTTCCCGGATTGGTCCTGAACCGAATCAGCACGAATTATCGGGTTATTAAGGTCTGACGCTTACCACCCCTAGATCCGGTATGCGATACTCGTAGACGGAAAGACCGGACTGCACGGATATTGTCACGGATAGGCTCGGTAGGGATCCGGATGAGTTTGCTCGTCGGCTTTCATTTTCGACAGGTACCAGAGTAGCCGTTACGTACATCTAGTGCCGCTGGCGTGCTTGTGATTATGTATTTATCCAGTAATGCACTGCCGGCATACTATTGAGTCTTTAGAGTCCCACACAGAGGGTTTCTCTTCTTTGGGCGAAACGATGTAGAGGTCGTATGGTTTTACGGCAGGGTTCAATCACATACATGTACTTGTGCACGTATGATGTTCGGGTGGATAATACTAGTGGGTTTTGGTTTAAGCTGGATCCTAATATTATATTGTTGGATTATTTTCGTCTCTTTTGTATTCGTATTTTTCGGAATACGGATACGGGTATGTATATACGGATGAGGGGCATTCTTGTAATTTTTGACAAGAATGCTTCTAGAAGAAGACATCTCATTTGTTATTTAATTTTTTTGATTAAATGTTAATTGAGGTGGAGGTATGAGGTGTTGACTTTTATTAAGTGAAGTATGGATACTTGTTGACTCACTTCGTGAGTCATGGGTTACTATTAAGGCAAGGTAGCATCTAGATATTTTGTAGAAAATATCTAGATATTTTGTGATGGAGATAATTTTTTACTATTATCTTGGGATGCTTGCTTTATTAGTCAAAAGACTTAGACATTCTTCACTTAATTCTTGAGTTTCTCTCTACAACACTCTCATCTCCTCCAAGCTTCTCTTCTTTTACCTCAAACCCTAATAGTCTCATTTGCTGAGAAACCTAGGGTTCTTGAGATAAAACAATCCATCATCACTCTCTACATCCTCTAGGCTACTTAGATTAGCATATTAAGTAACCTAGTTATCTTGGTTTAAAGGTAGGAGCTCAAAGTAGACACTCTATGGTGGATCATCTTTGACGTGAGGAAGCCGTCGATCAAGCTCGATCATGAAGGCCACTAGGAGCATGCTAAAAGTGAGGAGTGAAGCCCCGAAGAACTCGAGTCTCTTGGTATAAACTTCTTTCACAGTAGATAGCTTCTTTAGTTGCTAGTTAGGTTTATGGTAGATCCGGTTTAGGGTTATTCTAGCGCCAAGTTTACATCATTAGAAAAAATTTTGTTCCGCAATTTGCCATGGATGATGGACAGGCCATTAGCGTAACCTTTCATAGTATCAAATCCAGCCTATAAACCCTATACTAGCAGGTTTAAACAATATTAAAAGTAACGAAACCGAAATAGCTCTGAAACACGAAACGAAAATCCAAGTTTCTGTCGAACTTTTTAGAGTCTCTAAAATCTTTTTAAACAATTGCAGAGTGCTCTTTCACTGTGAGATGAACACAGAACAAAAGCGAAGCAATTCTATAAGAACTTGGCCGGCCAAAGTCTAAAAATAACCGGCCCCACCGGTTCTACTATTGTGAAATTGGATCATTTTTGTTTGGTTCTCTCTAACTCTTGGATTTAGGGTTTCAGGATATGTTTTTGTTTGCCCAAGTTGGATTTATTTTATCTTTGAGTTTGGGGCAATACGTAGTATTTCGAAGTCGGTATTTTTAACACTGTTTAATAGTTTTCAGTGCATACACTTTTATCTGCGACCGTGAATGCCATTTGAGTAGTATAACTCGCCTAACTACTATATGTTCTTTAGACGGGTTTGCGAACATAACATTCACGTTGATATTCTGTATTTGTGCTGTGGTTGTGGTTGGAGAGTCGTGGTGGATAACTTGTGGTGCAATATTAGTGGTACATTTGAGATTCATTTGTACATTTGTTATTGCGGGGCGAGCGTCTGACATGTGGACTGCCGTCGCTGCCATGTTGTATATTATTTGTTTGGGGTACGACCGGGTTAAGGTCGATGTCACCATTGTACATATTATTTTCATTTTCTGTACTAGGATTACCCCGCAGTGGAGTGCACGAATATCCGGGTTCTAGAAAGCAACAAGCACACATTTCACGGCGTTGAGATGGAGGGGGCTTCATTTTAGAATTGGCGGGCTATTCGCCACACTCGTAGGGGGTATAAGATGACCCACGGAGGGGCGCTCAAGTTACCGGATCCCGTGGAGTGCTGGGTGGCCCATTCACTTTATTGATTGGGGTTGCCTCACTGCTGGGATTGGCGGGTAATTGTCGTGCTCGTAGGGGTCCAGGTTTCATAGCACAGGCTGTCCACACGACCGGAAACGTTGGGTTTTATTTGCGGTTCAAATGAAACCCGAGGCCCCAAGATTATCTACCACTCTTTATTACTTGATGAGATTCTGTGATTATATCATGCCTGGGATGAATGTTATATATATTTATATATATACCAGTAGATGTTGTATATGTTTTGCACCCGCGCTGGTCCATCCCCCGCTCCGTCGCTAGTTAAGTAACCTAACGGGTGATGACGGGGCCAAGTGGCGAATGCGGATGGCATATACGTACATTATATTTTCGTTCTTTTCTGGTGTGATAGGTTAATTGATGGGACCGTATTAATTTTGATTAATGCAAGAAAAAAACCTAAAAAGATGTTTTTGGAACAAATTTCGAAAGACTATATTTATATTCTTTCGCTTTGCATAGCGGTAATCGGTTGTGAATATCCAGCACCTCATTCCAGGAGGCAAGATCCGAGATCCCTTTGCGGGGAGTGACCTCTTGAGCAAAAGTTTATACTGTAGATTACTCAGTTTTCTTCAAAACCAGAAATTTTCAAAAGCGGAACCTAAACCACTCCTTTTAAAAATTGCTCAGGTTCCTTCAACGATATCAAGTTTATTATGTTAAAGGGTTTTTCCCCAAAAACCCAACCGTAGCCCTCCGTCATTTTGGATGAGTAACACCTAGTATTCATGCTGCATTTGTTTGCCTTTGTCAAGGCGTAGTGTACGGTAGCTAGATATTACTTGTCTGTTGCATTTAGATGCGATTATCTAGGACAGTCGTATAACCTTATTGGCCTTTGTCAAGAGTTTATACGGATGGGTCTAGGTTAATTCAGGATAATGACGGGTTGAACTTGACTGGTGGTTTATGATTTGTTGGCCTTTGTCAAGGTCATGAACCTCTAGGAGCAAAAACCATATCGGGAGTTTCAAATATACAGGAAACTTGAAAATTTTAGCATACCTTCTGAAGTGTGGTGACTAGAGTGGATTCCTTCTAGGTCATCACACAATGATAATTGGATTCCGATCCTACTGATGAGTAGAATTACTCTTAGGAGATTATTTCACTTAACAATCAATATTATAAACCATGTAAGTGTCTAGAACGGTGTTAGCAGGGCTACGCCTCCAGGGAAAAGAGCTTACATAATTAAGGAATTTCACGAAAGCGTTGGAAAACCTCCCCCGAAGTACCGACACTAGCCTGGCTGAAAGGTTAAGCAAGTATTGTGACGTGCGATTAATCCTGACTAGTTCTTTTTTTAGGGTTTGAAAAAGAATTTGAGGAAACAGTGGGAGTCGTCTTGATTAGATAAAACTAATAACCAATGCGCACGCTAAGTGTTTCTTTTCTCTCTCTCCAGGTAGTAATCATTTCACGCCCTAATCAAGATAATAAAATGTATCACTTGACCGGTCCGAATTCTTATTCGGGTCTGGGGAACGTCGGTTCGGCTCTAAACTATGACAAATGTCATGAGTATGAGTAAGGGAAAGAGGATTGAATGTATTCCTTGATGAACCCAACGAAGAAGAAGCATACTGTTGCATCTCCTTCAGGTGTTCTTGTTATTGAGAACTGTTTTTCGGTCAGTCTTACCTCTTGGGTACTAGATACCGGATCATGATCTCATATCTGTAATTTATTGCAGGGGCTAAGAAAAAGTAGGATAGTTGGACCTGGTGATATGTTCCTCAGAGTAAGGAATGGAGCACAAGTTAATGCTTCTGCCGTCGGTGAATATCACCCAGTGTTGCCAAAAGGCAATACTATAATTTTGAACAATTGCTACTATATACCTTCCATGGTTTGCAACATCATATCAGTTTATTTACTTTATAAAGATGGATATAAGTTAGTTCTTGATAGAAATATCATGAACATTTACCTTAATCAGGTATTGGTTGCAGAAGGTACACTGTGTAATGGTATCTATATTCTAAATCAAAACACAGTTTTTAATGTACAAAACACACGCAAGAAGAAGAGTTCAGATATAAACGAATCCTATTTGTGGTATTGTAGACTTGGTCATATCGGAGAGAAAAGACTAAGTAAGTTGAATATGGATGGATATTTGAATACGTTCGAATTTTCATCTTATGAAACTTGTCAGTCTTGTCTCAAGGGAAAGATGACCAAATCTCCGTTTACAGGACACGGAGAAAAAGCAGCAGAGCTCTTAGGACTCATACACAGTGATGTATGTGGTCCAATATCTATACATGTAAAGGGTGAGTTCTCATACTTCATCACATTCACTAACGATCTCTCTAGGTTCGGCTATGTGTATCTTATGAAAAACAAATCTGAAACTTTTGAGAAATTCAAAGAATTCAGAAAGGAGGTAGAGAACCGACAGGAAAAAGTATCAAGATCCTCAGATCTGATAGAGGAGGGGAGTACTTGAGCACGGAATTTCTAGATTACCTAAAAGAGAATGGAATTCTCTCTCAGCTTACTCCTCCGTATACACCACAACACAATGGTGTATCGGAGCAGAGGAACCATACCCTATTGGACATGGTTCGCTCCATGATGAGTAGTGCTGAGTTGCCTCTTTCATTCTGGAGACATACGCTGCAAATAGCAGCATACCTTTTGAATGAGGTTCCTTCTAAATCTGTGCCTAGGACTCCATATGAAATATGGAGTGGAAAGGAACCATGTCTTAAGCGTATTAAGATATGTGGTTTTCTGGCCTATGTGAAAACACAGAAACTGGACAAATTAAAGGTACGGTCAGTTCTATGTAAGTTTGTGGGGTATCCAAAGTATTCGCATGGATATATGTTCTACCACACTGAGGAACAGAAGGTGTTTGTATCTCGCCATGCCACCTTTTTGGAAAGGGAATTTCTTGCAAAAGAAATTAGTGGGAGTACGGTAGAACTAGAAGAAACTTTAGAACCACAAACTGAAACTGAAGATTTGGTGGAATCTCGGGATTCAATAACCCCAGACTGACCTAATCCACTCCGCAGATATGGTAGGATTTCTCATCCGCCCGAGAGATACTACGGTTTTCTCATAGACGGGGATCAAGAGGATTGCATCTTGGAAGAAGATGATCCTACAAGTTTCAAGCAGGCCATTATCAGTAGGGACTCTGATAAGTGGTTGGATGCTATGCGATCTGAAATAGAGTCCATGTACACCAATAAAGTGTGGACCTTGGAAGTTGCTCCACCTTGGGTAAAACCCGTTGGATGCAAATGGATCTACAAAAGGAAGATTGGTGTAGATAGGCAGGTGGAAACCTATAAGGCTAGACTTGTTACAAAAGGTTTTCGTCAAAGACCAGGATTGGACTATGATGAAACTTTTTCTCCAGTGGCTATGCTCAAATCCATTCGGATCTTACTTGCCATTGCTGCCTTCTATGACTATGAAATCTGGCAGATGGACGTAAAAACGGCTTTTCTAAACGGAAATTTGGAAGAGTGCGTTTATATGGGTCAGCCAGAAGGTTTTGTAAACAGTGGGAGCAGCGGGAAAGTGTGCAAGTTGCTTAAATCCATTTATGGATTAAAGCAGACATCGTGGAGCTGGAACATCTGTTTTGATGAAACAGTCAAGGAATTTGACTTCATCAAGAACGAGAATAAGCCATGTATTTATAAGAAGATTGTAGGACGAACTGTCGTATTCCTAGTCTTGTACGTGGACGACATTCTTTTGATAGGAAATGATATTCCTATGCTACAATCGGTCAAGCTGTTCTTGTCACAAAGGTTCTCCATGAACGATCTGGGTGATGCCTCGTACATTCTGGGGATCAGGATCTATAGAGATAGATCCAAGAGATTACTGGGACTTTCACAGTCCAGGTACATAGAGACCGTACTAAAGAGATTTAGTATATATGGAAGATTCCAAGCGCGGTAACATGCCCGCATTGCACGGAATCACCCTCTCCAAGGAGATATCTCCCAAGACTGATGAGGAGAGGGTTCGCATGAGCACTATACCCTACGCTTCGGCGGTAGGATCTATAATATATGTGATGCTATGTACAAGACTAGATGTAACTTACACGCTAAGCATGGTGAGCCGGTATCAGTCGAACCCAGATGAGAACCACTGGACAACAGTGAAGAACATTCTCAAGTAGCTAAGAAGATCTAAGGAGATGTTCTTGGTTTTCGATAGTGGAGACCTCAAGGTCGAGTCGTTTACAGATTCAAGCTTCCAAAGTGATAAGGATGAAAGCAAGTCTGTCTCGGCTTTTGTGTTTATCCTTAACGGAGGGGCAGTATGTTGGAAGAGTTCCAAACAGAATATCGTCGCAGACTCGACGATAGAGACTGAATACATTTCTGCGAGCGATGCCGCAAAAGAATCGGTCTGGATGAAGAAGTTTATTGCTGAACTTCAAGTAGTTCCGTCCATTGTTTATCTGATACCTTTGTATTGCGATAACAATGGGGCTATAGTTTTAGCGAAGGAATCACGGTCCTATCAAAAATCCAGACACATCTTAAGGCGATATCACCTAATCAGGGAGATCATAAATCGTCAGGAGATCGAGCTCCGGAGAGTGGATACAAAAGAGAACACGGCAGATACATTTACAAAGGCCCTCCTTCAAGCGCAGTTTGAGCGACTTTTTGAGATGTTGGGTATGCGGTACGCCAGCAGCCGGCCTTAGAGCAGACGTTGGGAATTCGGTACACCGATAATTGGCCTTTAGTGCAAGTGGGAGATTGTTGGATATGTATGCCCTAGAGGCCATTATTGTATATGTATACATGTGAATGCTGGGGATATGTATGTAAAAGATGATCTTGCTCGGTTATATAGTATATTATTTCAGTTGTCTTTATCAGGATATGTGTATTTATATTTATTGATACTTTATCCAGCTTACACGTATTGATAAAAACTTGATATAGTAGTATACTATTATGGTTTGACTTTATTTTAACATGGCATATGTTATACACGTTATTACATATTACGGTTATATGTTGATAAAGCCCTTAGGATCTTTCTTGACTACCTGCGTTGTGATGGCGATCATATTTGTGGGAGCTGGGTAGTCTATAAGCACATCCTTAAATGTCCCAAGTCGCAGGAGTATCGAGATCGGGCATCGATACTCCAGAGTAGACTTGCGTGTACGTTTCTAGACTCCGACGAGAGACGGTGGTTGGTTCCACAACCATTGGTGTGATCACCTAAGATTGTATACGGGTGCTTACTGGAGGTGAGTACACTGGACGGACTCGTTGTGAATCTCTAGATGGTATTATACCTATCGTCAGATAGCGGTTCTATTGTGACATGTGTACAGGTTAGTATTTGGACATGAGATCGTTATTTGTCTCGTGTGAGTTCCTACTGTACTTTGATCACTACCCTACCACAGCTCTACTTAGTCGTGCAAACAGGTTTTGGTTAGGTACAGTCCCGAGCCACATGGAGGCAGTGAGTGATTGTCAGGGATTCGTCTCTCCAGGTATTGGGAGTTGATATCGCACTGTGTTTGATTGGTCAGGACTATAAGACCTTGGCCAAGGCAGTTGGGATTTACTGATAGGTTGAACAGTAGTTTCCCGGATTGGCCATGAGCCGAATCAGCACGAATTATCGGGTTATTAGGGTCTGACGCTTACCACCCCTAGATCCAGTATGTGATACTCTTAGATGAAGAGACCGGACTGTACGGATATTGTCAAGGATAGGCTCAGTAGGGATCCGGATGAGTTTGTTCGTCGGCTTTTCTTTTAGACAGATACCCGAGTAGTCGTTACGTACATCTAGTGCCGCTGACGTGCTTGTGGTTATGGATTTATCCAGTAACACACTGCATGCGTACTGTCGAGTCTTTAGAGTCCCACACAGAAGGTTTCTCTGCTTCTGGCGAAACGATGTAGAGGTCGTATGGTTTTACGGTAGGGTTCGATCACATACGTATACTTGTGCATGTATGATGTTCGGGCGGATAATACTAGTGGGCTTTGGTTTAAACCGTATCCTACTATTATATTGTTGGATTATTTTCGTCTCTTTTGTATTCGTATTTTTTGTAATACGGATACGGGTATATATATATGGATGATGGGTATTCTTGTAATTTTTAACAAGAATGCTTCTAAAAGAAGACACCTCATTTGTTATTTAACTTTTTGATTAAATGTTAAATGAGGTGGAGGTATGAGGTGTTGATTTTTATTAAGTGCAGCATGGCTACTTGTTGACTCACTTTGTGAGTCATAGGTTACTATTAAGGTAAGGTAGCATCTAGATATTTTGTAGAAAATATCTAGATATTTTGTGGTGGAGATAATTTTTTATTATTATCTTAGGATGCTTGCTTTATTAGTCACAAGACTTGGCCATTCTTCTCTTCATTCTTGGGTTGCTCTCTACAACATTCTCATTTTCTCCAAGCTTCTCTTCTTCTATCCCAAACCCTAATAGTCTCATGTGTTGAGAAACCTAGGATTCTTAAGACAAAACAATCCATCATCACTCTCTACATCCTCTAGCCTATTTAGATTAGCATACTAAGTAACCTAGTTACCTTATTTTAATGGTAGGAGCTCAAAGTAGACACTCTCGGTTAGATCATCTTTGACATGAGGAAGCCGTCGATCAAGCTCGATCATGGAGGCCACCAGGAGCATGCTAAAGGAGAGGAGTGAAGACCCGAAGGATTCAGGTCTCTTGGTATAAACTTCTTTCACGGTAGATAGCTTCTTTAGTTGCTAGTTAGGTTTATGGTAGATCCGGTTTAGGATTATTCTAGCGCCAAGTTTATATCGTTAGAAAAAAATTTGTTCCATAATCGGCCACGGATGATGGACATGGCATTAGCGTAACCTTTCACCCCTGCCAGGCTCAACATCTCTTTATACGGCCTTCTTGCCCCGGTGTACCTCGTCGGGTCCACCATGTATCCGCAGATAGTTCCTCCTCTCTTCTCGAATCGGGTATGTGTACACACGTGGCTCAAGAACCGAGAAAACTCATGGTGGACGCCACATACATCATATCACGAGAAAACCGCAATTTCTATTTTAAAATGATCATAAGTTTATAAAAGTCTTTTTGCGGTTTTCCCCAAATCCAGAAATCTCATGAATACAGAAATCTCTAAAGAAATCACAATATATGAATATGTAGATGACGATGAATGTCCATGATATCAATATGATGCGATGATGAAGAATGACTTGGTGACTACATTGCAATAATGATGGAATGAGTTAAATAACTTAAGGACCACATATCAATGATGATGCAATGCAAAGATATCGATTATTAAGCAAGTTCTAAAGTGTTCGTGATATAGCAATTATCAATGGCGTGTGTGTCCACATAAAATAGTGCACGTGCGGCAGAACTCATCGGTAATGGCGCAAGTGTCCTAGGTGATAATATCAATGTATACGATGATGCAATGCAATATGAATATGATATACCCATAGGAAAACAAGATTTATAAGTAACTCCTAGCTATCGGGCTCTTTACGCCATCCAAGCAATTCCCCTATAGATGTGTACATCTATTCACTAGAATGCCTCGGTTAATCGAATCCGACAATCGCCTTGCCTTTTTTTGCCGCGTCCGATATCGCCGTAACCGATTCTAGAATCGTACAATTATAACATATAAGACTAGATATTCAATAAAATGCGAAGACAAAATAATATGAAACAACCAACGCGCACTAGTTAAACACGCGTGCACTTGGTGCACAAAATGCGTGTGACAATGACAAAAACCACACCTAGGGCCGTTATGCACAGCAAACACCAAATCTAGAATTGAATCGTGCGTATTGTACTATAACAAAACACACTCATAAATGGAAAACGGTCCCAGATTTAATCTGCAGCAAAACTAGGAAAAACAAACAATACCAAATATCATAAAATATCTACAGAGAACTACCTACAAAAAATCCAACACCCAACTCAACATAGAGACCGGCGGCGCCGGCAAAATAAAGGATTTCGCCGGGCGAAGTGGGAAAATTTGGGTTCGGATTTTTGTGGTAATCTCAGGACTCATTACACTACAGTACACTACTGTACTATAACTAGGTTTTATAGAAAAACACATATTATCACTAATTAATATATAATTATCCTAAACGATTTCTAAAGCGTTACATTAGACTTTCCTCTACTCTTTTTTATTATTTGATTTTTCTACAATTAAACAGAGAGCTGTCCATCCTTTCATCTATCCCATCAACACAATTTATTTCATTTTAATTCAATTTTTTAATTTCCCTACTCTCATTTTTTCAGTTTCTTCATAATTTCAACATCTTACACATGCAACGCGCCCGTACATGCACGCCAATGGTCTTAGGATCCGTCGTCTTATTTTTCAATTGGGTTTGGGCTTGGCTCGAGGCACGCGAGCTCAACTCTATTTTTAGTCACACGCTCATATAGGAGTGGGACTTCATATGGATGCACACTCATTGATTCCCCATTTGTTATTTTTTCTTTTTCAAGTATTTGACTATTTGATCACTTTTGGAAGGGAATGCAATTGTAAAGTATGGATGCAAACTCAAAAAGCAGGCATTTCTTATTTGTTGGTATGACTCCTGTAATTTAATAAAGAAAATTTACTTTTTCTTTGTCCTTCAAAGCTAGTTTTCTTGTGATCTAGTCTCAAATAGCGTCACATTAGTGGTAAAATAGTTAATTGTAGAAATCACAAAACTTGAGGTCCCAAATCGATTTCAATTTGATGATCTAACGTTGCAAAAAAATTAAATGCAGAATTTTTTTAACAAATATTTAATAAATGCAATCATCAACTGAATCAGTTATAACTATACAATCAACTTAAAGAACTACTTGAATCGTTGTGAATCATTTTGAAAACAAATTAACTACTCCTACCATGTAAGTTTTAATCTTCTCTAATTTTTTTGAAATTAAATTAAAAAAATTAAACATAATTTTTATAATCAACCAAATCAATTATAACTATACAATTATCTCTACTAATCTTAAATAACTACTACAATCATTATGAATCATTTTGAAAATAAATTAACCATTCCTACCATGTAAGTTTTAATCTTCTCTAAAATTTTTGAATCCAAAATAAAAGTTAAACATATTTTTTTTGGAACAAGCACGAGCAAGAAACTTGTTTTAATAACTATAATTACTGAAATTAACAAATTAACAATTTATCTAGCTTATGCTTAAAGTTGTGCTTTACCCAACGCTCACTACTTTCAACATTGCTCAAAATATTGAAGGCAATCAAAACTATAGTCATAAACAATATACAAAATATTGAAGTGATATTATGGAAAGTGGGACTCATCCATGATGCATGGAATAGACCCGGACCTCCCAAAATGAGTGGGTGGTGACTTTAAGTGCGAAGAATATACATTGATAGTAGTTCATTGATTTAATCAGCAAGCAATAGGCCATGTTTTGTTGGAAAGAAATTATTCTATAGGAAGCTTAGTGATGGAGCTCTGGATCTCCTTCAGATGTTGTCATTCATTGATCCGCAGCAAGTGGTGATGAATGGCTGAAATTAGATCTGAGGGTTCCCCCTTGATGCGTATGGATCTCAATGGGCTTGATTTGAGGATGAAGTTGAGCTACATGCAAGGAAGTCCCGGGGTGGTTGTACCAGAACCCTCCGACGATCAAGTTAGTCGAAGTATTTGGGCAGAGTAACGGCTTATTGTGGTCCAATTGTCTTACCTGAGTCGTCTGAGAGAGGGGTTTATATAGTGGCAGCTGTGGGCTGGCGGGCGCGAGATTCAAGCCAGTCGTTACACCCCTGGCGTTACACCTACGTGAAAGGCGAGATTTTCCATTAATGATGAGATATGCTCGGTAATGGGGGAACGCGGTGGCGTGGAACGCGGGATCGTGGGCGACGGATATCTCGCATCAGACGAGATTCGCTGAGCCGTGGCGGAGACGCCTGTGATCTGTGCTGTGGGTCGGTCAATGAGACCGAGGAAACAAAGCTCGGCGTGAGGCTCGGAGATGAGCGGGAGGCCGAGCAGGCTTGGTTCATGTGATAACTCAGGGGCGAGCTAGGAGGGCTGAGAGAACTCAGCGTGCGGGGGGGGCTCAGAGGCGAGCCAATGGTTGTTTGTAAAACGGGCACATGAGAGGTCGGGAAGGCCACTGAAGGTCGAGAACATTCTCGGATCGAAGGCCCGGGGAACGCTTCCAATGTACCGTTCCTGCTCCTTTCCCGTAAACCTTAGGACACGTCATCCGCCACGTGTCACGATCTGGAGAGTGCTCAGTACCGAGCATTATCATTAGCCCCCCACTCTCGCCCTGGCCTATTTATGGGTCGGGTCGAGAGTGGTCTAATCGGTCATCCGGGCTAAGTTCTTATTTGAAGACAACGTCGACTTGGATTCCTGGGCAGTTAATCGTATTTTTCTGATGATGTCAGCAGATCAGGGAAGAGATCTTGCATTAAAGAGGAAGCGCCGATTCGAGCGTATGTTCATCGGAGCGCCAGGTCACGTGTCCGACGCTGGTTGGCTGATGACGGGCCAGCGGTGTTCTTGCGCCCGATGGGACGCGCCTAATGTACGTGGGACAGGTGGAGCATTGATAGCCGTTGAATGCGACGTGTCATTTTTGCGGGAGACGATCGACGCCGCTGGATGTGTTCACCGACTGCTATAAATAGAGGTGGGATCCCCCCCCAGGGTCCACACTTCGCTATAATTTCCTCTTCCCTTCGTGTGTTAGCTCGGCGCTCTTCCCTCTAGGTCAGATTTCCTGCATTCTTTTCTCGGAGGACCCCTTCTTTTGATCAGGTTAGATGGCTTCCTCTGAGAAGTCCGTAGAAATAGTTCGGGTAGAGTCTAGGGAGTCTTCTGCAGCTTCCTCTTCTTCGTCCGGGTCGGAATCTTCCCAAGATGTTAGGGTTAGTTGTGCTTCCCAGGGTCGTGCAGCGGGGACGGTCCCCAAAGCGAGTGCCCGGAGTGTCCGCGACGTACCTCCTCTTGTGAGGCATGTGGACGAGCTCACCGCAATCCGGGCTCACTTCCATATTCCCCCCGGCTACTCGCTTCGCTTGGCCGGGGAGGGAGAGAGGGCAGATCAGGTACATGGTAAGGAGATCGCCTTGTACTTGGAGGCCTTTTGGGCCAGAATGCGCCTGCCTTTCTCTCCCGAGGTGAGTGCGGCGTTGCATTATTTTCAGTTAGTCCCGGGCTAGTTAGTACCAAACTCCTGGAGGATTCTCCTCGTGTTCCTGGTCCGGTTGAAATTGCGGGAGATTCCTTTTAGTATGAACCTTCCCCTTTCCTCTCTCTGCTACAAAAACCACTCTGGCACTCGTAAGGACGAGCCGAGCTGGGTATACATTTCTTTTAGAAAGCACCGGGGAGGTGTGGCCGGGTCGGAGATCGTCGCAGTACCTTCTTCCATTCACGAGTGGAAGGAGACGTTTTTGTTTGTCGGGCCACCCGAGGGTGAGGATTGGCCTATGCCCATCCAGTAGCACAGGGCCAATTGCCCACGGGTGAAGTATTCAAATGATCCCGACACGGTGGCAGTGTCGGAGTGGGAGCCCGTCCCCCGGACCGATGTGTTGCTATCTGAGCAGGACCTCAGTTGGGCCGGGCTCAGTCCCGCTCAGTTTGCGGGTAAGTTAGGAGTTTTAAGCGACCTGTTTAGACTTGTGTATTCTTCCACTTTTTTTTCTGGCATTGCTAACTCTTTCTTTGTATTTTCTCTTTCTTGCAGAACCGATGGACCGAGCTAAATTTCGGGCGGCCCTGGTCGAACAGAAGAAAGGGAGGAAGGCCAGAGGCACCGGCCCGTCATGTCCCGCTTCAAGCCCGACTCTACCGGCGGCCGCTTCGGCCAGGCGCTTGAGCACGCCCCGGACCTCAAAGACCTCCGGCGCGCAGCGCCACAATCATGCTCGGGAGTAGGAGCCCCGGGTCTTGGAGGTCGGAGACGAGGAAGATGACCTCGAGCCCCTCCTCAAGAGGCACCATAGGACGGTCCCCCGTACCCCGGCTACCCCGATCTTCGTGGATGAAGGGGAGCTTCGCTTCGAGGTGCCCTCGGGGCTTTTCGTTGCCGACAGCCTGCTCTCGGAAATGGAAAGGTCGGCCGAGAGAAAAATCCCTCGGGGGACCTTCAGGGACCAAATGGCGGCCATAGCCCAGGAGGCCGTGTAGGTCAGTGTTCGCCTCCCACCCGGGTTTTTATTAAGTAATTTTTGTTTCGCAAGATCGGGTGCCCCCCTTTTCCTTCTAACCCCTCCTTTTGTTTTCCTCAGGTCCTCCAGCACTACGCCCTCGTCGTCAGCATGGAGGACAAGGAGATTGCCCCGGCGATGCAGATCGCTGGAGAGTACACCATGCAGGAGGAGGGCTTGAGCAGGGAGCTGAGTGAGGCGAAGGAGAGGATCGCCGCCCTCGAAAACTGGGTGAACTCCCACTGCCGGGAGACCATCAAGGTTATGATGGAGTCCAACAAGACCGTCGATGCCAAGTTGGAGGATGCCAGGGTGCTCGTCGCCACCCTAAAGAAGACCTGGTACACTCTCAAGAGGGAGAACGAGGCAATGAAGTAGGCGGTGAGGCGCTCCGACCTCCGGGCTGCGAAGACGGTAGAGACCTATAGAACGTCGGACCAGTTCTACGCCGACCTCGCCAAAGCCTCGGCCCTCTTCTGGCATGATTCCCTTGACGCCGTCAAGGCGCTAATGCTGGAGTTTCCCGACGCTAAGCTCCGGCTCGAGTATCCCCTCGAGGGTGAGGGGCAGAGGGATGCCACCGGAAGCGTTGCCGGGAGGAAGGCCCCCAGTAGGGGTGCCGGAGAGAAGGTGGTCGCCCCGACTCCTAGTGCCGAAGTCCCTGCGGTGGGTGCCGACCCTCAAGCAGTCGCCCCGACTCCCGAGGTAGCCGCGGATCAGGTCGACGTCCTTCCCGGCCGTGAGGCCTAAGTCTCCCTGCCCCTTCCTTTTTTGTATATTTTTGTTTTGAGATTTTGTAGGACTTCGGGCGATTTTGTAAGGCTGAGGAGCCCAGGATACCTTTTTAAAGACTTCTGAGTTATGAATAAAGCCTTTTGCAAAAAAAAATGTATTTTGTTTGTAGCAATGTTCCAGTTTGTGGTAATGTCTCTTCGGCTGCCAGTCCTTTAGTTGGCGATCGTGCGTCGGGTTAAATCCAGTCATTTGTTAAGTATGCAAAGACCGGTGTTAGTTTAGCGTGTTTATGGCCCCGAAGTAGAGGTGGAGATCGCTCATTGAAGGTAAGTCGAGTTGGACCGGCGACCGCAGCTCTTAAGACCGAGATGGGTAGCTGCTCGGTTGCCTCTTGTTAAGGGCTTTAGTCCTTGGAGTCGATGGATAGTGAGCTACCAGCCATGGATGGACCGAGCAGGGTAGCTGCTCGGTTGCCTCTTGGTGAGGGCTTTGATCCTTAGCGTAAATGGGTAAGAAGTTACCCGCTAAGGATAGACCGAGCAGGGTAGCTTCTTGGTTGCCTCTTGGCGAGAGCTTTGATCCTTGGCGTCGGTGGGTAGCGAACTACCATCCATGGATGGACCGAGCAAGGTAGCTGCTCAGTTGCCTCTTGGCGAGGGCTTTGATCCTTATCGTAGATGGGTAAGAGGTTACCCGCTAAGGATAGACCGAGTAGTGTAGCTACTCGGTTGCCTCTTGGCGAAGGCTTTGAACCTTGGCGTCGGTGGGTAGCGAACTACCAGCCATGGATGGACCGAGCAGGGTAGCTGCTCGGTTGCCTTTTGGTGAGGGCTTTGATCCTTGGCGTCGGTGTGTAGCTAACTAACAGCTATGGATAGACCGAGCAGGGTAGCTGCTCGTTGGCCTCTTAGCGAGGGCTTTGATCCTTGGCGTCGGTGGGTAGTGAACTACCAGCCATGGATGGACCGAGTAAGGTAGCTGCTCGGTGGCCTCATGGCGAGGGCTTTGATCCTTGGCGTCGGTGAGTAGCGAACTACCAGCAATGGATGGACCGAGCAGGGTAGCTGCTCGGTTACCTCTTGGCGAGGGCTTTGATCCTTAGCGTAGATGGGTAAGAAGTTACCCGCTAAGGATAGACCGAGTAGGGTAGCTGCTCAGTTGCCTTTTGGCGAGGGCTTTGATCCTTGGCGTCGGTGGATAGCGAACTACCAGCCATGGATGGACCGAGCAGGTTAGCTACTCGGTTGCCTCTTGGCGAGGGCTTTGATCCTTGGCGTTGGTGGGTAGCGAACTACCAGCCATGGATAGGCCGAGCAGGGTAGCTGCTCGGTGGCCTCTTGGCGAGGGCTTTGATCCTTGGCGTCGGTGGATAATGAACTACCAGCCATGGATGGACCGAACATGGTAGCTGCTCGCTGTTGCGAGGCTCTGCCCGTCCTTCTAAGACATGTGAATGTCGGGAAGGGTGACCGCCGCAGGCAGCACATGGCTGAGGCGTATAGGCGAGGCGAGGCGTCTCCGAATCCGTGTCGTTCCGACTTCGATTCGCCGAGAAACACAGGATACCCGCCATGTGGCAGCGCAGCATTGGAATAATCGATCGAATCTCAGGATTCGCGCCCATGCGTGCGCAAATTTGGGTTCTTGGGGATTCTGCGGAGGTTATAAATAGAGAAGGAGACGCCAACTTTCCAGCATTTCTTTTTGAGATGGCCGGGCGTATCTATGCGATTGAAGAGATCATTACTCCTGATGACATCTATATATACGACCGGTCCGTTTCCGAGGAGAGGTACCAGAGGGTGGTCCGGTGCGTCGAGGACCACATTGGCCGTCTCCTTACTCGCCGATCTCCCCTCCTCCACTTGCTGATGTATGCAATTTGGAGGAGGTCCCTGGGGTTGTACAACCCCCTTGCCGAGGAACTGTTGGACGAGGCGCTCGACAAAGTGCGTATGATCTTCTTGATCGGTCTCATTTCAAGGACTAGGCATGACCAATCCTTGGCCCTCATTTTAGAGTGCTTCCAAAAGAGACATATCGTGAACCAGGGCTCGGCGGGTGGAGCATCAGGTGCCTTCGTGACGTCCTGGGTTCGCGTGCAGCACCAGCAGGAGCGAGTTGCGGAGGACAGGCTCGGCTGGCGGAGATCTCCTCGGAGTATCACCAGGAGTACTTCCTCGACCCCGCCCCCTTGTTGTAATTTTTATTTTTTTGTAAGGCTGAGGAGCCCATAATACCTTATAAATAAATAAAGTTCACATTTTTCGATCCTCTATTGTTTCCTTCTTATTACTAATAAGAACTTAGAAAAATTTACATCGCTCTGTCAAAGAAAGAATATATATTCATAGACATTCCTTTCAAAGGTACAACTTAAGCTTCTCGGCGTTGTAAGGCTGCGGAAATTTGCGACCCGTTGCATCTTGTAAACGATAAGCCCCGCCGGGCAGGACCTTGGAGACGAGAAATGGGTCGTCCCACTTCGGAGAAAACTTGTGCAGTTTGCCCTGATCAATGAATTCGTTTTGCCTTAGGACCAATTCCCCAGTCCTAAAGGTACGATGTTTGACTCGCGTGTTGTAGTAGCAGGCAGTTTGTTGTTGATAAGTGACGGCTCTAATCTGTGTGTGGTCCTGGTTTTCCAACAAGACGTCCAAATTTGGCCAGAGTGCCATGGTGTTCACTCATCATCGAAATGCTCGACTCTGTGGCTGAGCAGCCCGATCTCTGCTGGGACCATTGCCTCGGTGCCGTAGTAAAGACTGAAGGGGGTCTCTCCGGTAGGGGTCTTCTTCGATGTGCGCAAGGCCCATAATACCCGAGGTAATTCGGCAACCCAACTACCATGTCATCCTTCAAGGAGAGCTCGAAGTCCTCGAATGACGTCCCTATTAGCGACCTCGGCTTGCCCGTTGCACTGGGGGTGCACGGCGGCGGTGAACTTCATCAGTATATGGTATTCACTGCAGAATTTTTAACTCTCTCGTTCTCGAAATTCGTCCCGTGGTCGGTGATGATACACCTCGGGATCCCGAACCAAAATATAACATTGTTCTGGAGGAACTTGATGGTCATGGTAGCGTCCGGTTTTCTGATGGGGAAAGCCTCGATCCACTTCGTAAAGTAGTCCATCGCGACAAGGATGTACTTATGCCTGCCCGTACCTGTAGGGAGTTACCTATCATGTCCATTCCCCACTGGGCAAACGGCCATGGGGAGGTCAGGGTAGTAAGCTCGGTAGCCGGAAGGCGGGGTATGCTTGCATGGAGTTGGTAACTCTTGCATCTTCTGATGAGCTTCTGAGCGTCGTGATAAATGGTCAGCCAGTAATACCCTTGGAGGAGCGTCTTCTGGACTAAGGTGCGGGCCCCTTGGTGTGCTCCGCCGACCCCTTCATGGACCTCACGGAGGACATGGTCGGCTTCATGGGGGTCGACGCACCGAAGTAGGGCTTGTGTGAAGGATTTCTTGCAGAGGTTCCCGTTGCTCCAGACGAAAAGGAGGGGTTTTTCTCGGAGGCGGCGAGCCTCCCCACGATCTCCGGGGAGCGTACCCTCCTTCAGAAATTCGACGATGGGCTTCCTCCAATCTCGGTCCTTTCCCGGGCTATGTAAACTTGGGGTGATGTCGCTCCGTCTTCCACACTGGGTCGCGGCAGGATCTCGAAGAGGATATTTCTCTTGTTGTTAGCAGAGTAAAAGGAAGCTAGCTTACTCAGAGCGTCGGCCTGGGCGTTTAGGTGTCGGGGGATCTGCTCCACTTGAACTTCATCGAAGCCCTTTCTCATCCTTCTTACCTCAGCTAAGTACTTCACCATCAGGGGCTCTCATGCCTCAAAATGGCCGGTCACTTGGCCGACGACCAGAGCGGAGTCGCTATAGATTCGGATCGTCTTCAGCCCCATTCTGGAGGTGATCCGCAGTCCAGCGAGCAGAGTATCATACACAGCCGCGTTATTTGAGGCTCTGAATCCGAGCTTCAAAGAATATTCCATCTGTGCTTCGTTCGGGCCCCGGATGATGAGGCCGGTGCCACATCTTTTCTCGGTTGATGACACGTCGATGTAAAGGACCCAATCAGGGACAGATTCGGGCCCTTCTTCGATCGGGGGTTGGGATCCGGAGACCGGCACGGGAACCGCCTCCTTGATAGAGATGGTGCTTTCGACAATAAAATCAGCCAGGACTTGTGCCTTGATAGCTTGCCTCAGGCGGTACTTGATGTCAAACTGGCACATCTCCTACCTCTACTTCTCCAAATGACCAGAAGACTCAAGAGAGGTGAGAATAGCCCCCAAGGGGTGTTCGGTGAGTACGAGGATGGTATGCGCCTAGAAATAGTGCCTTTGTTTTCTCGAGATCAAGATGAATGCCAGGACAATCTTCTCTATGGCCGGGTACATCGTTTCCGCGTCCTTGAAGACGTGGTTTACATAGTAGACCGGCATTTGGACACCCTCGACTTCTCGAACGAACACCGAACCTGCAGATTGATCGGACACCGCCAGATACAGCGATAGCTCATCTCCTTCGACTAGCCAGATGAGTAGTAAGGGAGTTTCCAGGTGCGCTTTCAATTGCTCGAAGGCGATCTGACACTCCTCTGACCATTCAAGCCTTAAGATCATTCTTAGAGCTTTGAAGAACGGGAGGCACATTTTCCCGGATCTTGACATGAAACGACTCAGAGCGGCTACCCTCCATGTTAGCCGCATGATTTTGATGTTAGTCTTGGGCACGGCCATGTTGAGGATGGCGCTGATTTTCTCCGGGTTAGCCTTGATTCCTCGGTGGGTGACCATGAAGCCGAGGAGCTTTCCACTGGTGACCCCGAATGCTCACTTGGCGAGGTTCAGTTTCATCTTGTATTTGCGGAGGACGTCGAAGGCCTCGCCCAGATCCTTGGCCTGCTGATTCGACGAGGTCGATTTAACGAGCATGTTGTCGACGTAAACCTCCATGTTTCTGCCGATCTAAGGCTTGAACATCCTGTTGACTAAGCGTTGGTACGTAGCCCCGGCGTTTTTGAGGCTGAAAGGCATCTCTTTATAGCAGTATACCCCCCGGTCCGTTGTGAATGCAGTGAGCTCTTCATCTGCCGGATTCATACGGATCTGATTGTAGCCGGAGAAGGCGTCCATAATGATGAGTAGCTCATGGCCTACTGAACTGTTGATGAGCTAATCTATCTGAGGGAGGGGATAGTTGTCTTTCGGGCAGGCCTTATTGAGGTCAGTGAAGTCGACGCACATCCACCACTTTCCGCTGGCCTTTTTAACCATGACTACATTCGCCAACCACTCCGAGTAAGCCACGTTTCGAATGAAGTTGGCTACGAGCAACCTGTCGACCTCTTCTTCGATCGCTTTTGTTTGATTGGAGCGAAGCTTTGTTTCTTCTACTTGACGGGTCGGACCTCCGGGTCGACCCCGAGCTTATGTGATATTATTTTGGGGTTTATCCTGGGCATGTCGTCGGACGTCCAGGCGAACACGTCTGAGTTCCCTCTGAGGAAGTGGACCAGGTCGTCGCACCGAGCTCCCGTTAAGAGTGACCCGATTTGGATGGTTCGTTCATTGTCCCCTTCGACGAGGGGTCCTCTGTTAGTGGCTCCACCGGTGTCACTCGGATCTCTTTTTGCTCGTCTCGAGTGTCCAAAGAACCCTTGATATCATCATCCCTTTCCAGGTCATTGTTTTTCCCCTCAGGCGTGGATGTTGCTATGAAGCAAATCTTCACGGTTTTTTGGTTCCCGTAGGCCCGACCTACCCTACCTTGGTCGAGTGGGAATTTCATTGCTAGATGGTAGGTCGATATCTGGGCCCGGGGGGACTTTAGTGTCGGGCGACCTAGGAGGATGTTGTAGGCTGATGGAATTCTGGTGACTATAAACTCCACAAGCACAGCGCGCGTACGGCCTATCTCCCCGATGTTAAGTTAGAGGGTGACCACCCCTTCTGTCAGGATGGAGTGGTTGGTGAACCCCGACAGGATATGGACAGTCAGCCTTAGGTCCGACGGGATGAATCCCATACGCAGAAAGCACTCATAAAAGAGGATGTCTGTTGAGCTTCCCGAGTCGACCAATATCCTCTGCACTTCATAGCGATGGACCCGGGCTGTGATCACCAGAGGGTCATTGTGAAGCAAGGATATCCTGTGGAGGTCCTCATCGGTAAAGATGATCGGCTCGGCTGCTTTAGCCCTCTTCCTTGGTTGGCTGCTAGTCCCCTCGACCGGTAAGGGGCGCCGCGTTTCATCGGTCCCCGACGTATCCCCCGCTGAAACGACCATGATTTGGCCGATTGTCAACTCGCCGGGAGGGGGATGGTGCTCTTGCCCATGGTCTACTTGCCGCTTGTCTTGCAAGTACCTTGCTAGGTGCCTTGAGCGGATCAACTCCTCGATGTAGTCTTAGAGCTGCTTGCAGTTCTTGGTGGGGTGGCCATGCGACCTGTGGAAAGCACGGTAGGAGACCCGGGTATGCTTGGCCGCCCTATTCAGGACTGGGGGCAGTTTGATGAACCTCTCGCCTTTTGCCTCCTCTAACAGTTCCGTATGGGAGACGTTGAGCGGGGTGCACTCCTGAAACTTCAGGAAGTAGTTCTTTGGCCGCTCAATCTTCTATTTCTCCTCCCTGTCCCTTTTTTTCTGATTGGCTTGGTCTGTCCGGGGTAGGTTAGCATTCACTTCGGACTCAAGCTGGATCTCACGTTCGGTCCAGGCCTTTACCTCGGCCATGGTCTTAGGTTGCGCTAAGGCAAAGGAGCGTAGCCACTCCTTGTGCCTATGAACCGACCTAAGGGTCATAATGACCGTCTCTTCCCGGTGCTTTGGGACCCCAAGGAGAGCGTTGTAGAAGCGAGTGATGTATCCTTTGAAGGATTCTTTGTCCCTGCTCTTTATGGTGAAGAAATGATCAACGGTCCGCTTTTGCCGTCTGTTCCCAACGAAATGGCCGAGAAATTGGGTGGCCAGCTCATCGAAGGTAGAGATTGAGCGTGGCGTAAGTCCTCAGAACCAGTCTCATCCAGAGCGGATAATAGTGGCGGGGAAAGCACAGCAGCGTCAGAATTGTCCTAGAAACTCATCCCGGCCGTGAACGCGTCCAAATGGTCTTTCGAGTCGGACTTCCCATCGAAGAGGGAGACCTTCGGGAGCTTGTTCTGGGAGGAGACGTAGACAGCGAGTAGTTCTTTGGTGAAGGGCTTCGTGATAGAGTCGGCGGCATATCTAGCCCTGTCGCTTAAAGGACGATTTTCCCGATGTATGCCCCCGATCTTCTTTTCGAGGGCATCTAGTCGGTCGTGGTATCCTGATGATTCAGCATACTCTGATTTATGGCCTCTGCTGCTGGCGACCTGCGTCTGGCCGCGGCTCCAGTTCCGTTCGATAAGCTTCCTTAGGTCCCCTGGCGAGGTCGTCTTCGAGCTACCGTGGTGAGCCCCGTCCATGCGACCCTGTCGAGGGAGGGGGGGCCAGTCATGCCTAGGAGTAGGCGAGCTGACCGACCCTTCCCTCAACAGGAGCACGATGGGCCTCAGGGCGGGGTGCTCTGGCCAGAGACCTCGGCGTCGAGCTGTGAGGTGCCCACCGGGTCATCGAGTTAGTCGCCATGGGGGATCTGTGGCCGCCCGAGATAGCGAGGAGATGCCCAGATGTGCCGGCGCGGGTAGTGTCTTCTCTCCCCATGTGTCGCTCCCGAGATGGGGGGAACAACGACTTGGGGAGCTTGTCCCACCGTTTGGACGCGGACAAGCGCATCTATGACGGACGCGAGCCGATCTATCCGAGCAGATAGGGCATGAATAGCGTTCGGGGGAGGAGGGGATCCACCTGTGTCTCCGTTGTGGGGAGGAAGCGGCTAGAGCTCGGATGTCGCGATGATCACTCGCCATATGTTCGAGATCGGAAGATTAACTTTCGTTGAGTGGAACTTTCGTCGTTTCCACAGACGGTGCCAACTGATGGAGCTCTGGATCTCCTTCAGATGTTGTCTTCCATTGATCCGCAGCGAGTGGTGATGAGTGGCTGAGATTGTATTTGAGGGTTTCCCCTTGATGCGTATGGATCTCAATAGGCTTGATTTGAGGATGAAGCCGAGCTACCTGCAAGAAAGTCCCGGGGTGGTTGTACCACCGAAGACCTTCCGACGATCAAGTTAGTCGAAGTATTTGGGCAGAGTAATGGCTTATTGGGGTCCAATTGACTTACCTGAGTCGTCTGAGAGAGGGATTTATATAGTGGTGGCTATGGGCTGGCAGGCATGAGATTCACGCCGGCCGTTACGCCCCTGGCGTTACACCTGCGTGAAAGGCGGGATTTCCCATTAATGATGAGATATGCTCACTAATGGGGAATGCAGTGGCATGGAACGCAGGATCGTGGGCGGTGGATATCTCACGTCAGGCGAGATTTGCAGAGCCATGGCAGAGACACCTGTGACCTGTGCTGTGGGTTGGTCGATGAGACCGAGGAAACAAAGCTCGGTGGGAGGCTCGGAGATGAGCAGGAAGCTGAGTAGGCTTAGTTCATGTGATAGCTTGGGGGCGAACTAGGAGGGCTAAGGGTACTCAGCGTGCGGGAGGGCTCAGAGGTGAGCCAATGGTTATTTGTAAGGCGGGCACAAGAGTGGTCGGGAAGGCCACTGAAGGTCGGGAACATCTTTGGGTCAAAGGCCCGGGGCACGCTTCCAATGTACCGTTCCTGCTCCTTTCTCGTAAGCCATGGTACACGTCATCCGCCACGTGTCACGATATGGGGAGTGCTAAGTACCGAGCATCATCACGTATGCTTATAATCAACATTAATTATTTTTTGTAATGTCCATTAGATCTTTTTCTTAATTTTGCTTGAGCAACATCTGCGTGAATCTTTCTTGGACCATTTTCTTAAGATATAATTATTGTAGGCCAACATATTTGCCGTCTTCAATTTTGTAGCCAAAAAGGTATAAATAAATACAACCATAGTAGTGGAAGCAATCATATATATATGCAAGGGTTTTACCAAAATACCCGATCCGATGGTGGGATCGTTATTCTCGCCCACGCTACATTCTTGATCCAAATTCTCCTGCCTCCACACAATGGCAGGAAGGAAACCTCACTCTATTCGAGCGAGAATATCCCACATAATCACCCCGCTAACCAACTATAGTAGAACAAGGATGAAGGAAGAAAACGACGACTCACAAGTTGGATCTCTCTCTATCTTATATCACTCCAAGTGAAGCCCAATAGTCAACATACTCACACTCGCACCTTCGAGTGGACGCCGTCCATAGCTCCTTGAGCCAGTTCCTTGAATCGTTGACTCCCTGAGTCAATTTTCTCCTTGAGAATTTCATTCTCCGTCCTTCTTCATACCCATAGATGTTGGTGCGGCGTGAACCGTTGAGAATCTGCAAGCGGGTAGCCTTGTAGCCAGATCTGTTAGGACCAACACAAAGATCTCCCTAAAAGAAAAACAATATAAACCAGATATATGTTAGGCTCGCGAAATCTCATACCTTAGATTCGATCAGACATGTCTGCTTAAGTGCCTTCGATCCCTCTTAGAAGCGTACTTGAACACCTACGTCTTCACTCGATTCATCACACTCTTAAATCTCACCCTCGGCGTTAATAAGGGTTGGTCATGCGATGCAATCAGGAGATATTCCAATTGATTTTCCTCCGACTTTGAATACTCAGGTCTTCTATTTACCCACTTTCCTAATAATACCCCGAATATGTGGTATATTGTTATCGCAGCAAGAAATATCATTCAAAGTAGTAGACGCTCATACATCCCTACCCAGATAATACAGTGTCGCTAAGAGTATATTGACTGTCCGTCCTTCTGTGAAGGAGGTCGTCATAAGGGCTCACATAGTGAGGGAGATGGGATCTATCACTCAACCTCCTTATGTGCACGGTCTCAGCGCATGTCGTATGACAACATGTTATGGTATAAAATTCTCTTGCTGAGAGCATACGCCATTAAAGTTATACCGTACGGACCCAATTCTAATCATCCTGTGATTGACTTGTCCGGCCACATCGTCCTGCGATATTCTTGAGATCTCCCGATAAGCTCGCACCCCGTGCAACGAATCAGTCCCTTAGTCCAGCTATACGTAAAACAGGTAAAGTGGCCATGAGATAATCACTTCGGTCACTTGGCATATAGTAAATCATAATCTTATCCTGATCCAGTTAGGGTGACCCTGTTAAGTGCTCCCACTGTCTCCATAGCCTGTATGCAACAATACAGTCACTGCTCCGAGCAGATAATGTCTAGCACTTAGTCTCACCTTCGTATACTTTCCTAGCATAAAAGAGATCTCTCGTGTGAGCAAGAGTTCCTACCTGCTGACGTATCTTTATTAAATGTGTGCCCTACACACATCGTATACCCCGTACACTTTGTGTACCTTGTACACTTATACTCCATGCCAGAAATAGTCAAATAAAATAGATATATCCATCCCAGATAATAAAGAAAGAAAGTTATATACTATCAATCTTAAAATATGCATCTATAAAGTGGCCACCCACAAATGTCAAATACAAGAGTAAGTTCTATCAAAATATTTGAAATGCAACATGTTACCCAGGATGAAGCCCATACGCATATAGCGTTACTCAGCTATTTCCTTCGCCATATGATCCCCGACCGTTTGACCTGAAGGAAGACCCTATAGATTAGACCACTTTCTCATAGCTCTTACTCCTTGATGAAGTGTCGTCATATCTTTAAGTGCTTCAACTTTCCATACATATGAGATTGTTTGAGTTTGCTATTATTGAATCGATGTCACGATAAAGAGAAACCTTGTTTCTCTTGCATGTGGAATCACGCGCAGAATCCTAAGGAATCACTGCAGCCCAGCATCCTCTTTGGCTGCTTCTGACGTAGCCACATGTTCCACCTCCTTAGTGAAAATGCTATACAACATGCTTCTTATTGTTCCAAGTGATGGCCCTGCCATTATAGAAGAAAGCACGTGTGGACATGGATACTATCATTTCCAGATTGCCAGCCTAGTCAGCATTTATATGTCCACATAACTGCAAGTCTGATCTCAGCATAATGTATAGTGGATCAATTCTAGGTAAATACCTGAAAAATTCTCGTCGGTTCATCTTGTTTACCGCCGAAAACGAAGACGAAACCGGGATGGATCGTCTTGCCTGAATTTGGGGGCAGATTCTATTTGGGTTTATCCGTCCACCTCTCCGAAGATACCAAGTTGATTAATGGCACCGTAAATCGGAGGTTTGGATGGATGCGGTCGTTGTAGCAGATTTCGTCAGATTCCCCCTCGTTTGCGAGGGATTTTTTATTGTAGGGACGCTCTTCCCTGCAGGCTCAAGCCCCTACAGTTAATTACGTTACCGCGTAGCGATAACCACTTTCTCCTACTCCAGATGTTCACTTCGTGTCGTGTGTGTTTGTTTTGTTTTGGGTTGCCCGTGGATTGTATACGAAGACTAATTTATGTTGTCGCCCGTAGGGCGTGGATCAGTCCAAATCCGTATTTTCTTAAATTTGGGTTTGGTTTGATTTAAGGATCGTTAATCTCGTTTGAGATTAAGATCAACTTAAATGTTTGTTAAGAATACGTTAGTCTAATTTTAAACTAAGATCTACTTAACAAGGTTTTAGGATCATTTAGATCCAACGAAAGAGCATTTGGGCTCTATTATATTAGTTTAAGGATGTTGCGGTCCACAGATCACCATTTTTGAGGTAAGGGTTTAGTTTAAGGATGTTGCGATCCACAGTAGTTTAAAGACGTTGCAGTCCATTATTAGTTTAAGGATGTTGCGGTCCACAGTTGTTGGTTGTCGGGACTCGCCACCTCTCTGAAGATGTTGAATAATTACAACGACATGTATCAGAGGTGTGAAGAGATATACCCTTGAACCAATGAATGTTCATCAGGGACTTGGTAGTCTTGTTTGGGATTAAGGCCAATTTAGAAGAAGACATATGGGCTCGGTCAATTGGGGTTTGGCCAATCTTGGGCTCAGCCCACTTGATTACTTATTTAGGCTTGATCCCCTTCTTATATCAGCACTGCTGAGCATTGATTTGGTTTCTGACACCCTTTTTTCTTTTTGTTTTATTTATATTCTTTTATATGGAGTGTTAAACAATTTATGGCATCCACGTGCAGAGCACATGAGGCGCTTGGCGCTGAGCGCCAAACACTGAGTGCTAAGCACATTTTTATTAAATAATGCCCATGTGAGAGCCACATGGAGCGCTCGGCGCCGAGTGCCAGATTTTGAATGCTAAACGCTTCTTATTAAATAGCGCCCACGTGAGGAGCACGTGGAGCACTTGGTGCTGAGCGCCAGACTTTGAGTGCTAAGCACCGAGTTTTCTGTTCTGCTCAATTCAATTCTCTGAGAATTAGATTCTCACTTATGAAAGACTTTGTCTTATAGATCTGAGATCTGGAAAAAGAACTAAGTTCTTCTAATGTGATAGTTAAACTCTTAAATATGGAGGAGATGCTATGATCTCTCTTATTTTTATTTACCTTGAGAAGAAATCATTCTAGTCTTGAAGTTTGGAGTTTATGGGGGGTTCTTCTGTCAGTATCTCTCTCAGACTTGAAGTCTTGGATCCTTTATATAGTGGAGTCAAGTTTGTTGATTTGGTTAAGGAAATCTCTCATTGAGAGATCTCTAATTGATTTGGAGATTTTATTCACCGTTGGATCATTGATCCCAGGCCTTCTGTTTTACAGAAGATATTTTTCTTGATTTTAACAAGATTGGGAAAATATTTTCCCATACAGAGCTTATTTTGTAATTTGGTGATTTTTAATCACCATTGGATATTTAATCCAACGTAATCTTTCTTGTTTGGAAAGATCTAAGGAAATATTTTCCAAATAGGGTTTTGGTCCTTTTATTTAGAATTTAATTCTATCGTCTCAGAAGGCATTAGAAACCCTCACGTGTAGCACGTGACTCCACGAAGTTAAGCCCAACAAAGAGCATCACGTGCTGACACATGAGTTTTTCTGGCCAGTTATTTGTTTTAGGAAGGCGCCTATATACTTTGTATATAGATGCTCACATGCTTGCACGTGAGGCTCAGTTTCAACCTTATTTGTTAAGCGCAATGCCTATAATCTTAGCTCCAAGGCGCATCACGTGTGGGCACGTGATGCTCCATTTGGGGAATTTTCCCATTACTTTTTATTTATTATTTATTTTTCATAAGAGAGCAAATGCCCCCACAGCGTTTTTCTCACGTGGCTTGCACGTAAGTGCAACGATGTCACCTTTACAGCCGTTGGATTGCCTAGGGGAACGGAGAGTTGAACCGCACTTGTCATGTCTTATAAATGCAAGGGTCCGGTCTTTAGGCAGCCACTGTTTCTTTCATCTTCTACCTTCTTTGTTTTCTTTGAGAATTTAATTCTCCTCTTTAGAGCTCAGTTCTCTGCCATTGCAATTTCAGAGTTAAACTCTGTTGGAAAAAGAAACTCTTTTTAGGTAAAGATCTTGAATATCAGAGAAACCTTTTTAACAAAAATTTTTGGATTTTATATCCACCATAAGATCTTTGCTTTCTTCTGAAACCCATCTGCTTAGGGATCCAAATACGTGATCTTTGAATAGTAGACCTTAATGTCTTGGGCATTCCCCTCTGATTTTTAAGTATTCATGGCATTTTTATTTTTTATTTTCTCATCATGGGGGTTTCTGGAATTTAATTCCATCGCATAAAAAGAATTTAATTCCTTACCGAAGAGCTTAGCTCTGAAAGATCAAGAGGGCCCTTCGGGAATTTCATTCTCCGGTGTTCTTGAAAATCTTTTCATAGGGTTTTACCCTTATTTGCAAAAATTTGAATTTGCTGGATTCCTTAACAGGACTTGTTTTTTTTTCCAAGAGTTGTTTAACTCCAATGTCTTCTTAATGAGAATCCTTTTTGATTCTCACATTGATTGTCCTGTTTCATCATTGGTGAGCCGCCATATTGATTTGGTGGGGTCCATGTGTTTTGTAGGCAGTGGTCCTCCAAAACAGACATCCTGTCGTTTTCTTTTGTTATTATATATATATATATATATATATATATATGTATATGTATATATATATATGGGTTTCACTAATGGTTTTTCTTTTCCTTATTTCAGGAACAATGGCTTCTCTTCCTTATTTTCCTTATACTCGCTCGGAAGCCGTTTTTCTGCAATCGCCGTTGGATGAGGAAGTTATGGCAATGATTAGGGCTCACGACTAAGACCGGATGAGTCTGCTCTTATGGGGTGTTTGGTACGGCCATATCATCTGCGGTTGTCGAAGTTTTACTTGCGAAGAGCCAGCGGAACCTCTTCGCTCTATATTGCCAATGGAACGCCCACAGACCGCTTACGCAGTGGAGGTGACTAATTGGTCTCCTGCGGGTCAGCTTGAGCCCTCTACAACTGGGATACCCAACCAGCCCTCGCCGGCTATAGACATTCTAGGGCATCGCATTTGTCAAGGCGAGGCTCAACCTTCGGGGCAAGTTTATAAAGTAGGCGTTATCCCCCGGCACCCAGTGGGCTATCTTATTTGGGCTCGATACATTCTTTCCAGCCACCGCGCAAGGTTACAGAAGGTTAGGCTATATCAAGCGGTATATGCGTCGCTATTCCATTATCAGGCTCCTCACGTCTAGTGGATCAAAGCCTTCTTAAACCAGTGGAATCTCCCTACCAACACCTTTCTGTTAGGGATCGCGGGGTATCTATCTCATTGGGGGAATTTCGTGAAATCTCCGGATTGCCAATCAGGGGAGAGCATTACGAAGAGTTGCTACCTCCCAATGAATATGTATTCTCCACCGTGCCAGCTACGCTTGACGACCTAACGATCGAAAATGTCGTGCGTCATAAGTACCCCAGTCTAATCAAGGCTCTGGGTATTTTTGATAAATTGTTTGCAAAGTCAGAGAGGCAGGGCGTCACTTTTGAGAGCTTTATTGCCTGCTTTATCCGGGAAGACGCTCTATCCAAGGAGGCTCCAAAGTTTGCGAACATCGATGACCCTTTTGGGTTTGGTCTAGACAAACTGCCAGCCAAAGAAGAAGACTTGCCGCAGTTTTACATTCCGACCATGTCGACCGTGCCCATTAATGCGGTTGCGGCCCCGGCATAGATGAAGAGACCTTCTTCGTCGACTTCATTAGCCTCTGGCTCAGTTGGTTTGCGATACCGACACACCGACGTTTTATGAGAGCCTCAGTCTTCTACCCTGCTCATCGCGTAGCTGAAGGGGCAGGGTTAGTCGTTGGCATCGCGGGACTGTCACACCTCTATCATGGGTTAAGTGTTGCAGCTAACACTTTGACTTCAGATGTAGACGTTGTGAATTTCCCTTTCCATTACTTCACATCGTGGATCGAAATGCATATGCTGGGAGCACTCGCAGCACATCGACTACCAGCTTTCTATGATTCCTACACCTTCCACGGGTTATGAGATTAGTGGATGCTTCCGCTCCCGATCCGACTCAGCTAGGGGCCTTACGTGTACTGCTCAATCCATATGCAAATGAGGGCGGGATGGTGTTTAGTGATCGAGTTCTTTCTGCTCCTGCGGGGCTTATCCAGCAGCTGTTTGATCTGTCGAAAGGTGGAGCGTCGTCTTTGAAGCTTAAGGAGATTATGCACCTGTACTCGATTAGGCCGGGCTACTTGGTGTTCCGTCAGAATGATACAGCTCTTTTCATGAGGTATAATCCGTACTGCTTTGCTCGGCAGTTGGGCTATAACCAGGGTGTTCCCTTCGAGGCATTTTTTGTTGATCCTACCTTGTCTCTAGGAGTCATTCGTGACGTCATCCATCACTTTATGCGGCTGAACACTAGCTCTCTCTTCATGATCCCAGAGCCCGACTATCTCCCAAGGTCTGTGGGGTCCTTCGCGGGTTGGTATCGCCATCGGGTCGGTCCTATCATCGCCGAAGAAAGGCGGGTACTTTTCGAGTATAGAACTCCAGCTCCAACCCAAATTACCAGCCCTCCGTTGCGACCGTGGACAGTCGTTCGCCCTCTTTTAAGGGACAGCGGTTCGGTAGTTATTCCGAAAACCGCCGAAGTTGGACCAGTTCCTCGTACTACCGATATGCCAGTGCGTGCCAGAGCGGAGGCTGAAGTTCCTGGGAAAGCACCGGCAGCGACACCATTGAAGGGTGTTACAAAAGGTGAGGTCGGGCAGCGTCGTGTCAAGGCGTAAAGGGGAAAGAAACGCTCTTCTTCTAGTGTTAGCTCTGGCTCGAAAAGGAGGTAGAAGACGGTTACCGGTCTGCTCGAACTCTTGCTCGAATCTGAGGCTGTTGCCCAAGACGAACCGATATCCATGCAAGAGCCGAATGATGGTCTTCTCTTTCCGGGTTCGTCTGCCGAGGAAGCCGCACAATTGGCTGAGTCTATAAGGCGCTCACAAGACGAAACTGAGAACGTGGGTGTCCCAAAAAAACCTTACCCTCCCGTCATATTCTACGAAGATCCTCCATCACTACGGAGGGTACATATAGGTCCCCTGCGACAGGAAGATGAGATAGCCCTCAAGCAGCCCATCTCAGCCGCTTCCGAAGATGAGCTGGCACTGAAGACCGGTGGCCATGAATCTGCTTTCGAATCCCGGTGAGCACATTTCCTCAGGAAGGAACGACGGCTCGAAAAAGCCATACTAGAAGCACCTTGGCGCATCGGTATGGATGTTTTCCTCATCTTCCTTTTGGCAAGTAGTTTGTATCGCTCTCATATCTTCTTATCTTTGCGAAAACTTTGCAGGGACTTTAGCAACGACAGAGGATTTGAACCCAAGTCGCATCCTGAATGTGGATTCTATAAATGTCTCCGATGACCCACCGGTAGGTGCGGAGGAGATCGTTATAGCTGATATTCCTGCTGTGGAGCTTCCAATGGTAGCCTCTGTTCCGTCGGTGCCTGTTTTTCCAGAAGAGGTGACCTTACCGGCCGTAGATCTAATGGATCTTTCTGGTGATGGCTTGGAGATTGTGGAAAGGGTAGTTGAGACCGTCATCCCTTCATTGAAGCCTGAAGTGGCAGCCGTTGCTTCAATTGGAAGCTATCACACCAGCAAATGTCTCCGGTGATGTACCTGAAGGCACGGAGGAGGCTGCCGAAGCTGCTATCCCTCTAGTTCAAGGCGGGAGGAGCATCAAAGGTAGTCTTCTATACTTTGTTTTAATAGTCTTTCCATTATCTGAACCTTTCTTTCCTTTCAGAACTACGGGAATTGGCGGCTTCCATCGTGAATCTATTTCCCAGAAAGTCCTTCCAGGGTCTGCTCGAGATGGCTGCCCCGCAGGCGATATCTCCGCAAAGCATAGTTCTTTCTTCTGGGCAAGGTAGGTGTTATATGACCCTTTCATTTGATTATCATTCATATTTATTTTACAACGATTCCAATATGTCCTCTGCAGTTCTGAAAGCTGATAACGAAGTTGAGATCCTCAATGGGTCCGGGTTCTTTCAAACCCCCTTAGATGACTGTGGGTAAGTAAGGTTTTATCCTTGACATTGTTTTATCTACTCCATGTTTGCAAGTCTCACTGATCATTCATGGATTTTGACAACTTTGCCCCCGCTTACCCCATTATAGTCTCGTATCATTATGCCACCAGGCCCTTATGCCCAGCATGCGTCTAAAAGGATGGCGAAACAAAGTATTCACTCCTTGTCGGCTCTCATTGAAGATCTTCGTGCCGGTAGTTCAATCACAGCTGAAGAATTTGCTGCCGAAGCCAACATCTCTTTGCCTTTTCTCGCCATTTATCATAATTAAACATTGGTGCATATCTAGGTTGAATATTGTCGTCGAGTGGAGACTTGTTTACATGGCCTTGAGTACATATTCCTTCCCTCTGAGCTCTTAACTGCAAAGGCGAGCCTGCGGGGGTTGATAGAACGGTGCGCCGCCAATTTACAGTCATGTGAGAAGAGGCTCAACCAGAAATTTTCGAAGAGGGAATTAGCCTCGAATGCTTTGGGGGAACTTCAAGCTCAGCTCACTACCAAGACCACTCGTGCATACGAAATTTGGCGAGTGCTTCAAGAAGCTATCACCGAGGTGGTCGCTCTTGATAAAGCCATCATCTTTACCCGCGAGATGATTGAAGCTCATAAGGTCACTGAAAGAGAGCTCGAAAGTTGGCTTGCTTCTTATCACACTCAACAGGCTCAGGCGGGGACTTATCTTGCAGCTATAACGGAGCTTGAAGCCGAGGTCCAGTGGAAGTCCGACGAGCTTACGAGCCTACTGCACCGTCCACCGGCTTAAGCATTTTTCGTCATTGTGTATTTTTTATATTCATTTATGAATAGGAATATCTTGTATTCATTTTGATTCTTTTATGAAATGTACCTTGTATTCATTTGGATTCATGAATCAAAGAAATATTTCATTTCATGTTGGCGCTTTCTTCTCTTTGCTGTGTTATTGGCATATTACTTTAGCAAATGTGGCCTATAGACGATAGATAATAGTCCATCTTGACCTCCTTGTAGGGTAGCGATGGCTTAGGAAACAGGTTCAGGTCTGCTACCTAATACTTTTTCAACTTTATGAGCCATGAGGGTCTCATAAAGAAGTTTCTCCCTACGAGTCGAGAGGATCTCGTAGGTGTAATTTCTCCTTAGGGGTCGTGAGGACTCCTAAGTGCGTTTTCTCTTGAGAGTCGTAAGGATCTCACAAGATAGTTTTCTTTTTATGGGTTGAAAGGTTTGCGCAGGGACACTGATCTCCCTAGGGGTCAAGACAAATCGATAGGTCATTGATTGACTTGTTTCCGAGACGGAGCATAGTTCCGGGGGGGAGGTCATGGGTTGACTTGTTTCCAAGACGGAGCATTGTTCCGGCGGGGAGGTCATTGGTTGATTTGTTTCTGAGACGGAGCATTGTTCCGGTGGGGAGGTCATTGGTTGACTTGTTTTCGAGACGGAGCATTGTTCCGGCGGGGAGGTCATTGGTTGACTTGTTTTCGAGACGGAGCATTGTTCCGGCGGGGTGTTCTGGAGGGGAGGTCATTGGTTGACTTGTTTCCGAGACGGAGCATTGTTCCAGCGGGGAGGTCATTAGTTGACTTATTTTCGAGATGGAGCATTGTTCCGATCTGGGAGGTCATTAGTTGACTTGTTTCCGGGTCGAAGCATTGTTCCGACGGGAAAGTCATTGGTTGACTTGTTTCACTTTCTGCGGTGTCGGGGTTGATTTGTTTCCGAGATGGAGCATTGTTTCGGTGTGGAGGTCATTGGTTGACTTGTTTCCGAGACGGAGCATTGTTTCGGCGGCGAGGTCATTGGTTGACTTGTTTTCGAGACGGAGCATTGTTCCGGCAGGGAGGTCATTGTTTGACTTATTTCCGAGACGGAGTATTGTTTCGGCGGGGAGGTCATTGGTTGACCTGTTTCCGCTTTCTACGGTGTCGAGAAGGAACGCCACGTTGATCTTTTGGGATGCAGTTGTTGCCGTCGAGATTTGACTCTCCCTTTGACAGAGTCTGTTGGGAAATGTGATTCCCTTTTCGTTTATGCCCATGGATTGTATACAGGGGTCAGTATAGACTCGCTTGTAGGGCAAAAGTTTCATTCTTTCATTTTTTTATTTCCTTCCATGATGCTCTATCATTTCAGCTTTTTATATCGCGAAAGTCGCGATTGCCCAATCATTTCGGCTATTTTTCACGGTGCTCAATCATTTCGGCTATTTTTCTTTTTACTCGCTGCTTTTTATTGCGAGTTGCCCAATCATTTCGGCTATTTTTATATGTATTTTTGGCTCGCTGATTTTGTTGCGAGTATGGACTTGAGATCTAATACCAATCTTAGCATCAGCATCGCTGCGACTGGAATATTGCCAGGAGCGAATCATCACTTGCCGTGAAAGGACTTGGAATTTTTTACCGATTTAGGCATCAGTATCGCTACTACTAGAATGTTGCCAGGAGCGAATCATCATTTGCCTTCGCCGCTATCGAATAAAGGTGGCTTAGTAGACAGGGTTAGGGACCTGACGACTAAGGCTTTTGACTTCGTGAGCCGTAAGGGTCTCATAAAGGTATTTCTCCCTACGAGTCGTGAGGATCTCGTAGATGTAATTTCTCCTTATGGGTCATGAGGACTCCTAAGTGTGTTTTCTCTTGAGAGTCGTAAGGATCTCACAAGAGCATTTTTCCTTGCAAGTCGAGAGGACCTACAAGTGTTGTTCACCAAATAGGGGAATTTCACACCATTGGTGGAACTGGGCGAGGGAACGCTTATTTATGCCCGTGGATTGTATACAAGGGTCAATATTGACCGCTTGTAGGGCAGTTTGGGGGATACGATGGCTTAAGAACTAGTTCAAGTCCCTGTATCTTAAGACTTTTGAATCCTGTAAGCCGTGAGGGTCTCATAGGGGGGAAATTCTCCTTACAAGTCATGAGGACCTCGTAAATGTAATTTCTCCTTAGGGATCATGAGGATTCCTAAGTGTTTTGCTCCCTTGTGATTTGTAAGGATCTCACGTGGGTATTTTCTCCTTACAAGGTCCAGAGGACCCTGCAAGTGCACAGGAAATTTTTTACGGGTCTGCGCCCTTTCGGGTTTTCACAAACTCGCCGATAGCCCTGCTATTTTTACTCACGGAACCCTTTCGGGTTTTCATCCATGCCCATTTTGCTTATAGACGTACCATTTTTTTCCACGTTATCCTAAGGATGCTGCGGTTCTTAGTAGTTTAAGGACGTTACGGTCCATAGCTAGTTTCAGGACATTGCGGTCCATTGTTAGTTTTCTGCGGTAAAGTTTTGACGGATACCACTTACAGAGTTTGGTACTCAGGAAGACAGCGAGTGGACACAAGTGTCGTCATCTATTATTAACCTGGGCTGTGACTAATCAGGCTTAGTATTTCTTAAGGAATCGGCCGTTTATTGGCCGGAAGGGTTTTTCGCCATGCATATCCATGAGCAAGTAAGCCCCATCTTGGTAGACTTTGTCTATGATGTACGGGCCTCATAGTTTGGCTTGAATTTCCCCCATTTGGCACGATTGGAGATCATAGGTCTTTTGACAACTAGCATGAGTTCGCCTTGGTGGAATGTTCTCGGCCTAGTTAATCTTTCGTATGAGCGTGTCATCTTTGCTTTGTAAGCCTCTAAGTTTTGCTGCGCCATGAGATGAGTTTCATCGAGAGCATTGATCTCCTCAAGCCAAAGATGAGCATTCTCTTCGTCTGTTAGTTCGTAATGAACCGCCACTCGTAGAGAGGGTAGGTCTATTTCTAAGGGGAGTACTGCTTCCGTGCCGAATACCAATGCATACAGCGTTGTATTCATAGCCGTTTTGAACGTAGTTCGATACGCCCAGAAAGCTTCATGCAGTCTCACATGCTAGTCCTTTTTATTTTTGGACACCGTCTTCTTTATGATCTTTGTTAAGGTTTTGTTGAAAGCCTCAGCTAGACCGTTAGCTCGGGGATTATAGACCAAAGAGTATCTCCAGTCTATATTATGCTGCTGTGCAAAGCGGCTGATTCTGTGACTTCTGTAGGCCGGCCCGTTATCGGAGATAATCCGTCACGGAGTGCCGAACCGATAGATGACGTGTGTCTTGAAGAAATGGAGGACGTTCTCCGTCTTCACTTCTCTTAGCGGTATGGCTTTTGCCTACTTAGAAAAGTAATCAGTTGTCGCCAATATGAACCGATGTCCTTTGGACGACGCTGGTTCGATAGGCCCAATTATGTCGGTTCCACACATTTCGAACGGCCAGCTAGCCACTGTTGGGTGTAGCGGATTTGGATGTTAGAGGATAAAATCCCCGTGAATTTGGCACGAGTGACACTGCTTCGCATATTCGAGGCAGTCTTGAATCATTGTGGGTCAATAGTAGCCCATCCTTTTGATTTTCAGCTTCATCATTGGCCCAGCTTGATGAGAACCGCAGAGTCCATTGTGAGTTTCTTTGACAACTCCCATTGCTTCTTCCGGTCCCAGGCATCTCAACCATAGAGAGTCGAACGATCTCTTATATAGAGTATCATTGACGAAGGCGAAAGACAGAGCTCGTTTCATAAGCTGATGTCTTGATGATGCATCTTCCGGTGTTCGACGGGATTTGAAGTAGCCTATAAAGACTTCTCTCCAATCCTTAGCCCTTTCTTGGTCCTTTATTTGTAGGGTTGTTTGCTTGGTTGCTTCCTTTTCTTCAGAAAGCTCCGAAGATATTTCTGCTGGTGCGAGAACCCGACGGCTTTGCACAGCGATTCTTACATTATCGAGGTTTTCGTCAACCAGTTCTTTAGCGAGTTTAGCTAATACGTCCGCTTTGCTGTTTTCTATACGCAGTATGCTTTCTAGGGCGTAGGAAGGAATTTGCGTTAGTAATTGTTGCACTCTTTCGCCATATTTTACGAACTCTGGCTTGCACGTTTGATAGTCGCCATTTAATTGACTAACAAGCAGCTGGGAGTCTCTGTATATGAGGAGGTTTTCGATCCCCATGTCGATAGCGATCTCAAGACCTGCTATCAAAACCTCATATTCCGCTTCGTTATTTGTCCTCGGCTTTATTAAGGAAAAGGCAAAATGCATTATCCCTCTTTGCGGAGTCACTAAGATAAGGCCTACCCCAGATTTGATTATGGAGGTGTTGTGCTTTCGTTTATTCACGGATGATGCCTCATCGAAGTAAAGCTCCCATCGAGAGTCATTTTTCTCATTTTTCACGTCGAACGTATGTTCATCCGGCAACTCGCAATTTAGGGTCAAGTCGGCAGGTATCGAATGCTCAACGAGGAAGTCGGCGATGACCTGGACTTTCACTACCTTGAGAGGTCGATAGATTATCGAGAACTCCATTAAAAGGAGGGCCCATTTAGTGAGCCTTCCTGTTAGTATGGCTCTTGACATCAAATATTTGAGAGGATCCACCTTTGATATGAGATGGACCTCATGCGCCAAGGCATAATGCCGAAACTTCATTATTGCGAAGATTAACGCCAGGCAATGTTTTTCGATAGTGGGGTAGTTGTTTTCTGCCCCCTGTAGAACTCGACTCAAATAATAGAGTGCTATCTCCTTCCCTTGGTCGTTCTCCTGTGATCATAGCACGCCTAAGGAACCATCAAGGGCCGCTGTGTATAAAATGAGGGGTTTTCCCTTAACCGGAGTGGTCAGTCCCGGCGGATTCTGCAGGTACTGCTTGATTTTGTCCAGTGCACCCTGGCATTTACGATCCCAAACGAACGGGGTTCCCTTCTTCATCAGGTGACTGTAGGGGCGGCATTTTTCGGAGAGGCTGGCAATGAACCGTCGGATATACGCGAGCTTTCCTTGTAGAGACCGCATATGTTTTAGAGTTCTTGGAGAAGGCATTTCTATAATCGCTGTTCCCCTCCGAAAGACGGCCTGGACGTTAGGTCTGTGCCTGAGGTTCGGGGCAGATGCTATTTGGTTTTATCCGTCTATCTCTCCGAAGATGCCAAGTTGATTTATGGCACCGTGTATCGGAGGTTTAGACGGATGCGGCCGATGTAGCAGACTTCGTCAGATTCCCCCTCAGGGTGAGGGGTTTTTGATTGTGGGGACGCTCTTCCCTGCAGGCGCAAGCCCCTGCAGTTAATTACGCTACCGCATCGCGGTAACAACTTTCTCATTCTCCAGAATTTCACTTCGTGTCGTGTGTGTTTGTTTTGTTTGCGGTTGCCCGTGGATTGTATACGGAGACTGAGTAATGCCGTCGCCCGTAGGACGTAGATTAGTCCAAATCCGTATTTACTTAGATTTGGGTTTGGTGTTTTTAGTTTAAGGATGCATTAGTCGCATTGCGGCTAAGATCAACTTAAACCTTCGTTAAGGATACATTAGTCATGTTCTAGACTAAGATCAACTTAACATAGTGATTGATTTAATTATCTGGCCGTCGGGACTCGTCACCTCTCTGACGTCGTTGATGGATTACAACGACAGGCGTCTGAGGAGTTCAGAGATGTACCCTTGAACCAAAGTTGATTTGGGGTTTTATTGTTTATTTAAAGATCTAAGGACACATTAGCCGTAGCTGGGGCTAAGGTCAACTTAGACGGGACCGTTTAGATCCGACAAGAGAGCATTTGGGCTCTATTGTGCCAGTTTAAGGACGTGGCGGTCCATTGCCAGTTTTAGGGACGTGGTGGTCCATTATTAGTTTAGGGACGTTTCGGTCCGTTGCTAGTTTAAGGACGTAGTGGTCCATATTCCAGTTTAGGGACGTAGTGGTCCATCGCCAGTTTAGGGACGTGATGGTCCGATATTAGTTTAGGGACGTTTCGGTCCGATATTAGTTTAGGGACGTTTCGGTCCACGAGTTTAAGGACCCCGCAATCCATATCGATGTGTGGTCGTTGGGACCCGTCACCTCTTTGACGTCGTTGAGGAATTACAACGACGGATGTCAAAGGAGTTCGGAGATGTACCCTCGAACCGGATGTAAATTGATTTAGAAGAGCAATTTTGCTCAGTCAATTTAATTTAAGGACTTATGGCCAAAATTGGGCTAAGTCCAGTTGAAATGTTTAACATTTTATTTGCTTTTGCATTGCATTTTTTAATTTTTATTTGGGCCTTGCCCAGAAAGGATGCAGAGCATCAATTTATTTTGGGCTCTGCCCTTTTAGGAATGATGCAAGGCATCAATTTTATTTGGGCTCTGCCCTTGTATAAAGGATGCAAAGCATCAATTTATTTGGGCTCTGCCCATTTATTGCCTTGCAATTTATTTTGGCCTGTCAGGTCATTTTGGTTTGGGCCTTGCCCTTTAGAAAATGCATTGCATTTATCAAGCGCTTTGCGCCAATCAAAAAGCACAACAGTGCAAATTTATAAGCACAAAGCACTATTAATTTGAGAATCTTTTAGATTCAAGAACCAATGGTTCATAAAAGAAGTGCAAAGCACTATTTGATTTCTTGATCTAATTTAGATCAAAGAATAACAAGTTTTTTCCTTTTTATTTCAAGAACCAAAGGTTCATAAAAGTGCAAAGCACTATTAATTTAAGAACCTTTTAGGTTCAAGAACCGATGGTTCATAAAACAAGTGCAAGGCACTGTTTTTTTTAGATCTAAGAAAAAACAAGTTTTTCTAGTTTTTCTTATCATAGAGAACCAAAGGTTCATGAAAGTGCAAAGCACTATTAATTTAAGAACCTTTTAGGTTCAAGAACCGATGGTTCATAAAACAAGTGCAAGGCACTATTTTTATTTATTTATTTATTTATCGTTAAAGATCTATGATCTTGTTCATAAGAGAGTTTTCTCTTCTTTAAAAGGTTTTTACCTTTTTTTTTATTCTTCAAGAGTTCTCTTCTCTTTTCTTTTTAGCAAGATGTCCCTTCTTTGAATTGAGGTCTAGGGTCCTTTTTATAGTGCCCATAAATTAGTTAAAGTTTGTTAAAGAGATTATTCTCTAAGTGATTTGGGAAATTTTCCCCACCGTCGGATCTTTAATCCAAAGGTCTCTGTTTTACAGAAGAAATCTTATTGTTTTAACAAAAACAGAAAAGATTTTCTCAAATCTTTATTCTGTTTTTGCAATAAAAAATTTTATTTTATTTTATATTTTTTTTTTATTTTTTATTTTTTTATTTTTTTGCTTGCGCAACTGCGCGTTGACACGTGTCGCGCAACTGCGCAGTTGCGCACTGCGCAGCTGCGTGACACGTGTCGCGCAGTTGCGCAGTTGCGCACTGCGCAGCTGCGTGACACGTGTCGCGCACCTGCGCACTGCGCAGCTGCGTGACACGTGTCGCGCAACTGCGCAGTTGCGCATTTTTTTTTCTTTTTTTTTTTTTTTTTTTTTTAGCTTTGCTCTTATTGGAGAAAGAACAGAAGCATTGCTTCTTTTTCCACCTTGGAATTTAAACAGAGCTTTGCTCTGATTGAGGCAAACAAATGCCCCCCCACCGTTGCGCTTACGTGGTCTCCTAACGTGAGTGCAGCGGTGGCCGACTCCGAACCGTCGCGCCATCTTTTGGAAGCTGAAAGGGCACTTGATGCCTATAAATAGGGCCTTTGGTCCCTTAGATGATTCTCATCTCTAAAATTTTACTTTCAGAACTCAGAGCCCTGCTCTCTTGTTTAAACACTTTTAAAAGTTCAAACTTTTAGAGAATTTTAGGTAAAAATATTAATTTTAATTAAATTAAATCAATTTTAAGAGCATTGCTCTCAATAAATCCCAGATCTAAAGAAGACCCATTTAGGGTTTCACTTAGTAGAGCTTTGCTCTAAGGGGGGTCTATAGAAGACTAAGGAAAGCCCTATTAGAGTTCCATTAATAGAGCTTTGCTCTCTAAAAGATTTTCCTTGGATTTTCTTAATTCATTAATGGAGCTTTGCTCCTCCCAAATCATATAAAAGAACTTTTGAGAATTCTTAATGGATCTTGGAACTTAAATATGGCATTTTATTTCTCAGTGCATTATATCGTTTTGCTTAATCAGTCTTTCTGATAATTCTGTTGATTCTCTTTCACAGGAACAATGTATGCTCTTAACGAGATCATCTCTCATGAGGACATCCGCCGACTTGGCCGCTCTCAAAATCAGGAGTTCACAAACGAGGAGTGTGCTGAAATAATGAGTCGCTTCGACGCACATAACGGTCCACTGCATCCCCGACGTTCCTTTCTTCTTAAACTTATCGTGGGAGCTATCTGGAAAGCGCTTCCCCTATTCTGTTCCGGCGTGCCGCTTAGAGCGTTGGATGCCGCTGAGGACAAGGCGTACTCCGTGTACCTATTGAACTTTATCTCGAAGAGACGGCAAGACAGTCTTATCGACCTCTTGCACAAGGTCTTTCAACAGTCTGACATACTCGCTGCTTATCGGAGGGTGGAAGACATCGGAAGGGACCCTGACGTTTGTGCTCGCGAAAGGAAGCACACTAGGATGGTCCGCGAGGCTTGGAAAGTCATAGATAGGATCGCTTTTGAATTCCTGAATCCATGCCCTGGATCTGAGGTTATTCCATTGTAACTTTCGTTTATTATTCTTATGACTGTAAGAACTTCGGGCAATATTAATGAAATTTTTTTTTTATTTTTTTTTATCCCAGCTTGTCTTTATTATATATCTTTGTCCTGAGTCTTTTTGCCCATGCATGAATGAATACGTCCTGAACGCTTGATCAAACGTAAATCGGGTGTTCTTTCTGTTGCTTTTCCTCTTTCTCAGCATGTCGTCATGATTAGCAGGTAATAGAGTAAGCTTCTTGATTTCTTCATGAGATAGCGAGGGCTTAGGCCGCAGGTTCAGATCTGCTGCCTAAGACTTTTCAACTCTATGAGCCGTGAGGGTCCCATAGAGACTTTTCTCCCTACGGATCGAGAGGATTTCGTAGGCGGGTTTTTCTCCTTAAGAATCGTGAGGATTCCTAAGTGTGGTTTTCTCTTGTAAGTCGTAAGGATCCTACAAGAGAATTTTTCCCTCTTACGAGTCGAGAGGACTTGTAAGCGGTTATTTCCCTCCTTGTCGAAGTTCGACGTTGGAGAGTGAGACCCGTGAATAGTATGCAAGAGACCAGTTTGGATTGACTTGCAGGGCCCCATTGCTCAAAAAGCAAGCTTTTCAATCCTTGCTGTCTAAGACTTTATCTCACGAGTCGAGCCGCCTCGACAATTTTTCACAAGTCGAGACGAATCGAACGTTTCTCGCAAGAACATCTTAACGTCGCATTTAACCTCTGCTCTTTACGACAGAAGCCCGTTAAGGTTGGTGGTACTTAGGGTTTTGGCCATCGTACCGTCGCATAAGCTGATATAGTCCTCGATAGGCAATCGTGCTGTTCGAGTAGCCCTGCGACTGCCGTGTCTCTGATCCCTTCGGAGGCTGGACAAGACGTCTTCAAGCAATCCTCCTTGGCAGTTTGACCGTCGGAAGAGCAAGCGCTAGGAATTTGCCATGCCGCTTTTTACTCGAGGTTAGGCTCATTTTGGAGAGCCCCGATGAGTCATAACCACTCCGCGCTGGTGTGGGATGATCTCCGATAGTCTTTCAGGCTTTATATGACTTGCCGTTAAGACCCTGAAGCTAGGAATTTGGCCTTTGCTTCGTTTGCTGGCATTGCGTCCTCTGTATCGAGACGAATGTCATGGTGGGAACTAGGGATTTTGCCGTGGCTCCATTTGTTTGATGACGTTGCGTCTGCTGTGTCGAGACGAACGTTGGGGTGACATCTCGTCTGCTGTATCGAGACGATCGTCGAGGTGGTGACCACTCTGTGCTGGTGCAAGATGATCTCCGGTTGTCTTTCCGGTTTTATATGAGTTACCGTCAAGACGTCGAAGCTAGGAATGTGGCCTTCGCATCGTTTGCTTTGGTGTGTTCAAATCCTGTTGGAGGACGAACGCTGGGGTTAACATTTCGTCTGCTGTATCGAGACGAACGTCAAGGTGGTGACCACTCTGTGCTGATGCGAGATGATCTCCGATTGTCTTTCCGGTTTTATGTGAGTTACCGTAAAGACGTTGAAGCTAGGAATGTGGCCTTCGCTTCATTTGCCTTGTCATGTCTGAATCCCTGCTGGAGGAAGAACGCTGGGGTCGACATCTCGTCTGCTGTATCGAGACGGACGTCGAGGTGGTGACCACTCTGTGCTGGTGCGAGATGATCTCCGGTTGTCTTTCTGGTTTTATATGAGTTACCGTAAAGACGTTGAAGCTAGGAATGTGGCCTCCGCTTCATTTGCCTTGTCATGTCTGAATCCCTGCTGGAGGAAGAATGCTGAGGTTGACATTTCGTCTACTGTATCGAGACGAACGTCAAGGAGGTGACCACTTCATGTGAGATGGTCTCCGATTGTCTTTCCGGTTTTATGTGAGTTACCGTAAAGACGTTGAAGCTAGGAATGTAGCCTTCGCTTCATTTGCTTACACTGCGTCTGGTGTATTGAGACGAATGCTGAGGTGGAGCTGGGATTTTGCCATCACTCCGCTTTGTTTCGACCGTGAGGTCTTTTGTTGACGTTGCATCTGCCTCCAGCTGGACTGCGGAGGAACGCTGTTGTTGACATTGCGTCTACTGTATCGAGACGAATGCTGAGGTGAAGCTGGGATTTTGCCATCGCTCCGCTTGATGGTGTAACATCTGTGTCCTGTTGGAATGAGGAGGCACACCGTTGTTGGTCTCTAGGCTGTAGACGTTGACGCCGAGACCCTGAAGCTCGGGATCTTCGTTTGCTTCATTTGTTGACATCGTGTCTGTAATATTGCGACAAATGTCGAGAGAAGGTCTCTAGGTTATCTATGAACCGTCGAGATTTGGCTTCGCTTTATGGTGGAGCCTGTTGGGAAGGTATTGTTCCCTTTTATCTGTGCCCCTGGATTGTATACAGGGATCGATGTGATTTCACCTGTAGGGCAAAAGTTTCATTCTTTTATTATTTTTTTTATTCTTTCCGCGATGCTCTATCATTTCAGCTTTTTATATCGCGAAAATCGCGATTGCCCAATCATTTCGGCTATTTTTCGCGGTGCCCAATCATCTCGGCTATTTTTTCTTTTTACTCGCTGTTTTTTTATTGCGAGTTGCCCAATCATTTCGGCTGTTTATTTTATTTTTACTCGCTGTTTTTTTATTGCGAGTTGCCCAATCATTTCGGCTGTTTATTTTATTTTTACTCGCTGTTTTTTATTGCGAGTTGCCCAATCATTTCGGCTATTTAATATACATTTTCAGCTCGCTGATTTTTATCGCGAGCGTAGAACTCGAAATCTGGTGCCAATCTCAGCATCAGCATCGCTACAACCGGAATATTGCGAGGAGCGAATCATCATCTGCCATGAAAGGACCTGGAATTCGATACCGATTTAGGCATCAGCATCGCTACAACTGGGATATTGTCAGGAGCGAATCATCATCTGCCATGAAAGGACTTGGAATTTGATATCGGTTTAGACATCAACATCGCTACAACTGGAATATTGCCAGGAGCGAATCATCATTTTCCTCTGTCGATGTTGAACAAAGGTGGCTTAGTAAACAGGGTTAAGGGTCCTGTCGGCTAAGGCTTCTGACTTCATGAGCCGTAAGGGTCTCACAAAGGTATTTCTCCCTACAAGTCGTGAGGATCTTGTAGGTGTGTTTTCTCCTTAGGGATCGTGAGGATTCCTAAGTGTATGTTCCCCTGTAAGTCGTAAGGATCTTACAAAAGGATTTTCTCCTTGTAAGTCGAGAGGACTTACAAGTGTTGTTTGCTGTACAAGCATATCCCTAGTCACGGATGGGACTTTGTTAGGGAAATATTTATTCGTGCCCGTGGATTGTATACAAGGGTCATTATGAGCCGCTTGTAGGGCAATATTGGAAGTTTGTGGGGGTTTGCTTAAGCACAGGTTTAGGTCTCTGTGACTTAAGACTTTCAAATCATATGAGCCGTGAGGGTCACATAAGAGAGTTCTCCTTACGAGTCGTGAGGATCTCGCAAGTGTATTTTCTTCTTAGGAATCGTGGGGATCCCTAAGTGTGTTGCTCCTTTGTGAGTCGTAAGGATCTCACGCAGGTGGTTTCTCCTTACAGGGTCGAGAGGATCCTATAAGTGTTTCTTAACGAGGTTGCGCCCTTTCAGGTTTTCACAAACACTCGCCGGTAGCCCTGCTGTTTTTACTCACGGAGCCCTTTCGGGTTTTCATCCGTGCCCATTTTGCTTATGGACATACCTTCTTTTTTTTCTTTTTCTTTTTTTTTTTTATATACGAGGTCGCGCCCTTTCGGGTTTTCACGAACACTCGCCGGTAGCCCTGCTGTTCTTACTCACGGAGCCCCTTCGGGTTTTCATCCGTGCCCATTTTGCTTGTGGACATACCGTTATTATTATTTTTTATTTTTATTTTATTTATTTATTTTTTTTTAACGTCAGCCTGAAGATGCTGCGGGTTGGGAGTAGTTTAACGACGTTTCGGTCATTCGCAAGTTTTAGGACATTGCGGTCCGTCATTAGTTTAAGGACATCTCGGTCCGTTGTTAGTTTAAGGACGTTTCAGTCCGTTATCCAGTTTTAGGACGTAGTGGTCCGTTAGGCTTTCTCTATGAATGAGCATGATGCCCCCGGCGTGTCCATATTTTTCAGAGCATGCGGTTGTGGCGGGTTCACCTTCCAAATTTCGGACAACGCGAACTTGCCCTGTTGGTATTGGTCTTCAACCCAGTTCTTGAAGACGTAGCAATCCTCGATCAGATGACCTACCGTTTGGTGGTAAGGGCAATAATTAGGATTATTAATATCGTCTGGCCGCAATGGACGTTTTGGACTCGGCAGATTGATGAGTCTGTTGCACACTGCCCGCTCGAACAGTCCCCTTGTTTTATCTTGCGGAAACGAGTAAGGGCGTTTCAACTTTTCCTGGAGGGATTGCCGCTTGTTGCTTTGGCAAGCAACCGGTCTAGGGTCACCTGATTGTTGTTGAGCGCTGGCGACGAGGGCCTTTTTTCCTTTTCCTTTATTCTTTTTGCTCGGTCCCTTGTTTACGGGGCCGAGATTTTTTCCGAATAGCGTGCGATTACATGGCTGAGCGTTCCCGCAGCTTCTCAATTCCTTTATTTTCGAAATAGATTCCTCGAGGGAAAAGTTGGGGATAGCTTCTTCGTCAGAGTCGCTTCCAAAGGTGACAATTTATGATCCCTTGAAGTCGGCTATATGACAGTCGGCGGTAGCTCTTTTGCGCTCATCTATCGCATTTTTCCGATGTCCACAAGCTTCACACTTTGTCCTGTCGAAGTGTCGCTTTTGAGCGACATACCCTTGCCACCAACAGTTAAAGGATTCGCAGTCTTCGGTAGGATGTATAATCTTCTGATGATATAAACAGAAGTTAGGGTGCATCTCTATCTCAGAGAAAGGATTTTCTTCGGAGGGCGGTAGCTTCATTCCTACTGATAGAGCTTTGGCGAACCGTTTCCTCGTCTTGAATTTGTTTTTACCCTCAGGGTATGGCTTTTGATTTGACGGGAATACCTTGGTTCTTTCCAGTATGGCCATTTCATGCTCTTGATTGGCTTTTGCTTTCAGACGAATTTCATTTAGGAAGGCATCAATCAACTTGTCTGACGGCCGCGGAATTTCTGTTTCAGGGTCCTCCATTGATTTCTCAGCGCAAGGATCCTCCTCATCATCCGTCAGTGAATGAGAAATCACATGACAAGTCGCTACGTAGTCTTCGGATTCATCCGATAAGTTTTTTCCATCGTTTTCATCCTCGACGAAAGAACAAGTTGCCCCCGGCGTGTCCGTCTTCTTTGGAGAGTGCGGCTGTGGGGGGTTTACCTTCCAGCTTTCAGACAGCGTGAACTTGCCTTGCAGGTATTGATCCTCGATCCATCCCTTAAAGACGAAACAATCCTCAATCGGGTGACTTACCGTTTGGTGGTAAGGGCAATAATTGGGATTATTAAGATCGCCTGGCTGCGACAGACGCTTTGGACTCGGCAGATTGATGAGTCTGTTACGCACTGCCAGCTCAAACAGTCTTCTCGTTTTATTCTGAGGAAACGAGTAAGGACGTCCTAGCCTCTCTTCGAGGGATGGGCGTGGACGCACGTTGTTTTGGCGAGCGACCGGCTTTGAGTTGCTCGACTGTTGCTGGGCGTTGGCGATGATGATCGCTTTTCCTTTCTCATTTCGGGGATCGGGTCTTGGAGGAGACGGTCTATGGCCCATCTGGTCCATTTGGGCTAATTTGTCGATCAAGGCCTGGAAGGTGGTCGGCCTGAAGAACATCATGAATTGCGAGATGGTCGCTTGCGGATCGAGAGTGCCCACAAACATGCCTACCGCAGGTGCCTCTTCTATGCGTTGTTCGCATTTCGACCATAGGTTCCGCCATCGTGTTGCGCATTGGACCCACGTTTCGCTTGGCCTTATCCTGGCATTTATCAGTGCTGTTATCGGAGTGCGTTCACTAGCACTCGCGAATCTTTGTGTAAACAGCAGCTCCATCTCTACAAATGTTTTGATAGAGTCGTTAGGCAGCTCCGAATACCATTCAAAGGCTGTTTCTGCTAAGCTGCCGACGAATTGACGTAGCAACAATTTGTCATCGCCTCCAGTATTGCCGCATAAGGCCCTGAATTGAACGACATGCTGTTGCGGATTCCCTGTCCCTTTATATACGTGGAATTTAGGGATCGTATATCCTGGCGGGTAATTAATTTGGTCATACCAGCTCGGATACGGTCGTCCGGTCCTAACAGTTTGCCCAGCCGCTTCATTCGCCTGATGAACCCGGATCTGCTGAGCTATATATTCGTCTAGGTCGACTTTGGAGATTGCCTCCTCTTTGGCTGTTGATAGAGCCGGCGGAGGATTTGACGTTTCTCCCCTGTCGTCTTCAAGGACGATCGGAGGATCTTCAGCAGGAGGGTCCGGCTGTAACATCATCCCTACCATATCTTGGAAGAGGAGCGCCATCTGTTTTATGTTAGCCGCTTGCTCTGCAGCTTCTTTGTCCCTCTTTTCGAGGACTCTGCGTAAAAAGTCAGCGTCGGTTTCTTGTTCTTGACGCTCATCCGAAGACGTTTCAGAGCTTTCTTTTGGCTCAGTGAGTGCAGCCATTGTAGTCATCATTTCCTGAAGCTTTTGTTGTTGCTCCTGGGCTTTCGTCACGGATCGGGTGAGCGGTCGGTGGCCCGTAGAAGTGCGGCTTTCCTCCTTTCCAGAAGCCATATAAACAGTATGCACCACCATGCCCCCAGACTTGGGGCGTTTGTGTTCGGTGTCTTTGCGATTTGCCGAAGACACAGGGGCTTTTTGCGGCCTCCTTTTTTGAGTGATTGGAGTTAAGGGAGCCGTTGTAGTGGGCACCCGAGTAGCTTTTGCTTCTTGTGGTTTGACAGAGTAATCCTTCCCCTGCCGAACCTTCATATTTTTCTGTCGTCGGAGGCAGTCTCGATCGATCACCGACTCTTGGACCTGTCGCCAGACTTTGTAAATTTTAGAGGACAGCCGTTGAGAGGGCTGCTCTAGCTTCTTCTCTGGAGTATTCTCCACAGGTGAAGGAGTTCGTTTCAACATCGCAGTAGGAGAGTTTCTGCGCACCTTGTTGAGCAGTTCAAAGCTGTTCTTGGTTGGAACAGCAGCATCGATTCTCACCATCGGAGTTGGAGGAGTAAGTCCAGAGGGGGAGTTGCCCCCAGCCTTCCTCACTCGGTGCCAGTAGCGACGTCGGGCATGTCGTGCTGATGGAGTTGTTTCAGCTATAGGGGTGACCTCCTCATGCCCCCTGTGTTGGTCAGAATATACTGGTACCAGCTTTTTAAAGATCGACGTCCGTTGAACGGGGACGGCCAACTTGTCAGAAGCGGACTTCTGAACATGGGAAGCAACCTTGGTGATTTTTCTAGGAACGTGAGTTGGAATGGCTATTCGCTTCGGGATAACGCCTTCTGGTATGGCAGGCTTCTTCATGGGCCCGATGGAGCACTGGCCTAATCCATTAAAACCTGAAGCAGTGGAGTTGGACGACCTATTGAAAGGGGTCGCCGCAGTGGTAAGTCGATCGAAGACCGACTTCTTTGGAGCTTCTTGCAATGTCATTGGGGCGTTGAAGCTCATTGGTGGGAGCATGGTCCCAAAAAATAGTCCAGTGGTGGTTTGAGCCACCTGCTCCACCGGCATTTTGAAAAGGGAGGCCGCTTAGGGCCCATAAGTCACTCCTCCAGTAATGACGGAGCGAGAGCTGTTGCTGCAGGCGATGCAGTTCGAAGCCATTGATCTTCTGTTTTCTGCACGGAGCAAGACACCAAATCTTAGTACCTTGAATCCACAGGCAATCACAGCAAACCGCGATTTGTTCGCGAACACGACACACGAAGTGTGGAGTGGAAAGAGGAAGAGGTCCCACCGGGCGTGCCAGAATCTGTTCCCCTCCGAAAGACGGCCTGGACGTTAGGTCTGTGCCTGAGGTTCGGGGCAGATGCTATTTGGTTTTATCCGTCTATCTCTCCGAAGATGCCAAGTTGATTTATGGCACCGTGTATCGGAGGTTTAGACGGATGCGGCCGATGTAGCAGACTTCGTCAGATTCCCCCTCAGGGTGAGGGGTTTTTGATTGTGGGGACGCTCTTCCCTGCAGGCGCAAGCCCCTGCAGTTAATTACGCTACCGCATCGCGGTAACAACTTTCTCCTTCTCCAGAATTTCACTTCGTGTCGTGTGTGTTTGTTTTGTTTACGGTTGCCCGTGGATTGTATACGGAGACTGAGTAATGCCGTCGCCCGTAGGACGTGGATTAGTCCAAATCCGTATTTACTTAGATTTGGGTTTGGTGTTTTTAGTTTAAGGATGCATTAGTCGCATTGCGGCTAAGATCAACTTAAACCTTCGTTAAGGATACATTAGTCATGTTCTAGACTAAGATCAACTTAACATAGTGATTGATTTAATTATCTGGCCGTCGGGACTCGTCACCTCTCTGACGTCATTGATGGATTACAACGACAGGCGTCTGAGGAGTTCAGAGATGTACCCTTGAACCAAAGTTGATTTGGGGTTTTATTGTTTATTTAAAGATCTAAGGACACATTAGCCGTAGCTGGGGCTAAGGTCAACTTAGACGGGACCGTTTAGATCCGACAAGAGAGCATTTGGGCTCTATTGTGCCAGTTTAAGGACGTGGCGGTCCATTGCCAGTTTTAGGGACGTGGTGGTCCATTATTAGTTTAGGGACGTTTCGGTCCGTTGCTAGTTTAAGGACGTAGTGGTCCATATTCCAGTTTAGGGACGTAGTGGTCCATCGCCAGTTTAGGGACGTGATGGTCCGATATTAGTTTAGGGACATTTCGGTCCGATTTTAGTTTAGGGACGTTTCGGTCCGGTATTAGTTTAGGGACGTTTCGGTCCGATATTAGTTTAGGGACGTTTCGGTCCACGAGTTTAAGGACCCCGCAGTCCATATCGATGTGTGGTCGTTGGGACCCGTCACCTCTTTGACGTCGTTGAGGAATTACAACGACGGATGTCAAAGGAGTTCGGAGATGTACCCTCGAACCGGATGTAAATTGATTTAGAAGAGCAATTTTGCTCAGTCAATTTAATTTAAGGACTTATGGCCAAAATTGGGCTAAGTCCAGTTGAAATGTTCAACATTTTATTTGCTTTTGCATTGCATTTTTTAATTTTTATTTGGGCCTTGCCCAGAAAGGATGCAGAGCATCAATTTGTTTTGGGCTCTGCCCTTTTAGGAATGATGCAAGGCATCAATTTTATTTGGGCTCTGCCCTTGTATAAAGGATGCAAAGCATCAATTTATTTGGGCTCTGCCCATTTATTGCCTTGCAATTTATTTTGGCCTGTCAGGTCATTTTGGTTTGGGCCTTGCCCTTTAGAAAATGCATTGCATTTATCAAGCGCTTTGCGCCAATCAAAAAGCACAACAGTGCAAATTTATAAGCACAAAGCACTATTAATTTAAGAATCTTTTAGATTCAAGAACCAATGGTTCATAAAAGAAGTGCAAAGCACAATTTTATTTCTTGATCTAATTTAGATCAAAGAATAACAAGTTTTTTCCTTTTTATTTCAAGAACCAAAGGTTCATAAAAGTGCAAAGCACTATTAATTTAAGAACCTTTTAGGTTCAAGAACCGATGGTTCATAAAACAAGTGCAAGGCACTGTTTTTTTTAGATCTAAGAAAAAACAAGTTTTTCTAGTTTTTCTTATCATAGAGAACCAAAGGTTCATGAAAGTGCAAAGCACTATTAATTTAAGAACCTTTTAGGTTCAAGAACCGATGGTTCATAAAACAAGTGCAAGACACTATTTTTATTTATTTATTTATTTATCGTTAAAGATCTATGATCTTGTTCATAAGAGAATTTTCTCTTCTTTAAAAGGTTTTTACCTTTTTTTTTTATTCTTCAAGAGTTCTCTTCTCTTTTCTTTTTAGCAAGATGTTCCTTCTTTGAATTGAGGTCTAGGGTCCTTTTTATAGTGCCCATAAATTAGTTAAAGTTTGTTAAAGAGATTATTCTCTAAGTGATTTGGGGAATTTTCCCCACCGTCGGATCTTTAATCCAAAGGTCTCTGTTTTACAGAAGAAATCTTATTGTTTTAACAAAAACAGAAAAGATTTTCTCAAATCTTTATTCTGTTTTTGCAATAAAAAATTTTATTTTATTTTTTTTTATTTTTTTATTTTTTTATTTTTTTGCTTGCGCAACTGCGCGTTGACACGTGTCGCGCAACTGCGCAGTTGCGCAACTGCGCACTGCGCAGCTGCGTGACACGTGTCGCGCAGATGCGCAGTTGCGCAGCTGCGTGACACGTGTCGCCCAACTGCGCAGTTGCGCACTGCGCAGCTGCGTGACACGTGTCGCGCAACTGCGCACTTTTTTTTTTTTTTTTTTTTTTTTAGCTTTGCTCTTATTGGAGAAAGAACAGAAGCATTGATTCTTTTTCCACCTTGGAATTTAAACAGAGCTTTGCTCTGATTGAGGTAAACAATCGCCTTGATCTTTGATGGGTCTATTTCGATGCCTCTGTGTCATATGACGAACCCTAGGAACTTGCCTGAGGAAACTCCAAATGCGCATTTTAGAGGGTTCATCTTCAGGTTATACTTACGAAGACGTTGGAACATTATTTTCAAATGCTCCCGGTGTTCTTCATACGATTTGCTTTTCACCACAAGGTCATCGACATAGCATTCGACACTTTCATGTATGAGGTCATCAAAAATCTTTGTCATAGCCCTCTGATAGGTAGCGCCGGCGTTCTTCAGACCGAAAGGCATCACATTGTAGCAGAATATGCCTAGAGGAGTCCGGAAAGCGGTATGCTTCTGGTCTTCGAGTTGCATCTTTATTTGATTGTACCCCGATGATCCATCCATGAAGGAGAAGACTTCGTGAGTGGACGTGTTATGTATCATCAACTCGGTAACCGGTACAGGAAAGTCATCCTTCGGGTAAGCTTTATTGAGGTCTTGGAAATCCACGCAGATGCGCACCATCCCATTTTTCTTGATCACTGGGACAATGTTGGCGATCCAGTCGGGGTATTGAACTTCTTGGATGAAGCCGGAGTCAATTAGCTTCTTGACTTTGGCGTTGATACTCATTTCAAGTTCGAGCCGCATTCTTCTTGGCGCTTGTTTGACTGGCTTGATGTCCAGAGATATCGCCAATTTTTGCACAGCTATTTCTGGATCTAGTCCCGGCATCTCGGAGTAGTTCCATGCGAAGCAGTATTTATACTGCATGAGCGCATCTTTTAGCATAGCCGCCTACTCTTTAGACAACAGCTCACTGACGAACGTTGGTCGTGGGTCGTTTGCCATCCCCAAGTCGAATTTTCAGGTTGTCCGCCGTGGTGTGTATCCCATCTTCCAATTGTTTTGGCGCAGGTGGAAATTCTGAGATTACCTCGTCTTCATCCTCATTTTCGAAGCACCAGGAGAGGTCATCCATATTCTCATGCTCTCCTTCTTCCGACAGCGTTATCACATGACAGGTACAAGATCGTTTCCAAGACCGATGTTAATCTTGTTCTACTCTTGCTATATACGTTGCTTTTGGTACATGCTTTTGTGGTGGGACTACCTTCCAACTATTTGATAGAGCAAACCTGCCTTGCTGATATTGGTCTTCGACCCAGTTTTTGAAGGTGAAGCAGTCTTCAAGAGGATGTCATATTGCTCGGTGATAGGAGCAATAATCCGGGTGATGAACCTCGTTTTCTTGATCGGGGTGCCGAGATTCTGGGAGTGTCATCATTTGATATTTCATGACAAGGTCAAAGATTCTCCTTGTCTTGTCTCGAGGGAAAGAATATGCTCGACCCATCTTTTTCATAAGAGACGGATTCCGGCTGACCTTTTCTCGATCGCGTAGCCTTTTGGATCCGTTTTGCCACTGTCGAACGTTTTTTCCGTTCTTTAACTTGTTTTTGCCTCCGCGTCGGGCCTTTTTCTTGTCTTGGGAATACATGGCGGGCTGACGGTGAAGGGCATTGTCATCCTCCATAGCCTGTTGAAGGAAGCGTTGCATCTTTGCTTTCTCATAAATGGCCATTTCGCGGCTGTGGTCGTTCCAAACCTTTTGACTCGCTTCCCTTACTAGCTTGTCCATCTGTTCTCCAAATGACGGACACGGCATTTTTATGCAAGGACCTCGTTCTGGATCAACGTCAGCGTCTTTTAAAAGAGCATCCCCTTCTTCATCGGGGTCATTTATGACATGGAAGCCATGGAATTGCTCCCATTTCTTTGACTGGAAATATCCATGCCCAATCGTTTCCATTTTCCCGTTGAGCAATTTTCACGAGTTTCGGGGATGTTCCAAATCCTGTTGTAAAACTGAGCTTGTCGAGCAGTCTATTTGAAAGGTACGTCTTGGCATCTTAATAACCTTCTCAATCCCTCCGTTAGTATGCGGTCCACAGTGTTGGAGATAGTGCCCTCAGAGTCAATTATTGGATCACAGGCACGTGATTGCAATGATTGAGGGAGGACCTGTCCCAGTAGGACAGTCTTACTCGAGATGATAGTATGCTATCTGGTTTATCTTTATCATCGTGTACTGCTTTAGGTGACCTGACAGGTCACTATTGCACGTTGATAGAGCCCCTAGGATTCATGCTTGACTGCCAGCAGTATGAGGGCGATCATATACGTGGGAGCTGGTAGTCTATAAGCACATCCTTAAATGGTCCCTAGTCGTGGGAGTTTCGAGACAGGGCATCGATTCTCCAGAGTAGACTAGTGTATACATTCGAGACCCCGACGAGGGGCGGTGGCCGGTCTCACAAGCCACTGGTGTCAGTTGGTTCACCTAAGATGTATACAGGTGCTCATTGGGTTATGAGTACACCGGACAGGACTCGCCGGGAACATGCTAGTTGGTCTTATACCTGATGTCAGATAGCAGTTCCCTGGTGACATGTGTACAGGTTAGTTCATCGACCTGAGGATCGTCATTTATCTCGTGTGAGTTCCCACTGTACTTTGATTACTACCCTACCACGCTCAAAGAAGACGTGCAAACAGGTTTTAGTTGGGTACAGTCCCGAGCCACATGGAGGCAGTGAGCAGATCTTCGGGGGTTCGTCTCTCCCGGTATTAGGGGTGAGGTCGCGCTGTGTCTAGGAGAGCCAGAACATGAAAAGTCCTTGGCCAAGGCAGGAGATTTACTGGTAGGTATTCCAGTAGTATCTCAGGGTGTTCTGGGCTGCACTCCGACACGACTTGTACCGTTTTTGGGGGTCTGACTTTTACCAACCCCCTAGGCCCGCCATGCGATGCTCATAGACGAACGGACCGGACTATACGGATATTGTCACTGACAGGCTCAGTAGGGTGTCAGCATGAGTTCGCTCACAGACGTCCCTTTTGGTCAATACCTGGTAGCCCGTTACGTATAGGCTAATACCTCTGACGTGCTAGTGGTTAAATCCACAACCAAGGTGTTGACGAGTCTTTAGAGTCCCCCACAGACCAGTTTCTCAAGTTTCGGGCGAAACGCTGTAGAGCCCGTATGGAGATATGGCAGGGTTCAATCAGATACGTGCGGTATTGCACGGATCAGGATCGGACGGATAATACTAGCAGGCTTTGGTTTAAGCCGGATCCTAGTATTGTATAGTGTAGATTTTGTCTCATTGCATTTGTATTCGGTCGGAATACAGATGCGGGTGTGTATACACAGTATCGGGGTTTTCCTGTAATTTATTACGGGACCAGTTTTCTGGAGTTGCCAGTTTGCTTTCCGTTTCGGCCATATTTCTTTGTATCTTTCATTGGCCGAAGATTGGTGGAGGAGGGCTTATTTGCATTTGTGCAAATAAGCATTTGTGAAGGGTGTTATTTGCACATTGTTGCTTCATGATGAGTGTAGCCTTCATTTGACTTCTTCTTCGTTTCATCATGGTTGTTGATAATTAGTTGATGGAGTATTGGTTTTGGTAGGTGATCATTGCTTGACTTTTTGACTTGATGATGGGAGATGGTTGTGGAGTGTGGGTTTGAGTTTGTCATCATTTTCTTTTCATGATATCATTTTGGCCTCTCTCTTGCATTATGTGCACACTTTCATATGGTGATCCATACACACTCCTCTCTCTTCTCTCCTCTCTGGATATGGCCGGCCATTAAAGGGGTGGGGGTTGATTCATTTTGGTGTGGGATTTTTCACTCTCTTGATGCTTGCAAAAATCCCTAAGTTGATCTCTAAAAGTTCATATCATTTCCTCCACCAATAAGGCAACTCCCTCGACCCCTAGAGACACATATAGCACTACATTATTCTACAGCAACTCTTGGGCACGTCGACTCGCCAGCTTCGTGCCCGAGTTGCCTCGGTATAGAGGTGGGAGCCCGTAAAAGAAGCCGGTGACGTGATGCCCTTCCGGCGACGAGGTGGAGACCGTACATTTCGCGGGAGATCGGGACGACGACGAGAAGACCGGAGGACTCGGATCACTCGGTATATCTCTTTACCCCCTCTCTAGATTGCTAGGACTAGTTTAATGGCACGATCCGGGTTTATAGTGCGCGGTGGTGCCGGTTTGAAAAGTTAAAGTAAATCACCGCTTCCGCATTCCGGCGTCGGTTTGACGGCCGGTGCGCCGCCGTGCACTTACAGTGGTATCAGAGCCTCGCCATTAATATAGTCTAACTTTGTCTAATGTGTTTTACATTTCCGATCGATCAAAAATTCCAAAATCCGCGTTTTTATACACATCAGTTTTCTGTCGAAATTTTTTTGGCTCCAAAATTTTTTTCAGTATGTTGCAGAATGATGTGCAGGGAATTTTAAGAGTTCTGGGAAAATTTGGTCTCGTGAACAGTCTAAACCACCGCGGAACCGCGGCCAAACCCAGACTTGGGCCGCGGTTCCGCCACGACTTACACTGTTCAGTTCACCAAAATTTTTAAGAAAGCTCTTAACTTTAAAATAGGGCTTTTCGAACATTCTTTTTGGGCCCAGAATTTCTTTAAGTGCTACAGTAATGCTTGGGGGCCCACTTAGGAAAATTTAATCGATCGGATATTTTAAACACATTAATTCACAGTATTTACATTATATCTGCGACCGTGAATGTCACTTGATCGGTAAATCCTGTCTAACTGCTATAGCCCGGTTAGACGGATTTGCGAACGTGACTTTCACGTTGATGTTCTGTGATTGTGCTGTGATGTTGCGGATTGGTCGTGGGGATAGCCTGGATGCAATGCTAGTACAGTTTTGTTGTATTATGTACATTTGATATTGCGGGACGAGCGTCCGACATGTAGACTGCCGTCACTGCCTGATTGTATATTATTTTTTTGGGGCACGACCAGGTTGCGGTCGATGTACCCGTTGTATGTATATTTTACTTTCTGTACTGGGATTACCCCAAGGTGGGGTGCACGGATAGCCGGGTTCTAGAGGGCAACAAGCCCGCATCTCATGGCATTGAGACGGAAGGGGCTTTACTCTAGAATTGGCGGGCTATTCGCCGCACTCGTAGGGGGTACAGGTTGACCCAGGAGTGGTGCCCAAGTTACCGGATTCCGTGAAGTGCTGGGAGGTCCATTCACGTTGCTGAAGGGGGCTGCCTCACTTCAGGTTTTGGCGAGTAACTTGCCGCGCCCGTAGGGGTCTAGGATTTCATTGCACAGGCTATCCACACGACCAGGGGAACGTCGGGTTTCAGTAGTGGCTCTGTGAAACCCGGAGATCCCAGATATCTGTATTGTTCTGTGATGCTGTACATTTCTGTGATGTTGCATTTTATCACGCCTTGAGCGAAAATTATATATTGATATATATTAGTAGATGTTTTATATGTTTTGCATCCGTGCTAGTCCAGTCCCCGCTCTGTCGTTAGTTAGCTAACCTAACGGGTAATGACGGGACCCAGTGGTGAATGCGGATGGCATATACATACATCAGTATATTTTCGTTCTTTTTGGTGTGATCAATTGATGGGACTGCATTGATTTGAATCAATGCAAGTTAAACAAACCTAATCTGATGTTGTTGGAACATTTTTCAAAAAGTTGTTATTTGCAAGGACGTTCACTTTTGTTTTGCACCGTGGTATTCAGTTGGAATATCCTTCTCCTCAGTCGACGAGGCAAGGGCCGAGATCCCTTCACCGGGAATGACCCCTTGGACAAAAGTTTGCGTCAGGGCAATAACTTCACTATAGCCGATTACTTTTGCTTTGCATCGTGGTATTCAGTTGGAATATCCTGCACCTCATTCTACGGGGAAAGAGCCGAGATCCCTTCACCCGGAGTGACCTCTTTAGCAAAGGTTTTCGTCACTATATTTTTATAAAGCTATCCGTTCCTTCAACGATATCAAGTTCATTACGTTAAAGGTTTTCTCCAGAAACCATTCGTAGCCCTCCATCATTTCGGTTAAATATTCGGTAGTATTCAAGCTATGTATTTTGACCTCACGCCAAGGCATAGTGATTGGTAGCTGCCGGATATTTAGCTGTTGCATAGATAGATGCGTTGGTTTGGGAAAATCGTACTACTATTTTGACCTACGTCAAGAGTATGTACGGGTGGGTTCAAATTAACCTGGACAATGATGGGTAGAACTTGACATGTGACTTATGATATTTTGACCTCGCGCCAAGGTCATAAGAGCATGGGGCAAAAATCACATCGGGAGTTTCAAAAGAAACTGAAACTTGCCAGATATGCCCATACCTTCTGGAGTATGATAGCGTGAGCGGATTCCATCACGTTATCATGCGATGATAGTTGGATCCCGATTCCCACTGATGAGTTGGTTTACTCCTCGGGTGATCCCGACTAATTCTTCTTTCGGGTTTGGAGAAGAATTTGAGGTTACAGTGGGAGGTTTCCTGATTAGATAAATTGGTAACCATTCTGAACTAGGTTAGAGTGCACGCTGAGTATTTCTTTTCTCTCTCTCTCTTTGGCAGCGACCATTGACCCGACCCTAAGACTATGACTCAGAGACCAAGTTAACCGAACCTTCTTATAAGACTGGCTTTTTGGATTGTTAGAGTTGCAAACCTCATTGCCACTCCTACTTTTACCCTTTTCTCCAGGACACCCCATGTTACTACGAACGTCCACTTCCATTGGACAAAACCATCGTATGGTTATATACGAACTCGAAGGAATTTATTCGAGGATGGTTTCCGGTTCTGGAAAAAACGGATAGGATTATTCAGTTGTCTTTTCCTTTTACCTTCTCTCAGGTTGCGAGTGCCCCTTAGATTAGGGGATAGTACACCTATTACGCAAATTAGATAGTCTTCTTCCAAACCATAGGCAGGTGCCGACCGATAGGGAATGGAAGAAAACCAATTAGCCTAACGATGGTGTACAAAAGGTATTAAGTTAAGACAAAGCAAGGGATTAGTAAGAGGGCAAAGTAAATTGCGACTCATATTCACGACCAAACCAGGTATTTCATTACCACTCCCACTTCACCTTTGTATTTCTCCAGGACACTCCGTATCACTACGAAGATCCACAGTTTATTGGATACTCCATCATATGGTTATATACGAACTCGAAAGGAACCTGTTCCAGTTCGGGGATGGATTCTGGTTCAGGAGAAATAGGAATAAGGTTTATTCGGTTGTCTTTTATCTTCACCTTCTCTCGCATTGCGAGTGTTCCTAGGATTAGGACAGTACACCCATTATGCTTATTGGATAGTCTTCTTCCAAACCATAGGCTGGTGCCGAACGGTAGGGAAGGAAGAAAACCATTTGGCCTAAAGGGGTATGCAGAAGGTAATGACTAAAGACATATAAAGGGATTTGGAGAGGTGGCAAAGAATTACACGGTTACAATTGTGAATCTGGATAATGGAAGAGGCATTACTAGGAATACCGGAATACCCCATCGAAACATCTCAATGTTTCAGTTTCACTGTGTACTGTTAAAAGAAAACTGATTTCCCAATTAGTCCTTACTCCAGGGTATGTATTTACCAGGTATGATTCTCACATCTGTATGGTTTTACAGATGATGAGTGGGAGTAGGTTAGTGGGAATTAGGTGATCATCCTCATTATATCGGGATTCGTTGTAATCGGTGATATTTGAGGAGATCACCTGGGCTGTTTGCCGGTCGGCAAATATTTGGTTTTGAATATCCGCTGTTGTGCACCAATTTCAAATTGATATATTTGTACGTCTATTTTCATAGAGTGGGATATACCCTTTTGAAATTATGTCTGTGACATTTACCTATATCAGTGGATGGTTAGGTAAGGAGCATTAAACAACGGTGTAATTCTTCTTAACCATAAGTACAGTTTTCAACCTACGACACACAGTGAATGAGTAATCAGACTCAAGGGACTTATACAGAGTATTGTATGTTGTCCAGGGTCCATCAGGACAGAGGGGTTGGTCCTCGTACTATATTCGGTTTACTTATGACTTCTCTAGTTTTTAGACAGGTGTTTCGTAGAAACGCAAGGTCCGAATTTTGAGAAGTTATAGGTATTTGAATAAAGTAGAGAACCAGGTGTTGCAAGTATCGGGATTCTTCAAGGTGATCGAAGATGTAGATACTTGTGTAGGGTATTGAGTTGATAGTAGTGATTAAGAGAACTTGCTTCTCTTTCGGGTTACTCATAATTGGAAGAATTCCTAAGTTGAGTAACGCTGATCGGCCTCTTTCCATTTAGTTGACATGCACTGGAGACAGCTGCATGATTTGAATCTGGTTCAATTAAATCAGTGCCTCTGTTTCTATATTAGATATAGAACAGTTCGTATCTTAACGATGTTAAGGTACGTGGAGTTGTCCGGTTTATGCTTAAAACCAGACTCTGGATAACTCAAGGCATGTTTTTGTAATGGCTGTTTGTGGGTTGACCCAGGCTATGACGAGGGTTGACTTTCTACCATCTGGAAGATCAATAGTGATATTTTTCTAGACTCGCCACAGTTTTAATAAAAATGGATTTTTTCAGAAAACAGTAGTGGGAGTATGGTAGAACTGGAAGTGATTCCAGAACCACAAACGATTACTGAAGATTTGATAGGAACCTAAAGATTCAATCTGGTTTGACATTCTTTTGGCCACTCCGCAGATAAGGTGGGTAACTTCAGGCACCCGAGAGGTACTCCGGTAGCCTCAAGGACGGTGACAGGGAAGTTCTTGTTTACCCAGACTTGCCATTGCTGTTGTTCCAGACCGTGAGACCCGACAGGAGGATGAGTATAACGTCGTTCTAAACTAGATTTAGAAGTGTACGTCTATATGACTCTACCAGAGGGTTGTCGTGGTCAGTAGGAGCAGCGGAAGTATTGGTGGACAAGTGGCTTATGTCTATTTATAGACTAAAGCAGATATAGCGGAGATAGATCATCAATTTCTGATGTGACAGTCATAGGTTTGACTTCATCAGAATAGGGGATGGATCTGTTAAGAAGGTAGTAGGGTGTGATGTCCTGGTATTTGGATGACATACACAGAGTAGGAAGTGATATTCCTATACTACGATCGGTTAAACTTTGGTCGTCACACAGTGGTTTCTCCACATGGGACTTGGACATTATATCAGACATACTGGTTACTAGATCTAAGGTTTTAGATCTAGATTTGGGTGGTTTCCCAATCAGGGTACTTAGACAGCATTCTAAGAGTATTTAGAATGGACGACTCCTGGCATGGTGGTGTACCTGCAGGTGATGGAGTCACCCTCTCTAAAGGTGTCTTGCAGACTAAAGGGGAGAGGGATGTGCATGATTGGCAGATCACTTGCTCAGGCAATTGAGTCAATCATGAGATGTCAAGTACCACACCAGATGTTGTTCTTGCACTAGATGCAATAAGTTGACATTGATCCAATCCTGGAGAAACAGTCGGAAGCAGTTTTAGAACATAAGTGGATGTTCTAGGGATATGATAACGACAGCCTCATTCGGGAGACAGTTATCATTCCAGGCTTCCAAGGTGACTTGGACGGCAGGGAGGTTGTCAGAGTTATAGTTTTCCTTCTGACGAGGGGCGGTATTTTGGACAGGTGGTCCAAGGAAATACTGAGGGAGGCATGGCGCAGGATACTGATTAAGTTCAGTTGACAATACAGTCTAAGAAATTTGGATTTGGAGTTCATTTATGAGCTAGGTCCCATCAGACATCCAGACACATTCTAAGACAGGTATTGCTCATTTCAGGAGATGGCTTTCTCCGTGAACTTGAGATATAGAGAGACATAGAAAGAAACATTAAGGTGGATCCACTCACTGAGGCTATTCCTCGAACGCAATAGTTTCGCAAACGAGCTTTGTGAGACTGACTAGTAGAGGAGTTGGGTGTTCGGTATCACACGGGCTGTGAGTATGCGACATCGCAATAATTAGCCTTGAGTGCAAGTGGGAGATTGTTGGAGATAGTGCCCTCAGAGTCAATTATTGGATCACAGGCACGTGATTGCAATGATTGAGGGAGGACCTGTCCCAGTAGGACAGTCTTACTCGAGATGATAGTATGCTATATGGTTTATCTTTATCATCGTTTACTGCTTTAGGTGACCTGACAGGTCACTATTGCACGTTGATAGAGCCCCTAGGATTCATGCTTAACTGCCAGCAGTATGAGGGCGATCATATACGTGGGAGCTGGTAGTCTATAAGCACATCCTTAAATGGTCCCTAGTCGTGGGAGTTTCGAGACAGGGCATCGATTCTCCAGAGTAGACTAGTGTATACATTCGAGACCCCGACGAGGGGCGGTGGCCGGCCTCACAAGCCACTGGTGTCAGTTGGTTCACCTAAGATGTATACAGGTGCTCATTGGGTTATGAGTACACCGGACAGGACTCGTCGGGAACATGCTAGTTGGTCTTATACCTGATGTCAGATAGCAGTTCCCTGGTGACATGTGTACAGGTTAGTTTATCGACCTGAGGATCGTCATTTGTCTCGTGTGAGTTTCCACTGTACTTTGATTACAACCTTACCACGCTCAAAGGAGACATGCAAACAGGTTTTAGTTGGGTACAGTCCCGAGCCACATGGAGGCAGTGAGCGGATCTTCGGGGGTTCGTCTCTCCCGGTATTAGGGGTGAGGTCGTGCTGTGTCTAGGAGAGCCAGAACATGAAAAGTCCTTGGCCAAGGCAAGAGATTTACTGGTAGGTATTCCAGTAGTATCTCAGGGTGTTCTGGGCTGTACTCCGACACGACTTGTACCGTTTTGGGGGGTCTGACTTTTACCAACCCCCTAGGCCCGCCATGCGATGCTCATAGACGAACGGACCGGACTGTACGGATATTGTCACTGACAGGCTCAGTAGGGTGTCAGCATGAGTTCGCTCACAGACGTCCCTTTTGGTCAATACCTGGTAGCCCGTTATGTATAGGCTAATACCTCTGACGTGCTAGTGGTTAAATCCACAACCAAGGTGTTAACGAGTCTTTAAAGTCCCCCACAGACCAATTTCTCAAGTTTCGGGCGAAACGCTGTAGAGGCCGTATGGAGATATGGCAGGGTTCAATCAGATACGTGCGGTATTGCACGGATCAGGATCGGACGGATAATACTAGCAGGCTTTGGTTTAAGCCGGATCCTAGTATTGTATAGTGTAGATTTTGTCTCATTGCATTTGTATTCGGTCGGAATACAGATGCGGGTGTGTATACACAGTATCGGGGTTTTCCTGTAATTTATTACGGGACCAGTTTTCTGGAGTTGCCAGTTTGCTTTCCGTTTCGGCCATATTTCTTTGTATCTTTCATTGGCCGAAGATTGGTGGAGGAGGGCTTATTTGCATTTGTGCAAATAAGCATTTGTGAAGGGTGTTATTTGCACATTGTTGCTTCATGATGAGTGTAGCCTTCATTTGACTTCTTCTTCGTTTCATCATGGTTGTTGATAATTAGTTGATGGAGTATTGGTTTTGGTAGGTGATCATTGCTTGACTTTTTGACTTGATGATGGGAGATGGTTGTGGAGTGTGGGTTTGAGTTTGTCATCATTTTCTTTTCATGATATCATTTTGGCCTCTCTCTTGCATTATGTGCACACTTTCATATGGTGATCCATACACACTCCTCTCTCTTCTCTCCTCTCTAGATATGGCCAGCCACTAAAGGGGTAGGGGTTGATTCATTTTGGTGTGGGATTTTTCACTCTCTTGATGCTTGCAAAAATCCCCAAGTTGATCTCTAAAAGTTCATATCATTTCCTCCACCAATAAGGCAACTCCCTCAACCCCTAGAGACACATATAGCACTACACTATTCTACAGCAACTCTTGGGCACGTCGACTCGCCAGCTTCGTGCCCGAGTTGCCTCGGTATAAAGGTGGGAGCCCGTAAAAGAAGCCGGCGACGTGGTGCCCTTCCGGCGACGAGGTGGAGACCGGACATTCCGCGGGAGATCGGGACGACGACGAGAAGACCGGAGGACTCGGATCACTCGGTATATCTCTCTACCCCCTCTCTAGATTGCTAGGACTAGTTTAATGGCACGATCCGGGTTTATAGTGCGCGGTGGTGCCGGTTTGAAAAGTTAAAGTAAATCACCGCTTCCGCATTCCGGCGTCGGTTTGACTGCCGGGGCGCCGCCGTACACTTACACACAGTAGTTTAAGGACGTTGCGGCCCACAGATTACCATTTTTTAGGTGAGGGTTTAGTTTAAGGATGTTGCGGTCCACAGTAGTTTAAGGACGTTGTGGTCCGTTATTAGTTTAAGAACGTTGCGGTCTACAGTTGTTGGTTGTCGGGACCCGCCACCTCTCTGAAGACGTCGAAGAATTACAACGACATGTATCAGAGGTGTGAAGAGATGTACCCTTGAACCAATGAATGTTCATCAGGGACTTGGTAGTCTTGTTTGGGACTAAGGCCAACTTAGAAGAAGACTTATGGGCTCGGTCAATTTGGGGTTTGGCCAACCTTAGGCTCAGCTCACTTGATTACTTATTTGGGCTTGATCCCCTTCCTGTATCAGCACTGCTGAGCATTGATTTGGGTTCTGATACCCCTTTTTCTTTTTGTTTTATTTATATTCTTTTATATGGAGTGTTAAAAATTTAAGGTGTCCACGTGCAGAGCACGTGAGGCGCTCGGCACTGAGCGCCAAACACTGAGTGCTAAGCACCTTTTCATTAAATAGCGCCCACGTGAGGGGCACGTGGAGCGCTCGGCGCCGAGCGCCAGACTTTGAGTGCTAAGCGCTTCTTATTAAATAGCGCCCACGTGAGGAGCACGTGGAGCGCTCGGCTCTGAGCGCCAGACTTTGAGTGCTAAGCACTGAGTTTTCTGTTCTGCTCAATTCAATTCTCTGAGAATTAGATTCTCACTTGTGAAAAACTTTGTCTTATAGATCTGAGATCTGGAAAAAGAACTAAGTTCTTCTGATGTGAGAGTTAAACTCTTAGATATGGAGGAGATGCTATGATCTCTCTTATTTTTATTTACCTTGAGGAGAAATCGTTCTCGTTTTGAAGTTTGGAGTTTACGGGGGGGAGGGTTCTTCTGTCTGTATCTCTCTTAGACTTGAAGTCTTGGGTCATTTATATAGTAGAGGCAAGTTTGTTGATTTGGTTAAGGAAATCTCTCATTGAGAGATCTCTAATTGATTTGGAGATTTTATCCACCGTTGGATCTTTAATCCCAGGCCTTCTGTTTTACAGAAGATATTTTTCTTGTTTTTAACAAGATTGGAAAAATATTTTCCCATACAGAGCTTATTCTATAATTTGGTGATTTTTAATCACCATTGGATTTTTAATCCAATGTAATCTTTCTTATTTGGAAAGATCTAAGGAAGTATTTTCCAAATAGTCTTTGATCCCTTTATTTAGAATTTAATTCTATCGGCTCAGAAGGCATTTGAAACCCTCATGTACAGCACGTGGCTCCACAAAGTTAAGCCCAACAAAGAGCATCACGTGCTGACACGTGAGTTTTTCTGGCCAGTTATTTATTTTAGGAAGGCGCCTATATACTTTGTATATAGATACTCATGTGCTTGCACGTGAGGCTCAGTTTCAGCCTTATTTGTTAAGAGCAATGCCTATAATCTTGGCTCCAAGGCGCATCACGTGTGGGCATGTGATACTATATTTGGGGAATTTCCCATTGCTTTTTATTTATTATTTATTTTTCATAAAGGAACACATCCCAACAAGCAGACCCTCAACACCAAGTCCAACGATAAGAATTTTATGTCTGGTCAAGTACACATTATGCATACATTTGTCTACTAACTTTGCAAAATGGAACCCACAAAATTTGACTCTCTTCGTCAAGAGTCTTATAGCAAAGATCAAGGATAAAAACATGTCCATTAGTGACTGGAGTAATAAATTAGAAAGTGATCGTATGAGCTAAACCGTTTTAAGACATACCTCATGTGAGTCTCCGAAAACAAACACAAGACGTTCTTGAAACGGCTCCTCATGGATCAAATTTCCAAGCACAAACTCAACATCTAACGTATCCTCTATAGCAAGAACAACCACTCCAAGTGGCATTCATTGTCTCCAAGCTACTTTTGGTTATCATAATATCGTTCACAACAAGATTTCTGAACTTACAGTTTTCGCATTTAATCATCGTCAGTCCATATCCGATATAGATTGATGATATCGATGTTGGCTATAGCGCCCTCAAGTCAATTATTGAATCGTAGGCACACGATTGCGATGATTGACAGGGGACCTATACGGATAGAACAGTCTTACTCAGGATGATAGTATGATATCTAGTTTGTCTTTATTATCATGTACATGCTTTATATGGTATTACAGATCACTATTACATGTTGATAGAGCCCATAGGATTCTTGCTTGACTACTAGTATTATGATGGCGATCATATACGTGGGAGCTGGATGGTCTATAAGCACATCCTTAAATGTCCCGAGTTATGGGAGTATCGAGACTGGGTATCGATACTCCAGAGTAGACTAGTGTATACTGATCGAGACCTTGATGAGGGGCGGTGGCAAGGTCTCACAAGCCATTGGTGTTTGTTTATTCACCTAAGATAGTTACAGGTGCTCATTGGGTTATGAGTACACTGGACGGACACGCTGGGAACAAGCTAGTTGGTAGTATACCTATTGTCAGATAGCAGTTTCCAGGTGACATGTGTACAGATTAGTCTGTCGACCTGAGATCGTCATTTTTCTCATGTGAGTTCCCACCGTGTTTTGATTACTACCCTACCATGGCTCAAAGGAGTCATGCAAACAGGTTTTAGTTGGGTACAGTCTCGAGCCACATGGATGCAATGAGCGGATCGTCGGGGATTCGTCTCTCCCGGTATTAGGGGTTGATATCGCGTTGTGCATGGGTGGCCATCACCAGAAATCCTTGGCCAAGATAGTCGAGAATTACTGATTTGGATCAGTAGTTTCTCAGATGGTGATGGGCTTCATACCGATACGAAATGTCACGTTATTAGGGGTCTGACTTTATCCACCCCTGTAGACTAAATATGTGATACTCTTTGACGAACAGATCGGGATGGACGGATATTGTCACGGACGGGCTCTGTAGGGGTTCGGATGAGTTTTCTCGTCGGCCTCCCTTTCACTCAATACCTGGGTAGCCGTTACGTACAGCTAGTATCGCTGACGTGCTTGTGGTTAAACCCACTGCCAGCGTATTGACGAGTCTTTAGAGTCCAACACAGAGGGTTTCCCTGCTTCGGGCGAAACGATGTAGAGGCCGTATGGTCTTAAGCAAGGTTTGATCATATACGTGCACTTATGCACGTATCATGATTCAGAAGGATTTTACTAGTGGGCTTTGGTTTAAGCCGGATTCTAGTATTGGATTGATGGATTTTTTTCGTCTCTTTGTATTCGTATTTTTTGGAATACGGATACGAGTATGTATATACGGATAAGAGGTATTTTGTAATTTATTACAAGTTTCTTATAGAATATGCCACCTTATTTAGTTTTAACCATTTAGGATTAAATGGTTAATGAGGTGGAGGATGGGGTGTCGTATGCATTTATTGAAGCATGGCTTTGTAGTGACTTATGGTTACTATTCTAACATGCTTGATATTTTATTTTTTTTGTGAGATATTTTGGAGACATAAGATATTTTTAGGACTTAAGATATTTTGGAGACTTGAGATATTTATTAGTGGCTTCATTATTGCTCACAACACTTAGCCATTTTTCTTGAGTTTTCTCACACTCTCATCCTCAAGCTTTTTCTTCTACCACCATCCTTCAAGTATCATGTGTTGAGAAACCTAGAGTGTTTGGAGACAAATTAATCCATCAATACACTCTACATTCTCTAGGCTATCTAGTTTAGAAATCTAGGTATCCTAGTTACCTCGGATATTGAAGTAGGAGCTTGGAATACAAATCCTCAGGTGGATCATCTTCGATGGAGGGAGGCCGGAGATCAAGCTTGATCATGGAAGCCTCTAGGAGCTTGGGATGATGGTTAAAGATTGAAGGACACGGATCATTTGGTATAACCATTCATAACTCCTTTTAAGTTTGCTAGCTTTAGGGTTTATGGTCGATCCGTATTTCAGGTTGTTCTAGCACCAGTTTTGAAAATTTTTGTTCCGCAATCGGCCACAGTTAGATGGCCAGGACGCTGGCATAACCCAACATGGTATCAAAGCCAACCTATAATCTTTTACTAGCTGGTTTGTACAAGGTTAAAATCTCAATCGACAAATTCTTCCGAATCGTATTTCCATATTACCATGCTTACTGTCGAATTTCAAAGTTGTTCAAATAATTTTTTTAGGTATCTTAAAATTATGAGCAGGAAAAACTAGAGCTAAGAAAAAAATTTAGGCACCTAACTCCAAAATTCCGCCGCGGAATTTTGCCAAATAGCACGTTTTGCCGAGGAACCGCGGCGATTTTTTTGCTACAGTGCCCTAATTTTTTCCGGGGCTCCAATTCATGGAAATATGATTTTGAAATATTTGGTGTTGGTCTAGATTTGTTTGAGTGCTAGTTTTGCATTTGGGGGCCAATTTGGAAAAGTTTAGTCGATCGAAATTTTAAGTTTGTGTGTTTTTAGTACATACATTACTATCTGCGACCGTGATTGTCATTAGAGCGGTATAACTCGTTTAACTGCTATATGTTCTTTTAGACGGGTTTCCGAACATGACATTCGAGTTCTGTGTTGTTCTAAGGTTGTGGTTGGATTGTCGTGGCGGATAGCAAGTGGTGCAATGATAGTTGTACAGTTCAGATTCATTTGTACATTTGATATTGCGAGGCGAGCGTCCGACATGTGGACTGCCGTCTCTACCAGTTTGTATATTATATTTTTGGGGCACGACCGGGTTGAGGTCGATATCACCCTTGTACATATATTTTTTTCTTTTCTGTACAAGGGTTACCCCACTGTGGAGTGCACGAATAGCCAGGTTCTAAAGGGCAACTGGCCGCATCTCATGGCGTTGAGATGGAGGGGGGCTCACTCTAGAATTGGCGGGCTATTCGCCGTACTTGTAGGGGGTATATTTTGACCCAGGGAGGGGTGCTCAAGTTACCGGATTCTGTGAAGTGTTGGGCGGCCCATTCACTTTGTTGATTGGGGTTGTCTCACTTCTGGGATTAGCGGGTAACTTACCACGCTTGTAGAGGTCCAGGTTTTTATTGCACAGGCTATCCACACGAAAGGGAACGTCGGGTCTCATTTGTGGCTCAAATGAAACCCGAGGCTCCAAGATTATTCACCATTCTGTGCTGCTGGCTGCGATTCTGTGATGTTGCTTTATATCATGCCCGGGACGAATGTTATATATATTTATATAAATACTAGTGGATGTTATATATGTTTTGCACCCGCGCTAGTCCAGCCCCCGCTCTGTCGTTAGTTAAGTAACCTAACCGGTGATGACGGGGCCTAGTGACGAATGTGGATGGTATATACGTACATTTTATTTTCGTTCATTTTTCTGGTGTGATATGTTTAATTGATGGGACTGTGTTAATTTTGATTAATGCAAGGAAAACAAACATATATATGATGTTGTTGGAACCAAGTTTTTTTTAAAATACTGACATTATAGACGTTCTCTTTTACTTTGCATAGTGATATTCGGTTATGAATATCCAGCACCTCATTTGACGAGGCAAGAGCCGAGATCCCTTAATCGGGAGTGACCTCTTGAGCAAAAGTTTGTATCATTGTAATAACTTCACTATAGTTGATTCTTTTTGTTTTGTATCGTGATATTCAGTTATGAATATCCTACACCTCATTCGACGATGAAAGATCCGGGATCCCTTCACCGGGAGTGACCTCTTTAGCAAGAGTTTTCGCCACTATCAAGTTCATTACGTTAAAGGTTTTTTGCCAAAAACCAGCCATAGCCCTCTTTCATTTCAGATTAGTATTGCTTAGTATTCGTGCTACGTATGTTGACCTAGTCAAGGTGTAGTGTTCGGTAGCTTTGTAGTACTTTTCTGCTGCATGGATATGCGATTGGTTAGGACAGTCGTACGGTCATGTTGAACTAGTCAAGGGCTCATACGGATGGGTCTAATTAATTCAAGTTAATGACGGATTGAACTTGACTTGCGACTTATGATATGTTGACCTAATCAAGGTCATAAGCCGCTTGGGGTAAAAATCACATCAGGAGTTTCAAACGTACAGGAAACTTGCCAGGCATGCGCATACCTTCTGGAGTGTGGTGACTTGAGTGGCTTCCATCAAGTTATTATGCAATGATAGTTGGATCCCAATTCCCACTGATGAGTAGATGTTACTCCTCGGGTGATTTTAGATGATCCCGACTAATTCTACTTTTAGGGTTTGAGGGAGAATTCGAAGAAACAGTGGGAACCATCTTGATTAGATAAAGTGATTAACCAATATAATCTAGGTTAGAGTGCACGCTGAGTGTTTTTTTCTCTCTCTCTTTGGCAGCGACCATGGCCCGACCCTAGACTAAAACTCATGAACCAAGTTAACCGAACCTTCTTAAAACACTTTGGGTTTTGGATTGTCATTTACTCGCATATATCATTGCCGCTCCTACATCACGTTTAAATTTCTCCGGAACATTCCGTATCACTACGAAGATCCGCATTTCTTGGATATTTCAATCGTATAGTTACATACGAACTCGAAAAAACTTGTTCCAGTTCGAGGATGGATTCTAGTTCTGTAGAAATTGAATAGGATTATTCGGTTGTCTTTTCTCTTTACCTTCTCTCAGATTGCGAGGGCTCTTGGTATTAGGAGAGTATACCTATTACGCTTATTGGATAGTCTTCTTTCAAACCTTAGGCTGGTGCCGAAGGGTAGGAAAGGAAGAAAACCAATTAGCTTAAGTGTGGTGTACAGAAGAAAATAAGTAAGAAATATAAAGGGATTAGATTAAGGGCAAAGGAAATTGCGACTACTATCATTCACGAAGAAGCCGCGTATACCCTGCCACTCCTACTTCACCTTTGCTTTTCTCCAGAACATTCTGTATCACTATGAAGATCCACATTTCTTGGATATTCTATCGTATAGTTACATACGAACTCGAAGGAACTTGTTCCAGTTCGAGGATGGTTTCTAGTTCTAGAAAAATAGAATAAGGATTATTCAGTTGTCTTTTCTCTTTACCTTCTCTTAGATTGCGAGGGCTCCTGGTATTAGGAGAGTACACCTATTATGCTTATTGGATATTCTTCTTCTAAACCTTAGGCTGGTGCCGAAGGGTAAGGAAGGAAGAAAACCAATTAGCCTAAGTGCGGTGTATAGAAGGTAAGAAGTAAAGACATATAAAGATATTAGAGTGAGGGTAAGAAAGTATACGGTTACTGTCATGAATCAGGATAGTGGAAGAGGCATTACTAGGAATGCCCGGATACCCCTTCGAAACATTTTCATATTTCAGTTTTACTGTGCAATGTTAATTGAAAACTGTTTTCCCAATTTGATTCTGACTCCAGGGTATGTATTTACCAGATTTGATTCTTACATCTGTATGGTACTATGGATGATGAGTGGGAGTAAGATATTGGGAATTAGATGATTAGATTCTCAATACATATCAGAATTCTTTGTAATTGGTGATATTTGAGGAAATCACCTGGGTTTTTCCTGACGGAAAATATTTGGTTTTGAATATTCGTCATTATGCACAAATTTTAAACCGATATATCAGTACGTTTATTTTATAATGTGAGATATAACTTTTTGAAATTATGTCTATGACATTTACCTATATCTATCGAGGTTAGGTAAGGTGCATTCAACAACGGTGTAATTCTTCTTAATCATAGCACAGTTTTCAATCTACGACGCACAGGGTTTGAGTTATTGAACTCAGTGGACTTATACCAAGTAGTGTATGTTGTTGGATGTCCATTAGGACAAAGGGGTTGGTACCCGTACTATATTCCATTTACTCATGACTTCTCTAGTTTTAGACAAGTATTTTGTTGAAATACATGGTCCAAATTTTGAAAAGTTATAGGTATAAGAATAAAGTAGAGAAGCATATGTAGGAAGTATCAGGATTCTTCGAGGTAATCGAAAACATAGATACTTGTACAAGATATTCCGTTGTAAGTAATAGTTTAGAGAACTTGTTTCTCTTTCAGGTTACTGATATGTGGATGCACTCCTAGATGAGTAATGTTGCTTGGCCTCCTTCCATTTGGTTGATATGCACTGGAGACAGCTGTATGATTTTGAATCTGGTTCCAATTAAATTAGCGCATTTGTTTCTATATGGATATAAAATGGATTCATATCTTAACGATGTTAAGGTATATGGAGTTTTCCGGCTTATGCTTAAAACCAGAAGCTGGAAAAACTCAAGGCACATTTCAGTAATGGCAGTTTGTAGGTTATCACTGGCTTTGACGAGAGTTAACTTTCTACCATCAGGAAGATCAATAGTTATATTGTTTTTGACTCGCCACTAGTTTTAATAAAATGGATTCTTTTCAGAAAATATTAGTGGGAGTATGGTAGAAATGGAAGTAATTCCAGAACCACAAACAATTACTGAAAATTTAATAGAACATAAACATTCAATTGGTTTCGACGATCCATTAGCCACTCCGCAGATTTGGTGGGTAATCCCAGGCACCCGAGAGGTACTTCGGTATCCTCAAAGACGGTGACAGGGAGGTTTATGATTACCCAAACTTTCTATTGCTGTTGTTCTAGACTATGAGACCTGGCAGGAGGATGAGTATAACGTCATTCTAAACTAACTTTAGAAGTGCACGTGTGTAAGACTCTGCCAGAGAGTTGTTGTAGTCAGTGGGAGCAGTGGGAGCAGCGGAAGCATAGTGGGCAAGTAGCTTATATCTATTTATTGACTAAAGCAAATATAGCGGAAATAGATCATCTATTTTTGATGTGACAGTCATAGAGTTTGACTTCATCAGAATAAGAGATGAATCTGGTAAGAAGGTAGTAGAGAGTGATGTCCAGGCATATGGATGACATGCGCTTGATAAGAAGAGATCTTCCTATACTACGATCGGTTATATACTGTGATTCTCACAAAGTGTTTCTCAACATTGGATCTGGATAAAATATCAGGGATTCTGGTTACTAGATCTATGGTTTTAGATCTAGATTTGGGAAGTGACCCAATTTGGGTACTTTGACATTATTCTAAAGCTACTTTAGAATGGACGACTCCTTGCGAGGTGGTAGTACCCATAGGTGATGGAGTCACCCTCTCTAAAGAGATGTCTTACAGACTGATGGGGAGAGGGAGTTATATGATAGGCATATCACTTGCTTAGGCAATTGAGTCAATTATGAGATGTCAAGTACCACACCAGATATTGTTTTTGCACAGGCTTCAATAAGTATATATTAATCCAATCCTGGAGAAACGTTGGGAAGCAGTTATGAATATAAGTGGATGTTCTTGGGATATGGTAACGGCAGCCTCCTTCGGGAGACAGTTATCATTTCAGGCTTTCAAAGTGACATGAATGACAGAGTGGCTGTCTGAGTTATAATTTCCCCTCTTTTGAGGGACGGTATGCTGGACAAGTGGTCCAAGCGGATACTGTGGAAGGCATGGCGCAGGATACTGGTTAAATTCAGTAGATGATACATTCTAAGAAGTTTGTTGGATTTGGAGTTCATTAGTGAACTGGGCCCCATCAGATATCCAGACAAATTCTAAGACGGGTATTGCTTATTTCGGGAGATAGTCTTTCTCCGCGAAGTTGAGATATTGAGAGAAATAGAAAGAAACATTGGAGCGGATCCACTCACTGAGCTTATTTCTCGAACATTATAGTTTAACAAATGAGTTTTGCGAAACTGATTACTAGAGAAGTTGGGTGTTCGGTATCACACGAGCTGTGAGTATGCGACACCGCAATAATTAGCCTTAAGTGTAAGTGGGAGATTGCTGGTTATAGTGTCCTCAAGTCAATTATTGAATCGTAGGCATGCGATTGCGATGATTGAGAGAAGACCTATACGGATAGAATAGTCTTACTCAGGATGATAGTATGATATCTGCTTTGTCTTTATCATCATGTACATACTTTATATGGTATTACAGATCACTATTACATGTTGATATAGCCCATAGGATTCTTTCTTGACTACCAACATTATGATGGCGATCATATACGTGGGAGTTGGGTGGTCTATAAGCACATCCTTAAATTTCCCTAGTCATGGGAGTATCGAGACTAGGCATCGATACTCCAGAGTAGACTAGTGTATACTGATCGAGACCCTGACGAGGGGTGGTGGCAAGGTCTCATAATCCATTGGTGTTAGTTTGTTCACCTAAGATAGTATACATATGATCATTGGGTTATGAGTACACTGGACAAACTCACTGGGAACATGCTAGTTGGTAGTATACCTATTGTCAGATAGCAGTTTTCAGGTAACATGTGTAAAGCTTAGTCCGTCGACCTAAGATCGTTATTTATCTCGTATGAGTTCCCACTGTGCTTTGATTACTACCCTACCACAGCTCAAAAGAGTCGTGCAAACAGGTTTTAGTTGGGTACAGTTCCGAGACACATGGAGGCAGTGAGCGGATCGTCGGGGATTCGTCTCTCCCGGTATTAGGAGTTGATATCGCGTTATGCACGGGTGGCCATCACCAGAAATCCTTGGCCAAGGTAGTCGAGAATTACTGATTTGGATCAGTAGTTTCTCAGATGGTGATGGGCTTCATACCGATACGAAATGTCACGTTATTAGGGGTCTAATTTTATCCACCCCCTAGACTCGATATGCTATACTCTTAGACAAACAGACCGGATTAGATGGATATTGTCACGGACAGGCTCGGTAGGGGTTTGGATGAGTTTGCTCGTCGGCCTCCCTTTCGCTCAATAACTGGGTAGCCGTTACGTACAGCTAGTGCCGCTGACGTGCTTATGGTTAAACCTACTGCCAGCGTATTGATGAGTCTTTAGAGTCCCATACAGAGGGTTTCTCTGCTTCGGGCGAAACGATGTAGAGGCCGTATGGTCTTACGGCAGGGTTTGATCATATACGTGCACTTGTGCACGTATCGTGATTCGGACGGATTATATTAGTGGGCTTTGGTTTAAGCCGGATTCTAGTATTGGATTGATGTATTATTTTTGTCTCTTTGTATTCATATTTTTGGGAATACAGATATGGGTATGTATATATGGATGATGGGGTATTCTTATAATTTATTATAAAGTGCTTATAGAAGATGCTATCTCATTTCGTTTTAACAATTTAGGATTAAATGGTTAATGAGGTGGAGGATAAGATGTTGTGTGCATTTATTGAAGCATGGCTTTATAGTGACTTATGGTTACTATTCTAGCATGCTTGATTTTTTGTTTTGTTGTGAGATATTTTGGAGACTTAAGATATTTTGAGGACTTGAGATATTTTGGAGGCTTAAGATATTTATTAGTGGCTTCATTATTGCTCACAACACTTAACCATTATTCTTGAGTTGCCTCACACTCTCATCTTCAAGCTTCTTCTTCTACCTGTTGAGAAACCTAAGGTGTTTGGAGAGAAATTAATCCATCACTACATTCTACATCCTCTAGCCTATCTAGTTTAGCGATCTAGGTACCCTAGTTACCTCGGATATTGAGGTAGGTGCTCGGAATACAAATCCTCAGGTGGACCATCTTCGATGGAGAGAGACCGGAGATCAAGCTTGATCATGGAGGCCTTTAGGATCTTGGGATGATGGTTAAAGACCGAAGGACACGGATCATCCGGTATAACCATTCTTAACTCTTTTTAAGTTTGCTAGCATTAGTGTTTATGGTCGATCCGTATTTTGGATTGTTCTAGCGTCAGTTTTGAAAATTTTTGTTCCGCAATTGGCCACGGTTAGATGGCTAGGACGCTGGCATAATCCAACAATCGAACTGATAACTGCTTGGATAAGTGTTTCAAACCATAAATGGAGTCTCTAAGTCAACTCGAGTCATGTTGGTTTTGAAATCCGTAGGCTGATCTCCCAGATCTCCTTAGCTAAATCTCTATCGAGAATATAATTTAAGTCCTCAGGACTAGTTCAAGATTTTTATGTGTAACGATTCGTTAAGAAAGGTGAAATAGACATAATCATCACCCTGAAAGAAAGTGTCTATTTCTTATCCACCTACGCTAGGTGAATACCTTCGCCAATAAGTGTGTCTCGTATCTCTCTACAATATTGTTCTCCTTTCGCAATACGTTGAAAAACACAGTTTTTATCAACAATCTTGTGTCTGGTAGAATCGTTGACCAAATCCCAGACTTGATTCTTTAGCATTGACTCTTGCACAACTTCCATTATCGTTATTCACTCCTTCGTAGTACACCCAGAAATAGTGTCCTTAAATGACTTGAATTCCACAACCAATATGGACTTCCATAGATGTCCCATCTTCGATATCAAAATATCGTCAGGGTGTCACTGCACAACACTATCTACAAGTCTCTTGGAGATCCATGATAGACTCCGACCTATCAAAGGAAATATTGCTCCCACTGTCGCCAGCCGCTGAAAGAACTAATTCCTTCTGTACTACTGACCGACTAGGAGTCTTCTTAATCTTGTAGGGTCCCAAATCCTGAATTACTTCTACCATTTGCGAAAATTCCTCCCTGAGGAAATTGTTCGTTATTTTCTCCCTGAGGAAATCAACGTCACACGACCAAATGTCAGTCATAGTCCTATCACATTCTCATGGACACAAGTGACCTCCCAGATCTCTCGTTCGTCCACTACTCATAGGGTGTTGATTGTATGACTTTGAAAACACATGATCAAAAATATAAGCCGTTGTGAATAGCGCATCTCCCAAACAGTATGTAAGATTGTCCTTTGCCACAATGTTCTTCATCATATCTAGCGGTTTTCTAATTCTACTCTCCACAATATCATTTTGTTGTAGATTTTATGGTATTATCAATAGTCTGATGACTCCTTTTCCTTCATTCAGTTTCCTGAATAGCTAAAATAAATACTCATGGCTTGCTTGCAGTTTCCGGAACTACTCCGTAAAACATGCACAATTCTGTTTGCATGAACTGACTCTACATTTTACTGATAAAATACTTGATATAAATCAACACTTCAGTTCTGTATGAAGTCAGTAACCGTATTGAGTAATTATTAATGAAAGTGTTGAATTAGGAAACTCCACTATGTTTCTTCATGTCTATTAGTCCGTATTTATCGGAGTGAATTATCTGCAACGGATATCCAAATGGTTTTCCTCTGGTAGTTTTTCCTCCAAGGTAACTCTCACAAGTAAATGGTTTGACTTTAGCTCAAATGCCAACTAATCCATCCTAGGAGGTTAAGTCATCACATCTACCTGTTGACCTAATCTACTATGTCACTCATGACATTTATAAAATTGTCAATCCTCAAAACCATAAGTAACTCATAAGACAGATTGTCCTTTTAAGTTAACCAAATACCCTAAACCGAAACTGAAACTATAACCGACATGAAGATGATTTAGCTATCTGCATCCCTTATGCAGAATAGACGTATATGTCCTTGACACATGATTTTCTTCCACAAACTTTTCTGCTCCCAGCAGAAGGCTTACTTCCACTAAGTACCCTGACGAGTGGAGCGGTTCAAATTCCCACAGTCAATCGTTTTGACTTATTATTCTTATTATTTCTAGCATATTTCCCCATGTCAGATCACTTAAGTTGTTAGCGCGTTATTCCTGGTTTCTTAGCTTGATTGAACTCTTCTTGCGTTAGGACACCTGCCCTTGTGCACTGTTGACTTTGTCAACATATCAGCAGCGCTCTTGATTCTGATGTCCCAGGTGATTAAACCTTAAACCTCGGTTACTCAAACGTACTAGCAAACGACATCACATTCACTTTCCATATAACTAATTGCTTCATATATTAAGCAGAAAACATGTAATCGCCTACTGCTATCGCTCAATAGTATAACTGGAGCAGCACTCTTCAGATCCTGAATCGATGAAGATATAACTTTTAAGTGTATCCACATTACGTGGTTCGAATCCTTATATGAAAATAAGGTCAAACCGAGAAATAATGTAAAGTTGCAACGTCACGTAGATTACCCCGTAACCATCGCACAATTTATCTTTTGGTACGTAGATACCCTGTAACTACCGCTCAATATAAACTGCAAGTGCTTAAAAATAAATCTAATGATCATTAATGATATCGCTCCTTATCACGTCCAACGCGTAGAACGATCCTAGATGTACCAATCCTCCAAAGATTGCTGCATCTAGATGGTGTGGCGTCGTGAAGCCCCGCTATATTGCTGCCACCTTGTTGTCACTAGCATCCAAGTTTTTCAGCTTATTCAAGTAATATTAAACTAATATTTCTTTTTATTGTGGTTGTCGTCATATGCCATCTCACCCCTGATGAGGTTGACGATAACATGATTTTATTATGGATGCGTTAAGACTATGATATTTAATCGAGTATCGTTCTTTCCAAAAAAACATTTCGTTTATAGCAACAATAATAAACCTACACACCGAAGAAAGAGAAGAAGGCCTAAGACCCCAACCACATTCTCCAAAAGTGTAAAATTTAAAATTGTGTTAAGATAATCGAATAGCGGATTATATATTTCCTAGAAACGGAATAGATCGGGTAGTTGAATCTAGACTCACGTCTCCTTACGAAATTTCCCACATGAAATTTTTTCAGATTTTTGAAATGAATGCAAGTATGACACATCACAATATGCAACAAACAATCTAATAAATTTCATTTTCTATTAAAACTATCCAATTTAATCTTGTCCGTTTTTAGGGTTTTTTGTTTCTCATGAAATTTGGCACATGCCCCTGACGCTCCCATTGGAATAACCAGCCATCAAATCTTCAAGATTTTTCTTAATTTTTCATAATTTTTCTTAATTTCTCATGAATTTGCCACACGCCCTAAGTACTCCCACTGGAAAAACTCAGAAATAATTTTTCTTAATTTTTCAGAATTTACAGGAATTTTAAAAAAAAATTGGAATTTTTTTAATTAAAATAAATAAAAACGAGCTTGGCTCAATCCTAAAAGGGGGGCCCAAGCCCAGCTCGGATGGGAGACCGCTGGGCCCGGCCGATCTGAGTCCAGACAGGGTGGCCCAGCAGCCACAGCTGCCCCTTTTTTAATTAATTTTTTCCCGATTTTAAAATTTTAGAATCTAATAATAAATTCAGAAACAAAAAAATTCAGTAAACTCAAAAGAAATTCTTATCTTAATTTTAAATTTATTTTTCTTTCAAAAAAATTATTTAGCTTTGCCAAATCAAAAAAGGTGAGAAAATTCCCTTTCAACCAGAAATATATTTTTGTTAAAATATTTGGTCCCAACCAAATTCAAAAAAATCCTGTCTTGATTTTAAATTTATTTTTCTTTTAAAAAAATCTCACTATTTTATCCCAAAAATTAGGGTTAGAGTTTTGAAACTTTTGCGACTTATCCGCCATAAAATTCACACCATGAAAATAAATTTTTACATAAAACCTAGATCCAATTTTTTGAAAATTATTCTCATAATTTGTTACATAGCCAATTCCATATCACAAAACAAGTACTACACATCAAAGCGTCATCGAAGAATTAGATCTAAATTAGTATCACCTATGATGCATTGAAAATTGATAGATTTATAAATATCCATCACAAACGTTAACCCTAATAATTATAGATATTTCAAAATCAATAAAATGAAAATTTTGATCTAATTTTATACCCAAAAAACGCAACTTTCGAGTTGCAACTTTTATAAAACCACAGATCTAAGACCTACGAATGTGGACATACATGGCATTGATACCAATGTAGCAAAAAAGGTACATCGATACATAAATAGATGTAATCATACCAGCGGAAGCAATCATATATCTACGCAAGGGTTTTACCAAAATACATGATCTGATGGTGGGATTTTTATCCTCGCCCACGTTATGTTCTCGATCCAAACTCTCTTGTCTCTACGCAACGGCTGGAAGGAAACCACACTCTATTCAAGCGAGAATCCCACACGCACTACTGGATACTATACATATTAGAGACCGTCTTAAACGGACCCTAACACTAAAAGTATGATCTCTAAAGAGTATTAGAGACCGTTCGTATTTTAAACGGTCCCTAATACATGGTCGCAAAAAGAGTGGTCGCTGACACGTGTATTAGCGTCTGTCTACGAACGGTCACTAATACGAACGGTCGCTAATAATTTATTAACGACCATTCGTTACGATCGCCAATGCTATACCATGTGGACTAACCAACGACTCTAAACTGTTTTCTGTATCAGTGAATGGTCGCTAATATGGGTTTTAGAGACCGTTTCTGTAGCTTGAACAGTCGCTAATGCCCATATATTTTTTTAAATTTTTTTTTACAGAAAATGTCTTTTCCCTTTCAATAATTCATTTAATCACAACATAATACGCAAATATAGCGTTTCGATCATAAAAATATTTATAAACACGATATAACACAAACCAATAGTATTTCCGCTACAAACCATTATAAAACCAACAATTTCAACAACTCAAATAATATGAAAAATACGAAACTCTCTCCAAATCAACGCAGACAATATTGTTTTGAATACAAATAATACATTACTTACTAAATGTCCAACAATATGAAAAACTCTCCAAATCGCGTGCACAATCCTAGGTCACTTAACCTTATGAACCCTTCAAATCCAAAACAAGTTTAATAAATATATGAACTCAAATCATAATTTTCAAAATTAAACAACGTGCTAGCTACATACTTAAAACATATAAATGTGTACCTCACTAACTTCCACCGCTGTCATCGCCACCAGAAGCTCACCTTGAAATGTATCGATCCGCGTTGTCCAACAATACAAAAAAAACTCTATAAATCACGCGCAATCGTTGCTCACTCAACCCTGTGAACCCTGCAAATATAAAAAAATAAAAAAAATACATGAACTCAAATCATAACTTTCGAACCGATGCTAGCTACACTAACACATATACATAAATACCTCACTAACTCTCGCCACTGTCATCGCCATCAGAAACTTCTCCTTAAATAGTATTAAGCGATATCCTAAAAGTCTTCCTTACTAATTAGATACTTAGCTTATACGCTTACTTGTAACCTATAAATATCAATCGCATGCACGCGCACACTCACTCACATGTCAACAATATACTTGTGAAAGCCTATAGGCTTATGCTCAAATTTAGTTTTAAAGAGTAGAGCATGATCCATTTTCTCCTACCACATACTATTTTAGATATATTTCGGTTTTTCTTGCATGCACATTTTTAAAAGATAAACTGAAAATTATTAACTAATACTATAACTGTAAGAGTGCTTACACACACGTATTTTTCGGTTTTGCTTATGTTGTCCAGAACAGTGGATAAGTGCTCCACCTCCAAATATCTGGGAAATCTGGCGCATCTGTTCCTCACTTCAACCCTTGGCTGAAAAAAGCTCGAGTAAAATATGGATATCAATGAGTCTAACTTATAAGATGGTTTATATCAAATAAACATTACCCTTCAAACACAAGTTCCTTTTTCTCTTTTAATTTCAGTATCCTCCCTCAATTGTGCCCTCAATCATAAATCTCACGATTCTAGTAAATATGGATAGAGAGTGGGACACATGACACGGCACCTATTGACACTCGATGATATACTTTCAGCTCAATTCGAATTTGGGAATTGCCTGCCGATATTGCGCTAGCCGGTAATAAGACAAGAAAAACAACGATTGGGAGTGAAGTATGACTTCACTCCTATTCGAGACGGTAACCCTTTGCTCCCATTCGCGACGGTTCTTATCTCGTTATCGGCCAGTGTTACATCGGCAGGTAATTCCCAAATTGGAATTGAGGTGAAGGATGTTATCGAGCGTCGACGGGTGGTGTGCCTTATGTCTCACTCTCTATCCATGTTTACTAGAATCGTGAGGATTTGTAATTAAGCGCACACTTTAAGAAAAGATACTGAAATTACAAGAGAAAAAAGAACTTGTGTTTGAAGGGTAATGTTTGTTTGATATAAACCATCTTATAAATTAGACCCAAAGATACCTACAGAGACGAAGTGGGTACATCGAGCGCATAACTGCAATTTATACAAACCCTTAGATATTTAATGAATTTTTACACTAAACTACCTTAAAAATTATACCGACACACACAAACATATATGCATACACGAACAGAAGTAACATACGTACCAGATGTGCGGCACGGATGTTTCACACTACCGTTTAGATTATTACGGTCCATAATGTACCGTCCATAATGTGTACAGTTTCTGCTAGTAAAAATTACAGCATAAAAGACACTCTACCCTCAGGACATATTAGAATATAAAAATACGTTCACTCAACTTTCCTAACAGATCAAAATTCACTGTAGGCTAGTTGGGCTCTGAAGACAACAATATTAAAGGATTTGATATAAATTTTGATTTGCTTTATAGATGAAGATATAGTTTAAAAATCTAAACGGTAAATCATAAACAACAAGATTTTGAATCATTAAATTTACAAAATACAAGTTAGAATTTAGGATGAATATATTTGTGAAATATTTTATATGCTGACACACACATATATACACACTCACACATACACTCGCTCACACACCCACACATTCATATACGCACGCACGCACACCCACACATACACACAAACACACATGCGCGCGCGCACTCGCTCACACACTCACACATATCCTCAATTACCTAAAATTCATCTTATCCTAAACTCATCTAATAATTTCTTAAAATCTATCTTATCCTGAATTAATCTAACAATCATAACAAATGTCATAAATACCAAGTAGTGAGGTATAATTTGTAATTAGAGTTTATAATTTTTTATTAAGGTTTATAAGTTATTATTAGGTTTTTTTAGAGTTTATAGATTCTTCCATTTGTAAAACCCATCATCACAAATTTCATAACCTAACATCCACATGTAATTGAAAAACCCTAACATCCACATTTAATTTCAAATTTCATAACCGAACATCAACATCACAATTTCACAACCTAATATAAAAATTACATCACAATTCATAACCTAAACCTACAATTCATAACCTAAAATTCATATTTAATTTTAAAAATAATAATTGGAGAAGAAAAATCCTTACCTTTGATCAAATTTTGAACAGCGGCAGCAGCAGCAACATTACCTAAAAAATTTTAGAGAAGAAAAAGGAATTTTTTTGAAAGAATTAGGGAAAAATGATGAGGGAAATCACCTCTTGAGGTCAAATTCGCGGCTGTGTAAATTTTGGGGAAGAACGGAAGGAAGAGAGTCATCTCGCGGGCTAAAAGATCAGAGAACAATATGAATCCACCAGCAATAAATCATACACGACAATAAGATTTTGAATCATTAAATTTACAAAATACAAACTAAAATTTAGAATGAATTTGTGAAATATTTCATATGTGGGCGCATACACACATATATATACACACTCACATACTCACACATGCGTGCGCATGCTAACACTCACACATACACTCGCTCATACACTCACACATACGTACGCGCACGTACACACTCACGCATACGCACAAATACCAACATGTGTGAGCGCACATACATGCGTGCACACACACTTTTCAAATTTTTATGTCAAATTCTCAACTTTCATATTCATAATCCTAAAATCCATTAACCACTCTTTAAATTCTCCATTTTTTCCATTTTAAATCCTAAAACCCAACACCAAACACATTCTTCAATATCTCATCCTAAAACCCAACACCAAAAACATTCTTTAATTTTTTTTCTTTAATTCTTCATATATCCTCAAACCCAACACGCTATCCTAAAACTCAAAACCCTATCAAAAATTTTCATAACCTAACTTCACAATTACTTGATTTAATTTAAAAAAGTAATAAGTGGAGGGGAAAAACCCTAAACTTGGATCGAATTTAGGAATAGAATGGCGATTTCGAGCTTCAACGGCAGCAGCAACTTAGGGAAAAAATTTGGGGAAGAATTGGAAAATTTTTGGAAGGAATTTGGGAGAATTGGAGGAGAAAAGGGGGAGAATTGGGAAGAAAGGGAGAGAGAGCGTCTTCGCAGATGAAATATTGAGAGAGTATTAGCGACCGTTTTATACGGTCGCTAATACTTAATACACGGTCGCCAATGCATTGGCGACCGTTTATTAGGGACCGTATATTTTATACAGTCTCTAATACCCTATTAGGGACCGCATATAAATGAACGGTCCCTAATACCCCGTCCCTAATACGCACAGTTTCTGGTAGTGATATAATCAACCCGCTAACCAACCATAGCAGAACAATGATGAAGAAAGAAGACGATGGCTCACAAGTTGGATCTCTCTATATCTTCGATCCATCGAGGTTATTATTAATTAATCTCTTAATTAATTTTCCCACTTGGATAATAACCTAAGCCCCATATATTATCTATATATAGGGACCGGGAAGGAAATTGGGTGAGGTGAAGCTCAATTGCCAACGAATTTTATTGAACTAAGAAGTACTAGATTAATAAAATTAAAATATTATATTTTTTGGAAGAATTCTTCAATGAAAATGATCCATCTTTATAGCCCTGGATACAAACAATGATTTACATATAGCGATTTTTAAGGATTCGTATTATAAAGATCCCATGGCTAGGTTCTACGTAGCAAGTTGGCTCTCCAGCAAAATTTTTATTTTCTTAATTTGACGGGAAATTAAGAGAGAGAAAAATGCTAGGTTGACATAGGACAAGATCCTACAATACCAAGTTTAATTTTTATTATATTATTAGTATCATCGATCATAAATATCCTTCAATAAAAATGACGCAATATAATTATAAGGGGGAAAACATACAAATTCGCGTATGAAGGTGTCTTTCCATTCTTATAAGTAGTTTAAACATTGTGAGTCTCAGCTTCAATTAAAAATGAACACTATATATCTACTTTTAGCAACAAACTTGGTTCTAATAAAGCAATTAACTTAAATTAGCCAACAAAAATATCTACTACCTAATAAAAGACAAAATAAATTTCTACTTAAGATTGTTATGATTACTAAATAAACATTATTTAGGGGCTCATAATCAACAATATAACTATGCAACATGTACAATAGTTTGGATGCTTCAAACTAAATGGTTATTAATTGCCCTAATTTCTTTTCTATACCTAATTTTTTATTTTTTATCGTCGCTTTTCCTTTTTATTATTGTTTGTATTAATTTCTGAATTTTTTATTATTCCCTTTCTATATTGATTGCCTTAGTTTCAGCAACGTAGATGCCGCAAACGAGAGAGGAGATTGGAAGCGGAGCTTGGGAAATCGGGAGAATTAGATCGGGGATTAGCGATTTGAAATGAAAGATGCAGAAAGTAACAACAGAGGTGAGAGAATCGAAGTAATTGTATTGGAGATGAGGGACTTGAAACCAGAGATGTATATTTTGGAAGATGAGATTAGGAAGAAAAATAGGAAATTGGGAAATAAGTATCGAGAAAGAAGAAAGAAAAATGGGGAATTGGGAGAGAAATATCGAGAAAGAAAAAGCGAACCATAGTAATCTCAAGAGGAAAACATACATATAATTTTTTTTGAGAAAATAATCATGTGTATCTGAGTAAAAAGAACGATAGTAAATCTGGAATATTTGCAAAAATATCATAAGTATTAATACACAGGGCTTAAAACATCTGTATTTTGCAAGTATTGGGTCTTTTCACGATATTGAAAATACGTGGGGTTTAAAAATAAGTCATCTGAAATTTTTTTCCCTAAAAAAATATTAAAAACCATATATAATGTGGCACATGCAATTAATTTGGCTTGGACCTGCCTAAATGATAAGATATTATACAGCTAAGTTGGATATAGAAGCAAAAGTCTTTCACATTATTACGGGGTTTGTTGTGTTTTTTAGCATAATTAAGAGTATTAATTTAGTAGTGGATTAAAAATCCTGCCTATATTTAGATATTTTATATTTCCAAAAGGGGAAAAGTTTGTTGCTTAAGTACACCAAACTAAACTTATTAGGACCACTTTTTTTTTCTCACTTCATTTGTTTAATGGAATAACTGACTTCATTTGTGACTCTGTAGTGTGAAAGAAATGGAAAAATATCTGACCAAATGCTAGTTGACAACTATCTTTTTGTTTGTGGAGGCAAGTTTGTGAAGGGTTTTTTTTGGTACGTGTACCTTCATAATTAAACTCACTAATACCATTAATGCAGTGTGTATTTTCAAATCTAAATTAGCAACAGGAAGACACATTTGAAAGAAAATTTCTCATAATTTGAGAACTGTAAACAGCCGCACCTAACTATAAACGATTGCAGGAAGACTTTACCATAGTCTATTGGATCGTTCATGAATATCATCAACTCTTGCGAGATAACTTAACACATTATCATTAAGCATGTCTAGAGAGGTGATGGAGCTCCTTTTCGAGACTCCGTCGGATGTTGTCTTCCGTTGATCTCGCAGTGGACTTAGTTGATTATCTTCCTTCGCGTATGGGTCTCAATGGATTTTTGGAGGAAGAGATGAGGTGAGGGAGCGGCTGCCGAGTACCTGCAAAGAAGTCCCGGGATGGTTTGGTACCACCAAGGACCCTCCGACGCTCAAGTTAGTGATGAGATCCGAGCAGAGTAACGGCATAAAAGTATATAAAATGGCTTACTTGACCCCTCTGTGATGGGGATTTATATAGCGGTGGGGTACGCAGCGGCGGGCGCGAGATTCTCGCCAGCGGTTACGCCCCCGACGTCACACCCACGTAGAAAGCGGATCGCCCGTTAAAGGGGATCGTGATGGCATGGAACGTGGGGTGTTGTTGGCGTAGAATCTGCGCATGGTGAGATTCCCGGAGCGGCTGTTACGCCTGTGAGCGATGGCCTCGGTCGGATGGCCGAGGAAGACCGCCTCGGCCGGAGGCTCGGGGAAAAGCGAGGAGGCCGAGGAGCCCTGGCCCTGTGGCAACTCGGCGTGAGCCACGGGACCGAGGAGGCCAGTCTGCAGGGGGTCCTGAGGAGGGCCAGCTTGTGCTTACAGGTCGGGTAAAGGGTGGCTTGGTCGGCCCCTGTGGGCCCTTTCTTCCGAGTTCCGGGACACGTCACCTGCCACGTGTGATGATCTTGGGAATCGCCAATACCGAGCACTATCATTAGCCCCTCACTCTTGTCCCGACCAGCTAGTGGTCGGGTCAGGAGCAGACGGCCGGGCCTCCCGATGTGAGATCCCTTCCAGGGTTTCGTCGGGACGAGTCCTCGGGCCGTCGTTTGTCTTTTTCGCTAGCGAATTAAGGCGAGATCTTTGCATTTAAAGAAGGAGCGCCGGCTCGTGCATTCTGCAGTCGAAGCGACGGTCCACGTGTCGATCGTCGATTAGCCGATGTGACGTGCACGGGTCTGCGGCGTCTGATGGGACACGGTCCAGCGCTGGGCTGCCACGTGGAACGATCGGAGCCGCTGGGCGCCAGGAGCCGTTTCGGCGGGAGACGATGGACGCTGTTGGATGAGGTCGTATACGGCAATAAATATGGGTGGGGTCCGCCCTAGGGCCTTTACTCTTTCATATTTTCCTCTCTCAAGCCTCACTGCTCGGCGCTCGTCTCCTCTCTCTCGTCTGAAGAATTTCTTTTCCCAGGATAGATGTCTTCCTCTGTAGAATCAGTAGACGTTGTAGGAGTAGATGCTAGGGTTGCTTTAGATGTGTCTGAGTCTCCTCGGGGAGCAGGGACTAGGCCCTTTCCCCGAGACCGTGAGGCGGGGGCCGCCTCCAGGGAGGAGGCGGCAGATGTGGCCCCTAACACCTCGTGCTGGGTGAGGCATGAAGACGAGCTCGCCAACGCTCGGGTTCGGTTCCACATTCCCCCGCGCTAAACGCTCCGTCTGGCCGAGGAAGGAGAGAGGGCAGAACAGGTATGGGGCAGGGAGATTGCCCTGTACTTGGAAGCTTTTTGGTGCGGAATGCGCTTGCCCTTCTCTCCTGAGGTCATCGCCGCTCTGAATTTCTTTGGTTTGGCCCCCAGCCAGTTAGTGCCGAACGCGTGGAGGATTCTTCTTGGGTTCTTGATCCGCCTGAGGCTGCAGGCGGTTCCTTTCAGTCTCTCCCTTCTTGATTCTTCCCTCGTTTTCAAGAGTCACCCTGGCGGTCGAGCTGGCGACCCGAGATGGGTTTATTTTACTTTTAGGAAGCGGCCGAGGGTCGTTGCTGGGACCGGGGTCGTGGCCTTGCCCTCCTCCATTCATGATTGAAAAAAGAAAATTTTCTTCGTTCCCCCCCCCCGAGGGCGAGGACTGGCCGGTGCCCACCAAGTGATCGAGGGAGAAGTGTCTGCCGGGGAACCTGTCCAATGACCCCGCCGCGGTGAGAGTGGCATCATGAGAGCCCGTCCCTCGACATGACGTGCTGCTGTCCGAGAGGGTTTTGAGCTGGGCTGGGCTTAGCCCCGTCGAGTTCGTTGATTGATCTCAAAAACTATCTATAACCGCAATTAAGAACGGCGTCGCTTTGCAGCTAGCCGGTGAGTACGGGTCGGTCCACAGGGATGCTGTGAATTTCCTAATCGTTCAAACGAGTTAATTCCGATGGGAGCCGGATTGATTATTAAATCTGAAAACTAAATTAATCTATATCTAAATCTTGCTAGGGTTAGGTCTTGGTTAAGTTTAGAAAGTCTATAAATCTCACCGCTTTCTATACCCATATGAAGATCTCATTAGGTGTTATGGTAATTATTAATAAAAGGGATTAGAACCATTCGGAAAGATGTTTCTTCCTCTAGATTCTTGTCCTTCCTTTAGAAATCCTTACCCTAACCTCCATGGAAAACCATCACAACCGGGCCTTTATACTACGGTATCACCGCTACCTCGATGGATAGGGTGCCGTAGGGAGCGGTATGTGCATGTATGCATAGAGTTCTATGAAAATATATGATGGGCAAGAAAGGGGATGAGAGATCTTCGTCTCTCAAATCTTCCCCAGATCTAACCCTAACAAGCGAGGAGACTACTCACGCATTAGGGAATTGAAGAACATTTATCTAGGGCAGAGAATAAAAGATTAACTAGGGTAAGGAATTAAATTTAACTAGGGCAAGAATAGAAAATTAAGCTAGGGCAGAAAATAAAGAACTTACAACTTGATGCTCTCCAAAAGAATTCTGAATTTTATTAATGAAAGGAGGCATAGGGAGGCCTAGCTAATACAATGATTTAGAGTTCCTATTTATAGAGGATAGGAAATCCTAGGTTACAATTGATTCGCACGTCTGCATTTACAAAAATATCCCTAGGTAGACCCATTCAACGCCGCTTTAAATTATGGTAAATTTTTTACTTTCCAACGCTTCATCCCGGCCGCGGAACCGCGGCCCGAGTCCTGGTTTGGTCGCGGTTCCGCGGTTAAACTAGGGAGTTGACTTCTTAAACTTCCTGGGCTGGCTCATGTCATTTTGGGCTTCTTGTTTCTTTGGTTGTTTCTTTAAAATAGCTTCTAATTCTCTTCAACATTTTCCAGTGAACATTGTAGTGGACTTCTAACCGTTCGCTTTGTGTCGACGTCTTGAACCTTGCTTTGTGAACTGATGTTTATGTAGGCTTGATCAAGAGTCTTCTATTTATTGGTCAAAGTCTCACTTTTGCATCATCTTTTATCTTTTTCACTGTTTTAGATCCAAGAACCTGTAACCTGTAATATGTAGCAGACATGCGTCAAAAGCACCTGTTTATTTATAAAACGAATAAGAATGGGGAATATAATAATGCAATATTATGGTATGAACAAATACCCCCAAACTTATCTTTTGCTCGTCCTCGAGCAAACTTATTTTTTATTCTCGACAAAAACCTAACCGCACTTTCGCAGGGAAACGCGATTGCACTGAGCTCGTGCAACAAGCCGTTAAATCTCTAGGTGTCCCTAATAGGAGGAGTGTTTTCTCCTGAGGGTTTTCAGCGGATACTACCCACAAAATCCTATCAATTAGGCCCATTGACTTTTATTCTCCAATTAGGTTTTCTAATAAGGAATTCTATTATCGTCGACTCGTAAATTATCCATCCGTATTCTTCACGCTTCCCTATCATTTAGCTTAAGATTATATATATTCTGTAGACCTATTTAGCTTTCGGCATCTCTTAAGTTTTCCTTCTATGGTTCCATCTCCACTTAGGAATTTTTATCAACTTTATTAAAGATACAAGTTCTATTCTTCATTCCTTTCTCTTATCTAAATCCCAATCACATACCCCTACGTGTGTGTATAAATCCCCCCTACACTTGGAAATTCAAATCAAGCAATCATACTCTTGTCCGTCGTCCAAAACACTTCTTAATTGGTGAATTTTTTAGATGAATTTCGCTCACACATCCTTCATGCGATCGTTAATACTTTTTGAGGTACCAACAACCGATTACAAGATGTGTTTTCACATTAAAACATAATTCCTAGTCTTGTAACACCTAAGATTTTAGCAGTGACTCCCAAACCAGTTGGCCTAAGGCACTAGGTGATGAAGCACCCTCGCTAAATATTTTTCTATTTTTTAGCCTTAAGTAATCACAAAAACCAGTGTTCATTTTTTTTCTTTATTCACACTTGTATGTACTAAGGACTTTAGACAAAAGCATTTCAAGGTCTCCTCTACTATTCCAAGTTTCAAGGTGCGTGTTTGTGCAATTTGTAGGGTATACATTTTCAGAATCTAGACTTAAACTAGGAATTATTTTTCAAACTTATACTCTAATAAAAGTATCAATACTTTTCCTTTGTTTCGACTTAGCCCAAAAAGTGAACCCAAAATTTGCCTATTTCTTAATAAACTACAAAGACATATACTTTCTACCGTTAAATTCAAAGAAAGGTTATTTTTAGGGTTTTTAATATACTAAGTCTAAGATCTAGTTGTTCCTAGCCAGTTAACCTATCTGTCAAACTTAAGTCAAATAAGGCCAAAATTGAATACAATAATTTTTATAATTTTTGAATTTTTTTTGAATTTTTTATGGATTTTAAAATAAATATGCAAATGCAAAAATATGTACAAATAAATGCGAAGGAAGAATACGTACCGAGCATACCCCCAAACTTAAACTTGACAGTGTCCTCACTGTCATGCTACACCAAGAGGGTCAAAATATCGACACTCCCCTGTTTATTTATTTATAATTTTTTTTTATATTTTTATTTTTTTGAATTTTTTTTTATAGAAAAAGAAAACAAATATATATATATACAACAAGGTTCCTCCCAAACTTAAGCTTGGCCTTACACAAGCCAAAGATTAGCACCAACTATTCAAAAATCTTATCGTGGTAATGGTAGAGTTGGTGAAAGGAGGGAGTGGAAAGAAGAGAAATGAGAAGCACACGAGACCGTGTGGAGATAGAAACGGAATACGGTCTCGATGGGGGAGAAGAATGGCGGAAAAGAGAAAGAAGTGGAGTACGAACTTGAGGGTGTAAATCGAGTGAATAAATTAGCGCAATTTGTGATGACCGATGTGTTAAAAGCGATTGTGCTAATCTATCAACCCGTCGAGAAATGGGGTCAAATCCCTCAAGATTCGCAAGAAAGCATGGGTACGCCGAACTTGGTATTGGAGATGAAAGCGTAACGGTCTCTTGTACAGTCGGAACGATAGGAAGGACGAAAGGGAGTGAATTAGGGATAGTCTCATTCTCACCGTAGTAAACTGTCTCGAACTAGAAAGATTCCAACAATGGTTCGAAACGACTGTAAGCAACCGAGTCTGATGGTTCAACCAACTCATCTGAAAATGTAAAGGACTCAAACTCGGGCGGTGAGTCATCAAAATTGTCCGAAAAAGTGAAACACTCGTAAGTGTTGTCGGCTGTGAGAACTGTGTCAGATTCAAAGGGAAATTTTTCAAGCTCACAGTCTTCAAGCGTGATATTAGGCATGGTCGGAATGATGGAAAGGAGTGAGGGTGATATAACAGTTAAAGGTTCAGGAGGATGAATTGGAAAATCCGACACATCAAAGAAAAATGGTTCAACCTCAATATTATCCTCAATACTGTCCTCATAATTCTCCTCAAAATTTAGCTTATCCATGCCATTATCATCAAAATCAAGAAGCAGATGAAGTTCGGGAGAAATATTTAATGACTCGGGATGATGAATTGGACATAAAATTTCAATCAAATCAACAGGTTCATCATCCGAAATATTCCCGGCGTCTATATCCTCAATCAAGTGAAAATCAATTTTTTTCTGACACCTCATCAAAAACATGGATATTTATCGATTTAGGTTCTAGAGTGGAGGTGTAAAGATCGAAAGGATTAAGTGTGGTTTCACTCGAAAGGGGTTCTTCACAATTTGGCAAATCAAGCACTACAACATCACACAACTCGTTTTTATTTTCAACAGGTGAACTATTTGGGACAATCGATGGAAAACCGGAGTTGTGGGCTTCAATTGGGTAAGGGTAGGTTTGATATGGAAATCTTCTCAAATTCGCACTCGGTCCAACCGCCTCCTCATACATTGAAAAATTTGGAGCTAATTGGAAACTAGCTGCCGGTTCACTAGGTTGCATAAGGGCGGCAATGGACGCATCCACATTCCTAACCATTTTGTTTGTTGCAGCGATATAAGCCTCCAATGACTGTTCCAAACTATACATGGGTTGTGGAGGGGTTTCGGTAAAAGATTCAAAACTGTTTGGATACGTGAAACTCCCATATGGCTGTGTAGAATCAATGTCTAGTGAAGGTGGGAAAGTCGGGTAAGACAGGTAGGAATTGGATGGTTGGACAGGAGTAGGGTCAACATGTGGATAAAAAGTTGAATGGACTTGTTGATCCCTAGAACTAGATGTGTGGAGAGGGGTGAAAGATCGGCTACGAGATTGAGCAATATGCTCAGCAATGGACATCGGCTTAGGAGTTACAGCAAGACTTGGAAAAGTGGTGTCAACGTACGAAGGTGGTGAAGGTTGATAAGGTTGACACAAAGTGGGTTGCAACGTCAAATTGTTTCTCCTAGACGCTTCTATTTGATCTTTCAAAGATATTTTTGGCATGGAAGGATTTTCTTTAAATCGACCGAAACAATTGAAGTACGAAGCAAAGTTAGGTTCGGGATACCAAAGTTCGACAAGTGATTTATGATGTGGGGTACCCATGATAGAAGAAAGAGAAGAGAAAGAAGGTAGGTGGTGCAAGGATTTCTTAGCGGCAAAATTTTGCAAGTTTTTATAAAAGATTTTTCCTTTTTCCTTTTTTTTAAAATTTGTTTGGAACTTTTTGCAAAAAAGATTTTTGATAAAGGGCTAAGACACACTTTCGATCAACCAAAAATGCACAATCAGGCCTAGATCTAGGGTCACCTAGGTCAGCTAGACAGCTCCTAATTGTTCCAAAGGGCTAGAAATAGGACCTCAAACTGCCTCTTCACCGCCAATTGCGGTCAGGTAAGTGCCAGGTGAGTGGGAGGCTCCCCGCTACAAGTAGCGGTCCTAATTAAGTAACCACTCGCCTTGGACACATTTGCCTAGACACCGCAAAATCAGGTTAGGATTAACGGCTGATGCCTATAACTAGTCCTCTGTCCTATTGAGCTCGAAGTCCTTAGGGCTGAGACTAGTATTTTGTAATTAAGATATGGTCAATGCAAATGCCTTATGTGATTTCTGGGGTCCTGAAAAGGATGATGAAATCCCCACCCAATTTGAATTGGTCAAAAGCCCCTTAAAGTCAGTTTTAAAGATATGCAAAACAGAAAAATCACTTGCAATCAAATCTTTTTATTTTATGCGCGGCGCAAAGAATCCTGCACAAGATTGTTATTTGGAAGGGGAAAGATTTTTTTAAACGTAAAGAATCCTGCAGGAGATTTTTCAGAAGATATATCGGAGATTTGCAGAGGAGGAGAGAGAAAACTCACAGAGATTTGCAGTGGCGGAACTGTTTTTTTTCCTGGTGATGTCACCAGGGCACGGCGGTTCCGCGGCCGGAATGGGGGTCGCGCGGCGGTTCCGCCGCGTGTTGCTCGCTTCGGAGGTTTTTTTTTTTGAGACCAGATCACTGTTTCCCCCAATCAGAGCAAAGCTCTGTTGAAATTCAAAATTCAAAATTTTTGAAGCAACGCTTCAAATCCCGGTCGCAACGCACCACGTGTCTGGCGCAGACGCATCAGCGCAGCGCCCAAGGAAGCGCACCCAATCAGAGCAAAGCTCTGTTTTAAACAAAATTAAATGAAGCAACGCTTCAGTTGCGCTAGCACTGCGCTGCGCGACACGTGTCAGCGCAGAGGCGCTAGCGCAGTTGCGCTGTGCTGTGCGCTGCGCGACACGTGTCAGCGCAGAGGCGCTAGCGCAGTTGCGCTGCGCTGTGCACTGCATGACACGTGTCACGCGCTGGGGCATTTGCGCCAAACAGAATAAAGATTTTAAAGAAATCTTTCTGTTCTTGTTGAAACAAGAAGATCTTCTTCTGTAAAACAGAAGCACTCGGATCAAGGATCCAACGGTGGGAAAAATTCCCCAAATCACTCAGAGAAAGATCTCTTTAGCAAATTTAACTAATTTATGAGCACTATAAAAAGGACCCTAGACCTTAATTCAAAGGGAGGAACATTTTTTGAGAGAAATCAAACAGAGAGAGCTCTGAAGAACTCCTCAAGAACAAAAAAGGCAAAAAGCCTTTAGAAAAAAGAGAAAATTCTCTTATGAACAGATCATTGATCTAAAAACAAGATCAATGATCTTTAACAAAAAAGAAAAATAAAATAAAAATAGTGCTTTGCACTTCTTTTATGAACCTTTGGTTTTTGAATCTAAAAGATTCTCAAATTTAGAGTGCTTTGCATTTGCAAACTGCGCTGTTGCGTTCTTGGGAGAGCGCCACGTGTCAGCGTCTGAACCATTTGCGCTATGCGCTTTTGAAATAGAGCTTTGCTCTCTGAAATTGGCGCAACTCACCAGAGCACGCCACGTATCAGCAGCACAACCGCAGCGCACTAGCGCAGCGCGCTGCGCTTGCATGACACATGTCGTCACCACAAGTGCTTGCGCTCTTTGATTGGCGCAAAGCGCCTGAAATGCAATGCATTATTTAAAAAATGGGCCAAGCCCAAGTCAAAAAGACCAAGCAAGCCTAATTAAGCTGATGCTCTGCATCATTTATAAATGGGCAGAGCCCAAACAAAATAATAAAAATGCTATGCATTTTAAAAGGGGCAGAGCCCAAACAAAGTAGATGCTTCGCATCATTAATAAATGGGCAGAGCCCAAAACAAATTGATGCTCTGCATCCTTTCTGGGCAGAGCCCAAATAAAATAAAAAAAAGAAGTGCAAGCCCAAATGCAAACAAAATGTAGACATTTTTAATTGGACTTAGCCCAATTTTGGCCGTAAGTCCTTAAATTAAATTGACTGAGCACGGCTGCTCCCTAAATCAATTTACGACCGGTTCGAGGGTACATATCCGAACTCCTCTGACACCTCTCGTTGTAATCCTTCAACGACGTCAGAGAGGCGACGGGTCCCGACGACCACATATGAATATGGACTGCGGGGTCCCTAAACTCGTGGACCGAGACGTCCTTAAACTAATATTGGACCGAAACGTCCTTAAACTAATATTCTTCCCAAAACGGGAACGTTGGACCGAAACGTCCTTAAACTAATGATGGACCACCACGTCCCTAAACTGGCGATGGACCGAAATGTCCTTAAACTAATGACGGACCACCACGTCCCTAAACTGGAATACAGACCACCACGTCCCTAAATTGGCAATGGACCACCACGTCCCTAAACTGGAATACAGACCACCACGTCCATAAACTGGTAATGGACCACCACGTCCCTAAACTGGAACACGGACCACTACGTCCCTAAACTGGAACAATAGAGTCTCAAAATGCTCTTTTGCCGGATCTAAACGGTCCCGTTTAAGTTGATCTTAGCCCCAAACACGGCTAACGTATCCTTAAACATTCAAACAGATTATAAAACTCTAAATCAACTTCGGTTCAAGGGTACATCTCCGAACTCCTCTGACACCTATCGTTGTAATCCTTCAACGACGTCAGAGAGGTGACGGGTCCTGACGGTCATATAATAAATGGATCACCACGTTAAGTTGATCTTAGTCTCAAACAGGAATAACGTATTCTTAACGAGCGTTTTAGTTGATCTTAGCTTCAACACGGCTAACGTATCCTTAAACTAAAAACACCAAACCCAAATCTAAGTAAATACAGATTTGGACTAATCCACGTCCTACGGGCAACGACATTACTCAGTCTCCGTATACAATCCACGGGCAACCACAAACAAAACAAACACACACGACACGAAGTGAAATTCTAGAGAAGGAGAAAGTGGCTACCGCGATGCGGTAGCGTAATTAACTGCAGGGGCTTCGCCTGCAGGGAAGAGCGTCCCCACAATCAAAAACCCCTCTAGCGAGGGGGAATCTGACGAAGTCTGCTACATCGGCCGCATCCGTCTAAACCTCCGATACACGGTGCCATAAATCAACTTGGCATCTTCGGAGAGGTAGACGGATAAAAACATATAGCATCTGCCCCGAATCTCAGGCCAGACGTCCTCATGTCTCCGCCGCCATTCGGAGGGGAACAGATTCTGGCACGCCCGGTGGGACCTTTTCCTCTTTCCACTCCACACCTCGTGTGTCGTTTTCGCGAACCAATCGCGGTTTGTTAACGGTTGCCTTTGGATTTTAAGTTTACTAAGATTTGGTCTCTCGCTTGGTGCAGAAGAGGAATTGAGCATCGATGGCCTCAACTTGTTCGAAGTGCTCCAACTGCAACTGCAGCTCGCGTCCGGCCTCAACTGGGGGCATAACCTACGGGCCCCAAGCGGCCTCTCTGTTCACTATGCCCGTAGAGCAGATTACTCAAGCCACCACGGGGCTGTTTTTCGGAACTATGCTTCCGCCAACAAGCTTCAGCACCCCTGTGCCCGTACAAGATGCTCCTAAGAAGTCGGTCTTTGATCGACTTTCAGTTACTGCGGCCCCTCTCAACGGGTCGCCCAACACCAGTGCCTCGGTCTTCTCCAGATTGGACCAAAACTCTCGCGGACCCACAATGAAGCGTGCAGTCTCAGAAAAGGTTATTCCAAAAGGAGTACCCAAACCTGCTCTTGAAGTCATCAAGGCGGCTTCTCCTGCTAAGAGATTGGTCTTTACAAGATTGACCATCCCAACTCCCACCCCTACTCTTGCTGCTCAAAAGACATCAGTCTTCAATAGGCTGACACCGGCAACCACCCCACACCTAAACAGGGGGCAAGAAGAAGCTATTTCTGTCTCTGAGCCAATACCGACGACTCGTCGCGCCCGACGACGCCACTGGCGCCGGATAAGGAGAGTCGGGGGCAACTCCCCTTCTGGGATGACTCCGCCAACTCCGACGGTGGAAGTTAACGCTGCTGTTCCAACCGGGAACAGCTTTGAGCTGTTGAATAGGGTATGCAGAAACTCGCCAACTGCGGTCCTTAAAAGATCTCCTCCACCGGAAGAAAGCGCCGTGGAAGCAGAAAAGCCGGAGCAGCCTCTTCAATCGCTGTCCTCCAGGATTTATAAGACATGGCGACGAGTCCGAGAATTTGTCATTGATCTTAACTTCTCCCGCCAACAGAAGAAGTCGAAAGGTCGGCAAGAAGAAAATCCCCCGGTCAAGCAACGAAAGGTGACAATCGCTTGGGTGCCCAAAGCAACGGCCCCTTCAACTTCTACGGCCCATAAGAGAAGGAGGACAGAGAAAGTCCTTACACCTGCAGTAAATACCAAAGGAGGTGAACCCAAACGCCCTAGGTCTGGGGCATTGTAGTTCATACCGTCTGTATGGCGTCTGGTAAAGAGGACAGTCGCATATCAACAGGTCATAGACCGCACACGAGGTCAGTGACCAAGGCTCAGGAGTAGCAGCAGAAGCTCCAAGAGATGATGAACGCTATGGCCGTACTTACAGGGCCAAAAGAAACCCCTGAAACGTCCTCGGACGAGCGTCAAGAACAAGAAACTGACGCTGAATTCCTTCGTCGCGTACTGGAGAAGAAGGATAAAGAAGCTGCGGAACAGGCAGCCAACATAAAGAAAATGGCCCTCCTGTTCCAGGATATGGTGGGTATAATGATTCAACAAGATCCACCTGCTGAAAATCCCCCAATCATTCTTGAAGACGATAGGGGAGAGACGTCGAATCCTCCACCAGCTCTGTCAGCAGCTAAAGAAGAGACAATCTCCAAAGCCGATCTGGACGAATACATAGCTCAGCAGATCCGGGTCCATCAAGCGACGGAAGCAGTGGGTCAGGTCGTAAAAACAGGGCGGCCATATCCAAGTTGGTACGACCAAATCAAGTACCCACCCGGTTACACAATTCCTAAGTTCCATGTCTACAAGGGGACCGGCAATCCTCACCAGCATGTTGCCCAGTTCAGGGAACTCTGCGGCAACACCGGCGTTGACGACAAGCTGTTGCTTCGCCAGTTTGTTGGAAGTTTATCAGATACGGCGTTCGAGTGGTACTCTGAGCTCCCGAACGACTCGATCAAGACCTTCGCGGAGATGGAGCTGTTGTTTACTCAACGTTTTTCAAGCGCCGGTGAACGTACCCCGATGACGGCACTGATTAACGCCAGGGTAAAGCCAGGCGAGACATGGGTCCAATATGCTATACGGTGGCGTAATTTATGGTCAAAGTGCGAGCAGCGCATTGAAGAAGCTCCCGCGGTGGGTATGTTTGTGGGCACCCTTGATCCGTAAGCAACCATTTCGCAATTTATGATGTTTTTCAAGCCGACTACCTTCCAGGCCTTGATTGACAAGCTAGCGCAAATGGATCAGATGGACCATAAACCCCCTCTTCCAAAGCCGGACTCCCGAAATGACAAAGGGAAGGGAAAAGCGATCATTGTCGCTAATGCTCAACAACAACTGAGCGACTCGAAGCCGGTTGTTCGTCAAAATAATACGCGTCCATACGTGGCCCTTGAGGAGAGGATAGGACGTTCTTACTCCTTTCCCCGAGATAAGACGAGAAGGTTATTCGAGCTGGCATTGCGCAACCGACTCATAAATCTGCCGGATCCAAAACGTCCGTTGCAACTAAGTGATGTCAGCGAGCCCAACTACTGTCCTTATCATCGAGTACTGGGCCATCCGATCGAAGATTGCTACGTTTTCAAAAATTGGCTTGAAAACCAGTACCGACAGGGCAAGTTCGCATTGTCTGACAAATGGAAGGTGAATCCCCCGCAGCCTCACACAGCTAAGGGGACGAATACGCCGGGGGCAACATGCTCCGTCGTTGAAGAAGCTCCTTGGGAAGTTGTATTATCAACCAAGACAAAGAGGATGCTAAACAATCTTCAGACATGTCCAGCGATCAAGTGGAAGATCCCGTTGGAGCCGCAGATCATTAAAGGGATATTGAAGCCTCGTCCAACTCAAAAGATTGATGGAGGTGGCCCAAGCATTCATAGCCAGCCATCGAAATCCTCAAAGAAGAAGAAAAAGAAGTCAAAGAAGCTCGTGAAGCCTGACGACAAGCGTACGGACTTGCAAAAACAAATTGACGCGCTGGAGGAATACAACCAGAAGGCACAGACTCCCATTACATTCCAAGAATTCCTCAATCACGTCTTTCAAAAGGAAGATGAGGGAGAAAGTTCATCTGATGATTCTGAGGAATGCGTGGCGAGCTATCATGTGATTTCCCACTCGTTCATAGACGATGAGGAGACTTCTTGTACTGAAACGCTGGGGGCAGATCCCGAACCAGAAATTCTAGAGCCATCGGATGAAGTAATCGATACATTTCTCAATGAAGCTCTCTTAAAAAGCAAAGCTGATCGGGAGCGCGAGGAGGTTATATTCGAAAGGGCCAAACGCCAACGCCTTGACGAAAGAATTAAGATACTCCCGCTGGAGCAAAGTACACCCACCGCGGACAAAAGCAAATTCAAGATGAGGAAAATGTTTGCTAAGGCCATATCAATGGGCATGAAGCTACCATCCTCCGAAGGAAAAATTACTGGTGAAGCGGAAATGCACCCCTCCTATTGCTTGTATCATCGGAAGATTTCGCACCTTACTGAAGAGTGCAAAGCTTTCGATAAATGGTGGCAAGGATATGTTGCTCACCGGCAGCATTTTAAGCCGGAAAAACGCAAGACTCGCCGAGAACGGAACGATACGAACGAAGGGCTTAACAGAACCACCGGTAATTGTCGCATGGTCAACACCGGAAGATCATAAGTGCTTACGTTCTGGAGCGATTCTGATGAGGAGCTGGAGCTTGGCCCCCTCTTTAAAGAATCCACATCGGGAAAAGAAAAAGAGCCGAAGGTCTGCGAAAATATCCGGCTACGTAACCCTACGTTGCCCGAAAAGAATCTCGGACCCTCAAATAAAAAAAATAAGGGAAAAGAGAAGGTCCCTGAAGATATCGTCTTAGATGACCAAGTTGTGGAGGAGCTAAGCGCCAAGGACCCTCCGAAAAGAAATAAGGTGGATTACAACGTCTTAGCGCATCTGAGGAAGCTACCCTCACAGCTCAGCATTCTTGACGCCCTTTTGCTATCAAAGGAGGCGAGAGATTCATTAATTAAGGCGCTACAGGACCCAGAGCAGTTCCAGGCTTTTCTGGCCGAAGAAAAGATGAAGGATGAACTGGAAGAAGTGCACACGGCCGATGTCACTTTTGGCGATGAAGACCTTCTCCTTGGGACGTGCGAACATAATCGCCCCCTCTATGTCTCAGGATATTGCCATGATATAAAGATAGGCAAAATCCTGATCGATAACGGGTCGTCTGTCAACCTACTCAATGTGCGGGTTTTAAAAGAAATTTGCATGAGCGTTCAACACCTCGCTCGAGACAAGATCACCATCTCCGGGTTCGACTCCCAATCATCAAAGACTCTTGGATCTGTGATACTGACGCTACGCTTCGGACTGCTCATCACGGACATTAAATTCTACGTCATAGATGCCAAGACATGCTACAACGCTCTGCTCGGCCGACCATGGTTACACGAGTACAACATCATCCCTTCTACACAGCATCAGTGTATGAAATATTTTAGGGATGGTCTCGAGTATACCGTGACGGGAGAATTGAATCCGTTTTCCGTGAACGAAGTTCGCAAATATGAAGATGCCAAATACTTCTTGCCGGATTTTGAAGACACGGAAAGGTGTCGCAAGCCGGAGAATAAAACTAACGCTACCATCCCTGTCATCGGCAGTGATACCGAGGAGGAAGAGGAGATAGTTTATTCGGGTCCTCCCCAATACACCAAGCCGGGACCATCCGCTCCTGCGTTGATTTTTGGTAGTGATTCGGAGGATGAGGTCCATGCTGTATTCTCTGCTCGACCTTCAATACGGGCTTCCGCTGACGGAGAGCAAAGTCTACAAGTCGCTATGGTACCGCTTAAACACCATAAAGAACTGGATGCACTCGATATTTACAATATAGAAGAGCTGCAAACGTTCTATATCACTCCCAGGCGAGAAGGAGAGAAGGCAATTCTATTCTACCGCTCTGAAGAAAACAAAGTGGAGAAAGAAATCTGGCACGGGGCAGATCCTACGCCGGACAGACTTCAACCCATCCGTCTACCCAGATATTATACAGAAGGCTTGAAGAAGCTGTTGAAGCGCCAAGGGATACCCTTCAAACAGACCGTTAGAAAGGCCAAATTCTATGACAGGGTCTGGAACGTTCCTGGGACTCAACGCAAGCTGCCTAATGGGAGAATGGAAACGATCGGGCTCGGATACATTCGCCCCAAGAAACGAGAACTGCTCCGCGACTGTTACGTCGTGCACGACTTCAATGAAGAAGCAGATGTGCAACGGGAGGACACTAATCCTGAACCAGTAAAAGTTCCTGATGCAAAAGTGCCCGGTCCTTCGTTTGAAGAACAAATGGACAAGCTTATAAGGGAAGCTGGTCAAAAGGTCCGAGATGATCACAATCGCGAAATGGCCATCTACGAAAGAGCCAGAACGCAACGCCTCCTTCAACAGGCCGTCAAAAATGAAAGTGTCACTTCGTGTCAATCGGTTATGAAGAAGGCTCGACGCAGAAGCAGAAACAAGTCGACAGGCCAAAAAGGCGCTCAACAGTAACAAAGCGGGGCTAAGAAGCCACGCGAGCGGGTGTCGAGCATTATTGATCTATCCCTCATGAAGAAAATGAGTCGAGCGTACTCATTTCCTCAAGACAAGACGAAGAAGATACTTGAGCTTGCTCTAAAACATCAGATGCTTACACTGCCGGAGTCCAAGCACCCCGAACAAGCAGGCGAAGCCTCTGACCCAAATTATTGCTCTTACCATCGAGTAATAGGGCATCCTCACGAAGACTGCTTCACCTTCAAGAGTTGGGTCGAAGATCAGTATCAGCTTGGCAAGTTCGCTCTGTCTGACAACTGGAGGGTAGCGCCGCCACAGAAGCATGAACCCAAAGCCGCAAGAACAGAACCAACTCCACATTGGGATTGGAAGCGGATTCGCACTTGTCGCATGATAACAATAGTAAAAGAAGAGCCTGAGAACATGAACAGCCTTCCCTGGTGCTTCGAAAACAGTAACGATAGGGTGATTTCAGAATTTCCGCCAGCTCCGAAAGAAATGGAAGATGGAATACATACTACCGTGGATAACCTCAAGAAAATCGAGTTGGGGACGCTAAACGACCCGCGACCGACATTTGTCAGCGAGCTGTTATCCGAAGAAAAGGTGGTTGCGTTAAAAGATGTCCTTGTACAGCATAAAGATTGCTTTGCATGGAACTATTCCAAAATGCCGGGACTAGATCCAGAAGTTGCTGTGCACAAATTGGCGATATCCTCAGACGTCAAGCCGGTCAAACAGGCGCCAAGAAGAATGCGGCTCGAGCTTGAAATGAGCATCAACGCCGAGGTCAAGAAGCTAATCGACTCTGGCTTTATCCAGGAAGTTCAATACCCTGAATGGATCGCCAACATCGTCCCGGTGATGAAGAAAAATGGGACGGTGCGCATATGCGTGAACTTTCGGGATCTCAACAAAGCCTGCCCGAAGGATGATTTTCCGGTGCCAGTCAACGAATTGATGATAGACAATACGTCCACTCATGAGGTTTTCTCCTTCATGGACGGCTCATCAGGGTATAATCAGATAAAGATGCATCCTGAAGACCAGAAGCATACCGCTTTCCGGACCCCTTTGGGAATATTCTGTTATAAAGTGATGCCCTTCGGGTTAAAGAACGCCGGTGCCACTTACCAAAGGGCCATGACGAAGATTTTCGATGACCTTATACATGAAATCGTCGAATGCTATATCGACGACCTCGTGGTTAAGAGCAAATCATACGAGGAACATCTCGAGCATCTAAAGACTGTATTTCAACGCCTTCGACAATACAACTTGAAGATGAACTCTTTCAAGTGTGCATTCGGAGTTTCCTCAGGCAAATTCCTGGGATTCATCGTCCGACACCAGGGTATCGAAATAGATCCGTCCAAGATCAAAGCGATCATGGAAATACCTCCGCCAAGGACTCTCAAACAGTTGCGGTCTCTCCAAGGAAAGCTCGCATATATTCGGCGATTTATAACCAACCTCTCTGGCAAGTGCCGCCCTTACAGTCACTTGATGAAGAAGGGAACTCCATTCGTCTGGGATCAAAAATGCCAGGGCGCGCTGGACGAAATTAAACAGTACATGCAGAACCCTCCAGTGTTGGCTGCTCCGGTTAAGGGAAAACCTCTCATTCTTTATACAACCGCCCTCGAAGGTTCCTTAGGCACATTATGGGCGCAAGAGAATGACCAAGGAAAAAAAAGAGCTCTCTATTACTTGAGTCGAGTTCTTCTGGGGGCAGAAAGCAACTACTATCCCATTGAAAAACACTGCCTGGCGTTGATCTTCGCGATAACAAAGCTCAGGCACTATGCATTGGCGCATGAGGTCCGTCTCATTTCGAAGGTCGACCCTCTTAAATATTTGATGTCGAAGGCTATATTGACAGGTCGACTCGCTAAATGGGCTCTATTCTTGATGGAGTTCTCGATAACGTATCAACCCCTCAAGGCAGTCAAAGGCCAGGCTATCGCCGACTTCCTTGCTGAGCATCCGATACCCGCCGATTCTCCTTTAAATTGCGATCTTCCAGACGAACATGCGTTTGACGCTACCGATGGGAGCTTTATTTTGACGGAGCATCTTCCATGAAAATGCGCAAACAAAGTACCCCTATAATCAAATCGGGAGTAGGCCTCATCTTCGTAATTCCACAAGGAGGGATTATGCGCTTCGCCTTCTCCTTAACAGAGCCGAGGATGAATAATGAAGCCGAATACGAAGCTTTGATAACAGGCCTCGAGATCGCTATCGACATGGGAATTGAAGACCTCCTTATATATGGAGACTCCCAGCTGGTCATCAGTCAAGTAAATGGCGACTACCAAACATGCAAACCAGAGTTGGTGAAGTACGGCGAAAAGGTGCAGCAACTGTTGACCCAAATCCCTTCCTACACTTTGGGAAACATACCGCGCGCAGAAAACAGCAAAGCGAACGTATTGGCCAAGCTCGCTAAAGAACTGGCTGATGAGAACCTCGATGACATAAGAATCGTGGTACAAAGCCGTCGGGTGCTTGCCCCAGCGGAAATACCTCCGGAATCATCCGAAGAAAAGAGAGCGACTGAGCAAATGGCTCTGCAAATAAAAGACCGGGAAAAGGCCGAGGATTGGAGGGAAGTCTTCATAGACTACTTTAAGTCCCACCGAACGCCTGAAGAAGCGTCCACAAGACATCAGCTCATAAAACGAGCTCTGTCTTTCGCCTTCGTCAATGATATTCTATACAAGAGGTCATTTGATTCCCTGTAGTTGAGATGTCTGGGGCCTGACGAAGCGAAAAGAGTCATCCAGGAAGTTCATGACGGAATCTGCGGTTCTCATCAAGCAGGCCCAAAGATGAAGTTGAAGATCAAACGGATGGGCTACTACTGGCCCACGATGATTCAAGACTGCCTTGAGTATGCGAAGCAGTGCCACTCATGTAAAATTCATGGGGATTTCATCCATCAACATCCAAATCCACTACACCCGACGGTGGCTAGCTGGCCGTTCGAAATGTGGGGAACTGACATAGTCGGCCCCATCGAACCAGTATCGTCCAAGGGACATCGTTTCATCCTGGTGACGACTGACTACTTCTCCAAATGGGCAGAAGCAGTGCCGTTGAGAGAAGTGAAGACAGAGAATATCCTCCATTTCTTCAAGACGCACGTCATATATCGGTTTGGAACTCCGCGACGGATCGTCTCCGATAACGGACCAGCTTACAGGAGCCACAAGATCAGTCGCTTCGCACAACAACATAATATAGACTGGAGGTATTCTTCGGTTTATAATCCGCGAGTTAATGGTTTAGCTGAAGCCTTCAACAAGACCCTGACGAAAATCATGAAAAAGACGGTGTCCCGAAATAAGAGAAACTGGCACGCGAGACTGCAAGAGGCTCTTTGGGCGTATCGAACTACGTTCAAGACGGCCACGATCACAACGCCATACGCGTTGGTATTCGGTACCGAAGCAGTACTCCCCCTCGAGATAGAGTTACCCTCTCTGCGAGTGGCAGTCCACTACGAGCTGACGGACGAAGAAAACGCTCACCTTCGGCTTGAGGAACTTGATGCTCTTGAAGAAACACGGCTCATAGCGCAACAAAATCTGGAAGCTTACAAAGCGAAAATGACGCGCTCATATGAAAGATTGACCCGACCAAGGACGTTCCGCCAAGGCGAACTTGTGCTAGTGGTCAAAAGGCCTATGATCCCCAATCGCGCCAAACGGGGAAAATTCGAGCCAAACTATCAAGGCCCGTTCATCATAGATAAGGTCTACCACGGTGGGGCCTATCTACTCATAGATATGCACGGTGAAAAGCCTTTCAGGCCAATAAACGGTCGCTTCCTAAAAAGATACTATGCTTAATGAGTCACTGCCTAGGTCAAAGATAGATGACGACGACTATGTCCGCTCGCCATCTTCCTAAGTTCAAGCTTCATAAGCAGTAGCCTGCCTTCTCAATAACGGACCGAAACGTCCTTAAACTACTACCGCAGCATCCTTAGGCTGGCGAGATAAATAAAATAATAAAAAATATAATAATAAGAAAAACGGTATGTCCATAAGCAAAAAGGGTACGGATGAAAACCCGAAAGGGCTCCGTGAGTAAAAACAGCAGGGCTACCGGCGAGTGTTCGTGAAAACCCGAAAGGGCGCGACCTCGTAAAAGAAGAAGAAGAAGAAGAAAATAAAAAAAACGGTATGTCCATGAGCAAAATGGACACGGATGAAAACCCGAAAGGGCTCCGTGAGTAAAAACAGTAGGGCTACCGGCGAGTGTTTGTGAAAACCCGAAAGGGCGCAACCTCGTTAAAAGACACTTATAGGGTCCTCTCGACCTTGTAAGGAGAAACCACCCACATGAGATCCTTATGACTCACAAGGGAGCAACACACTTCGGGATCCCCACGATTCCTAAGGAAAAAATACACTTGCGAGATCCTCACGACTCGTAAGGAGAACTCTCTTATGGGACCCTCACGGCCCATAAGATTTGAAAGTCTTAAGCTACAGAGATCTAAACCTGTACTTAAGCAACTCCCACAACTCCCGATATTGCCCTACAAGTGGCTCAATACTGACCCTTGTATACAATCCACGGGCGCGAATAAACATTTCCCTAATCAAGTCCCATCCGAGACTGGGGATATGTTCGCATGACGAACAACCCTTATAAGTCCTCTCGACTTACAAGGAGAAAATCCTCCTGTAGGATCCTTACGACTTACAGAGGAACAAACACTTAGGAATCCTCACGATTCCTAAGGAGAAAATACACCTACAAGATCCTCACGACTTGTAGGGAGAAATACCTTTGTGAGACCTTTACGGCTCATGAAGTCAAAAGCCTTAGTCGACAGGACCTTAACCCTGTTCGCTAAGCCACCCTTGTTCGACATCGACAGAGGCAGATGATGATTCGCTCCTGGCAATATCCCAGTTGTAGCGGTGCTGATGCCGAAATCGGCGTCTAATTTCAGGTTTACGGCGAAAATCCAGTAGGCCACACATGCATATGAAATAGCCGAAATAATGGGGCAACTTGCAATAAAAAGCAGCAAGTGAAAATGTATGCATGAAAAAAAGCCGAAATGATTGGGCAACTCGCAATAAAAAACAGCGAGTACAAATAAAAAATAGCCAAAATGATTGGGCAACTCGCAATAAAAAGCAGCGAGTAAAAATAAAATAAACAGCCGAAATGATTGGGCACCGCGAAAAATAGCCGAAATGATTGGGCAATCGCGACCTTCGCGATATAAAAGCTGAAATGATAGAGCATCGCGGAAATGAAACAAAAAAAAAGAAATGATAAAACTTTGGCCCTACAGTTAAGATCGCATTGATCCCTGTATACAATCCAAGGGCGCAAACGAAGAGGGGACCATACTTTCCCAACAGGATCCGCCAGAAAAGGAGGTCAAATCTTGACGATTCATCCTAACTCCGAAGAAACCAATGTCTTCGGCAAATACCTCAACTCACGGATACAAACACTCCTTGACGAGAGCCTCCTGATTCGCGTCAACTCGCAGAGCAACCAGTGCCTCCGTGGGAAATTCTTGACTCGTTTCAAACTCCAAGGAAACAAATAATCCTTGGCGCTAGGGAAACAAATAATCCCTAGCAAACACCTCAACTCACGGATACAAACACTCCTTGACGAGAGCCTCCTGATTCGCGTCGACTCGCAGAGCAACCAGTGCCTCCGTAGGAAATTCTCGACTCGTTTCAAACCCCAAGGAAACAAATAATTCTTGGCGCTAGGGAAACAAACAATCCCTAGCAAACATCTCAACTCACGGATACAAACACTCCTTGACGAGAGCCTCCTGATCCGCGTCGACTCGCAGAGCAACCAGTGCCTCCGTGGGAAATTCTCGACTCGTTTCAACACCAAGGAAACAAATAATCCTTGGCGCTAGGGAAACAAATAATCTCTAGCAAATACCTCAACTCACGGATACAAACACTCCTTGACAAGAGCCTCCTGATTCGCGTCGACTCGCAGAGCAACCAGTGCCTCCGTGGGAAATTCTCGACTCGTTTCAAACCCTAAGGAAACAAATAATCCTTGGCGCTAGGGAAACAAATAATCCCTAGCAAACACCTCAACTCACGGATACAAACACTCCTTAACGAGAGCCTCCTGGTTCGTGTCGGCTAGCAGAGAAACCAGCGTCTCCGCGGGAAAACTCCTGACTCGTCTCAACTTGCAAGATGAAGTCTCAGGCAGCAGAGATTAAAAAACTTGCTTTCTGAACAATGGGACCCTGCAAGTCGATCTAAAACGGTCTCTTGCGTTCTATTCACGGGTCTCACTCTCCAAAGTCGAGTTTCGACAAGGAGGGAAACAACCGCTTACGGGTCCTCTCGACTCGTAAGAAGGAAAAATTCTCTTATAGGATCCTTACGACTTATAAGAGAAAACCACACTTAGGAATCCTCATGATTCCTAAGGAGAAAAACCCACCTACGAGATCCCCTCGATCCGTAGGGAGAAAAATCTCTATGAGACCCTCACGGCTCATAGAGTTGAAAAGTCTTAGGCAGCAGATCTGAACCTGCGGTCTAAGCCATCGCTATTTCTTAAGAAAGTCAAGATGCGTACTTTATTATCTGTTGACCATGTTTAATAAGGTGGCATGCTGATAATAAAAGAAAGAAAAGGCGGAGAAATGACACAAGAAAAGGCGGAGAAATGACACAAGGCAGAAAATGTGTATCTTTTATTCATAAACTTGATTGAGTACAAGATACATTGTGCTAAAGAATAAAAAACACATATATACATTTTTATCTACAAGTACAAACGATACAAAAAGGGATAGCTACTGAGGAGGAAGTGTCTTTAGTAAATCCACGAGCTGCTCTCGCACTTCCTTTAGCGCCTCTTTATGGGTGGCTGCCGCGGCCACTTCTGCTTCCACCTGGGCTCGCTGCTGCAAGAAGGATGAAAGTTGCTCCTCCGCCGCCTTCTGGGCTGCTTCCTGGCTGGGCGCATCTCGCTCGACAACGTCAAGCTGTTGCCTCAATGATAACCCTTCGGAAAGACATTGCAGAAGGTCCTCAAAGACAACCTTCAGCCGTGCAGCATTGGCCTCCACCCGAACATGCAGTTAGGCAGACTTGCTCGAAGTCTCGCCGCACTCCTTACGCCTTGAAATGAATTCTTGTTCGAGATGGCGGAAGTAAGAAGCGCTCTGCTCAATTCACGCTGCTCTTTGGTTGCTGGCGGCCAAGGTCTCGGGAGCGAGACGCAGCGACTCCAACTGATGCAGGCGGGCCTCGATCTCCCGACAGTGGTTAACCCAAGAAGCGACGGTACCTTCGTCATGGAAGGTGGAAAATATCACCAACATCGGGTTAACCGTCGTAGCGAAGTCCTCAGCAGATGTAGGAGTCTCGACGTCGAGTTTCTCGATGTAGTCGCTCAACATGCGCAGACTATTCGCCGCACCTTTTGAGAACGGACGTCTCTGGGAAGGGCTGCCCGGCATTGTAATGTGAGACTCGAAGGGCGCCGAGACCGGAATGACCGCTGAAAAGAAGCAAGATGTGATCAGATAAAAGTTCAAGAAATAAAAAAAAGGGGAGTTATCAATGTGATAATCGCTGTACCAGCTGAGGCAGGTGGCAAGGCCGGAAGAGTCGGCGGCGCAGCCGATCTTTCATCCCCTCCTTCGATTTGTAGCACTGCAGTCGAGAAAAAAGGGGGTTTAGAAGTAATCCCATCAATAAAGAAAGAAGGATATCAATGGAAATCATACTCACCAACGCCACCAGAGGAAGAGGCAAGTTCGGATGGGAAGGAGAAGTGTGGGAGCAACACCTGATAAAGATGGTCAAAAAGCACTCCTGAAAGACACAACAGTATGACTTTAATATACAGATTATACGTCTGAAAAGTGAGATTAATAAGTTGCAAACTCATACTTTCCAACATCTTTGACGGTATGGGAGAGGGCTAAGAGGTGACCACCGCCAAGGCAGTAGTTGAAGGTGCTCCCTCGAGCAGTGGGGCATCAGCGCTGGCTGCACCTGCGTTACGAAAAAGGGTGAACTTGTCAGAAAGGATTGTAAGGTAAAGAAAGACAGCAACTTGGGATTTACCTGATGAGCTGCCGGCTGAAACGGAGGCGACTCCTTCCTCCATCGACATGAGGCCGCCGCCCGTGGCCTCATCACCCGACTCGATAGGGACCGTTGTCGTGCTCGCAAGACCTGGAGACGGCGGAAGATCGTACACAGGGAAGGCAATGATTGGAGCATTGCCGGATTCTTGGGAGGGAGCGGCTAACTCTTCCCCAGGAGTCGTACCCATCTCACTCGCTACTTCTGTGGGCTCCTCGGTCCCCATCGGCTCATCCGCCGTCACCACGAGATCGCCGGCCCCAAGTGCCTCGTCCGCCACCACCCTAGGCTCAGTTGTAATGATCATTTCATCTGCCGCCACTTCAGGCTGGGCATCAATGACCATCTCGGCTGCAGACCCCTCAACCTCCATCTCAGGCCCCGAAGCCTCAGCGACGTTGCCCGCCGTCGGCTCAGGTTCGATAGGAGCCGCCTCCTCTGTTTCCTTGGGTTCAACTGTCTCCGCCTCCCCCTCGGTCGGACTTGGCCCTGCAAGATAAGATCTATAAGAACCGACAGCTTTATGAGGCTTATAACGAAATTCTGAAAGAAGTATTACCTGAGGTAGACTTGTCGTTAGCCTCTCTATTGGCGCGGATCGCCTGTCTATGAGCTGTAGACAGGGCGACCGGCGACTCTTCTGACGGAGTCTCGGCTTGAGGAACAGTGCAAGGGCCCGTTCCAATGGCTAAAGCAGCCCTGCGTGCCTTTGCTTCGCGCCTCGACCGCTTCCTCTCCTCCCGGGCCGTCACGATGGACCTTTTTGACGCTTCCTTTATCAAAGCATCGTCATCCTCATTTAAAGATGCCTCCAGAGCCTTTAAGGAATCTCTCATCGGCTCTTCAAGACGAACCTCCTGCGGTGGCCCAGAGGAAGCCGGAACATCGGCAGCTGGCGGAACATTTACGTCGCTTGGCGGGAACGGCATTGAGGTTTCTGCAATAAAAAGGGAGAGGTTAGATTGACCATAACACAAGGATAATAAAAACTTGATGAATCGAAACTTACTGTGGCCTAAAGACGCTCTAAGGCGTTCCTCCTCTTGGAAGGTCTTGAGTGAAGCGGCAATGGCTTCCTCATCAGTGATGCCTGTTAAAAAAAAAAAGAAAGAAAAACGTTAGTCAAAGGCAATGAAGAGAATATGGTGCAATAAAGAAAATGCGACTAGTAGTTACCTGATTGCGCAAGCCCAGCTAGCCACGCGTCACGCTTTGCCAACCACGCTGAAGTTTCGAGAGCGGCTTCCAAGTCTGTATCGTTCGGCGGCGGCATGACTAATCCCTCGTTAGTCCCATATTCGATCAGGCCCTCGGCATAGGGAGCATGAGGTTCCTGACCGAACACGACATCTGCAGCGAAGAGCGACTTCTTCTTCTTCTGCTCCCCGACCCTAGGCTCACGTGGGATTGACTTACGCTTAGCAGCCACCTTGGGACGGCGGGTCCTGATGTCCGCACCCACGCCAGACTCTGGCGAAACTACAACCACTGTCTCCACTGGAGCATAGGGCGCTGGGGGTGCATCTGCAATATCAGGGAGCGGCAATCCGCGTGGAGGACTCTGCGCACGCGAAGGTCCGGCTCTGGCATCTTTTAAAGGGGGGATTACCGGGGTCCTTGGCACCAAAGGAGCGTTGCGAACGCTACCTGGAGGTGCACCCTTACGGTCGATCAGCAACCGCCTTTTCTCCTTTATGACCGCTCCCGTCGAATGACTGTACCATTCTGTGTATACCCTGAGAAGTCGCGGGGCACAAGCCGGCTCACTGATAAAGAAGTGGGAGCCCGTGTTTAGGCGCATGAAATGATGCAGCGCTCTCTCCATCCCTTCTTCGGTCGCAGCAGGTTCCGATAAGAAAGCCTCCAGCGGTACCCCTTGATTATAGCTCAGCTGCTGGGCGAACCAATGTGGGTTATATCTCATGAAGATCGCTGCCCCGTTCTGCCTAAACACCAAAAAGCCCGGTCTGATGGAATATAACTGAAGGGTCTCCCGGGTCGTTAAAACCGAAGCTCCATTCTTGAAGGTGTCTTGCAATGACCGCACTGCAGTGGTAGACGCTTTTCCAATAGTCAACACCTTGTCAACGAAAGATACACCGGCTCCAACGGTGTGGGAGCGAAGGATTAAACCCCTGGCATTTCGTGGCGATGGATTCACAATTGATGCGCCAATCAGCTGTATGATGCGAGGGAAGCTACACCTTTCGTAGAACGAGGGCCTTTTATGCATGCCGAAAACACCCGATGTATGTAGCTCGAGCCACGACATAAAGTAGTGCATCGGAAAGACCACGTGCAATACCCCGGGCTCGTTAGCATCCGCTGCTCGGCTGAGGCCATGATAGAGGTGTGCCAAGCCAGCGATCCCAACGGCTACCTTTACCCCAATAACCATCCGGTGGGCTGGGTAAAATACAGAAGGCCGCATACGGTGAGAATGCATTGGAATCGCAAACCAACTCAACCATAGCCCTAGAAATCGTAAGAAAAAGGCCTCCTCATCCATTCCAGGGGCCGCAACTTCTGCAAGAGACATGGTCGGGAAGTTAGGAAGAAAAAAATCCTTTTGGCCTACTTCGTTCGCCGGCAGGTTATCCAAAACCTAAATCGAAAGGGTCCTCAAGGGTGGCAAACTTGGCAGTGCCTGCCGAGAGGACGTTTGGGTGAAGAAACCGAGCAATGAAATCCTCAAAGTTAACTCCTCGACTCCCATGTTCGATGAAAAGGGACTCATATATGTTCAACACTTTAATCAAGCTTGGGAACTGATGTTGAACAGCATTCTCCGGCGTGAGCCCCCTTACCATCGACTTAGCACCAAAGACGTACTCATCTGTCGGGAGCAACTCCTCATAATGTTCCCCCATGACTGGTAAACCGGATACCTCCGCGAACTCCTCCAAGGAGATTGACACTTCCCGATCCATAGCAAGGAAAGTGTGGGTAGGAATGTTCCACTGCTCCAGGAAGGCCTTGAACCACCAGGTCGGGAGCGTGGGATATTGGAACAGAGAGACGTACACTGCGGTGTACAGTCCTAACCTTATCAACTGCGACTTTTTCGTCGACAGGATGTACCGGGCCCATGGCAGATAGCCAATCAGGTAGCGGGGGATCAGACCAATGTTATATAATTGCCCCCAGGGTCTCGCCTCGCCCTGACAGATACGGCGTCCTAGGATATCCAAGACCATAGGATGCTGGCCCGGGATGGCATCTATAGCCGGATGAAGAAAACCCTTCGATGTCCAATCCGCCATCTCCACGGCATACTGCCCCGAGGGTGGGGTAGCATAGTGAATTGCCGTGATGGGTTCCGACGGCACCGCGCATGTGAAGCTCCGGCGGCCCATGATGATCTGATTATACCACGACCCCCAAAGGTGGAGACTCTTGTATTCCGGGTCGTATTCTTTAATCATGGCCAGGACCTCACGGTCCAAGGGCGCCTCGGAAAATCCCTCCTCTGAACGAACAAACGGGAACGGGATGTCGAGAGACATGATCGCTGCAAAAGAACAAAATAGCCGTCAGTGCTACAATTCCAACGCTTGGCGTTTAAAAAAAATGCGTTAATTAATTAATTAAATTAAAAATTAATTAAATTAAAATTAATTAATTACACCACACTGCAGTGCAGTGGGTAGGGGACCAAATGGGGACCTACAAAATCTGGATGAAAATGCCTTTTTTAATAAGACAGTCTCATCATAGGGTGAGACTGTCAGTTAGAGAAAAGATCCCCAAGAGAATATTATCATCAGTAGGGAATCCCTAGAGACAAGGAGAAAATCTCCTCTTTCAGAGCAAAGCTCTATCACAGAATGACACTTGTCAAATTCTGATCTCAAAGAAATAAGATTCCTTAAAAGAGCCTAGCTCTGTGGTGATGATGAGAAAATTTATTTAAAACTCCTAAAGAAATTAAAACATTCTGAAAACCCTTAGAAGTTCTTCACTTTTTCAAAAAGAGCTATTTTTGGATCCATGAGCAAAGCTCTGCTCATAGGTCAAAACCCATGAACAAGATCTCTCAAGATCTATGGATTCATGAGAGCAAAACTCTGGTGGTGAAACCCTAATGGGGATTCCTTTAGATCAAAAGATCTGTAAGAGCAAAGCTCTTTGTTTAAGATTAATTTAAGTTAATTTGATTTAAATTAATTTTACCTAAAGTTTCTAACTTTGGAAATGAGCAAAACTCTGAAATTCTCAAGCAAGAGCAAAGCTCTGATAATTAAAATCTTGAAGATGGTGAAGATTTTTCTAAGGGCCAAGAGTCCTATTTATAAGGCGCTTGCGCCCCTTCAGCTCATCCCTTGATCCAACGATCAGGAGTTTGCCACCGCTGCACTCACGTGCGCGCCACGTGAGCGCAACGATGGGGGGCATTTGTTTCCTCCAATCAGAGCAAAGCTCTGTTGAAATTCAAAATTCAAATTTTTTGAAGCAACGCTTCAAATCCCGGGCGCAACGCGCCACGTGTCTGGCGCAGACGCATCGGCGCAGCGTCCAAGGAAGCGCACCCAATCAGAGCAAAGCTCTGTTTTAAACAAAATTAAATGAAGCAACGCTTCAGTTGCGCTAGCACTGCGCTGCGCGACACGTGTCAGCGCAGATGCGCTGCACGACACGTGTCAGCGCAGATGCGATAGCGCAGGTGCGCTACGCTGTGCTCTGCGCGACAAGTGTCAGCGCAGAGGCGCTAGCGCAGTTGCGCTACTCTGTGCGCTGCATGACACGTGTCACGCGCTGGGGCATTTGCGCCAAACAGAATAAAGATTTTAAAGAAATCTTTCTGTTCTTGTTAAAACAAGAAGATCTTCTTCTGTAAAACAGAAGCCCTCGGATCAAGGATCCAATGGTGGGAAAAATTCCCCAAATCACTCAGAGAAAGATCTCTTTAACAAATTTAACTAATTTATGAGCACTATAAAAAGGACCCTAGATCTCAATTCAAAAGGAGGAACATTTTTTGAGAGAAATCAAACAGAGAGAGCTCTGAAGAACTCCTCAAGAACAAAAAAGGTAAAAAGCCTTTAGAAAAAAGAGAAAATTCTCTTATGAACAGATCATTTATCTAAAAACAAGATCAATGATTTTTAACAAAAAAGAAAAATAAAATAAAAACAGTGCTTCGCACTTCTTTTATGAATCTTTGGTTCTTGAATCTAAAAGATTCTCAAATTTAGAGTGGTTTGCACTTGCAAACTGCGCTGTTGCGCTCTTGGGAGAGCGCCACTTGTCAGCGTCTGAACCATTTGCGCTATGCGCTTTTGAAATAGAGTTTTGTTCTCTGAAATTGGCGCAACTCACCAGAGCACGCCACGTGTCAGCAGCGCAAGCGCAGCGCACTAGCTCAGCGCACCGCGCTTGCATGACACGTGTCGTCACCACAAGCGCTTGCGCTCTTTGATTGGCGCAAAGTGCCTGAAATGCAATGCATTATTTAAAAAATGGGCCAAGCCCAAGTCAAAAAGACCAAGCAGGCCTAATTAAGCTGATGCTCTGCATCATTTATAAATGGGCAGAGCCCAAACAAAATAATAAAAATGCTATGCATTTTAAAAGGGGCAGAGCCCAAACAAAGTAGATGCTTTGCATCATTTATAAATGGGCAGAGCCCAAAACAAATTGATGCTCTGCATCCTTTCTGGGCAGAGCCCAAATAAAATAAAAAAAAGAAGTGCAAGCCCAAATGCAAACAAAATGTGGACATTTTTAATTGGACTTAACCCAATTTTGGCCGTAAGTCCTTAAATTAAATTGACTGAGCACGGCTGCTCCCTAAATCAATTTACGACCGGTTCGAGGGTACATCTCCGAACTCCTCTGACACCTCTCATTATAATCCTTCAACGACGTCAGAGAGGCGACGGGTCCCGACGACCACATATGAATATGGACTGCGGGGTCCCTAAACTCGTGGACCGAGACGTTCTTAAACTAATATTGGACCGAAACGTCCTTAAACTAATATCGGACCGAAACGTCCTTAAACTAATATTCATCCCAAAACGGGAACGTTGGACCGAAACGTCCTTAAACTAATGATGGACCACCACGTCCCTAAACTGGCGATGGACCAAAATGTCCTTAAACTAATGACGGACCACCACGTCCCTAAACTGGAATACAGACCACCACGTCCCTAAACTGGCAATGGACCACCACGTCCCTAAACTGGAACACGGACCACTACGTCCCTAAACCGGAACAATAGAGTCTCAAAATGCTCTTTTGCCGGATCTAAACGGTCCCGTTTAAGTTGATCTTAGCCCCAAACACGGCTAACGTATCCTTAAACATTCAAACAGACTATAAAACTCCAAATCAACTTCGGTTCAAGGGTACATCTCCGAACTCCTCTGACACCTATCGTTTGAATCCTTCAACGACGTCAGAGAGGTGACGGGTCTTGACGGCCATATAATAAATGGATCACCACGTTAAGTTGATCTTAGTCTCAAACAGAACTAACGTATCCTTAACGAGCGTTTAAGTTGATCTTAGCTTCAACACAGCTAACGTATCCTTAAACTAAAAACACCAAACCCAAATCTAAGTAAATACGGATTTGGACTAATCCACGTCCTACGGGCGACGGCATTACTCAGTCTCCGTATACAATCCACCGGCAACCACAAACAAAACAAACACACACGACACGAAGTGAAATTCTGGAGAAGGAGAAAGTGGCTACCGCAATGCGGTAGCGTAATTAACTGCAGGGGCTTGCGCCTGCAGGGAAGAGCGTCCCCACAATCAAAAACCCCTCTAGCGAGGGGGAATCTGACGAAGTCTGCTATATCGGCCGCATCCGTCTAATCCTCCGATACACGGTGCCATAAATCAACTTGGCATCTTCGGAGAGGTAGACGGATAAAACCATATAGCATCTGCCCCGAATCTCAGGCCAGACGTCCTCACGTCTCCGTCGCCATTCGGAGGGGAACAATCACAGCGATTCTTCTTGTTGACTCGGTCCTCCAAATTTCTTCTGTTGTCTATTGTGATATTTCTCTATTTGTTCGGATTTGATATTTGCTGTTTTGATCTCTATTGATTTCCAGATTCGAATTTGTTCGTAGATCCTGCAAAATTCACACAAAAATACCCTTCCCAAAAATAACAGATGATATATTTTCTTATTTTTTTTATTTTTCAGATTTTTATGATTTTTTTAATTTTGATTAACCCGAAATTGCAAAAAGGAAATAACACGCCATCCCCGGCAACGGCGCCATTTGATTGATCTCAAAAATTATCTATAACCGCAATCAAGAACGGCGTCACTTTGCAGCTAGCCGGTGAGTACGGGTCGGTCCACAGGGATGTTGTGAATTTCCTAATCGCTCAAACGAGTTAATTCCGATGGGAGCCGGATTGATTATTAAATCTAAAAACTAAATTAATCTATATCTAAATCTTGCTAGGGTTAGGTCTTGGTTAAGTTTGGAAAGTCTATAAATCTCACCGCTTTCTATACCCATATGAAGATCTAATTATGTGTTATGGTAATTATTAATAAAAGGGATTAGAACCATTTGGAAAGATATTTCTTCCTCTAGGTTCTTGTCCTTCCTTTAGAAATCCTTACCCTAACCTCCATGGAAAACCATCACAACCGGGCCTTTATACTACAGTATCACCGCTACCTCGATGGATAGGGTGCCGTAGGGAGCGGTATGTGCATGTATGCATAGAGCTCTATGAAAATATATGACGGGCAAGAAAGGGGATGAGAGATTTTCGTCTCTCAAACCTTCCCCAGATCTAACCCTAACAAGCGAGGAGACTACTCACTCATTAGGGAATTGAAGAACATTTATCTAGGGCAGAGAATAAAAGATTAACTAGGGCAAGGAATTAAATTTAACTAGGGCAAGAATAGAAAATTAACCCAGGGCAGAAAATAAAGAACTTACAACTTGATGCTCTCCAAAAGAATTCTGAATTTTATTAATGAAAAGAAGCATAGGGAGGCCTAGCTAATATAATGATTTTGAGTTCCTATTTATAGAGGATAGGAAATTTTAGGTTACAATTGATTCGCACGTCTGCATTTACAAAAATACCCCTAGGTAGACCCATTCAACGCCGCTTTAAATTATGGTAAAATTTTTACTTTCCAACGCTTCATCCCTGCCGCGGAACCGCGGCCCGAGGCCTGGTTTGGCCGCGGTTCCGCTGTCAAACTAGGGAGTTGACTTCTTAAACTTCTTGGGCTGGCTCATGTCATTTTGGACTTCCTGTTTCTGTCACGTCCCGAAAGTACGGAATATGATCGGCACTTAAAATACAAAACGTCTCGAGTCGTACGTAATCTAAGTAAGCCGAAAACCTAGAAATCCAAACCAAGAAAAGTACTAGAGTGAAGGAAAACCAATTTAAATCAAGTAGTTTTAATAGCATAAGCCGAATTATGTGTTTTTAAAAACATCAAATATTTCCTGAAAATTTCGGCAGAGTCTCCTTTGTAAATACTGGCCCCCAAACGGGATACAATATGAATAGTATGCGAAATCAATAAAAGGCATCCCCAAGCGGGAGCTAGCTCTTCGTCAATCGACTGTCACAACCACACAAGCAATATAATATACAACGCCACGAGCGAGGATCAAGACTCAAAAGGAAACACAAAACAACAAGAAATCCACAGAAATATAACGCGCGGCTCTAAGGTCGAAAGAATAACATCACTGGTCTCTATCTCAAAATAAATACATGTTTGGTTGATGGAACTTCTAGATACAACAGAATAATAATATACAAGGTATAATGATGGGTACGATACAAAGAAACCCACCTACTAGCAAATCACCCGGAATGGAAATAGTGCCAGCAAATCCGTAATGAAACATGTACGGCAAAAGCTGCAAGAAACTGTGGCACAACGGGGGTGAGTTGCCAACTCGTGAGTAGAAAAACATCTACGAACAGAAACTGTATAAACAACGCAATCCTAGGTCAACGATCATAATATATCCTTAAATATATATAACATGCAGCCTATAACAATGGCTAGGGTAAATATCTAACCCGAGTGTAATCCCATGTGCCCGTGTCAGTGCCTCAGGTAGCAATATATCATATGGATGATGTATGAATGCATGAAACAGAATGCATGTACTGAAGAAAACTGCTTTCATAAATTAGTGAGATTTCTGTATCTTTAAAAAAAACGAGGTATCATAAATGAAATCAGTATAAACAGTGCCTAGCATCGACAAAAAACAAATATCCAAATATCTCGATATCTCTGTGTCGCAATCTCTGTATCTCAATATCTCAAATATCTCTGTATGTCTCAATCTCACTATCTAGACGCCGTCAGTCCAGACCGGCCCCTGCCATCAATCTCAAGACCACGACGGTATCCTCCGGATATCCGACGCATCGGGTAATATCACCGGTCGGTAGTGCTCCCGTGCCAGGCTCAACGCCATCATCTACGATCTTCTTTCCCCAGGGTACCGCACCGGGTCTACCATGTACCCGAAACAGTTCATCCGTCTCCTCGAATCGGGTCTCGAAATCCATCAGCAAACTCATGGTGGACGACTCATACATCATGGGAAAATCACACTTTTATTTAAAAAGAGAGAAAAGGTTTGTTTATGTTTTTGCGGTTTTCCTCCAAATCCAAGAAATCTCATGAAATCCGAATCCAAGTCATCAATTGCATGTAAACAGTGAATATAGGCATGAAAATCCATGAATGCGACACAACAGTGAATAATAACGTGCATGAAGTAGCAGGCAATAACTTCAATGAAATAGTATTTTCTAAAGTGTTCGTGACATGGTAATTACCGATGAAGATGTGTGTAAGCCGGCAAGTAAGTGTACGTGGTACATACGCGTCATCGGTAATGGTGCTGATGTCCTAACAGCATGATATCAATAATAGGATATGAATCATAATATAAGCATGCGATGCGGAGCGAACAACAATAATGAGCGGGAGCTAAATACTAGACACAACGATAACTAATATGGTCTAACAACTGCACTAAACTATATGGCTAAGCTGTCAAGCTAAATGGAAGGTAAGGAAACCGCCTAACACCTGAGTCGATACATATGTATATAAATATATTAGTCGGTGATCCCGTCTCGATAATGTCATATCCGATACCATATCTATAATCAATATTCCCAAGTCAAGAGTGCGGATCAAACATCAATAAATAGCACGTACGTAAATCCGTCGTACGGCACCCCAAATCTGGGTACGGTCAATATCATATTCATCATATTATTCATCTGGTATCCTCTGTATCAAGATCATAATCCGGGTACTGATCTATGTCTAGTACAATACTAATATCATCAATATAATCATGATCTGACTACTGATCGACAATCTCGTACAACCGATATCATCAGCATATATCATCATAAGGAAGTATACATCGCCCAATACGGCCTATCATAAACATCCTAACATATCATATCTCATAACACGATCACATGTCGATCATTTTATTGATATCACTATTCACATGGTATCGTCGTCCAACAATCCGCTATAATATCATAACATATCTCAAATATGAATTCCGCCAAATCACCGATTTTATGATCTCAAATCACATCTCATCGACTCACCTCAAATCCCAAACACTATCCCCAAATCCAGTATGTGAACACATAGTCACATACCCATGTGAACACATAAACACATATCCCCATATACGCATAGGTAATAACAAAGATGTATGCATGTGTGTGCGCGCGTGTGTGGATGTAACAACTACTCTAGGGTTTCGCAACTAATACTAAACTAATCTATGAACACCTAGCATCTACCTTTATCCTCAAAGTCTCATATTAACATAATATATATAAGTGTATACATATTCGTATACATCACTGCGAACTGCGGGGGTGCTATACGCCATCCACCCGACTTCTCCCCGTAGATATAAATCTACTCACCTGATTCTCGCTCGCTGGTGCCGACGTCGCCACGCGCTTGGTTGTCGTCTCGAAGTCCACATGGGGTACCTACATATCATAACGTACCGTATTGCATTAAAATCTGATTCATGATCAAAACGACACACGAACCCTACATAGGTCAAAACCTATGGTTGCTTTCACAAATCAACCCAAAAACCCTCGACGTCGGCGTACAAACGCCAAACCATCGAGGTAAACCCAAACACACCCATTTTCACATTCACAAACACTAAACATATATATATGGAATAGGTTAGCATTCACAAAACCCCAAATCCACTAATTATATAACAAATAGGGTTAAATTCATCAAACCATAAAATTAAACAAATTGTTTTATTTCCCAAAAACCTAGTTAGCGGTCGCTATCCGTTTTTAATACAAATCTTAATGTTTTAGCAAAACTAGTGGTTACAATATTCACTTATCAGCTTAAATAGGCCACATGAACATTTACTATACTTTTAATCTTGCTAAACTTCCTTAAACCAAAATCTAGTTAGCACAAATACCCTTTTTGTTCAAAACTTGAAGTTTTAACCATTAAAAACATTTCAACAATTTTTTGTGGCCAAAATACTCACTAAATAACTTAATTAGTCACCCAAAACCAAACTAAATTTTAAACTCACTAATTATAATAGATCTAAAAAACCTAGTTTGCAATTAGCTTAATTAGAATAATTTAGATGTAAAAATTAGCAATCTTAGCACTTAGATTACACTTTGCATGACTTAGCATGTTAACTACACTATGCAAACACAGCATTTTTATAAAACCCTAACTAAATTTTAAAGACCCAATTCTAGAATTTCCAAAGCCTAACTTAAAAATTTAAAACTAGCAATTCCACCAATTTAACACTTAAATAAATTAGCTTTAAGAAATTAACTAACAATTTAAGCAAAAAGGGTTAGAATTTATACCCAATAAATTTGAAGATCCACAGGCACACATAGCCTCCCAAATTGAAATCTTGTTCCCTAGATCCATGCAATTTTGACTAATGAGAAATGGGTAGGAATTAGATTTTGATTTTGTGGGATTTTTGAAGCATTTTGGATGATTTTTTTGATGGAGTTTTCAAGAGAAAAGAGAAGGAGAAAGGGGGAGCTACTGCTGGTCTAGCTTCGGCCAAGGGGAAGAGGGGGGAAAGGTGAGAGAATGGTGCCAAAAAGATCCAAGTCAAAGCCCCTCCTAATTACCATAATAGCCCCACCCAACTAATATATATAAAAACCTATATTTTAAACCATTTAAATGAGTTAAAGAAGCAAAAGAGTGGAGGGGGAAATGTGGGCTGCAGGTGGTAGTGGGGTCGGCCAAGTAGAGGTGAGGGGGTGTGAGAGAGTGTACAAGAAAATTTCTTGCAAAAAGAACCCCTCAAGTTACAAAGATGCAAGTTTTAGTTTAATAATTCAAATTTTAGTTTTCCCTTAAATATAACCAATTATAACTTGAAATAAATTGCTAAAAATTTATATTACTCACTAGATTTTAGTTGACATGGTTCTATAGGGTGTAATTAGCCTATTCAAATTTGTATTTATCGCTAATTTAATATATTTTTAACAGCTTAAAATAATATTAAAAAAATTAATTTCGGAAAAATTTTCAGAAAATTAAAAATTTTATGAGTGGCTCAATAAACACCAAATACTAGCAATTACATAGCTAGAATATGTATATTTAATTTTATAATAAAGATATTTGTATTTTTACTTTTTACTGAAAACCCCCTTATTTTACCGATTTTCTGAAATTTCATCGAAACGATTTTCAAAACATTACAATCTTCCCCCTTAAAGAAATTCGGTCTTCGAATTTGAATTAAAACTTTCCCCAAATACTAAAGCATCTAAGCAAAACCATCAAGTCATCGGGGCTCCGAAATCATAAATACATAAAACGAATAGTAGCGCAGCGCATGCGAATGAAAAATGAGCATATAACTCAAATCAAAACCCCGTCAAGCATCCCGCAATCATCGGAGTCATGGTAAAGACACAAATGTCAAATCCAATACAAAACCAATATGATATAACTCGAAACTATACATGTAAATATCAAATCTATATATGTAAATATCTGAAGGAAATGCATGCCAAATATATTCAGGTATTGTCCTCTGACTAGTCCTGCTCAGTACAAAAACTCATAGCAATTATTATAAAAACGTACTGCTCCATAAGAAATCAATCCCAAAATATGCATATAAATACTATGTGCATCTGGTGCTCACGGAAATCAAAATCCATGAATGTGCCATATATACGCACAGAAATAATACCTAAGTGCATCGGGTGTGCACGAAACATCTGTCAAGGGCAACCGGTGTGCCTGACAGCAAAAACGGGTGCATCTGACATGCACGAAGAATATCGATTTAGTGCATCTGGTGTGCACCAAAATCGCATCTCAAAACATGCGCTCAACATGCGCGAAAATCCAAATCAGGTGCACAGGGTGCACAAAACAAATATCGAGTATCACAATCGAAATCGAAGTCCAGTGCATCTAAGTGCACAAAATGCATATCACTGCACTGCAAGCATATGTGAATCATACCGAGTGCAAAAACCAAATCGTATGCGTATATACGCACAAAATCAACTCAACTGTATGAAACCCATAAAATCATAAACGTGAGAAACCAAGGCACGAAAACGATATCAAGTGCAACAACTGTGCGAAAATCGTAAATACTTAGCAAGTGCAACCATGGTACATGAAAACAATATCGTGAAATTCAATCATCAAAGCCAAATCATGCGAATAGATCACTCAAAATACCAAAATCAAGTATGGCGGAATAGTCCCACTCAAGCACATCCTCCAAGAATCTCTGGCCAACTGTCATGGTCACTCATAGCATGTCTCGTCGACGATCCTGAACTCTGGCATGCCGGTGTGACATGACCATTCTTGGGTCTAAGTCTTCTCGTAATTCATCCCAGAAAGGTCCTGTCGAGATCTCTCCCAAATCTCGTCTCTGCCGAACTGTCCGGAAGTCATCGTCCTTTACTATATCTGTTTCTTGTCCCGGAACGGCTACATACTCATCGCGACTCCTTCTGAAAGGTATATCCAAGTATAATGCCTCGACATGCGTATTGCATCTCTGATGTCGGCAGAGTGGAACGTCGTCTCATCAAGACCTCGTACGAACCTCTTACTCCACTTTTCTCTAATGTCGAATGCTTCGGACTCGTCTCGTCGTGGCTGCATGGACTGAGCTCTAACGGCTATCCTCGTATCTGGAGTCTCCTAAGAAATGCATCTCACCACATAGCATCCGAATGAAGTCGAACCATCCGATCGATTCGTCAAAACCTCATAATCCCCCAAGAGCTCAACATCTTGGGTACAGTTTAACAATATCGAGTACATACCACAGCATCGATGGTCCAGCCGTAGAAGGGCAAACCCAAGCCTCACTAATGGCCCCGCGGAACTGCCGCAAACCCTAAGGTTCAAAGGCTTTCACACGGTCATTAAGTCGAGTTAGGGTTTCATTCTTCTAGAGGGTCCATAGAATTGCATGCATGTCTTTCCGAATACTTTAAACTTGGAATAATAGGTTTCTGACATTCGATCGTCCCTGTCGACTCTCAACGTCTCCGCGTGAAGTCGTCTCTAGCTGGAATCAATCTATCTGATGACCTCACATCGGGGTAGCGAACGAACCACATGTCCTAATCATTCATCCTCGGTGACTAGCGACCTTCTATCATCTCTTAGTACAACTCATACTGCAATACCTCCAACATCTGGGGCGATATCTCGTCGTTCGCAGCAATGACTGGCTCACTCGTCTACACGCTGAACAGTGCCTCAATCATCAGGAGTAAGCAATACGCCAACGGTCATCAAAATCTGGCTGGCCTCTATCATTGGTTCGATCCTCTGGTGCTGATCTGCTCGTCCGAGTAATCTCATACAACGATCCATCAAACGCTCGTGCCACGAAAACATAATAAAAAGACACTTCTCTTACAATCGTGTGTCGCCGGAATTACGCCCTGGTCAGTCCTCGTCCGTAACGAGCTCGTGCTGACCGCAACTCTAGCCGTAGCTCTCCATGCCCGTAATCGTGGCTGCAAAACCATAACTGGTACCGATGAGGCTAGATCATAGGAAGGAATATTATACTAAACAAGGAAATATACATCCTAAGGCTTCTTAAATGGAGTAGCGTATCGTAAGTATGCCGCGGAACATACCCACGGTACGTCACTCTACTGTAGTCACCTATTCCATCAACCAAGGGTCATCCTACGCTCCGAAGGTAAAACCTAACGCTCTGATACCAACTTTGTCACGTCCCGAAAGTACGGAACATGACCGGCACTTAAACTACGAAACGTCTCGAGTCGTACGTAATCTAAGTAAGCCGAAAACCCAGAAATCCAAACCAAGAAAAGTAGTAGAGTGAAGGAAAACCAATTTAAATCAAGTAGTTTTAATAGCATAAGCCGAATTATGTATTTTTAAAAAACATCAAATATTTCCTGAAAATTTCGGCAGAGTCTCCTTTGTAAATACTGGCCCCCAAACGGGATACAACATGAATAGTATACGAAATCAATAAAAGGCATCCTCAAGCGGGAGCCAGCTCTTCGTCAATCGACGGTCACAACCATACAAGCAATATAATATACAACGCCAAGGGCGAGGATCAAAACTCAAAAGGAAACTCAAAACAACAAGAAATCCACATAAATATAACGCGCGGCTCTAAGGTCGAAAGAATAACATCACTGGTCTCTATCTCAAAATAAATACATGTTTGGTTGATGGAATTTTTAGATACAACAGAATAATAATATACAAGGTATAATGATGGGTACGATACAAATAAACCCACCTACTAGCAAATCACCCGGAATGGAAATAGTGCCAGCAAAGCCGTAATGAAACCTGTACGGCAAAACCTGCAAGAAACTGTGGCACAACGGGGGTGAGTTGCCAACTCGTGAGTAGAAAAACATCTACGAACAGAAACCGTATGAACAACGCAATCCTAGGTCAACGATCATAATATATCCTCAAATATATATAACATGCAGCCTATAACAATGGCTGGGGTAAATATCTAACCCGAGTGTAATCCCATGTGCCCGTGTCAGTGCCTCAGGTAGCAATATATCATATGGATGATGTATGAATGCATGAAACAGAATGCATGTACTGAAGAAAACTGATTTCATAAATTAGTGAGATTTCTGTATCTTTAAAAAAAATGAGGTATCATAAATGAAATCAGCATAAACAGTGCCTAGCATCGACACAAAACAAATATCCAAATATCTCGATATTTCTGTGTCGCAATCTTTGTACCTCAATATCTTAAATATCTCTGTATGTCTCAATCTCACTATCTAGGGCGCCGTCAGTCCAGACCGGCCCCTACCATCAATCTCAAGACCACGACGGTGTCCTCCGGATATCCGACGCATCGGGTAATATCACCGGTCGGTAGTGCTCCCCTGCCAGGCTCAACGCCATCATCTGCGATCTTCTTGCCCCGGAGTACCGCACCGGGTCCACCATGTGCCCGAAACGGTTCATCCGTCTCCTCGAATCGGGTCTTGAAATCCATCAGCAAACTCATGGTGGACGACTCATACATCATGGGAAAACCGCACTTTTTATTTAAAAAGAGAGAAAATGTTTGTTTATGTTTTTGCGGTTTTCCTCCAAATCCAAGAAATCTCATGAAATCCGAATCCAAGTCATCAATAGCATGTAAACAGTGAATATAGGCATGAAAATCCATGAATGCGACACAACAGTGAATAATAACGTGCATGAAGTAGCAGGCAATAACTACAATGTCTAAACTAGCATATAAGGCAAGTACACTAATATCATGTCTAAACTATTAGCTAACAACCTATGTCAATGAAATAGTATTTTCTAAAGTGTTTGTGACATGGTAATTACCGATGAAGATGTGTGTGAGTCGGCAAGTAAGTGTGCGTGGTACATACGCGTCATCGGTAATGGTGCTGATGTCCTAACAGCATGATATCAATAATAGGATATGAATCATAATATAAGCATGCGATGCGAAGCGAACAGCAATAATGAGCGGGAGCTAAATACTAGACACAACGATAACTAATATGGTCTAACAACTGCACTAAACTATATGGCTAAGCTGTCAAGCTAAATGGAAGGTAAGGAAACAGCCTAACACCTGAGTCGATACATATGTATATAAATATATTAGTCGGTGATCCTGCCTTGATAATGTCACATCCGATACCATATCTATAATCAATATTCCCAAGTCAAGAGTGCGGATCAAACATTAATAAATAGCTCGTACGTAAATCCGTCGTACGGCACCCCAAATCTGGGTACGGTCAATATCATATTCATCATATTATTCATCTGGTATCCTCTGTATCAAGATCATAATCCGGGTACTGATCTATGTCTAGTACAATACTAATATCATCAATATAATCATGATCTGACTACTGATCGACAATCTCGTACAACCGATATCATCAGCATATATCATCATAAGGAAGTATACATCGCCCAATGCGGCCTATCATAAACATCCTAACATATCATATCTCATAATACGATCACATGTCGATCATTTTATTGATATCACTATTCACATGGTATCGTCGTCCAACAATCCGCTATAATATCATAACATATCTCAAATATGAATTCCGCCAAATCACCGATCTTATGATCTCAAATCACATCTCATCGACTCACCTCAAATCCCAAACACTATCCCCAAATCCAGTATGTGAACACATAGTTCCATACCCATGTGAACTCATAAACACATATCCCCATATACGCATAGGTAATAACAAAGATGTATGCATGTGTGTGTGCGCGTGTGTGGGTGTAACAACTATTCTAGGGTTTCGCAACTAATACTAAACTAATCCATGAACACCTAGCATCTACCTTTATCCTCAAAGTCTCATATTAACATAATATATATAAGTGTATACATATTCGTATACATCACTGCGAACTGCGGGGGTGCTATACGCCATCCACCCGACTTCTCCCCGTAGATATAAATCTACTCACCTGATTCTCGCTCGCTGGTGCCGACGTCGCCACGCTCTTGCTTGTCGTCTCGAAGTCCACATGGGGTACCTACATATCATAACGCACCGTATCGCATTAAAATCCGATTCATGATCAAAATGATACACGAACCCCACATAGGTCAAAACCTATGGTTGCTTTCATAAATTAACCCAAAAACCCTCGACGTCGGCGTACAAACGCCAAACCATCGAGGAAAACCCAAACACACCCATTTTCACATTCACAAATACTAAACATATATATATGGAATAGGTTAGCATTCACAAAAACCCCAAATCCACTAATTATATAACAAATAGGGTTAAATTCATCAAAACCATAAAATTAAACAAATTGTTTTATTTCCCAAAAACCTAGTTAGCAGTCGCTATCCGTTTTTAATACAAATCTTAATGTTTTAGCAAAACTAGTGGTTACAATATTCACTAATTAGCTTAAATAGGCCACATGAACATTTACTATACTTTTAATCTTGCTAAACTCCCTTAAACCAAAATCTAGTTAGCACAAATACCCTTTTTGTTCAAAACTTGAAGTTTTAACCAATAAAAACATTTCAACAATTTTTTGTGGCCAAAATGCTCACTAAATAACTTAATTAAGTCACCCAAATCCAAACTAAATTTTAAACTCACTAATTATAATAGATCTAAAAAACCTAGTTTGCAATTAGCTTAATTAGAATAATTTAGATGTAAAAATTAGCAATCTTAGCACTTAGATTACACTTTGCATGACTTAGCATGTTAACTACACTATGCAAACACAACATTTTTATAAAACCCTAACTAAATTTTAAAAACCCAATTCTAGAATTTCCAAAACCTAACTTAAAAATTTAAAACTAGCAATTCCACCAATTTAACACTTAAATAAATTAGCTTTAAGAAATTAACTAACAATTTAAGCAAAAAGGGTTAGAATTTATACCCAATAAATTTGAAGATCCACAAGCACACATAGCCTCCCAAATTGAAATCTTGTTCTCTAGATCCATGCAATTTTGGCTAATGAGAAATGGGTAGGAATTAGATTTTGATTTTGTGGGATTTTTGAAGCATTTTGGATGATTTTTTTGATGGAGTTTTGAAGAGAAAAGAGAAGGAGAAAGGGGGAGCTGCTGCTGGTCTAGCTTCGGCCAAGGGGAAAAGGGGAAAAGGTGAGGGAATGGTGCCAAAAAGATCCAAGTCAAAGCCCTTCCCAATTACCATAATACCCCCACTCAACTAATATATATAAAAACCTATATTTTAAACCATTTAAATGAGTTAAAGAAGCAAAAGAGTGGAGGGGGAAATGTGGGCTGCAGGTGGTAGTGGAGTCGGCCAAGTGGAGGTGAGGGGGTGTGAGAGAGTGTACAAGAAAATTTCATGCAAAAAGAACCCCTCAAGTTACAAAGATGCAAGTTTTAGTTTAATAATTCAAATTTTAGTTTTCCCGTAAATATAACCAATTATAACTTGAAATAAATTGCTAAAAATTTATATTACTCACTAGATTTTAGTTGACATGGTTCTATAGGGTGTAATTAGCCTATTCAAATTTGTATTTATCGCTAATTTAATATATTTTTAACAGCTTAAAATAATATTAAAATAATTAATTTCGGAAATTTTTTCAGAAAATTAGAAATTTTACGAGTGGCTCAATAAACACCAAATACTAGCAATTACATAGCTAGAATATGTATATTTAATTTCATAATAAAGATATTTGTATTTTTACTTTTTACTGAAAACCCCCTTATTTTACCGATTTTCCGAAATTTCACCGAAACGATTTTCAAAACGTTACAGTTTCTTTGGTTGTTTCTTTAAAATAGCTTCTGGTTCTCTTCCAGATTTTCTAGTGAACATTGTAGTGGACTTCTAACCGTTCTCTTTGTGTCGACGTCTTAAACCTTGCTTTGTGAACTGATCTTTATGTATGCTTGATCAAGAGTCTTCTGTTTATTGGTCAAAGTCTCACTTTTGCATTATCTTTTATCTTTTTCACTGTTTTAGATCCAAGAACCTGTAACCTATAATATGTAGCAGACATGCGTCAAAAGCACCTGTTTATTTATAAAACGAATAAGAATGGGGAATATAATAATGCAATATTATGGTATGAACATTCGTCGGTAAGTTAGGCTTGCTTTTTGGGTTTACATTTTACTCGTGTTGCTGATCTGTTGGGTGTTTGTTTCATGTAGGATCCATGGACTTCGGCGTTCTCCGAGATGCTATGCGCCAGCCGAGGCAGCCTACTAGGGCCGGGGGTGCCAGCTCTTCTCGAGCGCAGCCCGCTCTGGCCCCTACTGTCCCGGTGGCGGCTCCTCGAGGACGTTCGGCAGTAGATCTCGCCCCGGGCCCCAGCAGAGCATTGGGTCGGAAGCGGGCCTTGATTCTGGAGGACATGGCTTCGGAATAGAAGATCGGCTCTCCTTCGGAGCCGCTCAAGAGGAGTTCCCGGAGACCCTCCCGGGGCCAGTCCTCGCCGACCGTAGTGGAGGAAGGAGGCTCCGGTTCGAGGTGCCGTCGGGGCTGTCAGTCGCGGAAAGCCTCCTGCACGAAATAAAGACCTCGACCGGGAGTCGAGTTCCTGGAGGGACCCTCAGGGCCCAGCTGGCATTGATCGCCCAGGAGTCCGTGCAGGTAAGCCCCCAGTTCATCGTGAGATTTGGTGCCCTTTGCTTTTTCTGATCTTTTTTATGTCTTCCCAGGTCCTCCAGCACGTAGCCCTCGCTCTTCGCATGGAGACCGAGGTGGTAGCCCCGGCGGTGGAGGCTGCAGGCCAGCTCGCCGCGCTGCAAGAGAGCTCCAGGCGAGAGCAGGAGGCGATGTCGGTGAAGATCGCCGCCGTGGAGGGTGAGGTGGATGCCGGGAAGAGGGGCTCGCCCGGCATCGCAAGGCCGCCGTGATCGCCGAGGGCAAGCTCGAGGACTCTCAGGTGCTCGCCGAGAACATGAAGAGGACGGTGAAGGGCCTCCGAAAGGAGCTGGGGGCGGCGGTCGAGGCGTTTAAGTCGGCCGAATCGAGGGCCGTGGCAAGTTATAAGGGGTCGAAGGATTTTTATAACGACCTAGCCGTGGCCACGACCCGCATTTGGCACGACGCCCTCGATGTCGTTAAGTCTCGGATGCCAGAGTTCGACGACGCGGACCTCCGGGCTGAGTTCCCCCTCGTGGGCGCTGACGAGCAAGGGGAAGGAGGTCCCGGCGAGGAGGTGGCCGGGGACCCAGCGCCTCAAGTGGTGGAGGTCGCGCCCGGCCCCGAGGTGTAGAGCCCCCATTCTCCTATCTTCATTTTGTTTTCCTTTTGAATTTTGTAAGGCTGGGGAGCCAAAAAATACCCTTTGTAAAAAAAAACTTTCGTCTTTGGCAGTAGTAATAAATTTTTTTCCTCAGCTCCATAGAATTGTGTTCTTCCATTTGTTTGTGAAGAATGCTCGTGGAATATTTTTGCCTGTATCGTTATGCTTTTACGTCAGGTTGGTCATCTGTCTAGCGATCGTCTGTCGAGTTGTCTGCAATCACTTGCCGACGAGCGCTTCTGAGGAGGTATCTCCTTGGGCCCCGGAGTCGAGAGAAGAACGTTTAGACTTGAACAGACCTGACGCCCCTCACTAGGGTCTCGGGTCCATGGCCATAGAGCATATCTGATTCCGAGTATTGGTCACCATCCGGGGTTGACTGGGCAGGGTAGCTGCCCCGTCACCTCTTGCAAGGGCTTTATGCTTCCTGGCGCGGTGGTAGGGGAGTTGCCCATCAAGGATGGCCGAGCAGGGTAGCTGCTCCTTTGCCCCTTGCGAGGGCTTGGGTCTTTAGCGCTTGAGGGGCTGTACGAAGCCCACTAAGGATGTCCGGGCAGTGGAGCTGCGTGGCGGCCTCTGGGCGAGGGCTTTGACCTCTGGCGTCGTGGGTAGGCAACTACCAGCCTGGGATGAACGAGCAGGGCAGCCGCTTCTATCCTGGCGTCGCGGGTAGGCAGCTACCAGCCGGAGTTTTTACCGAGCAGGGTAGCTACTCGGTTGCCTCTTGCGAGGGCTTTGATCCTTCGGGATGGGGACCGAGCAGGGTTACTGCTCAGTGCCTCTTGGCGAGGACTTTGATCCCTGTCGGTTGTGGTAGGAAGCTACCAGCCGGGGATAGCCGAGCGAGGGCCCGACTGCCTCCGGGAGGACTTTGGTCCTTGGCGCAGGAAGAGCTATAAGGCTGTAAGAAGCCTACCAAGGACCCTTGGCCGGGCAGGGTTACTGCCCGGTGCCTCATTGCGAGGGCTTTTGTCCTGAAAGATAGCCGAGCGAGGGAATCTCGGGCTCGACTGCCTCTGAGAGAGCTTTTTGATCTCTGGCGTTGCGGCAGGGAAGCTGCCCGCTGGGGATAGCCGAGCGAGGGAACCTCGGGCTCGACTGCCTCTGAGAGGGCTTTTTGATCCCCGGCGTTGCGGCAGGGAAGCTGCCCGCTGGGGATAGCCGAGTGAGGGGACCTCGGGCTCGACTGCCTCTGGGAGGGCTTTTTGATCCCCGGCGTTGCGCCAGGGAAGCTGCCCGCTAGGGATAGCCGAGCGAGGGACTCTCGGGCTCGACTGCCTCTGAGAGGGCTTTTTGATCCCCGGCGTTGCAGCAGGGAAGCTGCCCGCTGGGGACGACCGAGCAGGGAAGCTGCTGGGCTGAATCTTGTTGTGGTGTATCCCGACCGTTCAGCTGCAGGCGTGGGGAATGGGAACGGTCGGGGCAACGGCGCACGTAGCTAGCCTATTGAATGCGGGGGAAGGCGAAGCGCCTCCATCAGATGTTGTCTTCCGTTGATCTTGCAGTGGACTTAGTTGATTATCTTCCTTCGCGTGTGGGTCTCAATGGGTTTTTGGAGGAAGAGATGAGGTGAGGGAGCGGCTGCCGAGTACCTGCAAAGAAGTCCCGGGGTGGTTTGGTACCACCAAGGACCCTCCGACGCTCAAGTTAGTGATGAGATCCGAGCAGAGTAACGGCATAAAAGTATATAAAATGGCTTACTTGACCCCTCTGTGATGGGGGTTTATATAGCGGTGGAGTACGAAGCAGCGGGCGCGAGATTCTCGCCGGCGGTTACGCCCCCGACGTCACGTCCGCGTAGAAAGCGGATCGCCCGTTAATGGGGATCGTGATGGCGTGGAACGTGGGGTGTTGTTGGCGTAGAATCTGCGCATGGCGAGATTCCCGGAGCGGCGGTTACGCCTGTGAGCGATGGCCGAGGAAGACCGCCTCGGTCGGATGGCCGAGGAAGACCGCCTCGGCCGGGGGCTCAGGGACGAGCGTGGAGGCCGAGGAGCCCTGGCCCTGTGACAGCTCGGCGTGAGCCACGGGACCGAGGAGGCCAGTCTGCAGGGGGTCCTGAGGAGGGCCAGCTTGTGCTTGCAGGTCGGGTAAAGGGTGGCTTGGTCGGCCCCTGCGGGCCCTTTCTTCTGAGTTCCGGGACACGTCACCTGCCACGTGTCATGATCTTGGGGATCGCCAATACCGAGCACCATCAAGAGGTCTCCACAAAGCACATTTTGTCGCACAATGTAGTCATCAAGATTTATATGGATCATGGAGTATGCAAGAATTACCTTCTCCGTTTAAACAAGAGCTTAACATTGTAAGTTCCAACGCTGGATTATTATAAATAAAGCTATGACTTCTTTTTCAAACGAAGAAGACAATTTTTTTATCATACCTGTGTAACTCTTAAAAAATCTCTACTAAATGTTTTTACGAATCAATATTATGTTGATAAACACGTGTGCACAGCATGTGGAGAGAAAATTATTTTTAATATATGCTCATAGCTTGAAACGCTATAAGGTGTAATTATAAATTGATCTTTGATTATTGAATACATTATTGAATACAGAATATGGAATTCCTATTCTTAATCTGTCTTTGATGAAAACTCTATTTATATATATATTTCCATTAAAGATAATTAACGAAATAAGAGAGTACAGTAACAAGAAAGGAAAAGGAACATAAAAGCTACAACCATAACAAGTACAACTACTCCTACAACCACATGCTCACAGCATCCATCGTAATAGGTCCAAAACCCAACACAAGCCCTGTCCGAGGGTCACATGTGCCCCAAGCCCTGCACTAGAAATCATGTCCCTGAACTACTGGCCATCCTGGATACGCAGTCTGCCCACAGGAATAGTAACCATACGCTCCACTGTCTCTGGTTCAAACCGAGGAGCCACTCTAGCCCTCAATAGTCGTCTCAGTATAACATATCATGCCGGCAATAGATCTAAATGCCGAATTAACAATTCTATTGGTTCTTTCATACCAAATATTCCAGCAAATCGTGCTAACAATGATATCCCGAGCGATTCTATCACTACGTGCAAAATTTCTAGACCTCCATGAACCTCAGAGTTCCGGAATACTATTCAGGAAAACTCCATCTACTGTAAGAGATGAAAACCTATTCAAAATCTGGACGGAGAAATCACAATTAAGAAAAAAGATGATCAACCGTCTCATCAACAATTCCACAAATGCCACACACTAAAGGGACGATCCATTTTCTCCTAGCTAAGTTATCTCTAATAAGAATCGAGTTCCTCAACTCTAGCCAGTTGAAAATGTTCACTTTATGAGGCACATGAATCTTCCATAGCCTCAGAAGTGGACAGCCTCAGAAGTGGACAACCTCAGACTCGTCCGCAGTGAAAAATCTCGTACATCGATCTTGTAGAGAAAGTATTGTTGGCACTTGATTGGTTTTGCGAATTGTTGTGTAAATGTATGCTGTAAATAACTGCAATCAATAACGGTGTCGCAAATAGCTAGCCGTGATGAGTACGGGTCGTCCGCAGGGAAACAGTGAACTTCTTATCTTGTTTTAGACGAGTTGATAAAAGAGAGAATGGATTGTTGTCGTTTCTATTAAGAAGTGATGAAAAGTTTATAATATAAAGGTTTGTAGGGTTTATAAGAATTAATAGTTAATAGATGAAGCAAAATAAATATTTTTTTTAATCTTTTATTGTTTAATACTAGAGAGATATCAATGAATGTGGATTAGGGTTCTTGAAGGAAATTAGGGTTTCTCACTACTACCCCTTGTCCTTCCATTGATCTCTATTTATCTTATACCCTTAACAAAATAAGTATTAACTAATCTTAAATCGTGGTCGTTACTATCCTTAATTTATAGCGCGTCCGATAAGAGAGTTAATATTTATTTTGCTAAGGATTATAAATATTAAAATGTTAAAAGAAGTTAAGAGATTTTTTATCCATTATTCTACCCTTTCCTACAAACCCTAACAAGCAAGAAATTACTCGCTCATGTTTATTAGTGATTTAAAATAGAGGTGGAAGATGAATGAAACCATAATTAAAATTTAGAAGTGTAGAAAGTAATGCGGAAAGTAATGCAGAAAAATAATGCGGAAAGTAATGCGGAAAATAATGTGAAAAGAATTAAAACAAAGACTAGCTTTATTGATCAACCATTGCATTACAAAATTTCTAAATAAAAAGGTAGAGTATAAGAATCCTAGTTTTGCTCGTAGATCTCTCTCTTGATCAAGAGATAGATGAATGTATGACTTGATTAGATAATTTTGGAATGCACAGCTCTCGGTCTTTTATATAGTCCCTGAAACTACAAATCCTAAATGCCATGTTGGAGTAGGTGCAGTTATGATCATGCCCCTAAAATTCCACATCCAACGGCTGCTATCCAACCGCGGTTCCGCCACCCTTACCACCTATTGACCATGGATCCGCCGCCGCATAGTGGGTCTGAGACTTGGGATTTTTTCTGGCTTTCTCTCTCGATATTTGGAGATCTTTTTGATATATAGATTATGAAAATATTTCTCTTAGTCTCTGCCGTTGCTAGATTCTTTGATTTGTTTCTAATATTTGGTAGATTCGGTTTGATATTCTGATTTGACTTGCATCTCCTACTTAGATTTCAGACTTGCGCTAATACCTGCATAATATCTCAAATCAAATTGTTAGTAACATTTGATATTTTTGAGATATTATTCCAACCATTTATATGATATAATATATTAAAAATATTGATTCGGAATATTCGATATGATATGCATATTATAATTAATAATATTTCATTTAAATATTATATGCGTATATTTTCCCTAATTATATTAATTATAAATGAAGAAACATATGATAATAAACTTTTACAAATAAATCCACATATATTTTTTATTTACAACTAACACCTTTTATTAGTTAATAATAATAGGAAAAATATTCATACAAATGTATAATATTTTTGACTTATCAAATACCCGCAAACTTATCTTTGATCGTCCCGAGCAAACTATTTATTGAAAAGAAAAACCTAGCATGTTTTCGTAGGCAATACGATTGCACTTAACTCGTACAACAAGCCTTTAAACTTTTAGGTATCTGTAGTAGAAAGAGTGTTGTCTCCTGAGTATTTTCAGCGGATTATACCCACAAAATCCCAAAATAAAAGAAAAAATACAAAAATTTCATATAAAAATAAGGAACATATAAAGGAAAAAAAACTTGAAAATAAGTGTTTCAAACTATACTAGTTTTTTAGTTGTCATGAGCCCAATCTTAATGGTCTTGAAAAGATTTCAGAAATCACATCATCTCTCAATAAAATATCATCTTTAGTTTTTCTCTCCACCTTTCTTCCAAACATCGATTATATATCCATACGTGTGTGTATGTAATGACTCTGAAATCACAGTATAGAATTACCGTTTTAATGTACAGAAAAGAGTATTACAGGTTGTGTATGACTTATAAGTTACTTTTATTAAATAAAAGCAAGCAGCAATTTGTAGCTCACAGGTAAAGTCCTTGCACTGCTGTGATGTAGCCCCTGTGTTCGATTCCCATCAAACACAATTATTTTTTTCTGATTTTTTTTTATATTTTTGGAAGCCCAAAAGGTTCCACGTGCAATATACGGGGAAATGAAAAGTTCAGAAAAATCAAACATGTGGAAATGATGTAAATACAGAGTTGATCTGGTGGCACGAATCTCGAGACATTTGCCTTAAGATCGACTGGCCAAACATGCCCTAGGGCCGGTGGGGACGGTCGGATTGAGCCCAAATCGATCCGTGCTTTTCACACTCGTCTCTTCAACTCTCATCAACTCATTTGCACTGTTTGATTTCCCTGCAATAAAAAAGAGACCTTCAATTCACCAATTAATATCATTTTAATGGTTTTTAATCCATATTTTTAATTCCCAGATCCTAATTATCCACTATAAATACCACCCCATACCCTAGCACTTCACCATTTTGAAAATTCAAGCAAAAATTCTCTTAAAAGTTTCTAAATGCAAGTGGAGTAAATTGGAGTTAGCGAGCAATCTTCTTCCATCGAAAATCGAAACCAATTCCGGAGCTCTCGCGACGCCACGAGGCCTTCCCTTTCTTCTTTAACCTCTTCTTGACATTTCCAAATGGTAAGTCCCTCCCAGATCTCCTTTTTATTATTGAAATTCATTTTCAAATTTTATCGGTAAAAGTGGAGTTATTACCGATACCTTCTTTTCTAAAACTGAGAACTCCCTTTTTCTTTATAATTTGGTCAATTTAATTTTACCATATCACTTATAACCTCAAATACCAATACTTAGAATCAAGTTTAACCATGAATCTCATGTAAAACAACCATAATTAAACTTTTTGATTAAAATATCTTGAAGTTTATCATCACTTCTTTTCGTATTGTTAAAACTATACTTTTAGGAAAAACCTCACGGGGTAACGACCTACCCCACAGTACACTTTGGTTTCATAGCACGCTACTAATGGTATGTATATTTGTTCGAAGAATAGTATTTACAATAAAATACCACATAATTTAAAAACCGAGTTTCTTTTAAAACGGTATTTCATATTCCTTTGCAATTATGCATCTACAAGTTTCTTTAGGGGACCCGCTAATGGATGGTGCGGATTATCGCATATTCTGCAGATAGTAGAGCGAGATGCAGATCTCCTCATGGAGCATTCGATCTCAAAAGCAAACGAATACGGTTTTTAAGAAATACTAATTTTCCTAAATAAAATTAATTTTAAAAAAAATTATATAAAATTATAAATCCATATTTTCAAAATATAATAAATCTATATTTTTCTAAAAAATGAAAAATTAACAAATACCAACAAAATACCATCAAGATATCAAAAAGGACAAGTTTTTTTAATAAAATACCATAAATTTTAAAATGCTAAGTGTTTATCATTAAAATACCCCAATACTTAAAATACATGCTCATGAAAACCCTAAATAATACAAATCACCTTCGAGCTTTACTTTTTAACTATACTAAACTATTTTTTTACAAAACCCCCTCGAGATATACAAAACAATATTTAAGGACTTTAGAAAATATAGGTTTAAGCGGGATCAATTCTCTTGAGCCCCAGGGAGCCGGAGAAAGTGAGTGCTTGCCTATTTAAGGTAGACAACTTAACGAAGTTATCAATGTCAATTGTCTTGGAAAAATACACAAATCCTGCCGTCCATGTGCAGCAGTTACTGATGACTCCCGAACCTAAAAGTTCAAGAGTTAAACCCATTTACAAATGCCTGACTCAATCTGGGTCCAAACTCAAACCTGAATCCAAAAATAGATAAGAACTTGAATACTTGATCATGAACATGAATACTCGAATTCAAACCTCCATATAAAACATGTATACTTGAATTGACTTGACCAAACCATGGTTATAACTTGATATGACTACTTGAATACATGATTACATCCTGAATATGAATATTTGAACATGTGTATCCATGGTGTCGTCCAAGACTTGTAAATATAATCTATATAATACATTATGTGGGGATAAAGAGGTAGATTGGTACGGAACGTATATCGTGGCATGAGAGGTCACTTAAAAGACACCTACATGAATTCTCGTGCCGTGACGAGCCCTTATACTACATGTTACCATAGTCCATGGGGTAAGATGGACTCCTCTCGTATACATGAATACTTTTCTTACCAAACTATAAACAACCACGTTATAATAACTATCATATACCAATAATCAGTCATATACAACTTTATCTGTTCATTTCACTTTATATGCTATCTTCTCTTTCTTCTTTTGGGACTTACTTAGCGCTAGTTCACTGACAACATTCCTTTTTATTCTTTTTTTGGAATGTTCTTTAGGAGGACCAGACTCTAAGGAGATCGAGCCGAGGCAGGAGGACTTGGACCAGCTTACCACTCAGCCTGACTACTAGTTCCTCTGCACTTATTTTTGTATGCCATTGTTTAGGAACTGCTTTACTCATTGTATCTTTTATTTCCAAAACAGTTGTAGGTAAAGTTGAATGTAAATAAAGTTGCTGTTTATTTTATTACTCTTGTCATTCTTGTTCATTTTTATATATTGCTTAATTACGCTTAACGTATTTATTTCATAGTAAATACATTACGGCCTACCACGTCACCGTTTCCGTCTACTGGGAAGCGGGGCATGACAGGTTTTGTTGGCGGCCCATGTAGGTCAGTTCTGCATAAAGTCTTAAGCAATATATTATAAGAATTATAACAATTAGCAACTATACATTACTTACATTTCAAATTTCTTGAATCTATTCTAACCATTTCTTTTCTATCAAGGTCATGGATTCTCCCAACAACATCAGTACCAATGTCAATGGCAACACTCCACCACCTACTCTACCACTACCACCTACCGTTGCAGCTCTTATCAATGAGTAAACGGTACTGCTTGAGACTATCAAGAACCTTTTAGAGGGTCAGCAGCAGAAGACTGCTATCCTTATGCACCGTCCCGAAGCCGAGGCATCCGGAGCCAAGCAATTTCGGTCACTGCACCCAAAACACTTCTCGGTGAAAGAGAGCCCATTTAAGGCAGAAGAATAAGCTTAAGAAAATGTCTGGGTAAGAGTTGCTAAGTTGATCTGGCAGAAGAATAAGCTTAAGAAAATGTCTGGGTAAGCGATCAAAGATGATCTGGCAGCAGCTCAAGTGCCAGATATTGTCTGGGTAAGAGTTGCTAAGTTGCAACTGACAGACAATGCAAGAGTCTGGTTGAAAGCTGAGGAAAATCGTTTCACACAACCTATAGACTGGAAGACGTTTCGCGATCTGTTTGTGCGAAGTACTCCCCTGAGATTGCCTATTTTGACATGGAACATCAGTTCATCCATCTACAACAAGGCTCGATATGGGTCAAGTCTGTGGATGAATACGATGCTGAGTTTAGCATGCTCAGCAGGTAAGATATTGTCTCAAATTCAAATTCCCGATCTCACTCATTTCACTGCTAACACAAAGTCATAATAGGTTCGCTGCACAATTTATTCCTACTACTGAGATCCGGGCATAATGATTTCAGCAAGGGTTGGACCCGGAAATCCAAGCTGCACTCACTACAAGAGATTTCCCAATCTATGAACTTGCTTTGAAGGCTGTCCGATGCTATGAGACCGTTGTGAAAAAGAAGAGCAGGCTGCAGACTGCAGGTGTGAAATGCCTGCCACACAGATAACAGGAGGAGCCTTTTCTAAGCCAACTTTTGCACTTAAGAGGCCAAGAGGACCGTTTAACCGATCCAGTCCAGACTTCTGTTTCTACTGCAAGAGAATTGGACACTTAGCGAAGGACTGCAGGTGTGCTAATGGCCTGTGTTTGGTTTGTGGCGCATCTACTCACTCCATAGGAGTATGCCGATACCGTTTTAACACAGCACCAGCACCTAGACCCACAATCACAATCCCGCAGAGACCAGCCATTCAGGCACCTGCACCCTGCCTAGCTCTCCCTGCACTGACTCTATGTGGACCACTTGCACATCCTCATCGCCAATTCCATCAGGCACAAAGAAACGTGCCTCAAGGGCAGAGAAACATGCCCCAAGGACATAGGAATGTGCCTCCAGTAAGAAGGAATGTACTGCGATGTCAGGCTTTTACAATGACGGTCAGGGAGGCCGAAGCCACATGCCAAGTCATCACTGGTAATTTCCAATCCTTTCAAGACTTTTCAATCATTGTGTATCACTATACTTTTCCTATATCTAAACCTAAACTCACACAACTTAGGTACCATACTAGTAGCCACCCTTCCCGCACTCGCACTTTTCGACACTGGAGCGTCATACTGTTTCATGCCGCAACGATTCGTGAGAATGCATGTGATTCCTGTGCAGCACTCATTTCAAGATGGAATGTCAGTTCCGGAAATGGAGTCTTGAAAGAAACTATGGGGTTTGATCAGTGTCCAGTTGTAGATTGCGTATGAGAATTCTACGCAAATTTCAAAGTACTGGACATATCAAATTTCGATGTTGTGTTGGAGATGGATTGGCTGGGAGTATTCTATGCTACTATTGACTGCCGTCAAAGGAGCATAGTATTTGAGATACCAGATCACCCGGTCATCTATTTCAAAAGTGGAGATAGAACTTTGGAGCCAGGAAGCTAACGTGCTAAATTGAAGAATGCAGAAGTGTTCTCTTTACCGGCAGAAGAAGAAAATCCTGAAGTAGTTAGAGAGTTCGAGGATGTGTTCTCTGAAGATATATCAGGTTTACCTTCCGATCGAGCTCTTGAGTTTAGTATTGATTTACAACCTGGTGCGCAACCTATAACCAAAACTCCATATCGGTTAAGTCCGGAAGGATTGAAGGAGTTCCGTATTCAGTTGGACGAATTGCTGAAGAAAGGTTGGATCCGACCCAGCACTTCAAGTTGGGGATCTCCAATGTTACTCGTGAAGAAGAAAGAAGGTTCTTACAGGATGTGTGATGATTATCGAGTTCTGAACGAAGTGACGATAAAGAACAAGTATTCACTATCGCGCATCGATGATCTTTTCGATCAGTTAAGTGGGTCTTGTGTATTTTCGAAACTAGATCTTCGTTCCGGTTATCATCTGGTGAAGGTTAAAGAGTCCGACATTCCGAAGACGGCGTTTAGGACTCGATATGGTCATTATGAATATCTCTTAATGCTATTTGGAGTGACCAATGCACCTGCCATCTTTATAAACCTGATGAACAAAGTTTTCCGAGAATACTTAGACATGTTTGTTGTTATCTTCATCGATGACATTCTAGTGTATTCAAAGAATCGGAAAAAATACGCCGAGCACTTACAGATTGTTCTTGAGACATTGCGACAACATCAACTCTACGCCAAGTATAGCAAGTGTGAATTTTGGTTAGATCAAGTCGGATTTCTCAGACATACGGATTTCTCAGACATATTGTTTCAGGCGAAAGTATCTCAGTAGATCCACCTAAGGTGTCAGCTGTCAGTGAATGGCCGACACCAAATATGGTGAAGGATATATGAAGTTTCTTGGGATTAGAAGGATACTACCGACGATTCATTGAAGGCTTGTCAAAAATTGCAGCACCCTTGACCAAGCTCACACGTAAAGATGAAGCATTCGTGTGGTCAGAAGCATGTAGAAAAGTTTTGTAGAACTCAAGTCAAGATTAACCTCTACACCTATCTTTGTAATACCGGATTAATCTGGAGGATTCGTTGTGCATTGTGATGCGTCCGGTAAAGAATTAGGATGTGTTCTACACCGGCATGGAAAAGTTGTAACTTTTGCATCAAGACAACAAAGGTGCATGAGCGCAACTATCCAACACATGATCTGGAGTTGGCAGTCGTTATCTTCACACTTAATATTTGGTGCCGCTATCTTCTGGGAGAACGAATGGATATATACACTGACCACAAGAGTCTGAAGTATGTATTTACTCAGAAGGAACTAAACATGCGGGAGAGAAAATGACTAGAACTCATGGCAGACTTCGACATCAACCTACAGTATTATCCTGGGAAGGTGAATGTAGTACCTGATGCACTTAGTCGCCAGCCATTAGCAATGAACCTCACCGCTCAGTGGAAGCTACATAAAAAATTGCACGGATTGGAGATCGAAGTAATTATGCCAGGTAACGCTTTATATTTGATAAACTTACAAGTCTAATCTACTCTTGTTAACCAGATCAAGGCAGTTCAAGCAAATGATACCAAGCTACAAAAGATCCGAGAACAAGTAAAAAGTGGACTTCGAACTGATTTCATCATTCACGAAGATGGATCCTTGCAGTATGGAAATCAATTATGTATACCAATCGGCCCCATTCGAGAAGAGTTGATGAAAGAATCTCATTGCTCTCCGTATTTAGTACACCTCGGTGGCACGAAAATGTATAAGGATCTAAGGCAACACTACTGGTGGCATGGAATGAAGCGCGAAGTAGCTAGAAGCATAGCAAAGTGTTTGGTGTGTTAGCAAGTGAAGGCTGAATATCACAGAACTGCTGGTGTACTTCAGCCGTTACCAATCCCAGAATGGAAATGACAGCACATTACTATGGACTTTGTGACTGCCCTTCCTCACAGCATGAAGGGTAACAACGCAATATAGGTTATTGTGGACCGACTCACCAAGTTGGCTCACTTTATTCTATTCAGAGTTGGCCAGTCGACCGAGACGTTAGCAAAGAAGTACATGGAGGTAAGTATAAATCTCAAGTAAGATTTCAACCTTCAAAATGTACCATATTTGATACCCATGAACTCATGCAGGAGATCGTGAGATTACATGGAGTACCTATTTGCATCGTCTCCGATCGTGATAAAAGATTCCGATCACAATTCTGGCAGAGTCTGCAAGCTAGCCTGAGAACAAGTCTGAATTTCAGCATGGCTTATCATCCATAAATAGATGGACAGTCTGAACGAACAATTCAGATTCTGGAGAACATGCTAAAAGCTTGTATGTTAGACTTCGAAGGTTCGTGGGAAGATCACCTAGACCTTGTGGAGTTTTCATACAACAACAATTATCAGGCAAGTATTGGAATGACACCATTCGCCGTACTCTACAGACGGAAGTGTCGTTCATCACTGAGTTAGGATGACATTGGCGATCGTGAACTCCTTGGACCAGAGATGATCATGGCAACTGTGGACGTAGTTCGCACGATCAGGGAAAGGATGCACATAGCCCAAGACCGACAGAAACATTGGACAGATGTAAAGCGTCGACATCTAGATTTTCAACCTGGAGACCACGTATTCCTAAAGATCTCTCCAAACAGAGGAGTGATCCACTTTGGAAGGAGGGGTAAACTAAGTCCAAGATACATATGACCGTTCGACATACTCGAACGAGTTGGAGAAGCGACATACCGTTTAGCACCACCACTCTCATTGGAAGGAGTGCACAATGTATTCCACATATCCCAGCTATGGCGATATGTGAGCGACCCCAGCCATATACTTGATCACTTAGAGCTCACAGTACAGACTACCTAACCAGAGAATAACAACTAGTTGAGATCTTGGACCGAAAGGTGATAACATTGCGGAACAAGCAAGTAAACTTGGTTCAAGTGATGTGGAGAAAGGATTCGTCAGGAGAATTAACATGGGAACGAGAAAAAGATATGCGTGCAAGATACCCGTACCTATTTGAAAATTAGTCCTTATTTAATCGTAAATTTTGAGGACGAAATTATTATAAGGAGGGTAGAATGTAACGACTCTGAAATCACTGTACAAAATTTTCCATTTTAATGTACAGAAAAGAGTATTACAGGCTATGTATAAGTTATAAGTTACTTTTATTAAATAAAAATAAGAAGCAACTTGTATCTCACTTGTAAAGTGCTTGCACTATTATGATGTAGCCCCTGTGTTCGAATCCAATCAGACACAATTAATTTTTTCTGATTTTTTTAAAAATATTTTTGGAAGCCCAAAAGGTTGCACATGCAATACACGAGAAAATGAAAAGTTCAGAAAAATAAAACATATAGAAAATGGTGTAAATACGGAGTTGATCTGGTGGCACGAATCTCAAGGCATTTACCTCAAGATTGACTGGCCAAACATGCCCTAGGGCCGGCGAGGATGGTCAGATCAAGCCCAAATCGATTCGTGCTTTGCACACTCATCTCTTCAACTCCCCCCAACTCCTCTTCACTGTTTAATTTCCCTGCAATCAAACAAAGACCTTTCAATTCACCAATTAACATCATTTTAATGTTTTTTAATCCACATTTTTAATTCCCAAACTCTAATTCTTCACTATAAATACCATCCCATGCCCTAGCTCTTCACCATTCTGAAAATTCTAGCAAAAACTCTCTCAAAAATTCCTAAGTGCAGATGGAGAAAACTGGAGTTAGCGAGCATGCTTCTTCCGTCGAAGATCGAAGTCGGTTCCGGAGCTCCCGCAATGCCGCGAGGCCTTCCCTTTCTTCTTTAAACTCTTCTTGACATTTCCAAACAGTAAATCCCTCCCAAATTGCCTTCTTATTATTGAAATTCATCTTCAAATCTTATATCGATAAAAGTGGAGTTATTACCGATACCTTCTTTTCTAAAACCGAGAACTCCCTTTTCCTTTATAATTTGGTCAATCTAATTTTACCACATCACTTGTAACCTCAAATACCAATACTTAGAATCAAGTTTAACCAAGAATCTCCTGTGAAACAATCATTATTAAACCTTTTCATTAAAATATCTTGAACTTTATTATCACTTCTTTTCGTTTTATTAAAACTATACTTTTAGGAAAAACCTCACGGGGTAACGACCTACCCCACACGTACACCTTGGTTTCATAGCACGATACTAATGGTATTATATTTGTTCGAAGAATAGTATTTACAATAAAATACCACATAATTTAAAAACCGGATTTCTTTTAAAATGTTATTTCATATTTCTTTGCAATCATGCATCTACAACCCTCGTTAGGGGACCCGCTAATGGATGGTGTGGATTATCACACATCCTGGAGATAGTAAACAGAGATGCAAATCTCTTCATGGAGTATTCGATCTCGAAAGGAAACGAATAAGGCTTTTTAGAAATACGAATTTTTCTAAATAAAATTAATTTAAAAAAAAATTATATAAAATTATAAATCCATATTTTCAAAATATAATAAACCTATATTTTTCTAAAATATGAAAGATTAACAAATACCAACAAAATACCATCAAGATACCAAAAAGGATAAGTTTTTCAATAAAATACTATAAACTTTCAAATGCTAAGTGTTTATCATTAAAATACCCCAATACTTAAAATACATGCTCATGAAAACCCTAACTAATAAAAATCACCTTCGAGGTTTACTTTTAAACTATACTAAACTATTTTTTCATAAAACCCCCTCGAGATATACAAAACAATATTTAAGAACTTTAGTAAATATAAATTTAAGCGGGATCAATTCTCTTGAGCCCAGAGAGCCGGAGAAAGTGAGTGATTGCCTATTTAAGGTAGACATCTTAACGGAGTTATCAATGGTAATTGTCTTGGAATAAAACACAAATCATGCCGTCCATGTGCAGCAGTTGCCAATAACTCCCGAATCTAAAAATTCAAGAGTTAAACCCGTTTACAAATGCCTGACTCAATCTGAGTCCAAACTCAAACCTGAATCCAAAATCAGACAAGAACTTTAATACTTGATCATGAATATGAATACTCGTATTCAAACCTCTATATCAAACATGTATACTTGACTTGACTTGACCGAACCATGGTTATAACTTGACATGACTACTTGAATACATAATTACATCCTGAACATGAATATTTGAACATTTTGTATCCATGGTGTCGGCCAAGACTTGTAAATATAATCTATACAATACATTACGTGGGGATAAAGGGGTAGATTGGTATGGAACGTATATCGTGGCACGAGAGGTCACTTAAAAGACACCTACATGAATTCTCATGTCGTTGTCTTGTGGGTTATGATGGGGCCTCGTAGTACATGTTACCATAGTTCACGGGATAAGATGGACTCTTCTCGTATACATGAATACCATTCTTACCAAACTACAAACAACCACATTATAATAACTATCATATACCAGTAATCAGTCAAATACAATTTTACCTGTTCATTTCACTTTATATACTATCTTCTCTTTCTTCTTTTGGGATTTACCGAGCGCTAGTTCGCTGACGACATTCTTTTCTATTTCTTTCTTTGGAATGTTCGTCAGGAGAACGAGAATCTGAGGAGATCGAGCTGAGCTAGGAGGACATGGACCAGCTTACCGCTCAGCCTGACTACTAGTTCCTCTGCACTTATTTTTGCATGCCATTGTTTAGGCACTGCTTAACTCATTGTATCTTTTATTTCCAAAACAGTTGTAAGTAAAGTTGAATGTAAATAAAGTTGCTGTTTATTTTATTACTCTTGTCATTCTTGTTTATTTTTATATAGCTTAACATATTTATTTTATAGTAAATACGTTGCAACCACCGTTTCCGTCTACTGAGAAGTGGGGCATGACAGTGTAAAAGACATCCCTATACTTGGAGAATTCAATTTAAGCTATCATACTCTTTATCCATCATCCTTCGTACCTTTTAATCGGTGAATGTTTTAGATGGATTTTGTTCACACATTCTTCATGCGACCGTTAATAATTCTTGAGGTACTAACCAACCGATTACCAAATGTGCTCACTTATTAAGGCGTAATTATTAATATGCCAGTCTTGCAACACCTAAGGCTTAGCAGTACTCCCAAACCAGTTGATCTAAGGCACTAGGTGATAAGGCACCCTCGCTATATTTTTTATGCTGCCTTAAGTAATTACAAAACCAGTGTTCATTTTTCTTCACCATTTATATTTTATGTGTTATTTATATTTTGTTGATTTATATTTTTTCCTTCATACTAAGGCTTTTCGACAAGAGCATTTCAAGGTATTCTCTACTATCCCAAGTTTCAACATGTGTGCAAGTACGTATAGTAAGGCATCAACGTTCAGAAGTTTGGACTCAAGAATAGGGACTATTTTTCAGACATATTTCTATCATCAGATTAGTGATTCCTCTCATCTTACTAACCCTTGGGACAACAGCTCATGACTACCTATTACTAGATTTGTTTTAAAACATCTAATTTTCTTGCTGTTCTTCAATTTCTTCCTCTCTTTCATATGTATTTTTCACTTTCTGACTTTTATTCAATTTTTTTTATTTAGTACTTTTATTTTTATATTATAATGCAAAATGACACGTGAATAAACACAAACCTCCCCAAACCTATTTGCAGCAGTCCTCACTAATGTCATCCTTTAAGCTCAAAACCTGTAAATTTGGGAGGAAAAGTTCTCAATGATTAGTAAAGAGGACAAGAATTAATGACAGCGAAATCCTCCCCATTTATTTTTGGCTCATAATCGTGCAGAAATTTTCTTTTCTTTCAAGAGCCAGTTATTTTTCTTCTTTCCCTCCAAACTTGAGTTAACAATGTTCACATTACTAAGCATTGAAATTTAACATAAGAGGGGGGTAAATATTATTGGTCTACTCAAAGTTTCAAAGACAAAAAGTTAAATCCAACCATTCAAATATTTTATTAATGTAACACCATAGTTAGTAGAAGATCATGTTACAGATAGACGTGAAGAAGTAGGGAGGAGATAAGAGGTGTAATCGAACGGTTTTGCGTTTCGGTTGGTAGAGATGAAAAAGTGATGGTGAATGAAAACGGGAATGTGAAAGATAAGGAATAGGTGGAATAATTGTATTCTCGTATGTGATAAGAAGGAGGGGTGGCGATTTAACTTCTTCGGGTGGAGGTTGATTCATCATAGCATCCAAGTCTTTAAGGAACATGAGTTCTTCAGCAAAAATGTCTTCGAAACTTTTATCGATGATCCGAGTCATAATCTCATCGAAAAGAAGGGTATGATACTCAGACTCTATAAGAGGTTCATATCTAGCTTAAGTGATTGACTCGGATAGCTCGACTAACTCATTCGACAAGTCAAAAGATTCGAACTCAAGGGTAGGCTTGTCGAAAGAAGGTCCCTACTCATATAATAAATAGCTGGATTAAACAATAACGCACTAGTGGCGTCGAGATCGGTATCGTGAAGCAAGAACTCCTCAAATTTGCAACTATCGGAAGCTATCTCGTTGACAGAACATATATCAATTATATGAGTAGAAGGTTCGGAAGATTGACTTCCTACCCTAAAAATGTTAAGTTCAATTGTTATCTTTCCAAAGGATAGGTTCATGGAACCGTTACGATAATTGATTACCGCATTGGAAGTTGCTAGAAAAAGTCGACCTAGAATCACCAGAATTTGGTTTCGTGGGTTTGCCACAGGCCGTGTATCTAAAACTATAAAGTCCACAGGGAATATAAATTCCCTGACTTTGATCAACACGTCCTCTATCTCACCCCTAGGGTGGGTGATAGATCAAACGGTCATCTAGAGTGTGTAGTACGTAGTTTTCAACTCCCCTATGCCTAATTGCTCATAAACAGAATACAGGAGCAAGTTAACACCAGCACCTAGATCGAGTATAGATCGATTGATGTTTTTTCCCCTAATAGTTATAGATATTGTAGGACAACCAGGGTCTTTATGTTTCTTAGGCAAATGTTGGGTAAGAGCATCGCTCACATTGCTCGCTAAAAAAAACCTTTTTTGGTACTTAAGTTTTCCGTTTCTTAGTGCACAAGTCCTTTAGAATTTTGGCATAGGATGGAACTTGTTGAATAACATCTAAGAGAGGAATATTAATGTTAACTGGCTTAAACATTTCCACAGTCTTCTCTATTTGTGCACTTGGTTTGTTGAGCCTCAACCGGTTTGGAAAAGAAGCTTTATTAACAGAGGTTGGGTCCAACACTTGTGAAGAAGTTTGTGGGGATGGAATGGATCCCAAAATTGGATTTGGGGTGGTCTGAGATGGTAGTTCATTCAAGAAAGTGGACTGAGGGTTCAAGCCCGGTGAAGAATGGACAATAGGCTCAGAAGAAGATGTTGGATTAGACGAAATAGGAGTAGAAGTAGTAGCCAGGGTATCATCTAAATCATTAACTTATTCACCAACATTGTTATTCAGCACTCTTTCCAATCTCAACGTAATTATGACACTCACGTTATGATTTTGGTGGTTAAGGACGATATTTGCGCTTTGTGAATGACCGAGATTTGGTAGAGGTTGAGATGGAAGTTTTCCTTTCTCTCTCACTCATCATGGCATTTAACTGTCCAATTTATTCTTCGATCAATTTTATGCTTTCACCGTGGGAAGCAGTGTATTGCATTAGCGTTTGGATAGAAATCGTTAAATTGGCCGACGTTTGTGCTGATTGTTTAATAAACATTTCTAAGCTTCTTTCGAGTGCAAAGATTTTATCGGTACCGGCCGTTGGAATATTAGTCTGTGGTTGGAAAGGATTATTATAAAGGGCAAAGATGTTGGCCGGATTTTAGAAAGATTGCGGTTGAAAGGGCTGCTGAATTTGTTGTGGTGGCTGTTGTTGCTGTGGGGGAAACCTTTGATAGTTCGTCTTGCTTGGGAACTGATTTTGAGTTTGAATTTGGTTTTGGTTCCAAGCAAAATTAGGATGATTCCTCCATCCCTGATTATATGTAGAGGAATAAGGATTGTTTTTAGGTCGTTGCTGAAAAGAAGCATTAGTTTGTTCTTGACCTTGAGACGAATGATTCAAAGGACAATCTTCCGTTAAATGGGATGAGTCAAAATACCAACCACACATGGTTTTAGGGAGCGTAACTTGGTTTAGGGAGGGTGAAAAGAATCTGCTCTCCATAGCTTCGAGTTTCTTTTGTATCGCAGCCATTTCGGTTTTCATTGCGATAGAAGCGTCGAGCTGATGGATACCTGCCCTAGACGATATTGTTGGTCTAGTACTCTCCCACTGTAATGTTTGTTTGGCGAGATCTTCCAGAAATTTCCACGTTTCGCTATCGTCTTTTGACATGAAATGACATTGACAAATGGTTTCTAGCATTTGTTTTATAGCTGGATTGATACCCTCATACATAATTTGGCAAAGTTGCCATCTGTCGATTTCGTGATGAGGGCATTGGACAAGGAGATCTTTAAACCGTTCAAAACATTTCCAAAAGGGTTTGTTGGAAATTTGGGCAAACTGGTTAATCTCGCTCCAAATACGGGCAGTCTTGTGATGAGGATAAAATTTCTTAATGAATGCTTAAACGAATTCATCCCATTTAGCGATAGAATGTGCGGTGGTTCTATAAAGCCACTTCTCTACGAGATCGCACAAGGTAAAAGGGAGAAGACATAATTGCAGAGTATCCCCTGAAAGTTGGGTGGTGTTCATCATAGCACACACATTTTCGAATTTGGTAATAAAAATGTATGCATCTTCAAATTCAAGCCCGTGAAATTTGGGCAACAAGTTGATGAAGTGGGGTTTAATTTTGAAATTATCCCCATTGGCTGGTGGAAAAGACAGACACGTAGAAAGGGGTCCGCGTATGAGATAGCATCGGTCTTGAAGAGTGATGCGTGGTGGATTCTAAATTTGCACACCTACGGGTGGTGGCAAGGTGGTATTGTTAAAACTCGATGGAAATCCGTACATCTCGGAAGATGTGGTAAGCGGAGGAGGAATAGAAGACGAAGAAGTATCGATTTCGGAGTTGACAGCAAAAACGCGGACTAGATAGGCACTAGAATTCCGTCTCCAGCCGATCATGCACTAAGCAGGTTTAGTGCACGTGGCAGCGTGTGATATGTGTGAGAACGATTTTAAGAAGGCTTGTTTTGAAAAGAGTGATGGACAGAAGGCTTGACTCAACCAATCACAAAATGCATAATCAATCCCTAGAGCTAGGTCCACCTAGGTCAAGTCACTAGACCGCTCCTAGACTTCCAAAGGACAAGACGTAGGATCAACCATCTACCACCTCTTTATCAATTCTGCAGCCATGTAAGTGCTAGGTAAGTGGGAGGTATCCTCTATACTAATCACCGAAATAAGGGGCCTAATTAAGTAACCACTTTTCTTGGTCACACCTTTCTAGACACCATAAGAGAAATGCGGATAAGCAATAGATTGCCCATGACCTTCCTTTGTCTTAATTGAGCGCGACAGTTCTTAGAGACTCGGTCTATATATTTTTTATTAATGTAAGGTGATAGTATGCTCGTTTTTGATTTGTGGGGCCTAGGAAGGGTGATGAAATCCCCACCTAATCTGAATTTGGGTTTATTGCCCCTTAATGTCCGGTTTAAGTATGCAAAACAACCCGAATTCAAAAACACGCAAAATGATTTTTTAGCGGCGCTGTTTGCAAAGAATCATGTAAGTAAAAATAGTTTATTGGAGTTTTAAATGGGAGAGGAAGATGATAGAAGAATACCAGAGAAGTTTGGGGACTCAATTCTTCAATAGGGTCGCGGTTCCGCCGCCGAATGCAACTCTAGGTCACGGTTCCGCCGCCTCTTGGATAGTTCTTCTCTCCAAATTTCTTCAGCAGACTCCAATACTCCTCTGGTCCAAGTTGAAAGTCTCTGAATCTCTATTGGCTTGCTCCAATTACTCTAGATGTCCTTGTAAAAACTAGCACAAGATTCGTTAAAAACACAAGATGCGGTTTTTCGTTCTCTTTTATTTTATATTTCTGGTTTTTACAAGAAATCAACCCGAATAACAAGAAAATTAATTACGACCGTTTCCCCGGCAACGACGCCATTTGATTAGTTTTGCGAATTAGTGTGTAAATGTATGTTGTAAATAACCACAATCAATAACTGTGTCGCAAATAGCTAGCCGCGATGAGTACGTATCGTCCGTAAGGAAACGGTGAACTTCTTATCTTGTTTTAGACAAGTTGATAAAAGAATGGAGAGATTGTTGTCGTTTCTATTAAGAAAGGATGAAAAGTTTATAATAGAAAGTCTTGTAGGGTTTATAGGACTTAGTAGTTAATGGATGAAGTAAAAAATTATAATTCTGTTGATCTTTTAATTGATTAATACTAGAGAGATAGCGATGAATGTGGATTAGGGTTCTCAGAGGGAATTAGGGTTTCCTACTACTGCATCCTGTCCTTCCATTGATCTCTATTTATCTCAAGCCCTTAACAAAACAAGTATTAACTAATCTTAAATCGTGGTCGTGACTATCCTTAATTGATAGCGCGCCCGATAAGAGGGTTAACATTTATTTCGCTAAGGTTTATAAACATTAAAATGTCAAAAGAAATTAAGAGATTTTTCATCCTTTATTCTATCACATCCTACAAACCCTAGCAAGTAAGAAATTACTCGTTCATGGTTACTAGTGATTTAAAATAGAGGTGGAAGATCAATGAAAGCGTAATTAAAATTTAAAAGTGCAGAAAGTAATGCGGAAAGTAATGCAGAAAATTAATGCGGAAACTAATGTGGAAAACTAATGTGAAATGAATTAAAGAATTGATAAACTATTGCATTATAAAATTTCTCCTTAAAAGGTAGATTATAAGAACACTAGTTTTGCTCGTAGATTTCTCTCTTGATCGAAAGATAGATGAATGTATGACTTGATTAGATGATTTTGGAATGCACAGCTCTCAGTCTTTTATATAGCCCCTGAAAGTACAAACTTAGATGCCATGTTGGAGTAGGTGATATTACGATCATGCCCCCAAGATACCACACCCAACGGCTGCTATCCAACCGCGGTTCTGCCACCCTTGCCACCTATTAACAGCGAATCTGCCGCCTCCTAGTGGGTCTAGGACTTGGGATTTTTTTCTGGTTTTTTCTCTCGATATTTAGAGATTCTCTTGATATATAGATTCTGAAAATATTCCTCTTAGTCTCTATCGTTACTAGATTCTTTGATTTGTTTCTAATATTCGGCAGAATCGGTTTGATATTCCGATTTGATTTGGATCTCCTACTTAGATTTCAGACCTGAGCTAATACCTGCATAATATCTCAAATCAAATTGTTAGTAGCATTTGGTATTTTTGAGATATTATTCCAACCATTTATATGATATAATGTCTTAAGAATATTGATTAGGAATATTTGATATGATATGCATAATTTAATTAATAATATTTCATTTAAATATTATATGCATATATTTTCCCTAATTATATTAATTATAAATGAAGAAACATATGATAATAAAATTTTACAAATAAACACACATATGTTCTTTATTTACAACTAACACATTTTATTAGTTAATAATAGTAGGGAAAATGTTTATACAAATGTGCAATATTTTTGATTAATCAGTAGTCCACCTCCAAACAGAGGACATCCACATGCTCATCCTATACGGGCTTCCAAGATTGAAGGTACTCAATCAAGCTTCGTCGATCAATTCTCTCATGGCGCGTCAGTGCTCTATTGAAGGATGGCCACCATTTATTCATCTTCCATTGGCTATGAACCGAAGTGTCCTTATTCTTGGCCAAACCGTCTAATGTAGGAAACCGTTCTGCCATAGTCAGATCCCCGCACCAATAGTCATTACATAAGTTAATATTTTTGCCGCATCCTAATGTGAAAGTGACTCCTTTAAAGAAAACATTTTTAATAGAAGTGACCCCTCTCTAGAAGCCTGAAGCCGAATTCATATTTTTTCCTTCGGCATTGGCCACTCATGTTCGGTTTCTGTAAGCTGCATTGATAGTCTTTACCCACCATGCAGTCTTAGCCTCCAGCAATTTCCACCACCATTTGGACAAAAGTGCCATGTTCATTGTTAGATGTAGACGTTATTTTAGGCAATTAGATGTAATTATAACCTACATGTATAGAACTTTCTTTTTCGTAATAGTATTATGCTATTTGGTTTTTCTTTAATGGTATATCTTTATAAAATCTGCAGAATAATACTATACTATAAGATTGTGATGTAAATCACAATAATGAGACCTGACTAGTCGATAAATACATTCTTAAATGTTCCTAACCGTAGGAGTATCGAGACAAGACATTGATACTCCGGAAGACTAATGTGTACTATTCTTACTCATTAGAGAGTAATGAGTTCTTATAGCCATATAGTGCGGTACTATCAGAGTATTGTATATAGGTTCTTATAGATGATAACTACACCGAACGAATCATCTTGAATTTCCAGTTGGTAATTATACATAACAGTCAGATGGAAATTCATATAGTAGCGATTGGTATGACTTAGTCTACAGACCTGAGATTCGCCATAGTACTTTGTGTGTGCTAGAGATTATTTTAATTACTACCCAACCACAAATCTATTGATATTGTGTATAATAATAGTAATTGGGTATGATCGAACACATGTTAAGGTTGTGAGGAATAAACATGCGATTCATCTCTCCGGTATATGGAGAACAGTGTTCTGCAGTATGCGATATATCAGTGATCTAAAATCTCTAGTTAAAGTACTAGAAATCAAATGATAAGTATGAAAATAGTGAAAGAATACATGAAAATTGTCCTAGAGGAGGGGTGAATAGGACTATAATGCTAATATGCCCAAATTAAAAATTCTAAACCATCAACACTTATTAAACAAACCATAATTACAAACTTAGTCAAAAGATAAGCAAATAGAGATACGAGCTAAGTATAAATAGTAATTGTGAAACTATAGTATATAACAAGTAAGTGATAAATAGAAATCAAGCAAGAGCAAAGAGTAAGCGAACAAGCATGCAATTTCTAATTAAGTATACTTGCAAGCAATCAATTAAGCATAATATAAAATGCAAGTAATAATAAGAGAGAGATAGAGAAATTGCAAACTCAAGGAACATAAGGATTTTAGAGTGGTTCGGGAGATTCCCAAGTCCACTTTCTTTAGGCGCACGAGCTCGTTCCACTAATCATGTCTTTTTAGGAGACACACACGTTGTCTACTGACAACCAAACATGTCTCTACCGAGACAACATGTTGCGCATCCGCAACCTCACACATCTCCACCGAATATACACATCTCCTCAAAAGACACACTTCTTACAAGCTCGTCACCCTTCTCTCTACAAATCCACATGCTCACACTTGAGAACTTTTTCTCTCAATCAAGCTCTTCTCTCTTATAAGACACTCTTGTAATCAATAATTCTCTCAATGAAAAATGAAGGAAAAATACAAACTCAAAATTACTCTTAAAAGAGTTTTACAATTGAAGAACTAATACCCAAGAAGAATGGAATGCCAAACTGGAAGCTCTTGAGTGATTTTGTATGTGAGAGTGATGTGAATTACAAATGGAAAACACTTTGAAACTCTTACAAAAAATGAGATTTTTGGCTCTGATCACTTAGGAATAATAACAACTGAAATATTGAGTGATTAGAGCTCAAAAAATCAACTCAAAACTCTTTTATAACCCCATAAAAAAATACTAGCCGTTATAAGTCAAATCAGCAGTTTTCCAGTAAAAACAGATGTCTGAAGAACAATAGGACAGACGTCTGAAGTTTTAACAAAAAAAATCCCAACGACTATATTTTCAAAAGCTTTCTACTGCAGACGTCTGTCGAATATAGATTTAGACGTCTGCCGTAGGTTTTTAAAGATGGCCAATGAAAGTACAGAGAATAAACAGACGTCTGAAGAACATTGGACAAACGCCTGAAGAAGAAATGATTTTCAAAGATTTTGAATGGCAGACGTTTGTTGTTTATACCTTCAGACGTTTGTTCCTTAAAAGAAATTCTATCCAATGAAAGCACAGAAAACAAATAAACGTCTGAAAAAGTAAGGGACATATGTCTGTATCTCATAAAATAGGCCATATGAAAACACGGAGAAAAGACAGACGTCTGAACAAGAAAGAGACAGACGTTTGAAGCAAAAAAACGTATAATAACTGATATTTCTGACATTTAGGGATTTTGTAAGAACATAGAAGAACAACAGATGTCTGAAGTATATGGGGACAGACGTCTGAAGTGTAAATACTCAGAAACATGTATTTCATGATGAAAATCAATTTTAAATCGAAAACCCCAAAGTTCATGCAATGTAAAACGTTAGTGCGAGTGTTCAAGAGCTCTAATTGAAAATGTCACGACCCGGAGGTACGGAACGTGACCGGCACTTAAATTACGAAACGTCTAAAGGCGTAACGTAATCTAAGTAAGCCAAAGCCCAGAAATCTAAACCGTTTAAAAGAAATAGAGTAAAGAAAAACTTAGCTTAAAAGGTGGTTTTAGTAAAATAAAGTCATATTAAAACATTTTAAAACATCAAATTTTCCCGAAAATTTCGGCAGAGTCTCCTTTGTAAATCTTGGCCCCCAAACGGGTACAACACATGAAAATACACAAGTAAAGAATAACGGAATCCCCAAGCGGGAGCTAGCTCTTCGCCAATGGCGGAATCACAACCACACACAATATATATCATAATAGCGCAAAAAGCATATAAAAGCACGAAAACAAGGAAGCATCACGTCGGCTCAAGTGAGCTCGACACCAGAGAAACAACACATATACTAATCTCACTGTCACACCTCTATGTCACATATACAATGGTAGAAACGGTAGATGGAGAATACTAGATACAAATAATAATACAAGGTGGAAACAAAAGTATCCTCACAACCCACCTAAGAGCAAGCTGCAAGTCCAAGCAAAAGAAGCAAAAGAAGAAGTACGCCTGTCGCTACTAAGCTGATGGGTCGGACCTGCAAGATACTGTGGCACAACGGGGGTGAGTTGCCAACACATGAGTAGTAAGTAACATCTAATGAGGCTATTGTAAGTATGCACACAAATGCATCACACCCTATATATATCAATACGAAGCGAATCACTAGTATGAATGCAACATGGATGCATAATCAACACGAAACTTGGATATATATGGTATGAGAAAATCTGTATTCTTATCTTAGAAAAACTTCTGTGCAGTAAACTGAAGTGTCACCAATGAAAATTAACAGAAAATCCGTGTCAAGCATGACACAATATCTATATATATCTCAATATCTCAATGTCTTAAAATCTCAAAATCTCAAAATCTCGGGCTCCGTCAGTCCGGATCGGCACATATCATCAAATCTCACGACTACGGTCGGTATCCTCCGGATATCTGCCGCGTCAAACATCACCGGTCGATAGTGTTCCCCTGCCGGGCTCAACGCCTTTCTATACGATCTTCTTTCCCTGAGGTACCGCACCGGGTCCACCATGTACCCGCAGACGGTGCATCCCCCTCCTCGAATCGGGTATATGATACAGCTTAAGAACCGAGAAAAATCATGGTGGACGCCGCACACATCATATCACGAGAAAACCGTAAATTTCTATTTTTACAATGATAATAGGTTTATAAAATTCTTGCGGTTTTCCCCAAAATCCAGAAATCTCATAAGTACTGAAATCCTCAAGAAGAATCACAATATATAAACATGTCGATGATGATGGGAGTCTATGATACGATAGTATATACCATGCGACGTATCACCAGAAACTATGTATGAAGTATGATGCAATGAGGTATGTATATGTGACTAGCCATTCTACGTATCAATCTTGATGAAATGAATATGCAACTACCAGTTTACATATCATATATGATGCAAATGTTTTAGATACCGATTTAAGCAAGTTCTATAGTGTTCATGGTATAGTAATTACCAAAGGTGTGTGTGTTTAAATGAATAGTGCACGCTCAGCATGAACCAATGGTAATAGTGCAAAGGTCCTATGAGATAATATCATATATATATAAGATGATGCAATGCAATGAGATGAATGACTAGGATACTACGCATATAAATCTAAGCGCTACTAGTAATCCTAACTATCGGGCGCCTCGCGCCATCCAGACGATCCCCCATAGATGTGTACATCTACTTACCGGGACGTCTCGGCTAATCTGATCCGATCACAGCCTTGCCTTTCCGCGCCGCGTCCAACGTCTCTGCAACTGATCCTAAAATCGCACACAAGTAAATAAGAGGATAGATATATAAATAGTCGCGGACACAACGATACAAGACAACCAACACACACCAACTTGACGCACACGCACTTGATGCAAAAAACGCGTGCGCGGCAATACCACAAACCACAACTAGGGGTCGCTATACATGAAAATTGCCAAACCTAGAATCCAATCATACCAATCGCGCATTCACAACACACTAAATATTTTAGAAAATAGGTCGGAGATCATTCCAACCTCAACTTAATTAAAATCTATTTACTCCAAAAACCTAGTAAGCAACAATTAACCATTTTAGTGAAAATCTGGATATTTTAGCAAATCTAGTGGCCACAATGTTCATTTTATATCTTAATTAGGCCACACAATTATTAACTAAATTTTAATATCATCTATTTACATATTAATCATGGAATTAGTTTGCAAGAATATTTAATTAGGACAATTTAAAAGTAACAATTAGCAAATTAACAACTAGATTAAATTTTGCAAGTCTTAAGATGTTAAACTACACATTGCAACCATAATCAAGTGATAAAAACCCTAAGTTGAACCCAAATCCTTCTCTTTAAAAACTAAATCTTGCAATTAAAGCCATATTTATACCTAATTAAGTTAAATTAAAGTAATTAGCCAACAAATTAACCATAGGGTTAAGACTTATACTTCAACAATTATAAGATCTAACTTGCAAACTTAGCCTCCAAAAATGCTCTCTTGCTCCTAGATCTAAGTTAGTTTAGGCCAAGGAATATTGGGTGAAGATTTATCTATGAATTGGTGAGAATTTTTGAGGGAAAATTGAGGATATTTGAAGTGGGAAAAGAGATGGAGAAATGGGGGAGGGGCTGCCTCAAGTTTCGGCTAAGTCAAGAGAGGTGTTTGTGTATGGGTGAGTGAGAGAAAGAGAGGTAACCATACCCTCACATACACATCAACATCTTATCATTCTATTCTCTTTAATTATTTCTTTTAATTTTATTTTCAATTTAACTTTTTCCTAGAATTGTCTAGAAACATATAGAAATTTTTAAAAGAAAGATCATGTAACAAAGTGAGTGTGAAGTTCTCATGGTGCTCTAAACTTTTATTAACCCATTCTAATTGTAATTATCACCAATTTAGTGTATAAGCGTATGATTAAAATAATAATTAAAAATAATTAATTAAGGAAAATATTTAACTAAACTAGAAATTAATAGGTGACTAATAAAATATCAATACTAGTAATTACATAGTTAAAACAGGTGTATTTAAGTCTATGTGGAAAAATAATTATATCTTGTTTTTTACGGAAGAACACTTATTATCAATTATTAATACATAATTAACCTAATCGAATTTTCAGAACGTTACAATCTTCCCTCCGTAAAGAAATTCGGTCCCCGAATTTAAAATCTAGTTACGTGTACCTTCGAAGAGATGGGGATATTTCTTCCTCATCTTGTCGTCGGCCTCCTACGTGACATCTTCGCTGTTCGGGCCACGCCAAAGAACCTTTACGGACGGTATGATCTCAGACCTCAGTTTCTACACCTGCCGATTTAGAATGACTATCAGCTGCTCGGTGAAAGAAAGATTGCGCTCCAGCTGCATCGTCTGATGCTGTATCACATGAGAGGGGTCATGAAGGTATCTGCGGAGTATCGATACATGAAACACGGAGTGAACATATGGAAAGCTAGGTGGAAGAGCCAAATGATAAGTAACTATGCCGATACGCTCGAGAATCTCGAAAGGACCCATATATCTGGAACTAAGCCTTCCTTTCCTCCCGAATCTCAACATGCCCTTCATCGGAGAAACCCTCAAGAAAACATGATCACCAATGGCGAACTCAAGTCTACGACGGCGTTTATCAGCGAAAGACTTCTGCCTGCTCTGCGCCGCTCTCATCCTATCCCGAATCCACTGGATCTTTTCAGTCGTCTCCTGCACAACCTATGGTCCTAAAATATCGCTCTCACTGAGGTCTGCCTAACAAACGGGCAATCGACATCTCCTCCCATATAACGCCTCGAAGGGTGCCATCTGAATCGTCTCCTGGAAGCTGTTATTGTAGGAGAACTCTATCAAGGGCAAATGACGATCCCAACTACCATCAAAATCTAGAACGCAAGCTCGGAGCATGTCCTCAAGAGTCTGAATGGTCTGCTCTGACTGACCATCGGTCTGCGGATAGAAAGCTATACTGAACTCAATCGGGGTGTCCAAAACTTCCTGAAGTTTCTGCCATAGTCGGCTGGTGAACTGGGTGCCTCTGTCGGACACAATACAAGTCGGAACGCCGTGTTGTCTCACCATCTTATTAACATATATCTGAGCATACTGAACGTATTCGAAAATGGTCCTTACTGGCAGAAAGTGAGGTGTTTTCGTCAATCGGTCTACGATCACCCAAATAGATTCATACCCTCGACTGGTCCTAGGTAGAACCACGACAAAATCCCTAGAGATCTGCACCCATTTCCACTCCGGAAAGGGGAAAAGATTGTAACTCTCCCGTTGGCCTTTGATGCTCGGCCTTGACTTGCTGACAAGTCAAGCATCCCGAAACAAAATCTACGACATCTCTCTTCATCCCTTCACACCAGTAGATTTCTCTCAAATCATAATACATATTGGTGGAACTCGGATGAACACTATATGCTGATTGATGCGCCTCCTCAAAAATCTTGCGTCTCATTCCCTCGGAAATCTGGCACACACAGTCGAGTCCTAAATCGTAGTACTATCTGATCGTCAATCACGAACTCTGAATCTCTGCCCTGTCGAACCTGCTCCATGATCTCTGACAAACGAACGTCATCAGACTGTGCCTCATGGATACGATCAAGTAACTGTGGATGTGCACGAAAATGAGCAAGTTATCCCCCGGTCTACGTAAACTCGAACCGTACTCGGCCGTCACATAGAATCTGCCAATCTTTCGTTGACTGTCTCTGTACTGCGCTCAACCAAGACAAGCTACCTCCGGGCCTCCGACACAAAGCATCTTCCACAATATTCGCCTGCCCGGATGATAAAGAATCTCGCAGTCATAGTCTTTCACTAGCTCTATCCAACGGCGTTGTCTCAAATTCAAATCTCGCTGCTGAAAGTTGTAGTATCTCCAGATCTTAAGTGTAAAACTACCGCAGCCATATCTAAGTCATGAGTGTGATAGTTCTGCTCGTGCTTCTTCAACTTCCGAGAAGCATCGCAATAAACAACAAAACCGCCTGATCCTGAAGGCAAAGATAATACTGGCGCCATAGTCAAACGAGTTTTCAACCGCTGAAAGTTATGCTCGCATGCCTCGGTCCAAAGAAAAAGGAACTCCCTTTAGGGTCAACCTGGTCAACGGTGCAGCGATACGGGAAAAATCCTGTATGAAATGTCAATAGTATCCGGCCAAACCCCAAAAAGCTGAAAACCTCTGTCACTGATACAGGTCTGGGCCAGTGCTGAACGGCCTCGATCTTCTTCGGTTCCATATGTATACCATCTCTCGTAACTACGTGACCTAATAAGTCAATACTATCCAACCAGAAAACACACTTGGATAATTTAGCAAATAGCTGGTGCTCTCTCAAAGTCTGTAACGAAATCCTCAAATGCTGCTCGTGCTCCTCTCGGCTCCGCAAGTATATTAAGGTGTCATCAACAAACACGATAATAACTGATCAAGAAACGGCCTGAATATGATGTTCATCCAATCCATAAACGCTGCTGGGGCATTGGTGAGTCTGAACAACATTACTAAAAACTCATAATGCCCGTAGCGTGTGCGAAAAACAGTCTTCGGAATATCGTCCTCCTGAACCCTCAACTGATGGTAACCTGACCGCAAGTCAATCTTCGAGAAATGTCCTGCACTCTGGAGAAAATCAAATAAATCTTCGATGCGAGGTAAGGGATATTTGTTCCACACAGCAACTCGATTCAACTGACGATAATCGATGCACAAACGCAAACTACCGTCCTTCCTCTTGACAAACAGGACAGGAGCTCCCCAAGGTGACGCACTCGGACGAACAAGCCCTTTATCCAACAAGTCTTGCTACCAATCCTTCAGCTCTTTAAGCTCTGCCGGGGCCATCCGATAAGGTGGTATAGAACTAGGCCCCGTGCTGGGGGTCAAGTCAATGCAGAACTAAATATCGCGCTCTGGCGATAAACCAGAAAACTTTTCAGGAAAGACATCTTGAAATTCCTTGACAATCGGGACCTGTTCCAACGGGACCTCTGCGGCTCTATCATCGCTAACATACGCCAAGAATCCCTGACATCCTTTCCTCAAGAGATGACTAACGTGAAGAGAAGAAATCAAACTGGGAAGGGTGGCGCTATGGTCTCCCTGAATAAAAAGAACCGGTTCACCCGAAAAGCTAAATCTGACTGCCTTCTCACGGCAGACCACGGACGCATAACACGTGGCTAACCAACCATGCCTAGAAGATCTTCGAAGTCAAACATATCAAGAAGAATTAAATTAACAGAAGAATTCCTATCTCCGATACGAACAAAACAAACACGAACAAAAATATATCGAGCGACAAAAGACTCGCCTACGGGAGAAATCATAACAAGCGTTTAATTTAGCAAGGACTACTATTGGCTAAACCTCGATACAAAATATGTGGATACCATTTCAAACAACACCAGAAAGAAATACGCATCGGAAGAAAACACCTATAGAATACCTGTCACAACGGCGTTGGATGCCTGCACATCCAGAGGAGTCAAAGCGAACATGTAAGTGCACGGCGGCGCCCCGGCCTCCATCCCGAGGCCAAAATGCGGAAGCGGTGATTTACTTTAACTTTTCGACCCGGCACCACCGCGCACTATAAACCCGGATCGTGCCATTAAACTAGATCTAGCTAACTAGAGAAGGGGTTAGTGAGATATACCGAGTGATCCGTGTCCTCCGGTCTTCTCGTCGTCGTCCCGATCTCTCGCGGAATCTCCCGTCTTCGTCTCCTCGCCGGAAGGGCACCACATCGCCAGCTTCTTTTATGGGCTCTCACCTCTGGACCGAGTCAACTCGGGCATGAAGTTGGCGAGTCGACGTGCCCAAGGTTTGCTGTAGAATTGTGTAGAGAACTATGTGTCTCAAGGGGTTCATAGAGTTTGTCATTTGGTAGAGGAAATGAAGTATACTTTGGAGGTGGAACTATGGGATTTTTGTGAAGCTAAAAGACCAAAAATCCCACCACAAAATATTGGGACAGCCCCTCTATAGGAATGGCCGGCCATGAAGGAATGGGAGAGCAAAAGAGAGGAGTGTGTGTATCAAAAGAGAGTGAGAGAGTCTCATAATCCAAGAGAGAGAAAAAGGGTTATCATGAAAAGAAAAGATCACCCACTAAAACCCACACTCCACCATCCATCATGAAAACCATGTCCCACAAAAGTCAAGCCATCATGAAAGAAGAAGTCAAAGGGAGACAAAACCATCATGATCCAACAATATGCAAAAACAACCCTCCAAAATGCTTATTTGCACAAATGCAAATAAGCCCTCCTCCACCAATCTTCGGCCAATGAAAGATACAAAGAAATATGGCCGAAACGGAAAACAAACTGGCAACTTAAAAAACTGATCCCGTAATAAATTACAGGAAAACCCCGCTACTGTATATACATACCCGCATTTGTATTCCGACTGAAATACAAATGCAATGAGACAAAATCTACACTGTACTATACTAGGATCCGGCTTAAACCAAAGACCGCTAGTATTTTCCGTCCGATCATGATCCGTGCAATACCGCACGTATCTGATCGAACCCTGCCATATCTCCATACGGCCTCTACAGCGTTTCGCCCGAAACTTGAGCAACTGGTATGTGGGGGACTCTAAAGACTCGTCAATACTATGGCTGTAGATTTAACCACTAGCACGTCAGAGGTATAAGCCATACATGACGGGCTACCAGCTATTGACCAAAAGGGACGTCGATTGACACCCTACTGAGCCTGTCAGTGACAATATCCGTACAGTCCGGTCCGTTCGTCTATGAGCATCGCATGGCGGGCTTAGGGGGTTGGTAAAAGTCAGACACCCAAAAGCGGTACAAGTCGTGTCGGAGTGTAGCCCAGAACACCCTGAGATACTGCTGGAATACCTACCAGTAAATCTCCTGCCTCGGCCGAGGGCTTTGTGTAATGGCTCTCCTAGACACAGCACGACCTCACCCCCAATACCGGGAGAGACGAACCCCTGCAGATCCGCTCACTGCCTCCATGTGGCTCGGGACTGTACCCAACTAAAACCTGTTTGCACGTCTCCTTTGAGCGTGGTAGGGTAGTAATCAAAGTACAGTGGGAACTCACACGAGACAAATGACGATCTCAGGTCGATGAACTAACCTGTACACATGTCACCAGGGAACTGCTATCTGACGTCTGGTATAATCCCAACTAGCAGGTTCCCGACGAGTCCTGTCCGGTGTACTCATAACCCAATGAGCACCTGTATATATCTTAGGTGAACCAACTGACACCAGTGGCTTGTGAGACCGGCCACCGCCCCTCGTCGGGGTCTCGACTGTATACACTAGTCTACTCTGGAGTATCGATGCCCTGTTTCGAAACTCCCACGACTAGGGACCTTTTAAGGATGTGCTTATAGACTACCAGCTCCCACGTATATGATCGCCATCATACTGCTGGCAGTCAAGCATGAATCCTAGGGGCTCTATCAACGTGTAATAGCGACCTGTCTGGTCACCTAAAGCAGTACACGATGATAAAGATAAACCAGATAGCATACTATCATCTTGAGTAAGACTGTCCTACCGGGATAGGTCTTCCCTCAATTATTGCAATCACGTGCCTGTGATCCAATAATTGACTCTGAGGGCACTATCTCCAACAATCTCCCACTTACACTCAAGGCTAATTATTGCGATGTCGCATACTCACAGCCCGTGTGATACTGAACACCCAACTCCTCTACTAGTCAGTCTCACAAAGCCTGTTTGCGAAACTATTGCGTTCGAGGAATAGCCTCAGTGAGTGGATCCGCTTTGATGTTTCTTTCTATGTCTCTCTATATCTCAAGTTCGCGGAGAATGCCATCTTCCGAAATGAGCAATACATGTCTTAGAATGTGTCTGGATGTCTGATGGGACCTAGCTCATAAATGAACTCCAAATCCAAACATCTTAGACAGTATCGTCAACTGAACTTAATCAGTATCCTGCGCCATCCTTCCCTCAGTATCCACCTGGACCACCTGTCCAAAATACTGCCCCTCGTCAGAGGGAAAACTATAACTCTGACAACCTCCCTGTCGTCCAAGTCACCTTGGAAGCCTGGAATGATAACTATCTCCCGAATGAGGCTGTCATTATCATATCCCTAGAACATCCACTTATGTTCTAAAACTGCTTCCGACTGTTTCTCCAGGATTGGATCGATATCAACTTATTGCATCTAGTGCAAAAACAACATCTGGTGTGGTACTTGACATCACATGATTGACTTAATTGCCTAAGCAAGTGATCTGCCAATCATGCACATCCCTCTCCCCTTTAGTCTGTAAGACACCTTTAGAGAGGGTGACTCCATCACCTGCAGGTACACTACCGTGCCCGAAGTCGTCCATTCTAAATACTCTTAGAATGCTGTCTAAGTACCCTTAATTGGGAAACCACCCAAATCTAGATCTAAAACCATAGATCCAGTAACCAGAATGTCTTATACAATATCCAAGCCTTATGTGGAGAAACCACTGTGTGACAACCAAAGTGTAACCGACCGTAGTATAGGAATTTCACTTCCTACTCTGTGTATGTCATCCAAATACCAGGACATCACACCCTACTACCTTCTTAACAGATCCATCCCCTATTCTCATGAAGTCAAACCTATGACTGTCGCATCAGAAATAGATGATCTATCTCCGCTATATCTGCTTTAGTCTATAAATAGACATAAGCCACCTGTCCACCAATGCTTCCGCTGCTCCCACTGACTACGACAACCCTCTGGAAAAGTCATATAGACGTACACTTCTAAAGCTAGTTTAGAACGACGCTATAGTCATCCTCCTGCCGGGTCTCACAATCTGGAACAACAGCAATAACAAGTCTGGGTAAACAAGAACCTCCCTGTCACCGTCCTTGAGGCTACCGGAGTACCTCTCGGGTGCTTGAGGTTACCCACCATATCTGTGGAGTGGCCAATGGAATATCAAACCAGATTGAATCTTTAGGTTCTTTATCAAATCTTCAGTAATCATTTGCGGTTCTGGAATCACTTCCAGTTCTACCATACTCCCACTGCTGTTTTCTGAAAAAATCCATTTTTATTAAAACTGTGGCGAGTTAAGAACAATATCACTATTGATCTTCTAGATGGTAGAAAGTCAACCCTCGTCATAGCCTGGGTCAACCCACAAACAGCCATTACAGAAACGTGCCTTGAGTTATCCAGAGTCTGGTTTTAGGCATAAGCCGGACAACTCCCCGTACCTTAACATCGTTAATATACGAACTGTTCTATATTCAATATAGGCCCAAAGGCACTGATTTAATTTAACCAGATTCAAATCTTGCAGCTGTCTCCAGTGCATGTTAACTAAATGGAAGGAGACCGATCAGCGTTACTTAACTTAGGAATGCTTCCAATTATGAGTAACCTGAAAGAGAAGCAAGTTCTCTTAATATCCATCACTATCAACTGAATACCATACACAAGTATCTACATCTTCGATCACCTTGAAGAATCCCGATACTTGTAACACCCGGTTCTCTACTTTACTCTTATACCTATAACTTCTCAAAATTTGGACCCTGTGTTTCTACGAAACACCTGTCTAAGAACTAGAGAAGTCATAAGTAAACTGAATATAGTACGAGGACCATCCCCTCTGTCCTAATGGACACTGGACAATATACAATACTCTGTACAAGTCCCTTGAGTCTAATAACTCACTCCCTGTGTGTCGTAGGTTGAAAACTGTACTTATGGTTAAGAAGAATTACACCGCTGTTTAATACTCCTTACCTAACCATCAGCTGATATAGGTAAATGTCATCGACATAATTTCAAAAAGGTATATCTCACTCTATAAAAATAGACGTACAGATATATCAATTTGAAATTGGTGCATTATAACGGATATTCAAAACCAAATATTTGCCGTCCGGCAAATAACCCAGGCGATTTCCTCAAAATATCACCAATTACAGCGAATTCCGATATAATGAGGATGATCACCTAATTCCCAATAACTTACTCCCACTTATCATCTGTAAAACCACACAGATGTGAGAATCATACCTGGTAAATACATACCCTGGAGTAAGGATTAATTGGGAAATCAGTTTTCTTTTAACAGTACACAGTGAAACTGAAACATTGAAATGTTTCGATGGGGTATTCTGGTATTCCTAATAATGCCTCTTCCATTATCCAGATTCACAACTGTAACCGTATATTTCTTTGCCACCTCTCCACATCCCTTCATATGTCTTTAGTCATTACCTTCTGCACACCCCTTTAGGCCAAATGGTTTTCTTCCTTCCCTACCGTTCGGCACCAGCCTATGGTTTGAAAGCAGACTATCCAATAAGTATAATGGGTGTACTGCCCTAATCCTAGGAACACTCGCAATGCGAGAGAAGGTGAAGATAAAAGACAACCGAATAAACCTTATTCCTATTTCTCCTGAACCAGAATCCATCCCCGAACTGGAACAAGTTCCTTTCGAGTTCGTATATAACCATACGATGGAATATCCAATAAACTGTGGATCTTCGTAGTGATACGGAGTGTTCTGGAGAAATACAAAGGTGAAGTGGGAGTGGTAATGAAATACTTGGTTTGGTCGTGAATAGCAGTTGCAATTTACTTTGCCCTCCTTCTAATCCCTTTCTTTGTCTTAACTCAATACCTTCTGTACACCATCGTTATACTAATTGGTTTTCTTCATTCCCTACCGTTCGGCACCTGCCTATGGTTTAGAAGAAGACTATCCAATTTGCGTAATAGGTGTACTATCTCCTAAACCAAGGAGTACTCATAACTTGAGAGAAGGTAAAAAGGAAAAGACAACTGAATAGTCCTATTCGTTTTCTCCAGAACCGGAAACCATTCTCGAATAAATCCCTTCGAGTTCGTATATAACCATACGATGGTTTTGTCCAATGGAAGTGGACGTTCGTAGTAATACGGGGTGTCCTGGAGAAAAGGGTAAAATTAGGAGTGGCAATGAGGTCTGCAACTCTGACAATCCAAAAGCCGGTGTTTAAGAAGGTTCGGTTAATTTTGGTCACTGAGTGATAGTCTAGGGTCAGGTCAATGGTCGCTGCCAAAGAGAGAGAGAAAAGAAACACTCAGCGTGCACTCTAACCTAGATCAGAATGGTTACCAATTTATCTAATCTGGAAACCTCCCACTGTACCGTCAAATTCTCCTCCAAACCTAAAAGAAGAATTAGTCGGGATGTCCCGAGGAGTAAACCAACTCATCAGTGGGAATCGGGATCCAACTATCACCGCATGATAACGTGACGGAATTCGCTCACGCTATCATACTCCAGAAGGTATGCGCATATCTGGCAAGTTTCAATTTCTTTAGAAACTCCCGATGTGATTTTTGCCCCATGCTCTTATGACCTTGACGAAGGTCAACAAATCATAAGTCACATGTCAAGCTCTACCCGTCATTGTCCAGGTTAATTTGAACCCACCCGTACAAGCCCTTGACGAAGGTCAACAAGGCTATACGACTGTCCCAAACCAACGTATCTATCTATGCAACAGAAAGGTAACAAGCAGCTACCATACACTATGCCTTGACGAAGGTCAACAAACATAGCATGAATACTACGTGCTACCCGTCTGAAACGACGGAGGGCTACGAATGGTTTCTGGCGAAAACCTTTAACGTAATGAACTTGATATCGTTGAAGGAACCAGATAGATTTTAAAAATATAGTGACGAAAACCTTTGCTAAAGAGGTCACTCCCGGTGAAGGGATCTCGGCTCTTTCCCCGTAGAATGAGGTGCAGGATATTCCAACTGAATACCACGATGCAAAGCAAAAGGAATCGGCTATAGTGAAGTTATTGCCCTGACGCAAACTTCTGTCCAAGGGGTCACTCCCGGTGAAGGGATCTCGGCCCTTGTCTCGTCGACTGAGGAGCAGGATATTCCAACTGAATACCACTCTGCAAAACAAAAGTGAACGTCCTTGCAATAACAGCTTTTTGAAAAATGTTCCAAAAACATCAAATTAGGTTTGTTTTTAACTTGCATTGATCTGAATCAACGCAGCCCCATCAATTGATCACACCACAAAGAACGAAAATAATGACGTACGTATATGCCATCCGCATTCGCCACTGGGTCCCGTCATTACCCGTTATGTTAGCTAACTAACGACAGAGCGGGGACTGGACTAGCGCGGATGCAAAACATATACAACATCTACTAGTATATATATCAATATATAATATTTCGCTCAAGGCGTGATAAAATGCAACATCACAGAAATGTACAGCATCACAGAACAATACAGATATCTGGGATCCCCGGGTTTCACAGAGCCGCTGAAACCCGACATTCCCCTGGTCATGTGGATAGCCTGTGCAATGAAATCCTAGACCCCTACGGGCGCGGCAAGTTACCCGCCAAAACCTGAAGCGAGGCAGCCCCCTTCAGCAACATGAATGGACCACCCAGCACTTCACGGAATCCGGTAACTTGGGCACCCCTCCTGGGTCAACCTGTACCCCCTACGAGTGCAGCGAACAGCCCGCCAATTCTAAAGTGAAGCCCCCTCCGTCTCAATGCCATGAGATGCGGGCTCGTTGCCCTCTAGAACCCGGCTATCCGTGCGCCCCTCCGCGGGATAATCCTAGTACAGAAAGTAAAATATACATACAACGGGTACATCGACCACAACCTGGTCGTGCCCCAAAAGAATAATACAAACAGGCAGTGACGGCAGTCCACATGTCGGACGCTCGCCCCGCAATATCAAATGTACATAATACAACAAAACTGTACTACCAATGCAACCAGGCTATCCCCCACGACCGATCCGCAACATCACAGCAATACACAGAATATCAACGTGAAGGTCACGTTCGCAAATCCGTCTAACCGGGCTATAGCAGTTAGACAGGATTTACCGATCAAGTGACATTCACGGTCGCAGATAAAATGAAAAAACTGTGAACTAATATGTTTAAAATATCCGATCGATCAAATTTTTACCAAGTGGGCCCCAAGCATTACTGTAGCAGTTAAAGAAATCCTGGGCCCAAAAATAATATTCCAAAACCCCAATTTTCAGCCCAGAGACCCTCTGTAAAAAATTGATCCACTGAACTGCAAATACTGCGGCAGAACCGCGGCCCAAGCATGGGTTTGGCCGCGGTTCCGCGGTCGTATAGAGCGTTCACGTGATCAAATTTCTACAGAAGTCTTATAATTCCCTGCACATCATTCTGCAATTTACTGAAAAAAATTTCGAGCTAGAAAAAAATCGACAGAAAACCGATGCTATTGAAAACGCGGATTTTGGAATTTTTGTTCGATCGGAAATGTAAACACATTAGACAAAGCTAGACTAGGTTAATGGCGAGGCTCTGATACAACTGTAAGTGCACGGTGGCGCCCCGGCCTCCATCCCGAGGCCAAAATGCGGAAGCGGTGATTTACTTTAACTTTTCGAACCGGCACCACCGCGCACTATAAACCCGGATCGTGCCATTAAACTAGATCTAGCTAACTAGAGAAGGGGTTTGTGAGATATACCGAGTGATCCGTGTCCTCCGGTCTTCTCGTCGTCGTCCCGATCTCCCGCGGAATCTCCCGTCTTCGTCTCCTTGCCGGAAGGGCACCACATCGCCGGCTTCTTTTACGGGCTCCCACCTCTGGGTCGAGGCAACTCGGGCACGAAGTTGGCGAGTCGACGTGCCCAAGGTTTGCTGTAGAATTGTGTAGAGAACTATGTGTCTCAAGGGGTTCATGGAGTTTGCCATTTGGTAGAGGAAATGAAGTATACTTTGGAGGTGGAACTATGGGATTTTTGTGAAGCTAAAAGACCAAAAATCCCACCACAAAATATTGGGACGGCCCCTCTATAGGAATGGCCGGCCATGAAGGAATGGGAGAGCAAAAGAGAGGAGTGTGTGTATCAAAAGAGAGTGAGTCTCATAATCCAAGAGAGAGAGAAAGGGTTATCATGAAAAGAAATGATCATCCACTAAAACCCACACTCCACCATCCATCATGAAAACCATGTCCCACAAAAATCAAGCCATCATGAAAGAAGAAGTCAAAAGGAGAAAAAACCATCATGATCCAACAATATGCAAAAACAACCCTCCAAAATGCTTATTTGCACAAATGCAAATAAGCCCTCCTCCACCAATTTTTGGCCAATGAAAGATACAAAGAAATATGGCCGAAACGGAAAACAAACTGGCAACTTAAAAAACTGATCCCGTAATAAATTACAGGAAAACCCCGCTACTGTATATACATACCCGCATTTGTATTCCGACTGAAATACAAATGCAATGAGACAAAATCTACACTGTACTATACTAGGATCCGGCTTAAACCAAATCCCGCTAGTATTTTCCGTCCGATCATGATCCGTGCAATACCGCACGTATCTGATCGAACTCTGCCATATCTCCATACGGCCTCTACAGCGTTTCGCCCGAAACTTGAGCAACTGGTCTGTGGGGGACTCTAAAGACTCGTCAATACTATGGCTGTGGATTTAACCACTAGCACGTCAGAGGTATAAGCCATACATGACGGGCTACCAGCTATTGACCAAAAGGGACGTCGATTGACACCCTACTGAGCCTGTCAGTGACAATATCCGTACAGTCCGGTCCGTTCGTCTATGAGCATCGCATGGCGGGCTTAGGGGGTTGGTAAAAGTCAGACCCCCAAAAGCGGTACAAGTCTTGTCGGTGTATAGCCCAGAACACCCTGAGATACTACTGGAATACCTACCAGTAAATCTCTTGTCTCGGCCGAGGGCTTTTTGTAATGGCTCTCCTAGACACAGCGCGACCTCACCCCCAATACCGGGAGAGACGAACCCCTGCAGATCCGCTCACTGCCTCCATGTGGCTCGGGACTGTACCCAACTAAAACCTGTTTGCACGTCTCCTTTGAGCGTGGTAGGGTAGTAATCAAAGTACAGTGGGAACTCACACGAGACAAATGACGATCTTAGGTCGATGAACTAACCTGTACACATGTCACCAGGGAACTGCTATCTGACGTCTGGTATAATCCCAACTAGCAGGTTCCCGGCGAGTCCTGTCCGGTGTACTTATAACCCAATGAGCACCTGTATACATCTTAGGTGAACCAACTGACACCAGTGGCTTGTGAGACCGTCCACTGCCCCTCATCGGGGTCTCGACTGTATACACTAGTCTACTCTGGAGTATCGATGCCCTGTCTCGAAACTCCCACGACCAGGGACCTTTTAAGGATGTGCTTATAGACTACCAGCTCCCACGTATATGATCGCCCTCATACTGCTGGCAGTCAAGCATGAATCCTAGGGGCTCTATCAACGTGTAATAGTGACCTGTCTGGTCTCCTAAAGCAGTACACGATGATAAAGATAAAACAGATAGCATACTATCATCTTGAGTAAGACTGTCCTACCGGGATAGGTCCTCCCTCAATCATTGCAATCACGTGCCTGTGATCCAATAATTGACTCTGAGGGCACTATCTCCAACAGAACACTCAGCCTGTCCCCCACTAGTAGCCGTCTGTCCTCTGTCTCTGCCACCACCGTCTCCCGGAAAGAACCTGTCACTGCTTCTACCTAACCGCCTCTGAGCTGGCATACCGGTACAATTTCGCTTCGATCCAGAAACGACCGAAGTCTCAAAAATGCGCTCCTCCAACAGTAAGGTCGCGTCCATAGCAACTGCATAAGTGTCAAAATGCAGGGCGCCGATAGCAAGAAATAACTGTATGTCCAATCCCTGCACAAAACTCTTTATCCGTTTCTCTTCAGTGTCCACCAGGTAAGGAGCATATCGGACAACTGAGTAAACTGAATGTCGTACTCGGACACTATCACCCCTGGAGTCTTGCGTAAAGAATCGAAATCATGGGCTCGAGCATCTCGAACGCTCTCCGGAAGGAAACAAGCAAGAAATACAGATGTGAACTCATCCCAGGTCATAGGAGATAGACCTGTAGCTCGGCCTCTCTCAACTGACTCACACCACGTCTGAGCAAGACCCTCTAGACGAAAACTCATAAGCTTAACCCATCTCTCGTTAAAACGTCTCAGCGAATGAAAAATCCTAGCCATCCTGTCGAGGAATGTCTGCGGATCCTCCGCTTCATCTGTGCCGGTAAAAACTGGAGGCTTCATCCTCATGAACTAAGGATACAAAAATAGTCTCAGTAACAACAGGAACAGCTGCCTGAGCAGCAGGTACAATCACAGTCCCTGCAGTAGGAGGGACATCATCGGCTCTCGGAGCTCGGCTAGCCTCAACTAACGATCCAACCATCTGTCGCAAGTCCTGAATACTCGACTCTAGCCTAGCTATCTGGCCTGGAAAAGGTGGATCAATCTGTCCCTGAGGGGTAAGCGTACCGTCCTGATCGGTCCTCGTCTCCAACGAGACTGCTCTAATCTCATCTCTGGCGGCAGCCCTCGGGCCCTCGAAATCTTCGGCGGCATAGCGGATGGAACAAGAAACAGGATTGATAGGAACATTGCGATTGAAACAAAAGGACATATAGAATCAAGGAACGAAACGTAAGCAAAATATATATATCCTAAGGTCACTTAGGCGGAGTACCATATCGTAAGTATGCCGCGGAACATACATACGCCACGTCACTCTGCTTAAGTCGCCTACTCCATCTACTAAGGTGCATCCTATACTCAGAAAGGTAAAACCTATCACTCTGATACCAACTTTGTCAAGACCCGAAGGTACGAAACGTGACCGACACTTAAATTACGAAACGTCTAAAGGTGTAACGTAATCTAAGTAAGCCAAAGCCCAGAAATCTAAACCGTTTAAAAGTAATAGAGTGAAGGAAAACTTAGCTTAAAAGATGGTTTTAGTAAGATAAAGTCACATTAAAACATTTTAAAATATCAAATTTTCTCGAAAATTTCGGCAGAGTCTCCTTTGTAATTCCTGGCCCCCAAACGGGTACAACACATGAAAATACACAAGTAAAGAATAACGACATCCTCAAGCGGGAGCTAGCTCTTCGCCAATGGCGAAATCACAACCACAGGCAATATATATCATAATAGCGCAAAAAGTATATAAAAGCACGAAACCAAAGAAGCATTACGTCGGCTCAAGTGAGCTCGACACCAGAGAAACAACATTTATACTAATCTCACTGTCATGCCTCTAGATCACATATACAATGGTAGAAACAGTAGATGGAGAATACTAGATACAAATAATAATACGAGGTGGAAACAAAAGTATCCTCGCAACCCACCTACGAGCAAGCCGCAATTCCAAGCAAAAGAAGCAAAAGAAGAAGTACGCCCATCGCTACTATGTTGATGGGTCGGATCTGCAAGATACTCTGGCACAACGGGGGTGAGTTGCCAATTCGTGAGTAGTAAGTAATATCTAATGAGGCTATCGTAAGCACGCATACAAATGCGTTACACCCTACATATATCAATACGATGCGATGCACTAGTATGAATGCAACATGGATGCATAATCAACACGAAACTTGAATATATCTGGTATGAGAAAATCTGTATTCTTATCTTAGAAAAACTTTTGTGCAGTAAACTGAAGTGTCACCAATGAAAATCAACAGAAAATCCATGTCAAGTATCGACACAATATATATATATATATATATATATATCCCAATATCACAATGTCTCGATATCTCGATATCTCATTGTCTCAATATCTCGGGCTCCGTCAGTCCGGATCGGCCCATATCATCAAATCTCACGATGACGGTCGTTATCCTCCGGATATCCGCCGCGTCAAATATCACCGATCGGTAGTGCTCCTCTGCCGGAATCAACGCCTTTCTATATGATCTTCTTGCCCCGAGGTATCGTACCGGGTCCACCATGTACCTGCAGACGGTGCATCCCCCTCCTCGAATCGGGTATATGATACAGCTTAAGAACCGAGAAAACTCATGGTGGACGCCACACATATCATATCACGAGAAAACCGCAAATTTCTATTTTTAAAATGATAGTAGGTTTATAAAATTCTGCGGTTTTCCCCAAAATCCAGAAATCTCATAAGTACTGAAATCCTCAAGAAGAATCACCATATGTAAACATGTCGATGATGATAGGATTCTATGATACGATAGTATATACCATGCAACATATGACCAGAAACTATGTATGAAGTATGATGCAATGAGGTATGTATATGTGACTAGCCATTCTACGTATCAATCTTGATGAAATGAATATGCAACAACCAGTTTACATATCATATATGATGCAAATGTTTTAGATACTGATTTAAGCAAATTCTATAGTGTTCGTGGCATAGTAATTACCAAAGGCGTGCGTGTTCGCATGAATAGTGCACGCGCAGCATGAACCAATAGTAATGGTGCAAGTGTCCTATGAGATAATATCATATGTATATAAGATGATGCAATGCAATGAGATGAATGACTAGGAGACTACGCATATAAATCCAAGCACTACTAGTAATCCTAACTATTGGGCGCCTCGCGCCATTCAGACAATCCACCCATAGATATGTACATCTACTCATCGGGACGCCTCGGTTAATCTGATCCGATCACAGCCTTACCTTTCCGCGCCGCGTCCAACGTCTCTGCAACCGATCCTAGAATCGCACACAAGTAAATAAGAGGATAGATATATAAATAGTCGCGGACACAACGATACAAGACAACCAACGTGCACTAACTAGACGCGCACGCACTTGGTGCACAAAACGCGCTCGCGGCAACTCCACAAACCACAACTAGGAGTCACTATACGTGGAAATCGCCAAACCTAGAATCCAATCGTACCAATCGTGCATTCACAACACACTAAATATTTTAGGAAATAGGTCGTAGATCATTCCAACCTCAACTTAATTAAAATCTATTTACTCCAAAAACCTAGTAAGCAACAATTAACCATTTTAGTGCAAATCAAGATATTTTAGCAAATCTAGTGGCCACAATGTTCATTTTATATCTTAATTAGGCCACACAATTATTCACTAAATTTTAATCTCACCTATTTACACACTAATCATTGAATTAGTTTGCAAGAATATATAATTAGGACAATTTAAAAGTAACAATTAGCAAATTAACAATTAGATTAAATTTTGCAAGTCTTAAGATGTTAAACTACACATTGTAACCATAATCAAGTGATAAAAACTCTAACTTGAACCCAAACCATTCTCTTTAAAAACTAAATCTTGTAATTAGAACCATATTTATACCTAATTAAGTTAGATTAAAGTAATTAGCCAACAAATTAACCATAGGGTTAAGACTTATACCTCAACAATTATGAGATCTAACTTGCAAACTTAGCCTCCAAAAATGCTCTCTTGCTCCAAGATCCAAGTTAGTTTAGGCCAAGGAATATTGGGTGAAGATTTATCTATGAATTAGTGAGAATTTGTGTGGATTTTTGAGGGAAAATTGAGGATATTTGAAGTGGGAAAAGAGATGGAGAAATGGGGGAGGGGTTGCCTCAAGTTTCGGCCAAGTCAAGAGAGGTGTTTGTGTGTGGGTGAGTGAGAGAAAGAGAGGTAACCATACCCCCACACACACATCAACATGTTATCATTCTATTCTCTTTAATTATTTCTTTTAATTTTATTTTCAATTTAACTTTTTCCTAGAATTGTCTAGAAACATATAGAAATTTTTTAAAAGAAAGATCATGTAACAAAGTGAGTGTGATGTTGTCATGGTGCACTAAACTTGTATTAACCCATTCTAATTGTAATTATCACCAATTTAGTGTATAAGCGTATGATTAAAATAATAATTAAAAATAAATAATTAAGGAAAATATTTAACTAAACTAGAAATTAATAGGTGACTAATAAAATATCAATACTAGCAATTACATAGTTAAAACAGGTGTATTTATGTTTATGTGGAAAAATAATTATATCTTGTTTTACACGGAAAAATACGTATTATCAATTATTAATACATAATTAACCTAACTGAATTTTCAGAACGTTACAGATAAGAACCATATTCTATAGAGCACTTACGAAGATTCCTATGTCGGTATCACAAAATATTTGAGTTCTTTAATCTTTGTCGTCTCGAGCTCTAGAATTTTGACGTGGTCTTGAACTTGGCTTCATAGCTTTAAACTTGGACATGTTACTCACAAGGGTTGGTTGATGAATCTTTAATTTGAATTCGACTCATAACACTTCAAACTAGGACTTGGCTTCTTGGCGCAACCCTCATTTGAGATACGTGATTTCAGGGCCTAAACGATGGAATTTCGCGATTCTGAGAGATATCGATGAAATGTTCACGGCAGATCAATTGACCTAAATGATTTTGCGAGATCTTTGATTTGGCTGGCGAAACACGCGAATCGGACAAGATTTGACAGTTCGGGATGCATCATTTCTTAGCTATTCATAGGTAGATCTTTACAAATTAAGAAGTACTCGTCTGTATCCTCCAATCTCCATTAGATATGTCGTTTAGGCTCAATTTCCCATCCTCCATTGTACGCTTGTATCGTGAGATATACAATATTTTGAAAAGCAATATCAAAACGACCAAGCACATTATATACAGTGTTATGAAATATAAGTAAGATAGTAAATACAAGTATATGAATATTCATTGTTTTGATATCACAATCATGAATAGTATATCAATATCAAGATATAACTCAAAATCAAATTATGAGATATTGATATACTAAATATATATACATGGTATAAGAGAAGCAAGATATAGATCATATATATAAATTCATATTGTGAATTATCAAAACAATAAATGAGAGTAATACATTAATATCAATAATATAACACATGTATAGCATGAGCTATTGATATATTACTCGGTATACACAAGATATAGGATAAGCAAGCTAAGCAACAAGTGTATTCGATTTTAGGCAAGATAAGTAAGTGGCAATAAACGAACTGTTCATATTTAAGCTATCATTAAAATTAAATAAATGGATCATCGAAATCAAAAAGATATCAAAGTGGTTATCAGTTTGATCTCACGGTTACATGATAATAGCAACACAATAGTTCTTTGAGTTATTAGAGTTTGACAGTACTACCAAGCCCTAGACCAAATAAGTAGCACAAGGAAACGAAGAGACCGGACTGTATGGTTTGAAAAACCGTGTCTATGTGTGTTGTAAATTACCGCAATCAATAACGGTGTCGCAATAGCTAGCCGCTAGTGAGTATGGGTCGTCCACAGGGAAACAGTGAACTGCTTTTCTCGTTTTAGACGAGTTAATAGAAGAAAGGTGGAATTGTTATAGTTTATTACTAAGAAAGTTTGAAAAGTTTATAATAGAAGGGCTTGTAGGGTTTATACGACTTTGTAGTTAATGGATACAGTTTTAAAAATAATTCTTTTTATCTTTTAATTATTTAATACGAGAGAAACAGTGATGAATGTAGATCAGGGTTCTTGTAGAGAATTAGGGTTTCTCTCTACCGACCCTTGTCCTTCCATTAATCCCTATTCGTCTCAAGTCCTTAACAAAACGATTATTAACGAATCATAAATCGTGGTCGTGACTATCATGAACGGATAACACGCCCGATAAGAAGGTTAATATTCATTTTGCTAAAATTTATAAAAATTAAAACTTTAAAAATAATTTAAGAGATATTGTTTATCCATTATTCTACGCTACCCTACAAACTCTAACAAGCGAGAATTTACTCGCCCATGGAGATCAATGAAGTAAAAGAAAGGAAGAAGAAAATAGAACCCATAATTAAAATTAAAAATGCAGAAAGAAAATGCAGAAAGTAATTGCGGAAAGTAAATGCGGAAAGAAAATGTAGAAAGTAAATGCGACAAGTAAATGCGATAAAATTAAAGAAAGAATTGCCTTCTATTGATTAACTATTGCATTGCGTTGCTCGCTGAAAAACCAAATTATCAAAACTTTGTTTTCTCTAGATTTCTTGATAGATGGATCAGTCGGTTTTTCGATATATAGTTCGATGATAGATTCTCTCGGTCTACGCTCTGAAACTTGGAACCCTAGTCATCATAAATAAGTGTGTGAAATTACGATTAAGATCCTGAGTTTTCATATCCTGTGGCCATCAAACGACCGCGCAACCACCTTCTATTACCCTTGTTGACCGTGGATCCGCCGCCCCTTGGTGGGTTTGTACCCTTGGATTTCTCGTGCCTTCCTCTCTTGATATTTAGAGATTTTTCCCATAAAAATATTCTGAAAATATATCTCTTAGTCTCTGCCGTTGAGAGATTCTTCAATTTGCTCCTAAAATTCCACAGATTTGATTTGGTGAATCGATTTGCTGTGGATCTCCTACTTAGATTTTAGACCTGAACTAATCTATTATAATACCCATACAATATTTCAAATCAAATTGTTAGTAGCATTGGTTTTATTTGAGATATTATTCCAACCAATTAAATGATATGATATCTTAAGAATATTGGTTAAGAATATTTGATATATTTCCCAATTATATTAATTATAAATTAAGAAACATATGACAATAATCTTTTACAAATAAATCCATATATGTTCTTAATTTACAAATAACACCTTTTAGTAGTTAACAATAATAGGAAAATTGTCCATACAAATGTGCATTAAATTTGACTGATCAAATACCCCAAAATTATGTTTGATCGTTCCAAGAAAACTATTTTATTTTCAAAAGAAAAAGAAAAGAAAAAGAAAAAACCAGCACACTTTCGTAGGCAACACGATTGCACTTAGCTCGTGTAACAAGCCATTAAACCTTTAGGTGTCCCTTGTAGGAGGAGTGTTGTCTCCTGAGAGTTTTCAGCGGATTACACCCACAAAATCCCAAAATAAAAGAAAGAAGACAAAAATTACATGCAATGATAAGAAACATATAAAAGAAAAAACTTGAAAATAAAAGTTTCAAACTATTCTAGCTTTTTAGTTGTCATGAGCCCTATCTTAATGGTCATGAAAAGATTTCGGAAATCACATTCTCCCTCAATAAAACATCATCTTTAGTCTTCCTCCCTACCTTTCCTCCAAATATCAATCATATACCCTTACGTGTGTGTAAAAGTCATCCTTACACTTGAATAATTCAATTCAAGCTATCATACCCTTTGTCCTTATTCCTTAGTACTTTTTAGTCGGTGATGTTTTAGATGGATTTGCTCACACATTTTTCATGCGACCGTAAATACTTCTTGAGATACTTACAAACTGATTACCGAATGTGCTCACTTGTTAAGGCGTAATAAGCAATATTCTAGTCTTGCAATATGTTCATATCAGATTTTTGCATTTTTATACCACCCAATTTTTATCACATTGCTTATCGGTAGGTACTCTTGAGCCGTGTTTGCTAGTCAATTGCAGGATACAGGTTCTCAGCTTTAAACAGTGAAATTCATGGAAAAGCATGACAAATTTCAGATTACTGCCAACCACAGATAAAATACGGGTCACCGCTCTCTATCCGTATGTTGCCGCACACCAGTTTAAGGGGCAAAATGGCAAATCGATGTCATTTTCATACACAAAGCTCAATGGCAACACAAGATCCAACATATCTACGCGGAGCTCGAGGAAATCATGACAAAAAGATCCACATCAAATCACCTTTTGGTCTGCTGGAATTCTGGAAAAATTGTGAAGAGTTTCTGAGAAAAAACATATACCAAACAGCAGACAACATCATACCAGGAGACCCCACAAAATCTGAGGAGCCAACTCCTCCAAAGCGCCGCGGTTCCGCGGCATAAGAATGCTTAGGCCGCGGAACCGCGGCCGTATGGCCTCCTCAGTTGACGATATTTCAGGGGTATTTTGGTCATTCTATATGGAGGCAGTTTGTTGCCCTAGGTTTCCATTTCCCTGCCTATAAATAGTCCAGAACTTGCCAAAGCCAAGGGGTGCTTATTCTTGTATTTAGATTTAGGTTACATGTGTTGTTTTTCTTCCTCCTCTCATCTCTTCTCCATTAAAAACTTGTAGTGAGCTTTTGTGAGTGAAGAATGAATAAAGGAGCTCTTGTTCTTACCATGCTTATCTTGTTGTAATTGTTAATTATATTTGCTTGTATTTTTCATTTTCTAATCTAGTTGTTGTTATTTGTTATTTGTTTCTTTCTTGTTCTCTTTTTCTTTATCCTTAAAAACAACTATGATGCTTAAGCTTGATCCTTGCCAAGGTGAGGTCTCAAATAGCTAGTTGTAATTTTCTAACCTCTTTCTTTCTATCTTCTTCCTTGGTTTTATTTTCTTTTCCTTATAATGGGTGAGTAGTTTTCATACTTGTTAGGGTAGGATAAGGAAAGTTTGAGAGAAGAAAATCTCTCTCACTCTTTTCTTGCCCAACATCTTAATTCGGACTCCCGTTAATTGAACTACAATCCGCTCCCTACGTCACCCTATCCTACATGATAGCGGTGATTCCTTAGTGAGACCGGTTGTGGTTGAATTAACCAGAGGTTAAGGGTAAGAGCCAAGAACGGACGGACAAGCACCAAAAGGAAGAACTTATGCGTTGGAATGCCTAGTTTATACTCGTAAGTTCCTTCCTAGTCGTGCTAATCCCCGTTGTTGCCGATTACCGTAACACCGATATTATGAGTGCCAACGAAAGAAGTGAGCGACTCCTAACTTAAACTAACCTAATCCTAACCCTAACAAGCTCTCTTTACATATCATTTTAGCACATAGTTAATCACAAACAAATCTGGACATTTGGACTTAACTCGTTAAACCACATAGAAAAAGATTCACATCTCCCTGCGGACGACCCGTACTCAACCGGCTAGCTACAAGCGAAACCGTCTTGATTGCGGTAATTAACTAAGCACGCAAAAACTCTAGCAATCAAATGGTGCCGTTGCCGGGGAGACGGTAGTTTATTTCTTTGTGTAATTTCGGGTTAATTTGTGAATATAAAGCTAACCGAAAAAAGAAAACAAAAAAATATACATTGTAAAAAAATCATCTTGTTATTTTTGATTAATTTTTGTGCAAGTGTGCAGGATAATACGAAGTTCGAGTTCAATGCTAAAGACGTGGGAAGATAGACCCATATTTCGCGGCTACACCGCGACAGATTCAAGACGGAAAAAACGGTCTACTGAAAGATTCTGGAGCAGATCCAGTAAGCAAATTCAGATTCAGGAGCTCCAAACAAGAAGAGGACACCCCATAAAGCACACACAAAAAAATTGGAAGCCCAATCTCTCTTTGCTGCCGCGGAACCGCGGCCTGAGCACGTGTTTGGCCGCGGAACCGCGGCCATTTGGGGCCTTCATGGTTTCAAAATTTTTGTGAGTTTTTCTGACTTCTCCTCCACTCCTCTGAACTCCATTGAACTGTGTTTTCTGCAGCATTCTTTGCGCAAATTCTCTTCCCCCTTCCAATAAATTGTTTTTATGCAGGATTCTTTGCGCCGCGCTAAAAAAATAAAAATTGATTGCAGTTGATTGTTACTGCTTTGCATATATTAATACGGACTTTAAGGGGCTTGAAACCAATTCAGATTGGGTGGGGATTTCATCACCCTTCCCAGGACCCCAAAAATCACAAAAATCATATGCATTGACCATTGTTAATTAAAAAATTCTAGACTCAGCCCTAAGGACTTCGCGCTCAATAGGACAGAGGACTAGTTACAGGCATCGGCCGTTTATCCTATCCTGACTTTGCGGTGTCTAGGCAAGTGTGTCCAAGGCAAGTGGTTACTTAATTAGGACCACTACTTACGTAGTGGGGAGCCTCCCACTTACCTGGCCGCAATTGGCGGAGAAGAGGCAGTTTGAGGTCCTATTTCTAGCCCTTTTGAACAGTTAGGAGCTGTCTAGCCGACCTAGGTGACCCTAGATCTAGGTGTGATTGTGCATATCTTGTTTGTGATTGCTTGAAGCCGTAAGTTCGTACATATTTCTGTAAAGCTCTTTCTAAAAAAAAAAGAAAAAAAAAACACAAAACCAAAAACTTTTATAAAAACTTGCCCTTTGTCGCCAGAATCCATTTTTTCACCCACCACCCATCGTATTTCTCCATTGACGTTTTCTTACCCTCACCTTCTCCGCTTTGACTATACTAAACTCGTTTAGTGTATGTCCGCTTGGACTCGGGACACTAGCGCCCGCCTAGTCCGTGGTATGTTAGTCGCTACCGACTACGCGATCGACTCAGACGTCGAAACTCCGTCCACGCCTCTTTCACCCTTACCTTTGCCGGCCAACTCCGACGTTGACCGTAATTCTGTTCATACATCTTCACCTTCACCATCACCAACCTCTTCTTCCGCGATGTCAGGATTTAATCCAAACATCCCTACAACTCCCCCGGGATTAATTCGACCTCCTATGGATACGAATAACCCACCACCACCGCCTGTTGTAGCGCCACAGCGAATCGCGCTCCAGGATCGTTTCTATCCTACCCGTTCTGCACTTCCCACCTGTCTTTCTCTTCCACCGGCCAATGGGGATAATTTTGAAATTAAGCCCCACTTCATTAACATGCTTCCGAAATTTCATGGGCTTGAATCTGAAGATGCCTATATCTTCATCAACAAGTTCCAAAATGTTTGTGCCATGATGAAAACTACCCAGCTGTCGGACGATGCTATACGGCTACGGGTCATTCCGTTCACTTTATGCGATCTTGCTGAAAAATAGCTGTATAGCACCGCTTCCCACTCCATAACCAGTTGGGACGAGTTTGTGAAAGCGTTTCTCAAGAAATTCTATCCGAACCATAAAACTGCAAGGATCCGTAACGAAATCAACCAATTTTCTCATCTTCCTTCTGAACCCTTCTGGAAGTGCTTTGACCGGTATAAAGACCTTCTTGTTCAGTGCCCTCACCATGGTATCGAGAAATGACAACTTTGCCAAACCGTATACGAGGGCCTGAACCCAGTAACCAAGCAGTTGTTGGAAACCATTTGTCAGGGCCACTTCCTATCGAAATCTGACGAGGAAGCGTGGCAATTCTTCGACGACCTTGCGGAACAAACGCTTCAATGGGAGGGCACCAGACCAACTTCTTCTTCTTCTTCCTCCACTTCTACTGGTCAGTCTAGGGTAGGAATTCACCAACTTGATGTCTCTATTGCGATGAAAGCTGAAATGGCTGCAATAACGAGAAAACTTGAAGCGATAGAGAGCAAATTTTCATCTCCTGTCCCTGTTCTTCCCCTTCGTACCATTTGTGCTTGTTGTTCCGATCCTTCTCACTTAACCGAAGAGTGTCCTTACAATCCACCATCTCAAGGACAGGATCAGGTTAATGCTGCATTTCAGCAAAGACCAAGAAATGATCCATACTCTTCCACCTACAATCCCGGTTGGAGGAACCACCCCAATTTCGCCTGGAATCAGAATCAGCATCAATTCCAAGGCAACAATTTCCAGAGGCCCCCTCCTCCGCAACAACAAGCGCAACAACAAACTCAACATCAGTTTCAGCAGCCCTTCCAACCCCAACCTTTTCAAAATCAGACGAACAACTTTGCACCCAACAATTCTTTTCCTCAAAACAACTTTGTTCCGTCAAACAACGATAAGGTTTCCTCGCTAGAACGAAGTCTGGAGGCGTTCGTTAAACAATCGACACAATCCACCGCCAACATCCAGTCTTCTATTCAGTCTTTGGTGCAACACACTGCTGCACACAGGCAAAGCATCAAGACCATCGAAGCCCAGATTGCACAGCTGAATGCGGCGTTAAGCGAGCGAGAAAAGGGGAAGCTTCCATCTCAACCACTCTCAAATCGCGGTCACCCACATAATGTACATGTTGCTCTTGAACAACAGAACCATAATGTAAGTGTCGTGACTACATTGAGATCGCGAAGGATGCTGCACAACAACATTGGCACACGGATCGACGATGACACCCCGGCCGCTTCTTCTTCTTCTTCTTCTTCTTCTTCGTCTTCTCCTTCGTCTTCTGAGCCTATTCTCCATTCTTCAAAAGGCTCTTCCTCTTCTTCTGCTCTAAACGGACCCATTTCTCACTCCACGAAAACACCAGCTCTGGGATCCGCTCCAACTCCACAATTTCCTCCATAAGCATTGGACTCAACCAATTTTAAAAACGTTCCATTTCCAAACCGGTTGAAGTCTAATAAACAAAATCCACAAATGGAGAAGATTCTGGAGTTGTTTAAGCAGGTTAACATCAACATTCCCCTTTTAGATGCTGTCCAACAAGTCCCATCCTACGCGAAAATCTTAAAGGACTTGTGCATGAAAAAGAGGAAATCTCAGGTACCCAAGAAAGTTTTCTTGGCTAGTGCTGTGAGTGATGCTCTTACCCAATCTTTACCTCAAAAACGGAAGGACCCTGGCTGTCCTACGATTTCTATTACCATTGGGGATAAGAACATCAACCGTGCACTATTAGATCTTGGTTCTAGTGTTAACTTGCTTCCGTACTCAGTATATGAGCAACTAGGTGTAGGAGAGCTGAAACCCACACACTGCACTCTCCAAATGGCCGACCGATCGATCACACATCCTAAGGGTGAGCTAGAGGATGTGTTAATCAAGGTTGGGGACTTCATATTCCCCGTTGAATTCATTGTTTTAGACACACAGACTGTAGCTAACCCCCGGAATCAAATTCCGGTGATACTCGGTCACCCATTCCTTACAACCTCAAATGCTGTGATCAATTGTCGAAATGGTTCGATGAACCTATCGTTTGGAAATATGACAATTGAACTCAACATTTTTAGGTTGGGGAATTAGCCCACCGAACCTAATGCTCATATACTAGACGTCTGCTCGATCCAGGAGATCACCCCAGAAGAGTGTGAATTCGAGGAGTATTTGTTCGATCACGATAACCTTAACGCCACTAGTGCGTTCCTCTTCGAACCTGCTGCTGCTTCTACGCCCGACAATGACTACGAGTGTTTCACTTTCTCGAACGATCTTAGCCACTCACCACCCGAGTTTGAATCCTTCGAATTTCCGGATGAGTTACCTGAACCATCCAACTCGGTCGCTTACACTCGTTTTGAACCATTGCTGTAATCTTTTGAGTTCGAGACCTTTTCACCAATCTTGCCTTCAATCGTTTCACCTCTAACACTCGAACTCAAGCCTTTGCCGTCTCACCTTAAGTACGCTTACTTGGGTGAGAATGAGACCCTGCCTGTTATCATCTCGGCTTTTCTGGCTCCCGAGCAAGAGAAAGCCCTTCTTGCGGTCTTGCACTGCAATAGGCAAGCTTTTGGCTGGTCCATGGCGGACATCAAGGGGATTAGTCCCCTGATCGTTGAACATCACATTCATCTGATGGATGATGCCAAACCAGCCAGGGATCCACAAAGACGACTCAACCCAGTCATGAAGGAGGCTGTAAAAAAGGAGATCGTAAAATTTCTGGATAGTGGTATCATTTACCCTATCTCTGATAGCCAGTGGGTTAGCCCCATTCACGTTGTCCCTAAGAAATCAGGCATAACGGTCATCACTAATGAGGCGAACGAGTTAATCCCTACTCGCACCCAAACTGGGTGGCGAGTATGCATCGATTACAGAAAACTCAACGCCGCAACGCGGAAGGACCACTTTCCGCTACCTTTCATTGACCAAATGCTTGAACGATTGGCCGAACACGAGTACTACTTCTTTCTTGATGACTACTCCGGCTATAACCAAATTCCCATCGCCGAAAAAGACCAAGACAAGACCACATTCACTTGTCCTTTCGGCACGTTTGCATATCGTCGCATGCCCTTTGGGTTATGCAATGCGCCCACTACCTTCCAGTGGTGTATGATGGGAATCTTCTCAGACATGGTGGAAAAATTCCTGGAGATCTTCATGGACGATTTCTCCATCTTCGGCGATTCCTTCAATGAGTGTTTGCTGCATCTCGACGCTGTCCTTACCCGATGTAAGGACAAGAACCTCACTTTGAATTGGGAGAAGTGCCACTTCATGGTGCGCGAAGGTATTGTCTTAGGACATATCATTTCGCAAAATGGCATAGAGGTTGACAAAGGAAAGATTGAGGTCATTTCCAATCTCCCTCCTCCCAGATGCGTCAGAGACATCCGAGCCTTCCTTGGCCATGCCGGTTTCTATAGACGGTTCATCAAGGACTTTAGCAAGATTGCTAGGCCCTTGACTCTTTTGCTGGCCAAGGACACGCCATTCGACTTCAACTCGAGCTGTGTGACTGCGTTCGAGTCATTAAAAAGCTCACTCACTTCTGCTCCCGTTCTTTCTTCACCTGACTGGACGCACCCATTTGAGATTATGTGCGATGCATCCGACTTTGCCATTGGTGCTGTCCTTGGACAACACATCAACAAGATGCCGCACGTAATCTATTATGCTAGCCGAACCCTGAACGACTCCCAACTTAATTATACAACAACTGAGAAGGAATTCTTAGCTGTTGTATTTGCTTTAGAAAAGTCCAGGCCCTACTTCATCGGCTCTCCAGTCATTGTATACACAGACCATTCTTCTCTGCCCCATCTTTTTGCGCAGAAAGATGCAAAATCTCGGCTAATACGTTGGATCCTCTTGCTTCAAGAGTTTGACCTTGTCATCAAGGACAAAAGAGGATGTGAGAACGTAGTCGCCGACCATCTCTCATGACTTCCTTCTTCGCCGTCGCTTCATATTCTGATCAACGACGTTTTTCCGGATGAACAACTCTTGACAGTATCTTGCGAACCCTGGTTCGCAGATATTGTAAACTATTTGGCCACAGGATTACTACCGACTAAATGGTCAAGTCAGGACAGGCATCGCTTCTTATCCCAAGTAAAACACTTTTACTGGGACGAACCCTATCTGTTCAAGTACTGTCCCGACCAGATTATTCGTCGGTGTGTCCCTGATGAGAAATTCAAGAGTGTGCTGTCATTTTGCCACGATCAAGCATGTGGCAGGCATTTTGGCCCCAGAAAGACAGCTGAGAAGATCTTGCAATGTGGTTTCTACTGGCCACAACTCTTCAAAGACGCTCATGACTATTGCAAGACTTGCTCCCGGTGCCAACACTTGGGCCGGATATCCCGGAGGAACGAGATGCCGCTCCAACCAATCTTGGTTGTGGAGATTTTCGATGTTTGGGGGATAGATTTCATGGGGCCGTTTCCCAGCTCTTTTGGAAACTTGTACATCCTTCTCGCTGTTGATTACGTCTCTAAGTGGGTCGAGGCTGTGCCCAGCCGGACTAACGACAACAAGGTTGTCGTTAGGTTTCTTAAAGAAAACATTTTCTCCCGTTTTGGGCACCCCCGAGAGATCATTAGCGACAATGGAACTCATTTCTGCAATAAAACTTTCGAGGCCTTGATGCGGAAATATTCCATTAATCATAAGCTATCCACGCCCTACCACCCCCAAACCTATGGGCAGGCCGAAGTTTCAAATCGGCAAATCAAGCAGATACTAGAGAAGACGGTTTCCAAGAACCGTAAGGATTGGTCGTTGAAACTCACTGATGCCCTTTGGGCATTTCGAACCGCTTATAAGACCGATCTTGGCATGTCTCCCTATCGGCTTGTGTACGGAAAAGCTTGCCACCTCCCTGTCGAAATAGAGCATCGCGCATTTTGGGCGATAAAAGAACTGAATCTGTCTTTCGAAGATGCGGGCAGCCATCGGAAGCTGCAGTTGAACGAATTGAGCGAGCTTAGGGATGAGGCTTACGATAACGCGGTTGTCGTTAAGAACCGAACGAAGGTGTTTCACGATAAACACCTTTTGCGCAAGACATTCGTACCTGGTCAACAGGTACTGCTTTACGACACCCGGCTACACTTCCATCCAGGAAAGCTCAGATCTCGCTGGAAAGGGCCGTATTTTGTGCGGAATGTGTATCCGCATGGCGCTGTGGATTTGGAGAATCCTAAGGACGGTTCATTTTTCAAAGTAAACGGACACCGACTTAAACTGTACCTTAGCGCCGAACCAACAGAGGAGCTCCTGGTCTTACAGGAGCCGGTTTACCCTGCATAATCTTCCTCTGCCTACCACCAAACTTCGGTTATCCAGCCAAGAATAGTGGACACTGTTCCAAATAAGTTTGGGGGTATGTATATACCATTTTGTATATATTTGTGGATATTCTTTTCCATTTTTGCTTTTTTTCTTTTCTTTAAAAACAAAAACAAAAAAATTGTGTATATCTAACCGACAATTTTGCCCTTTCAATAATCTCTTCATGCAACGACAGTGAGGACACTGTCCAGTTTAAGTTTGGGGGTACGCTCGGTACGCATTTCTAACCTTCGCATTCATATGTATATTTTGCATCTGCATACTAAAATCCATAAAATCCATAAAAATCAGAAAATTTTCTAAAAACATAAAAACTTTTCTGTCAAGTTAGCTAGTGGAAGAACTCTGATTCAACATTTCGACGGTTTTGTTTGATAAAATAAGAATAACTAAATCTTATTTTTAGATTTTGAAAACCTGAAAGATAACTCTCCTTTGAAGTTAACTATAGCTGATATACGTCTTTACATCACACTACACGTGTCGTGAGTTTTGGAAATTAGATGACAAGTCTTTTATGTCTAAAAACTTTTAAATGGATAAATGATTTTCTGAGGATCAAATAGGTTTTTTCTGAAATAAGTAATATCAAGAATAGTTTATGAAGTGAAGTGAATATGAAGGAATGTTATTGATGCCTTAATTGGAACTAAGTCTGAAAAAAAAACCATCTGGAACTTGATTGGAATGATTACACACCGAACCCACTAAACACGTCTTTTATCCAAAAAATAAATTGAACTGCCGGTTATATTTCCGTTCGTATTGAATCATCATGATTTTCACGCCAAATTGTCTTTTGTTTTTGGACCTAGCTAACTTGAGTAATTAAGTCCGCTGGGGTATTTCTACACCTAATGCCCTAAAGCCAACTGGTTTGGGTGCATTGGCCCAAAGCTCGTTAAGAAGCCTAGAAAATCCAGATTAAAACAAAGTCAAGTAAGTGTTCTCTCCAAGTTAAAATTCCTAACGGTTCTTTGTGTGAGAATAATCTTGATAAAAGGCAGGCTTTTATAAAAAAAAATTTAGCGGAGATATGAAGGTTTTATTCTATGATAAAGACTATTGCACGTTCACAGATGTGTGTATGAAATGAAAACAAGAAAAAGGTGAAGTGAAAAATAAGACCTAGTTTCCTGTTAAGGAAGATAGAAATTCTGAAGTTGAAACCTTACTGGAAAACGAAACTTGAAAAATGCTTAACTCTTTATAAAACTTATGTGATCCTTTTAAAATTTTTATCTAGGCTTTAATGTATGACATGATTCGACCCTTCTGGAACTTAACGACACTATTTGCACTGCACGTAAAGACATATAAAATCTTAAGTAAAATAAGAAGCGAGATGTGAAAAATAAAGGTTCGATAGTCTAGACTTAGGATGATAGAATTGTTATTTTCTGAAACAAAACTTTAGGGTTTGAATCATAGTTATTTTGCAAAACTAGCTTGACCGGATTTTGTGGGTAGTATCCGCTGAAAACCCTCAGGAGACAACACTCCTCCCACTAGGGACACCTAGAGGTTTAACGGCTTGTTGCACATGCTCAGTGCAATCGCGTTCCCTGCGAAAGTGAGGTTAGGAATTTTTTTGTGAATAAATTGGCTTTGCTCGAGACGAGCAAACGATAAGTTTGGGGGTATTTGTTCATATCAGATTTTTGCATTTTTATACCGTCCAATTTTTATCACATTACTTATCGGTAGGTACTCTTGAGCCGTGTTTGCTAGTCAATTGCAGGATACAGGTTCTCAGTTCTAAACAGTGAAATTCATGGAAAAGCATGACAAATTCCGGATTACTGCCAACCACAGATAAAATACGGGTCTCCGCTCTCTATCCGTATGTTGCCACACACCAGTTTAAGGGACAAAATGGCAAATCGATGTCATTTTCATGCACAAAGCTCAATGGCAACATAAGATCCAACATATCTACACGGAGCTCGAGGAAATCATGACAAAAAGATCCACATCAAATCACCTTTTGGTCTGCTGGAATTCTGGAAAAATTGTGAAGAGTTTCTGAGAAAAAACATATACCAAACAGCAGACAACATCATACCAGGGGACCCCACAAAATTCGAGGAGCCAACTCCTCCAAAGCGCCGCGGTTCCGCGGCATAAGCATGCTTAGGCCGCGGAACCGCGGCCGTACGGCCTCCTCAGTTGACGATGTTTCAGGGGTATTTTGTTCATTCTATATGGAGGCAGCTTGTTGCCCTAGGTTTCCATTTCCCTGCCTATAAATAGTCCAGAACTTGCCAAAGCCAAGGGATGCTTATTCTTGTATTTAGATTTAGGTTACATGTTTTGTTTTTCTTCCTCCTCTCATCTCTTCTCCATTAAAAACTTGTAGTGAGCTTTTGTGAGTGAAGAATGAATAAAGGAGTTCTTGTTCTTACCATGCTTATCTTGTTGTAATTGTTAATTATATTTGCTTGTATTTTTCATTTTCTAATCTAGTTGTTGTTATTTGTTGTTTTTTCTTTCTTTTTCTCTTTTTCTTTATCCTTAAAAACAACTATGATGCTTAAGCTTGATCCTTGCCAAGGTGAGGTCTCAAATAGCTAGTTGTAATCTTCTAACCTCTTTCTTTCTATCTTCCTCCTTGGTTTTATTTTCTTTTCCTTATAATGGGTGAGTAGTTTTCATACTTGTTAAGGTAGGATAAGGAAAGTTTGAGAGAAGGAAATCTCTCTCACTCTTTTCTTGCCCAACATCTTAATTCGGACTCCCGTTAATTGAACCACAATCCGCTCCCTACGGCACCCTATCCTACATGATAGCGGTGATTCCTAAGTGAGACCGGTTGTGGTTGAATTAACCGGAGGTTAAGGCTAAGAGCCAAGAATGGACGGACAAGCACCAAAAGGAAGAACTTATGCGTTGGAAAGCCCAGCTTATACTCTCAAGTTCCTTCCTAGTCGTGCTAATCCCCGTTGTTGCCGATTACCGTAACACCGATATTAAGAGTGGCAACGAAAGAAGTGAGCGACTCCTAGCTCAAACTAACCTAATCCTAACCCTAACTAGCTCTCTTTACATATCATTTTAGCACATAGTTAATCACAAACACATCTGGACATTTCGACTTAACTCGTTAAAGCACATAGAAAAAGATTCCCATCTCCCTGCGGACGACCCGTACTCAACCAGCTAGCTACAAGCGAAACCGTCTTGATTTCGGTAATTAACTAAGCACGCAAAAACTCTAACAATCACAATACCTAAGGCTTCAACCTGCCCTTCTTCCTTCAACATCTGCGGAGAGTGACTCCCAAACCAGTTGGTCTAAGGCAGTAGGTGATAAGGCACCCATGCTATATTTTTTTATGCTGTTTTAAGTAATTACAAAACCCGTGTTCATTTTTCTGCACCGTTTATATTTTATTGATTTTTTTTCTAACTAAGGTTTTCAGGCAAGAGTATTTCAAGGAGTCCTCTACTATCCCAAATTTCAAGATGTGTGCAAGTGCGTATAGTAGAGTATCAACATTCAGAAGTTTGGAATCAAGTATAGAGACTATTTTTCAAATATATTACTATCCGCAGATTAGTGACTTCTTCATCTTACTAACCCTTGGAACAACAGCTCATGACTACGTATTACTAGCTTCATTTTAAAACATCAAGTTTTCTTGCATTTCTTAAATCTCTTCTTCACTTTTATATATATTTTTCACTTTCTAAATTTTATTTTCAAAATTTTTTTATATAGTTCCTAGTGCCAAATGATATGTCAATAAATACATACCTCCCCCAAAGCTGTTTACAGCAGTGTCCTCACTGATGCTGTTGTTCGAGTGCAAAAAACTGTAGACTTGGATAGAGAATAATGGGGTTAAATGTTAGTCAAATTGAAAGCCATCCCCAAACTTGTTCTTTAGCACGCCCATATATTTTTTTATATATATGCACCTCCATTCATAGATGAAACAGTGTTACCGAAACATGGAGGTGAGGCGGAGGAAAGTTAGTTGTAATAAAGCGGCTCCTGCAAGAACATGAGCTCCTCCGATGGGTCAGCGGAAAAATATGGTTTTAATTTATGCCCATTTACTTTAAAAATAGAACCATTTTTAACATATTCTACATCTACTACACCGTGCGGGTACATATACCACACCACAAATTGTCCTTTCCAACGAGATCTCAGCTTACCCAGATGAAGATAGAGACGGAAATCGTAAAGCAGGACTTGTTGTCCCGGTTTGAATGTTTTTCTCAAAAGGTTTTTTTGTCGTGGAACATCTTTGTCCGGTTCTTTACTATAACCACGTTATCATAGGCTTCATCATGAAGCTCGCTTAGCTCATTTAATTGCATCTTCCGAAAGCAGCCTGTTTGGTCAAAATCAAAGTTAAGCTCATTAATTGCTCACATTGCTTTATGTTCGATCTCGACAGGAATGTGGCAAGCCTTTCCAAACACCAGTCGATAAGGAGACATGCCAAGATCGATCTTATATACGGTAAGAAATGCCCAAAAAGCATCAGTCAGTTTAGTGGACCAATCTTTATGATTCTTAGAAACCGTTTTCTCCAAAACTTGCTTGATTTGTCTATTAGAAATCTCAGCTTGCCCGCTCGTTTGGGGATGATAGGACGTAGAAAGCTTGTGGTTGATTGAATATTTCCACATCAAAACCTCGAAAGACCGATTGCAGAAATGCGTCCCATTGTCGTTAATAATAGCATGAGAATGCCCGAACTGAGAAAAGATATTTTCTTTAAGGAACTTAAAAACGACCTTATTGTCATTAGTACGGCTCGGTATTACTTCAACCTATTTTGAGACATAATCAACTGCTAATAAAATATATATGTTCCCAAAAGAGTTGGGAAACGGAACCATGAAGTCAATTCCCCATACATCAAATATCTCCACAACCACGATTGGTTGGAGCGGCATCTCGTTTTTCCGTGAAATCCGACCCATGTGTTGACACTGTGAACAACTTTTGCAATTATCATATGCATTTTTGAATAACGTTGGCCAATAAAAGCCACATTGCAAAACTTTCTCCACCGATTTTCTTGGACCAAAATGACCGCCACATGCTTGATCATGGAAAAAGGACAATACACTCTTGAACTCATTATTAGGGACACATCGGTGAATAATCGGATCGGGACAATACTTGAACAAATAGGGTTCTTCCTAGTAAAAGTGTTTCACCTGGGACAAAAATTTGTGATTGTCTTGATTTGACCATTCGCTGGGTAGAAGTCCCGTTGCCAAATAATTCACAATATCAGCGAACCAAGGTTCGCTAGATCGGGTCAAAAGAAGTTTGTCCGGAAAAGATTCATTTATTGGAAAGACCAACGTTGGTGAAGAAGAAAGTTATGAGAGATGGTCGGCTACAACATTTTCACATCTACTTTTGTCTCGTATTACAAGATCAAATTCTTGTAACAAGAGAATCCAATGTATTAGCCTGGATTTAGCATCGCTCTTTGATAAAAGATGTTTTAAAGCAGAATGATCGGGTTAAATTACAACTGGAGAGCCAATTAGGTAGGGCCTGAATATTTCTAATGCAAATACAACTGCCAAGAGTTCTTTCTCGGTGGTTGAATAGTTCATTTGGGCATCGTTCAAGGTCCTACCCGCATAATAAATCATGTGGCATCATATTGATGTGTTGTCCTAAAACGGCACCAATAGAAAAATCGGATGCATCACACATAAGCTCAAAATGGTGATTTCAGTCTTGAGATGATAGAATGTGGGCTGTAGTGAAGGAAAGTTTGAGCAATTCAAAAGCAGCCAAGCAATCCGAATCAAAATGAAATGTTGTATTCTTGGCCAAGAGAAGAGTTAAGGGTCTAGCAATTTTGCTAAAATCCTTAATTAATCGTCTATAAAATCCGGCATGACTAAGAAATGATCGTATATCTTTGACGCATTTAGGAGGATGAAGGTTGGAAATGCCATCTATTTTAGTTTCGTCTACCTCAATGCCTTTTCGTGAAATGATATGCCCTAAGACAATACCATCTTGAACCATGAAATAATATTTTCCCAATTCAAAGATAGATTCTTATTCTTACAGCGGGTAAGAACAAGGTCAAGATGACGTAAACATTCCTCAAAGAAATCCCCATATATGGAGAAATCGTCCATAAATATCTTCATAAAATTCTCGACCATATCCAAGAATATTCCCATCATACACCGCTGAAATGTAGCGGGAGGATTGCATAACCCAGAGGGCATACATCTATAAGTTAAAGTACTGAAACGACAAGTTAAAGTTGTCTTATCTTGATCCTTTTTGGTGATGGGAATCTGGTTATAGCCTGAGTATCCGTCCAAAAAACAGTAGTACTCATGCCCAGCTAAACGTTCCAACATCTGATTAATGAAGGGAAGAAGGAAGTGATTTTTTCTTGTCGCGGCATTGAGTTTTCTATAATCAATACATACCCACCATCCAGTTTGGGTACGTGTTTGAATCAACTCATTTCCCTCATTAGTTATAACCATGACGCCAGACATTTTAGGGACCACGTGAATAGATCTTACCCATTGGCTATCAGATATTGGGTAAATTATACTAAGTATTTGACGATTTCTTTTTTCACCGTCTCTTTCATGACGAGATTCAATCATCTTTGTGGGTCACGGGATGGTTTGGCTTCATCCATAAAATGTATATGATATTCAACAATTAAGAGACTAATATCTTTGATGTCTTCCATTATCCAACCGAAACCTTGCCGATTCGATCTCAATACAGACAGAAGAGCTCTCTCTTGCTCTAAGGCTAGAGAAGCTGATATGATAATGGGAAAACACTCATTCTCACCTAAATATGCATAATTAAGATGAGATGACAGCGGCTTGAGATCAAGTGTCGGCGAAGAGACGATAGAAGGAAGAGTAAGGGAACGATACTCAGACTCTATGAGAGGTTCATAGCTAGCATAAGAAATTGGCTCGGATAGTTTAACTGACTTGTTCGACAAGTCAAAGGATTCGGACTCGGTGGTTGACTTGTCGACAAAAGAGTCCCGTGAATCAAGATCATCAAGGAAAGTGGACCCTTTGTATTCCCTATTCATGTAAGGAGTAGCTGGATCAAACAATAACGTACTAGTGGCATCAAGATCATTATCGTAAAACTCCTCAAATTCGCAACTGTCAGAATCTATTTCGTTGAAGGAACATATATCAATCATATGAGTAGAAGGTTCGGAAGGTTGACTTCCTATCCTGAAAATGTTAAGTTCAATTATCATCTTTCCAAAGAATAGGTTCATGGAACCGTTACGATAATTGGTTACCGCATTCGAGGTTGCGAGAAATGGTCGACCAAGAATTACCGGAATTTAGTTCCGTGGGCTCACCACAGGCTGTGTATCTAAAACTATAAAGTCTACAGGGAATATAAATTCCACGACTTTGATCAACACGTCTTCTAGCTCACCCCTAGGTGGGTGATAGATCGATCGACCATCTGGAGAGTGCAGTGCGTAGGTTTCAACTCTCCTATACCTAATTGCTCATAAAGAAAATAAGGGAGTAAGTTAACAATAGAACCAAGATCGAGCAGAGCGCGATTGATATTTTTACCCCCAATAGTTATAGATATTGTTGGACAACCGGGTCCTTATGTTTCTTGGGCAAATGTTGGGTAAGAGCATCACTCACATTGCTCGCTAAGAAAACCTTTTTAAATACTTGAGTTTTTTTTTCTTAGTGCACAAGTCCTTAAGAATTTTTGCATAGGATGGAACTTGCTGGATAGCATCTAAGAGAGGAATATTAATATTAACTTGCTTAAACATTTCTACAATTTTCTCCATCCGTGGACTTGGTTTGTTGGGCCTCAACCGGTTTGGAGAAGGAGCCTCATTAACAGGGGTTGGGTCCAACACTTGTGGAGAAGTTTGTGGGGATGGAATGGATCTCAAAATTGGATTTGGGGTAGTCTGAGATGGTAATTCATTCAAGGAAGTGGACTGAGAATTCGAGCCCAGTGGAGAACGGAGAATGAGCTCGGAAGAAGATGTTTGATTAGATGAAGTAGAAGTAGAAGTAGTAGCCGGAGTGTCAATGAGATTATCAACTTGTTCACCAACATGGTTGTTCAGCATTCTTCCCGATCTCAACATAGTTACGGCACCCACATTATGATTTTATTGGTTAAGGACAATATTAGAGTTTTGTGGGTGGCCGGGATTGGGTAGAGATTGAGATGGAAGTTTCTCTTTCTCTCTTTCACTCATTGCGGTATTTAACTGTGCAATTTGTGCTTCGATAGATTTGATGCTTACACCATGGGAAGCAGTGTGTTGCACTAACATTTGGATATAAGAAATTAAATTAGACGATATTTGCGCGGAACGCTTATAAGCTTCTTTCGAGTGCAGAGATTTTATCGGTACAGGCCGGAGAAATATTATATTGTGGTTGAAAAGAATTGTTATAAGGGGTAAAGTTGTTGGCCAGGTTTTGGAATGATTACGGTTGAAAGGGCTGCTGAATTTATTGTGGTGGTTGTTATTTCTGTGGGGGAAGCCTTTGATAGTTATTTTGACTTGGGAACTAATTTTGATTTTGGTTTTGAGTTTGATTTTGGTTCCAAGCAAAATTAGGATGATTCCTCCATCCCTAGTTATATGTGGATGAATAAGGATTGTTTCCAGGTCGTTACTGAAAAGCAGCATTACTTTGTTCTTGACCTTGAGATGGAGGATTCAAAGGACATTCTTCCATTAAATGTGACGAATCATAACAGATACCACACACGGTTTTGGGGAGCATAACTTGGTTTAGGGAGGCTGAAGAGAATTTGCTCTCAATAACTTCGAGCTTCTTTTGCATCGCGGCCATTTCGGATTTTATTGCGATGGAAGCGTCGAGCTGATGGATACCCGCCTTAGATGAAGACGAAGATGATGTTGTTGGTCTTATGCTCTCCCACTGTAGTTTTCGTTCGGCGAGATCTTCCAGAAATTGCCACGCTTCCTTGTCGGATTTTGACATGAAATGACATTGACAAATGGTTTCTAGCATTTGTTTTGTCGCTGGATTAACACCCTCATACATAATTTGGCAATGTTTCCATTTATCGACTCTGTGATGAGGGTGTTGGATAAGGAGATTTTTAAACCTTTCAAAGCATTTCTAAAAGAGTTCGATGGGAAGTTAGGCAAACTGGTTAATCTCGCCCCTAATACGGGTATTCTTATGATTAGGATAAAATTTCTTAAGAAATGTTTTAACAAATTTATCCCAATTGGTTATAGAATGTGAGGAGATGCTATAAAGACATTTTTCTGCAAGATCGCACAAGCTAAAAGGGAGAAGACATAATCGCTTAGTATACCCTGAAAGTTGGATGGTGCTTATCATCGCACATACATTTTTGAATTTAGTTATAAAAACGTATGCATCCTCAGGCTCGATCCTGGGGAAATTTAGGCAACAAGTTGATGAAGTGGGGTTTAATTTCGAAATTATCCTCATTGGTTGGTGGAAGAGACAGACATGTAGGAAGATGTCCGCGTGTGGGGTGGTATCGGTCTTGGAAAACGATGCATGGTGGATTTTGAATTTGCGCACCTACGTGGTGGCAATGTGGTGTTGTTAAAACCGGGTAGAGGTCCGTCCATCTCGGAAGATGTGGTAGGAGGAGGAGAAAAAGAAGGTGCAGCAGTATCGACTTCAGAGTTGACAGCAAAATCACGGCCTAGACGGGCGCTATAATCCCGTATCCAGCCGATCATGCACTAAGCGGGTTTAGTGCACGTGGCAACGTGTGATACGTGTAAGAACGATTTTAAGAAGGCTTTACTTTGAAAAGAGTGACAGATGCAAGGCTTGAATCAACCAATCACAAAATGCACAATCAGTCCCTAGAGCTAGGGTCACCTCGGTCAAATCACTAGTCCGCTCTCAGACTTCCAAAGGACAAGACGTAGGATCAATTCTCTATCACCTCCTTATCAATATTGTAGCTAGATAAGTGCCAGGTAAGTGGGGGATATCCGCTATATGAATCACCGAAATATCGGGCCTAATTAAGTAACCACTTTCCTTATTCACACTTGCCTTAGACACCACAAGAGAAATGCGGATAAGCAATAAATTACCCACGACCTTCCTTTGTCCTAATTGAGCGTGACTGTCCTTAGAGGCTTCGTCTAGATATTTTTTATTAATGTAGGGTGATAGTATGCTCGTTTATGATTTGCGGGGCCTAAGAAGGATGATGAAATCCCCACCTAATCTGAATTTGGGTTTCTTTCTCCTTAATGTCCGTTTTAAATATGCAAAACAAACCGAAATAAAAAAACACGCAAAAAGATTTTTAGCGGCGCTGTTTTCAAAGAATCGTGCAGGTAAAAACAATTTATTGGAGTTTTAGAGGAGAGAGCAAGACAATAGGATAATACCAGAAAATTTTGGGGGCTCAACTCCCCAATATGGTCACGCTTCCGCCGCCGAATGCCTCTTTTGGCCGCGGTTCCGCCGCTGTATGAAGAGATCTCCCCTCCAAACTTCTTCATTGCACTCTAATGCTTCTCTGGTCCAATTTGAAAGTCTCTAAATCTCTGTTGGTTCGCTCCAATGACTCTAGATTTCCTTGCAAAACTCGCACAAGAATCGTTATAAACACAAAATACGGTTTTGGCTCTCTTTATTTTATTTTTCTGGTTTTTATTAGTTTTCAACCCGAATAATAAGAAAAATATTACGACTGTTTCCCCAGCAACGACGCCATTTAATTGGTTCGAAAAACTATGTTTATGTGTGTTGTAAATTACCGCAATCAATAACGGTGTCGCAATAGCTAGCCGCTAGTGAGTACAGGTCATTCACAGGGAAATGGTGAACTGCTTTTCTCGTTTTAGACGAGTTAATAGAAGAAAGGTGGAATTGTTATCGTTTATTACTAAGAAGGTTTGAAAAGTTTATAATAGAAGGGCTTGTAGGGTTTATATGACTTAGTAGTAAATGGATAGAGTTTTAAAAATATTTCTTTCTATCTTTTAATTATTTAATATTAGAGAAATAGCGATGAATGTGGATTAGGGTTCTTGTAGGGAATTAGGGTTTCTCTCTACCGACCCTTGTCCTTCCATTGATCTCAATTCGTCTCAAACCCTTAACAAAACGATTATTACTGAATCTCAAATCGTGGTTGTGACTATCATGAATGGATAACACGCCCGATAAGAGGGTTAATATTCATTTTTCTAAAATTTATAAAAATTAAAACTTTAAAAATAATTTAAGAGATATTGTTCATCCATTATTCTGCCCTATTCTACAAGACCTAACAAGCGAGAATTTACTCGCTCATGGAGATCAACGAAGTAAAATAAAGGAAGAAGAAAACGGAACCCATAATTAAAATTAAAAATGCAAAAAGTAAATGCGGAAAGAAAATGCAGAAAGTAAATGCGACAAGTAAATGCGACAAAATTAAATATGAGCGATAAAGAGGTTGTAGAAGATTGATCCTGTGCCTTGTCCTTTGGAAGTATAGGAGCGGTCTAGTGCTTGACCTAGGTAACCTTAGTTCTAGGTTTTGCTTGTGCATTTTGTGATTTTTCGAGTCAACCCTTAAGTCCCGCTTTCAAAGCAAAACAATCCAACTAGAGCTTAAACTTTTTCACCCTCCCTCTTCTTTCTTTCTTATATTGGGTAACTCAAATAAAAGAACTCTTGCCGAGCTTTGCTATTCAGAACCAGATATTTCTTGTTATCGTAATCACTTTGGTATACCATCAGACTCTACCATGTCTTTAAGAGATCGGATAGAGCAAGCGGAAAGAAACAGTTGGCCACCTCACTTCAGGTCCTATCAACCGCATCAAAATTCTATATCTTCTTATGTTGATACTCCATCTAACATGTGTGAGGGAACTCCTAAACGCATGTCCATCGCTGAGTATATAGTGAGGACTAATGGCTAAAATTTCAATCCGATCAAACCGTTAGGACAACAAACACCACCACTTTCTAAAGAAGATTTTACTCTTGTTTTGTGGCGTATATGGCATCTGTTGACAGTCGCCAACCAACCAACCAACCAATATCAATATTCATCTTATCACAATTTTGATCCTACTCCTGCCCAATTTTCACAATCATTCGATTCTTATCAATCCTAGCCGATTTTTACACCTTCTCTAGACATTTCTTCTAATCAGTCATTTGGGAGTTTTACCTATCCACAAGAATTTCAATCTTATGCTGAAACTCTTTACCGACCCATGTCTAGTCTTGAACGGACCATGGAAGAATATCGGGTAGCGTCGCGCCGCGCCATAAAGGAATTGAATGCGTCCATGACCATCCTCATAAAACAAAACGAATGAGCAACTAGTTTCGAACCAGCTCAAATTTTTTTAAATGTATGATACGACCATAGGAAAATTGAGAATTTGGGTTGTGAGAGAGAGCGGTACACCCTTCCAAATCAAACCTCCCCATACCAAATTGAAATCCACAACTCCAGTTTCATAGATCTATCGAGTACACCAAATAATTCACCAATTGAAGATAGAATGTCTGATGAGTTGTGTGACTTTGTAGTGTTTGATTTACCCAATTGTGACGGGTCCATTTCAAGTGAAGCCACACCCAATCCTTTTGATCTCTACACCTCCACTCTAGAACCTAAATTAATTGAAAACCATGCTTTTGATGAGGAGTCTGAGAATTTTAACCTTTACTTGATTGAGGAGATTGACGTCGGGGATATATTGAATGATGAACCCGAAATTTTAGATGAGTTTGTCCAACCAACTCATCAGGTCATTTCACTTCCCTATGGGCATCATCTCGAACCTTTAACTATTCTTCCCGAATCTCATATGCGTCTTGAAATTGATGATAAATGTATGGCCGAAAAGCATAACGAAATTCAACCTTCATTTCCCACATCTGGTTCAGCAATACTCGACACACCAATTTGTTTACCCATTTCATCTCCCACTTTCTCTGGTTCTTCTTTTATTCTTTCTTTAATTTTAGCGAGTGTTGATGAATCACAATCCGATATTTCGAGTTTGATAATTCTAGAAAGACAACTTGATTTAGATAATTTTGAGAATGAGGTAGATGAGTTTTTCAAATCTCCTTCCTCCATAATTTTTGACAAATCAAGTGTGTTGAATTCTGGTGCACACTTATTGACATTGAAACGTTCAATCGAACCGTCGATGAAAGTTTCGAAAATATTTTCGCCGACGCACTTGCATTCCTAAACGACACGGATTTTGTGATTAATCAACCACCACCTGAACAAGTTGAACCACCACCATTTCTTCTTATCCCATACAAGAGTATGACTATTCTTCACATTCTAAATCATCCACATTCTCGTTTCTGTTCACCATTATAGTTTCGTTTCTATCAACCAAGATATAAACCATACCGCCTCCTATCTCCCCACTTCTTCAAATCTCTGATCTTCTACCAACTAGTGCGTTACATCGATAAAATATTTGAATGGTTGGTGTTGACTTTTGATCTTTGTAACGCTTTACGTTGACCAATAACTTTAATCCTCCTCATAATTTTAAATGCTTAATACTGTTTTACTCAAGTTGGGGGGGGATATATTTTGTCTCTTGAATGAAAAAGATTTTTTTTTACATAATTATGAGCCAAAAATAATTTTGGGGTAGAATTTCACTTTCATTATTTCTTGTCCCCTTTGATAACCTTTCCTCCTAAGTCTACAGTTTTTTTAGGCTTAACGGATGACATCAGTGAGGATACTGCTGCAAACAAATTTGGGGGAGGTTTGTACTTATTCACGTTTTATTTTGCATTATAGTATATATAGGCACAAAAAAAATTTATAATGAAAGTTTGAAAGTGTAAAATTACATATGAAAGATTGGAATAATTTGAGAAAAACAAGAAAATTAGATATTTTCTTAAAACGAAACTAGTAATAACTAGTCATGAGCTGTTGTCCCAAGGGTTAGTAAGATGAAGGAAATTTCTATTCTAATAATAAAAATAAGTCTGAAAAATAGTTTCTATTCTTGAGTTCAAACTTTTGAACGTTGATACCCTACTATATCCACTGTCACACATCTTGAAACTTGGGATAGTAGAGGATACCTTGAAATGCTCTTGTCTAAAAACTTTAGTATGAAATAAAAAAAATATATAAGTGGTGAAGAAACAAATGGACACTGGTTTTCTAATTACTTAAGGCAGCATAAAAAAATATAGTAAGGGTGCTTTATTACCTAGTGCTTTAGACCAACTAGTTTGGGAGCCACTGCTAAGCCTTCGGTGTAGCAAGACGGGGATATTACGTCTAAATGTGCGAGCATATTTTGTAATCGGTCGGTTAGTATCTCAAGAAGTATTAACGGTCACATGAAGAATGTGTAAGCAATTCCATCTAAAATATTCACCGACTATAAAGTACTTTGGAAGATGGACAAGAGTATGATAGTTTGAATTGAATTCTCTAAGTGTAGGGATGTCTTTTACACACGTAGGGGTATATGATCGATATTTGGAAGAAAGATAGGGAGGAAGAATAAAGACGATGTTTTATTGAGAGATGATGTGATTTCTAACATCTTTTCATGACCATTAATATAAGGCTCATGGCAACCGAAAAGCTAGTGTAGTTGGAAACTCTTATCTTCAAGTTCTTTCTTTTATAGTTCTTATTTTTGTACGTAACCTTCATCTTTTTTCTTTTATTATAGGATTTTGTGGGTGTAATCCGCTTAAAACCCTCAGGAGACAACACTCCTCATACTCGGGACACCTAGAGATTTAACGGCTAGTTGCACGTGCTCAGTGCAATCATGTTTCCTACGATAGTGTGCTAGTTAGTTTTTATTTTTCTTCTTCTTTCTTTCTCTCTCTCTTGAATAAATAAGTTTGCTCGGAAAGATCAAAATTAAGTTTGGGGGTATTTGTTCAGTCGAAAATATCGTACTTTTGATATGACATTTTCGTTACTTTTCTTAAATATCTAAAAGTGTTTATTATAAATATGACACATATAAGGGTTTATCTGTAAAATTACTATTTTCATATGTTTATATATTATAATTAACATTATGAAGGAAAATGTATGCATATAATATTTATATAATATTTTGATAATTTAAATATGCATATCATATCAAATATCCTTAATCAATATTCTTAAAATATAATATCATATAAAATGGTTAGGATAATATCTCAAAAATACCAAATATTACTAATATTATTCATTGAGATATTGTGCATGAGTTAGCTCAGGTCAGGAGATCGACATATTGAGATGTCGGAATCAAAAATCTGCCGATGAAGTTAAATAAAATCGAAGAATCAATACTGGCAGAGACTCAGAAAAGATATGAAGATTTCAAACATCAAATAAATCTCCATGTGTCACTATGAAGAGGCCCCAGAATTTTGAGACCCTAAATCCTCCATAATACGGCGCTTCCGCGGCCAAAACACTATTATTGCGGCGGATCCGCTGTGTGATTGAGAAGTTAAGGAGTATGATTTTGTTGGTAGGATTTTCATAACAAACCCTAATTCCTGGGATCTATAGTTTCTGGCTTTGGGGCTATATAAAGGACCGAGAGCTAAACTTAGAAATCATCACCTTTTTCACGAAGCAAATCACCGTCAAAGAACAAGTGATTCACGAAAGGTCTACGATTCGACGTGATAAGGCGACGTGAGATTTGACGAAGTATCTACTTCCTACAAGGCAGAGATCGAGAGTAACTTCTTCTTCCTCTTGTAATCTAAACTTATAGGCATTGTACTTATGAAGTTGATTAACAAAGGTAGATCATTAGATTAATTAGTTTGTATTTATTTTCTGTATTTACATTATGATCTCATTCTCTATCCGTTCTTCTATCTCTATTATGCACGAGTAATTCTCCGCTTGATAGGGTTCGTAGGATTAGGGTAGAACAATAGATGAGAAAATACTTTAACTTCTTTTAAATCTTATGAAGTTTATAAATTTTAGCAAAAGAATCGTTAACATCCTTATCGGGCGCGCTACCAATTTATTGCTAGTCTCGACCGCTATTTGAGATCAGATTAATAATTATTTTGTTAAGAGCTAGACATGAATAGAGATCAATGAAAGGACAAGGGTCAATAAAGTGGAAACTCTAGTTTCTTCTAAGAACCCTAATCATCATTCATCACTAGCTATCTAGTTTTAAATCTATCAATAGATAAAAAGAGTAATCTTTATTCGTCATCCACTACTAAATCTGAACGAACCCTATAAGCCTTCTTTTTATATATTCTATATCCGTATTTAAACTAGATCTAAAAATATAAATTCTACATCCGTATTTCGATGTAGATCTAGAAACTATTCTTCACTATTCTCTATTCTCCTTTCTTTTTTCTAATCAATACGTCTAAAGTAAGATTAAAAGATTCCACATATCCCTGAGAACGACCCGTACTCATCTCGGCTAGCTACGCGCGACACCGTTATTGATTGTGATTACTACACACTATAAAATAGAATCAATCAAATACCTCCATTTGATTGATTCTATGTGAAAGTGCAAACTAGTAACCGCAATTAATAACGGTGTCGCGTGTAGTTAGCTGACATGAGTACGGGTCGTCCTCAGGGATTCGTGGAATTTCTAATCTTACTTTAGACGAGTTGAATAGAATAAAAGAATAGGGAGAATAGTTTCTAGATCTACGTTGAAACACGGATGTAGAATTTATAGTTTTAAGATCTAGTTTTAATACGGATATAGAACATATAAGAAGAAGGCTTGTAGGGTTCGTTAGGATTTAGTAGTCATGGATGACTAATAAAGATGACTCCTTTTATCTATTAATAGATTTAAAACTAGATAGATAGTGATGAATGAGGATTAGGGATCTTGGAAGAAACTAGGCTTTCCCCACTATTGACCCTTGTCCTTTCATTGATCTCTATTCATGTCTAGCCCTTAACAAAAAAATTGTTAATCTGATCTCAAATCGCGGTCGAGACTAGCAATAAATTGGTAGCGCACCCGATAAGGATGTTAACGATTTTTTTGCTAAAGTTTATAAACTTCATAAGACTTAAAAGAAGCTAAAATATTTTCCCATCATTGTTCTACCCTAATCCTACGAACTCTATCAAGCGGAGAATTACTCACGCAAGATGGAGATAAAAGAAGAAGAATGGATAGAGAATGAGATCATAATGTAAATACAAAAAATAAATGCCAACTAATTAATCTAATAATCTACCTTTATTAATCAATTTCACAAGTACAATGCCTTCAAGTTTAAATTACAAGAGGAAGAAGAAGTTGCTCTCGATCTCTGCCTTGTAGGAAGTAGATGCTCAGTCGAATCTCACGTCGTCTTATTACGTCGAATCGCGGACCTGTCGTGGATCACTCTTTCTTTGACGGTGATTAGCTTCATGTAAAAGGTTGATGATTTCTAAGTTTAGCCCTCGGTCCTTTATATAGCCCCAAAACCAGAAACTATAGATCGTAGGAATTAGGGTTTGTTGTGAAAATCCTACCAACAAAATCCCACTCCTTAACTCCTCAATCACACCGCGGATCCGCCGCAATATTAGTGTTTTGGCCGCGGAAGCGCCGCATCATGGAGGATTTAGGGTCTCAAAATTCTTGGGCCTCTTCATAGTGAGACATGGAGATTTATTTGATGTCTGGAATCTTCATATTTTTTTCGAGTCTCTGCCAGTATTGATTCTTCGATTTTATTTAATTTCATCGACAGATTTTTAATTCCCAACATCTCGATATCTCGATCTCCTGACCTGAGCCAACTAATACACAATATCTCAATGAATTATGTTGGTAATATTTGGTATTTTTGAGATATTATCCTAACCATTTTATATGATATTATATTTTAAGAATATTGATTAAGGATATTTGATATGATATGCATATTTAAGTTATCAAAATATTATATAAATATTATATGCATACATTTTCTTTCATAATGTTAATTATAATATATAAACATTTGGTAAATAGTATTTTTACAGATAAACCCTCATATGTGTCATATTTGTAACAATCACCTTTAGATAATTAAGAAAAGTAAGGAAACTGTCATATCAAACGTGCGATATTTTCGACTGAACAACCATAAACCGCAGTGACCGTCTGCTTCTATCCATTATTGGTAGAAATCATGACCGAAATTGAGAACCGCCCAACGAACTCATCAATAACCTTCACCATCTCCTCCTTAATCCCCATAATAATGCCACCTTTGGCTCTATCCGCCGGTAAAATCTTCCAGCTTAAGAACTTGCCATTACCTAAATTGGTAAAGGTTCTCCTTCATGGGTCATGTAATTTGGTTGTCTCTAAGCAAATAATACATGCACTGTTTACTGCCGTAAACCAGACTGGAGACAAAGGAACAACTTGCCTAAATTTGGGGGCAGATGCATAGGTATGATTCATCCACCTCTCCGAAAATGCTAAGTTGATTTATAACGCCGTATATCAGAGGTTTTGATGAATGCGACCGATGTAGCCGACTTTCAGATTCCCTCTTACGGCTGAGAGGTTTATTAATTGTGGGGACACATTTTTCTTGCAGGCGTAATCTCTTGCAGTTAATTACGTTATCGCGGACGATAACAAATTTCTGCACTCCTGGTTACTTCTTCATGTGTCTTGTTTTGGTTTCTATTTATTTTGGGTTGTCCTTGGATTGTATACGGAGACTAATTTATGTCGTCGTCCGTAGGACGCAGATTAGTCTAAATCCATATATATTTTAGATTTGGGTCAAGCATTTGCTAGACGGGGTCCACTTTGGTATTTTGATTTGCCAACGGGAGTGAACTTAGGTCATATTTCTCATATTTTTGAGGTCCATGGGTTCACATGCTTGCATAAACCTTATCTAAGGATCGCTAGTCTTATTTGAGAAATAAGATCAAGTTAGATGACTTTTGGGTCAAGCATTTGCTTCACGGGGTCTACGTTGGTGTTTTTATTTGCCAACGTGGTGAACTTAGGACGCATTTCTCACATTTGTGAGATTCATTGGTTCACAAGATACTTGGGATTTACCTAAGGGTTATTAGTTTTATTTGAGATTAAAATCAACTTAGATGGTTTGGTCATATCTTGAGAACATGTTCTTGATTGACCATTTAATCACATATGAAGTATAGGCTTCCATACTTAGTTTATTTACCAAGTCTTCAAGCCTTTGCTTGATATCATACGCGCTTGCGCACTTGAGATGCACATGGAATCATCCTACTTGCATGGCACATGGTGCGCATGCCTTTGCATAGCGCGCAATGGGACATGACTTTGAAGTTGGCACTTATGCCTAGTGCTTGTGCACGTGTTTTGCACATGTGCGCAGCACAGTTTTTTTTTTGGGTGTGCTCCAGGTATTGGAGCACATATTTTGCATGCGGTACGCACATCTTCATGGAGTGTGCTCCTGATATTGGATAATGTGTTTAGCACGTGGCACAACGCATGGTGCACATCAATTTTGAGAAAGATGTTTGTCTTTCGAGAAAACTTGGATTTCAATGAAGTCAAAACGTTTGTTTATGAAATTTTGGTTGCGCTTTCTCTCTCGGTGCGCGCACCTATATGTGATGCGCCCTGATTTTAGGTCAAACCATAGTTTTATGAAAGTTATATTTTTTCAAGAAAAATGCATTATCTTCAATGAAGCCTATACTTCGGTTCTTAGACTTTTGTCCATATTTATGAAGCCTATGCTTCGATTTTATATGTTTTAAGACATATTTTAATGGGTGCTTTATTCCTAAAATCATGGATTTTAGGATCAATCCCTTTCATGAAAGCCTACGCTTTCGTAGAGAAGGTATAAACCCTAAGGTCTTTTGATCTTACATATGATGAGTGGAAACCCTAAGAAATCTTATACTTCTAAAAGAAGAGACTTTTCTCTTATTATTATTTTTACCTAATTGGGACTAGGGTTTCTTTAAGAAGATGTCAAGGCGGCATTGAGAACTCTTTCTCGGTTGATGAAGAAGAGGGAGATCCAAGATTTATTAAGATAGATTCAATATTCTAAGATTGATTTTTAAGATGGATATTTTTTTCATCAGGGGCTCTTATTTATAGGAGGGAAGTAGTTAGGGTTTGTTCCTAACTACATGATTTGAATTGATTCATATCAATTCAGGGTGTGTTAGGAATATGTATTCCTTACATGCCATTATTGTATATTATAGTGGATGCTTGGACATATATATAGAAGACTTTCTTACTTGATGTGATAATATGATATCTAGATTCACTTTATCTTAACCTGTGCACTTGTTTTAGTTTACTATCTCATTGATACATATTGATAAAACCCTTAGGATGTTGGCTTGACTACCAGGACTATGATGCAGATCATACTAGTGGGGCTTGGGTAGTCCACAAGCATATTCTTTTACAGTTTCTAGTCGAGAGAGTATCGAGACAGGGCATCGATATTCCATAGTAGACTAGTGTGTACGTTTCTTGACCCTGTATGGGGTGATGGTTGATCCCATAACTATTGGTGTTTGACATCAAAGATTGTACATAGGTGCTCATTGGAGAATGAATACGCCGAATAAGACTCGCCGAGAACTCCTAGATGGTACATACCTAACGTCAGGTAGCAGTTCTCTGGTGACACTTATATAAGTTAGTCTGTAGACCCGAGATCGTCATAGTGTCTTGTATGGTTCCCACTGTGCTTTGATTTCCTCCCTACCACGGCTGAAATGAGTCATGCAAACATGTGGTTTTTGGGTACAATCCTGAGTCACATAGAGGCAGTGAGAGATAGGAGGGGTTTCGTCTCTCCCGGTATTGGGAGTTGATGTTGCGCTATGCTCGATTGGCTATAACAACAAGTCCCTGGTCAGGGCTGATGAGATTTACTGATAAGTGTTATTAGTAGTTTCTCGAAAGGTTATAGACCACATATTGGCATGACTTATCGAGTTATTAGGTTCTGACGATTCCACCCCGCAGACTCAATATGCGACATATCAGACGAAGAGACCGGACTGTATGGTAAGTGTTGCTTATAGGCTCTATAGGAGTTTGGACAAGTTTTCTTGTTGATCTTCTATTCGTTCAATATCTGGGTAGTCTTTACGTCCAGTTAGTACCACCGACGGGTTTTGGGTATCCGATGTGTTTATTACCTACTGCTGGCGTATTAACGATTGTTTAGAGTCCCATATAGAGGTTTCCTAGTTCAAGCGAAATGATATAGGGCATGAATGGAGATATGTGCGGAGGCTTGATTAAATACATGTATATGATACCGTATTCTAATCCAGCATTTTTGATATCGGCCGGTGATTGATCATTAATTTCGATGTCGTATATATAAGATGTTTCACAACCAAAGAAATTTATACCTCAATCAATTAACGGTGTCGATGTAGCGCGTTAGTGAATACGGATCGTCCTCAGGGAAAGTGTGATTCGATCGTAATTGATTTAGATGAATTGAAAATTTAAAGAGAAAAGAAAAGAGAATTCAATTCGAGATTTATAAAAGTGAATTTCAAGAATTATCTAAATCTAGATCTAATATCAAGAAAACTCAAAATCAAGAATCAAGAATTGATGATATCCAAATCGAATTAATAATCAAGATTTGTAGTGAGGCTCGTAGGAATCGATCGAATCTATAGAAGTGATGAAAACTTGTGATTACGTTTTCTTATCCATTAATGATTTGATGCTAAATCAATGACGATCAATGAGGTTTAAGGATCTTTTGAAGGAACTAGGGTTTCTTCATCTCTCCCTTTGTACTTTCATTGATTATCATTCAAGTGCTAGCCTCTAGTAAATTGAATCACCGATCGTTGATCTCTAATTAAGAGCGAAAACATTCAAGAAAGCATCTCACTCGAAACTGGATTGTCGATGATTCAATTTACAAGAGTTTACAAAATTTATAGGAATTAAGAATCGTTTCAAGATTGTAATCATCATCTTCTATCTATTCTCTCGACTCTTCCACGAGCAGAGTTTTTACTCAAGCATCATAACCAAGAAATCAATCAAGAATCGAGATCTAATCATAATGCTCAAATATAAAGGTAAGCAAGATAAAGAAATTTCACCTTTTATTATTCAACAATTTTGTTACAATTCGCTCAAGATTTATAAGATTTGAGGAGAGAACTCGATCGTCGATTTAGCTCCGCACTGTCTTCGTGAGTCGCGGATCTTCTTGAATCACTTGCTCGGTTGAAGATCGGCGTTGCTTCTAAAAGATTGAAGGTTTCTTGCTTGATTTGTACTCGGAGATCTTGAATTTGGCTTTTGGTGATTGGATTAGGGTTTGGGTGCACAAGTTGTGTCACTCAACTTGTGGGATTTGTGGCTCAATTTTCAACAACCTTTTAGAAGAAGCCTTGGGGTCCTTTTTATAGCCTTGATTAGGATTAGCTTCCTTTAGAAGCTAGGTTAGATTAGCTTCATTTGCAAGCTTGGTAGTTAGGTAGAAGGTTCTAGAGTTAGTTAGTTAGCTAGCTTCCTTTAGAAGCTTGGAGGTTAGGAAGAAGCTTCTAGGTTTAGGTAGTTATGTGGCTTGCTTGAAAAGCTTGGATGTGTTTAGCTTGTACAAAAAGCTTTGCTGTTCGGACAGAAGCTTCTGGAGATCTCTGGAATTTACATTGGCTTGAAGAAGTGTGGGCCTTGAAAGGTGAAACCTGAAGTGATGAACTGCCGACGTCATCCTGATGTGGCCGCGGATCCGCCGCAAATAGGGCTTTACGGCCGCGGATCCGCGGCCCTTTAGGTGCCTGGTTGCTTGAAACTTCCATGGTGTGTTGGTGCTAATACATGGGCCTTTATCTGATATCTGGAATCTTATAATTCTCTCTAGTTCACTACCAGATCTCAGGTCTTAGACTTGGGGTATTTTTTATCAGCACTTTTGACAGTTTCGGCTCTTTTCCTGGAATTTCCTACACACATTTTCGAGACAAGTGTTGCGCTATACAAAGATGATACGTGTAATGATAAATACTCAATTTCCCTCAAAGTGCCGGTTATAAAGTATAACACATGTTATTTGGTATTTTACAGATGTTTTTCTAATATGTGCTATATTCATTCCGAACACCTTTAGATGAGTGCAAATGGCAGGGAAATTGATGTGTTAAAAATGCCATATTTTCGACTGATCAGCCGGGTTATATATGATATAACCGGATTATTTAATCAAGTGTTGATTTAATAATTTGATATACATATATATATTTGATATTATCCGGGTTATATATGATATAACCGTATTATTGAATCAAGTGTTGATTTAATAATTTGATATATATATATATATATACATATATATATACATATAAACAAACTAATATTAAGCTCACTTAAGATTTTCTTTTCTTAATATATATATATATATATATATATATATATATATTATCATGGTTGATGATACATAGAACTAGGATGTGTGAGAATCATATTTGAGAAAAAAGATAATAACAAAGATTTATGAATAAAAGGAAAAGAAGAATTATTCATGGTTTTTGATGCTTAGAGAAGAATGGAGAAGCCATGACTCATCTTCTTAATTTGTTTTATATATAGATATTTATTATAATCATTTATCTCGTCTTATCTCATGGTTCACACTCTCACTTCCAAGTCCATCTTCTTCATCTCCTCTCTAGTTATTTTCTAGGGTTGAAAAAAAGAAAAAGAAAGCAAGATTATTTGTCGGCAATATTCCTACTTCATCAACCTACACTACTCTAGAAAATTAGTTTAGGTTGTTAACTTCACTAATATCTTGATTAGTGAAGTGTGAGCTTGAGTGTGAGTTGCCTCAAGGTGGATCATTTTTGACGACGAAGACTACAAGTAAGCTCGTTCCATTTTTCAAGTGGAATCAAAGAAGAGTTTTAGGGATTACTACTTAGAGTTTTAGAAGTGAAGGACTAGACTACAAAGGTTGTAGACTCTTTTCACTTAGTTTATAACTTATTTGCTTAACTTTGAAATCCTAATTCTTTAGTTCGATTCTATTTTAGTATACTTAACCTTCTAGATTTTTAAAATTGCATACTTGATGCTAATAGAACCTTAGTAGAGGTGCTAAGACATACTTTTAGGGTCCACTCGCACCGTTGGATTGTTGATCCCTGGATCTATTTCTTAAGATAGTTAACAAGGACGATTTTCTTCCAAAGGAGCAGCGGCTCTAACAGGAGTGCATGTCTCAGATGTGCACTTGCACACCGTGTTTTGTACGTGTAGCTCAGTGCTTGTGCATGTGGACGTATCGCGCGTGCTTTGCATGTAGCGCAAATTCAGGTGTGCATCAGAAGCTTGAGCTTCAAGCTCCAATGTAGCTTATGCTACAAGAAAGGGGTGTGCCCTAATTGGGTGAGAACAGGAACTAGTCTTCATGATGACCTCCTTAACCATCTTATGTTTACTTAGTCACCTTATCCCCGTACGATCCAAAAAAGACAATCCATAAAAAAACACTATACGTTAAAGCCACCAAGGCCCAGCAGAGTACACAAGTACACTGATCACTTGTGTCCCCCCTCGCCTATAATGTGCATAGGGACAGATTTATCACACCTAGCAGACTGGAGACTCCTAATACACCTTAGATTGTAAGATGTTTATTATAAATTATCTCCTAAAGGTATACCCGAGTCCTTAACTATTTGAATTAAGCTAGCATATGAAAAAAACCCAAAACAAAAGAAAAAAGACCTCCTTCTTCTTCTTCCTCCTCTAGCTCAAAGTCTCCATTAATGGAAACACCTCTAACCTCCATCCAAATCTATGGATGCAAGAGACAAAGTGATCACAAACATTCTCTACAACACCTTGGACACGTCAGCTAGCACACTTCGTGACCGAGTTGCTTCGGATGAAGCGGGAGCCCGTAAAAAGACTCGTAGATATGGTTCCCTTTTCCGACGAGAAGATCAAGACCAGAGATGCCGCGAGGAGCTTGGGATGGTGGCCAAAGACCGAAGGACACGGATCGATCGGTATAGCATTCTATCCCTTCTCTAGATAGCTAGTTGTAGGTTAATGGTTCGATCCGGGAAAAAGTATATGATAGCGCCAGTTTCAAGTTAAGAAAAAGTTTTTGTTTCCGCATTTTGGCCTCGGAAAGACGGCCGGGGAGCTACCGTAGACTTACATGGTATCAGAGCCACGCCATTAACCTTTTCTAGCTTGCTCTAACGTGTTTAGAATTTCGATCGAACAAAAATTCCAAAAACCACAATTTCAAAATGCAGTTTCTGTCGATTTTCATTTGTGCTCGAAAAATTATTTGGTATGTTATAGAAATACGTGCAGGGTTTTCAGAGAACACTGCAAAAATTTGGTACCATGATCATACTGTAGCGCCGCGGAACCGCGGCCATAACCCTATTTTGGCCGCGGTTCCGCCGCTGAATAGTAGCCTCACTGCACCAAATTTCTACAGTAGTTCTCTGACTTGAAAAAGAGGTTTCTGGAATATTTTGTTTGGGCCAAGATTATTTTGAGTGCTGCAGTTGTGCTTGGGGCCCACTTCGGGAGATTTTGTCGATCGAAAATTTTAAAATGTTAGTTCACAGTATTTACATTATATCTGCGACCGTGAATGTCATTTGATCGGTAAATCCTGTCTAATTGCTATAGCCTTTTTAGACGGATTTGCGAACGTGACATTCACGTTGATATTCTGTGTTGTGCTGTGATGTTGCGGATTTGTCGTGGTGGATATCCTGGATGTAATGGTAGTACAGTTTGGTTATATATGTACATTTGATATTGCGGGGCGAGCGTCCGACATGTGGACTGCCGTCACTGCCTGTTTGTGTATTATTCTTTTGGGGCACGACCGGGCTGAGGTCGATGTACCCGTTGTATATATTTTACTTTCTGTACTACGATTACCCCGTGGAGGGGTGCACGGATAGCCGGGTTCTAGAGGGCAATAGGCCCGCATCTCATGGCTTTGAGACGGATGGGGCTTCACTCTAGAATTGGCGGGCTATTCGCCGCACTCGTAGGGGGTACAGGTTGACCCAAGGAGGGGTGCTCAAGTTACCGGATTCCGTGAAGTGCTGGGTGGTTCATTCACGTTGTTGAAAGGGGCTGCCTCGCTTCAGGTTTTGGCGGGTAACTTGCCGCGCCCGTAGGGGTCTAAGATTTCATTGCACAGGCTATCCACACGACCAGGGGAACGTCGGGTTTCAGTAGCGGCTCTATGAAACCCGGGGATCCCAGATTATCTGTATTGTTCTGTGATGCTTATTACATTTCTGTGATATTGCATTTTTATCACGGCTTGAGCGATTATTATATATTGATATATATATTAGTAGATGTTGTATATGTTTTACACCCGCGCTAGTCCAGTCCCCGCTCTGTCGTTAGTTAAGTAACCTAACGGGTGATGACGGGACCCAGTGGCGAATGCGGATGGTATATACGTACATCATATTTTCGTTCTTTTATGGTGTGATCAATTGATGGGACTGCGTTGATTCGGATCAATGAAAGCTAAACAAACCTGTTTGATGTTGTTGGAACATTTTTCAAAAAGCTGTTATTGTAAGGACGTTCTCTTTTGTTTTGCACAGTGGTATTCGGTTATGAATATCCAGCACCTCAGTCGACGAGGCAAAGGCCGAGATCCCTTCACCGGGAGTGACCCCTTGGACAGAAGTTTGCGTCAGGGTAATAACTTCACTATAGCCAATTACTTTTTGCTTTGCATCGTGGTATTCAGTTGGAATATCCTGCACCTCATTCTACGGGGAAAGTGCCGAGATCCCTTCACCGGGAGTGACCTCTTTAGCAAAGGTTTTCGTCACTATATTTTTATAAAAAGCTATCCGGTTCCTTCAACGATATCAAGTTCATTACGTTAAAGGTTTTTCGCCAAAAACCATTCGTAGCCCTCCGTCATTTCAGAAAGATAGCACTTAGTATTCATGCTATATATGTTGGCCTTCGTCAAAGCATGGTGTATGGTAGCTATTTGTTACTTTTCTGCTGCATAGATAGATGCGTTGGTTTGGGACAGTCGTACTACCATTTTGGCCTTCGTCAAGGGTATGTATGGGTGGGTTCAAATTAACCTGGATAATGACGGGTAGAACTTGACATGTGACTTATGATATGTTAGCCTTCGTCAAGGTCATAAGAGCATGGGGTAAAAATCACATCGGGAGTTTCTAAACAAACTGAAACTTGCCAGATATGCGCATACCTTCTGGAGTGTGATAACGTGAGTGGATTCCATCACGTTATCATGCGATGATAGTTGGATCCCGATTCCCACTGATGAGTTGGTATACTCCTCGGGTGATCCCGACTAATTCTTCTTTCAGGTTTGGAGGAGAATTTGAGCTTACAGTGGGAGGTTTCCTGATTAGATAAAGTGATAACTATTCTGATCTAGGTTAGAGTGCACGCTGAGTGTTTCTTTTCTCTCTCTCTTTGGCAGCGACCATGTCCCGACCCTTGACTATGACTCAGTGACCAAGTTAACCGAACCTTCTTAAACACTGGCTTTTGGATTGTCTAAATTGCAAACCCCATTGCCACTCCTACTTTTACCCTTTTCTCCAGAACACCCTGTATTACTACGAACATCCTCATCTATTGGATAAAACCATCGTATGGTTATATACGAACTCGAAGGAACTTGTTCCAGATTCGAGGATGGTTCCGGTTCTGGAGGAAACGAATAGGACTATTCAGTTGTCTTTTCCTTTTACATTCTCTCAAGTTGCGAGTGCTCCTTGGATTAGGACGGTACACCTATTATGCTAATTGTATAGTCTTCTTCCAAACCATAGGCAGGTGCCGAACGGTGGGGAATGCAAAAAACCAATTAGCCGAATGATGGTGTACAGAAAGTAATAAGTTAAGACAAATAAAGGGATTAGTAAGAGGGCAAAGTAAACTGCGACTGCTATTCACGACCAAACCAAGTATTTCATCGCCAATCCTACATCACCTTTATATTTCTCCAGAACACTCCGTATCACTACGAAGATCTACAGTTACTTGGATACTCCATCGTATGGTTATATACGAACTCGAAGGAACTTGTTCCAGTTCGGGGATGGATTCTGGTTCAGGAGAAATAGGAATAAGGTTTATTCAGTTGTCTTTTATCTTTACCTTCTCTCGGGTTGCGAGGGCTCCTAGTATTAGGACAGTACACCCATTATGCTTATTGGATAGTCTTCTTTCAAACCATAGGCTGGTGCCGAACGGTAGGGAAGGAAGAAAACCATTTGGCCTAAAGGGGTGTACAGAAGGTAATGACTAAAGACATATAAAGGGATTTGGAGAGATGGCAAAGATATATACGGTTACAGTTGTGAATCTGAAAATGGAAGAGGCATTACTAGGAATACCCGGATACCCCTTCGAAACATTTACATATTTCAGTTTCGCTGTGTATTGTTAAAAGAAAACTGATTTCCCAATTAGCCCTTACTCCAGGGTATGTATTTACCAGGTCTGATTCTCACATCTGTATGGTTTTACAGATGATGAGTGAGAGCAAGTTATTGGGAATTGGGTGATCATCCTCATTATATCGGGATTCATTGTAATTGGTGATATTTGAGGAAATCGCCTGGGTTGTTTGCCGAACGGCAAATATTTGGTTTTGAATATCCGTTGTTATGCACCAATTTCAAATTGATATATCTATACGTTTATTTTTATAAAGTGAGATATAACTTTTTGAAATTATGTCTATGATATTTACCTATATCAGTGGATGGTTAGGTAAGGAGTATTAAACAGCGGTGTAATTCTTCTTAACCATAAGTACAGTTTTCAACCTACGACACACAGGGAATGAGTTATTAGACTCAGGGGACTTATACAGAGTATTGTATGTTGTCCAATATCCATAAGGACAGAGGGGTTGGTACTCGTACAATATTCTGTTTACTTGTGACTTCTCTAGTTCTTAGACAGGTGTTTCGTAGAAACACAAGGTCCATGTTTTGAGAAGTTATAGGTATAAGAGTAAAGTAGAGAACCAAATGTTGCAAGTATCAGGACTCTTCAAGGTGATCGAAGATGTAGATACATGTGTATAGTATTCAGTTAATAGTAATGGTTTTGAGAAACTTGTTTCTCTTTCAGGTTACTCATACCTGGATGCATTCCTAAGTTGAGTAATGTTAATCGGCTTCCTTCCATTTAGTTGACATGCAATGGAGACAGCTGCATGATTTGAATCTGGTTCCAATTAAATCAGTGCCTCTGTTTCTATATTGGATATAGAACGGTTCATATCTTAACGATGTTAAGGTACGGGGAGTTGTCCAGCTTATGCTTAAAACCAGACTCTGGATAACTCAAGGCACGTTTCTGTAATGGTTGTTTGTGGGTTGACCCTGGCTATGACGAGGGTTGACTTTCTACCATCTGGAAGATCAATAGTGATATTGTTCTTGACTCGCCACAGTTATAATAAAAATGGATTTTTTCAGAAAACAGTAGTGGGAGTATGGTAGAACTGGAAGTGATTCCAGAAACGCAAACGACTACTGAAAATTTGATAAGAAACTAAAGATTCAATCTGGTTTGACATTCCATTGGCCACTCCGCAGATATGGTGGGTAACCTCAGGCACTCGAGAGGTACTTCGGTATGCTCAAAGACGGTGATAGGGAGGTTCATGTTTACTTAGAATTGCCATTGCTGTTGTTCCAGACTATGAGACCCGGCAAGAGGATGAGTATAGCGTCGTTCTGAACTGGCTTTAGAAGCGCACGTGTATATGACTCTGCCAGAGGGTTGTCGTAGTCAGTGAGAGCAGCGGAAGCATAGTGCACAAGTAGCTTATGTCTATTTATGGACTAAAGCAGATATAGCGGAGATAGATCATCTATTTCGGATGTGACAGTCATAGGTTTGACTTCATCAGAATAGGGGATGGATCTGTTAAGAAGGTAGTAGGGTGTGATGTCCTGGTATTTGGATGACATACACAGAGTAGAAAGTGAAATTCCTATACTACGATCGGTTATACTTTGGTTGTCACACAGTGGTTTCTCTACATAGGACTTGGATATTATATCAGACATTCTGGTTACTAGATCTATGGTTTTAGATCTAGATTTGGGAAGTGTCCAAATCAGGGTACTTAGACAGCATTCTAAAGGTATTTAGAATAGACGACTCCTGGCACGGTAGTGTACCTACAGGTGATGGAGTCACCCTCTCTAAAGGTGTCTTACAGACTAAAGGGGAGAGGGATGTGCATGATTGGCAGATCACTTGCTTAGTCAATTGAGTCAATCATGAGATGTCAAGTACCACACCAGATGTTTTTGCACTAGATGCAATAAGTTGATATTGATCTAACCCTGGAGAAACATTCGGAAGCAATTTTAGAACATAAGTGGATGTTCTAGGGATATGATAACAACAGCCTCTTTCCGGGGACCGTTATCATTCCAGGCTTCCAAGGTGATCTGGATGGCAGAGTGACTGTCAGAGTTATAGTTTTCCCTCTGACGATGGGCAGTATTTTGGACAGTGGTCCAGGCGGATACTGAGGGAGGTGTGGAGCAGGATACTGATTAAGTTCAGTTGACGATACAGTCTAAGATGTTTGGATTTGGATTTCATTGATGAACTAGGTCCCATCAGATATCCAGACATATTCTAAGACAGGTATTGCTAATTTCGGGAGATGGTTTTCTCCGCGAACTTGAGATAAAGAGAGACATAGAAAGAAACATCAGGGCGGATCCACTCACTGAGGCTATTCCTCGAACGCAATAGTTTCACAAACGGGCTTTGTGAGACTGATTAGTAGAGGAGTTGGGTGTTCGGTATCACACGGGCTATGAGTATGCGACATCGCAATAATTAGCCTTGAGTGCAAGTGGGAGATTGTTGGATATAGTGCCCTCAGAGTCAATTATTGGATCAGCAGGGGTTCGTCTCTCCCGGTATTGGGGGTGAGGTCACGCTGTGTCTAGGAGAGCCATTACACGAAGTCCTTGGCCAAGGCAGGAGATTTACTGGTAGGTATTCCAGAAGTATCTCAGGGTGTTCTGGGCTACACTCCGACACGACTTGTACCGCTTTTGGGGGTCTGACTTTTACCAACCCCCTAGGCCCACCATGCGATGCTCATAGAAGAACGGATCGGACTGTACGGATATTGTCACTGACAGGCTCAGTAGGGTGTCAGGATGAGTTCCCTCATCGACCTCCCTTTTGGTCAATACCTGGTAGCTCGTTACGTACGGCTAATACCTCTGACGTGCTAGTGGTTAAATCCACAGCCAAATTATTGACGAGTCTTTAGAGTCCCCCATAAACAGTTTCTCAAGGTTCGGGCAAAACGTTGTAGAGGCCGTATGATATATGGCAGGGTTCGATCTTATACGTACGGTATTGCATGGATCATGATCAGACGGATCATACAAGTGGGCTTTTGTTTAAGCCGGATCCTAGTATTAGATTTGTTGGATTACTTTAGTCTCATCGCATTCGCATTCAGTCGGAATGCGGATGCAGGTATGTATATACAGGTGAGGGGTATCCTTGTGCTCCGTCACGAGTTTACTTTAGATATTGCCGTATCTTTTTGTTGTGGCAAACATTTGGATTAATGTTTGCATTTGGAAATAATGAGCTAGAATTCATCATAAGATGCATTAAATGTGACATAGACACATATAGTGACTCATGGTCTCTTTTTTGTGGAAAATGTCATATTTAGTGATTGATTAGTGGATGAAATGAGAGGAGGAGAGAGGAAGGGCAGCCATGTGATGGTTGTGAGCTCTCATATTATTCCTCTCTCACTTTCATTTTATCATAGAACAACAAAAGAAAAAAGACCTCCTTCTTCTTCTTCCTCCTCTAGCTCAAAGTCTCCATTAATGGCAACACCTCTAACCACCATCCAAATCCATGGATGCAAGAGACAAAGTGATCACAAACATTTTCTACAACACCTTGGACACGTCGGCTAGCACACTTCGTGCCCGAGTTGCTTCGGATGAAACGAGAGCCCGTAAAAAGACTCGTAGATGTGGTGCCCTTTTCCGACGAGGAGATCGAGACCGGAGATGCCGCGAGGAGCTTGGGATGGTGGCCAAAGACCGAAGGACACAGATCGATCGGTATAGCAATCTATCCCTTCTCTAGATAGCTAGTTGTAGGTTAATGGTTCGATCCGGGAAAAAGTATACGATAGCGCCAGTTTCAAGTTAAGAAAAAGTTTTTGTTTCCGCATTTTGGCCTCGGAAAGACGGCCGGGGCGCTACCGTAGACTTACAACTTGTAGACTACCCTTGGCCCCATTAATATGATCTCCATCATTGTCCTAGTAGTCAAGTACACATCCTAAGGGCTTTGTCAACATGTGAGAGCAAGACAGCATTACCTATACAAGTTAACATGTTAAGACAAAGACCAACCAGAAAGCATACTATCATATCGAGCAAGAAAATCCTTCATATATATGTCCAAGCCTCAACTACAATATACATCCCATATACAGTAATGGCCTCTAGGACATATATATAACTAATATCCTAAACATTCAAATGGATATTTATTCTACCACAGCGAACAACAAAAGGTGTTTGTTGCTCAACATGCCACCTTTTTAGAAAAGGAATTTCTTGCAAAAGAAATTAGTGGCGAAAGGTAGAGCTGGAAGAAGTTCCAGCAGCGTAAACTGCAACTGAAGATTTAGTGGAACCAGAGTATTCGATAGCTCCTAACGAATCTCTGCCTCTCCGCCGATCTAGTAGGGTTCCTCATCCACCAGAGAGATACTGCGGTTTTCTCATTGATGGTGGGAACGAGGATTGCATCATGGAGGATGCTGACCCAACTAGCTTCGAGCAGGCCATCACGAGTGGGGACTCTGTGAAACGACTAGATGCAATGTGGTCCGAAATGGAATCCATGTACACCAACAAAGTATGGACTTTGGAAGATGCTCCTGGAGGGATAAAACCCATTGGGAGCAAGTGGATCTTCAAGAAAAAAACTTGGTGTAGATAGGAAACTGGAGACTTTCAAAGCTAGACTTGTTGCAAAGGGTTTTCGTCAACGACCAGGTGTGGATTATAACGAAACCTTTTCTCCAGTGGCTATGCTTAAATCCATCCGGATCATGCTTGCCATCGCTGCATACCATGACTATGAAATCTGGTAAATGGATGTTAAGACCGCCTTTCTAAATGGTGATTTGGAAGAGTGTATGTACATGACTCAGCCAGAGGGCTTCGTAGATAGTGGGAGCAGTGGAAAGGTGTGCAAGCTACTTAAATCCATCTACGAGTTAAAGCAAGCATCGCGGAGCTGGAACATCTGTTTTGATGTCGTTATCAAAGAGTTTGATTTCGTCAAAAATGTAGATAAACCTTGTATATACAAAAGGGTGGCAGAGAGTAAGGTTGTCTTCCTCGTATTGTACGTGGATGACATACTCTTGATAGGAAATGATATTCATATGCTGCAATCGGTCAAGCTCTTCTTATCACATAGATTCTCAATGAAAGATCTAAGTGATGCCTCCTACATCTTGGGGATTAAGATCTATAGAGATAGATCTAAACGGATACTGGGATTGTCCCAATCCAGGTACATTGACACCATACTAAAGAGGTTTAGTATGGAAGAATCCAAGCGTGGATTTTTACCCACGATCTCAGGACTCACTCTCTCCATAAAGATGTCTCCCAAGACTGATTTGGAAAGAGCTCGCATGCAAGGGATACCCTATGCTTCGGCAGTATGCTCTATCATGTACGCGATGCTATGTACCAGACCCGATGTAGTATACTCACTAAGTGTAGTGAGCAGGTATCAAGCAGATCCTGGAGAGAGTCACTGGACAGCTGTGAAGAGCATTCTCAAGTACTTGAGAAGGACTAAAGAGATACTCTTGGTGTATGGTAACGGAGAACTCCAAGTGGAGTCCTTTACCAATTCGAGCTTCCAGAGTGATAAGGATGACTCTAAGTCGCACTCGAGATTTGTCTTTACCCTCAATTGAGGGGCGGTATGCTGGAAGAGTTCTAAGAAGGAAACCGTGGCAGACTCGACGATGGATGCTGAATACATCGTTGCCAACGATGCTTCCAAAGAGGCTGTCTGGATGAAGAAGTTCATAACTGAACTTGAAGTGGTTCCATCCATTGAGTATCCAATACCTTTATATTGTGATAACAATGGAGAGTGGCTTTGGCCAAGGAACCCAGATCCCATCAGCGATCCAGGCATATTCTGAGACGGTATCACCTGATCCGGGAGATAGTTGATCGCCGAGAGATCGAGGTCAGGAGAGTTGACACGAAGAATAACACAGCGGATCCACTCATGAAGGTCATTCCCTAGATACAGTTCGAGAGACTCTTCGGGATGCTGGGTATGCGATACTACGGCAGCTAGCCCTGGTGCAAGTGGGAGATTGTTAGTTGTATGTATGCCCTAGAGGCCATTATTGTACAAGTGATGTATATTATATTGGATGCTTGGACATATAGAGAGAGGACTTTCTTGCTCAACATGATAGTATGCTATCTGGTTACTCTTTATCTTAACATGTATACTTGTCTCTTGATACTATCTTATGGTTACATGTTGGTAAAGCCCTTAGGATGTATACTTGAATACCAGGATTATGATGCAGATCATACTAGTGGGGCCATGGTAGTCCATAAGTTCATCCTTTAATGTTCCTAGTCGTGGGTGTATCGAGACAAAGCATCGATATACCAGAGTAGACTAGTGTATACGCTTCTCGGCCCATGTGATGGGCGATGGATGATCCCATATCCATTGGTGTTTGACATCAGAGATGGTATACGGGTGCTCAGTGGAGACTGGATACACTAGAAGGACTCCCCGAGAACTCCTAGATGGTATTATATCTTACGTCAGATAGCAGTTCTCAGGTGACACTGGTACAGGTTAGCCTGTAGACCCGAGATTGTCATAGAGACTTGTGTGATTCCTATTGTACTTTGATTTCCACCTTACCACGTTCAAGAGGACGTGCAAAACGGTGGTCTTTAGGTACAGTCCCGAGTCATATGGAGGCAATGAGCGATAGGAGGGGTTTCGTCTCTCCCGGTATTGGGGGTTGATGTTGCGCTGTGCTCGATTGGCCATAACAGGGAAGTCCCTGGCCAGGGCTGATTTAGAGATTTACGGGTAAGTGTTATCAGTAGTTTCTCGACCCGTTATGAGCCTCATATCGGCATGACTTATCGGTTATTGGGGTCTGACGTTTACCACCCCTAGACTGGATATGCGACATATCAGACGAGGAGACCGGACTGTACGGTAGTGTTACTGACATGCTTTACAGAAGCTAGAACGGGCTTGCTTGTTGATATTCTTATCGCTCAATACCCGGGTAGCCGTTACGTCCATCTAGTACCACTGACGGCTTGTGGGTGCTTGATGTGATCATTACCTACTGCCGGCGTATTGACGAGTCTTTAGAGTCCTAAATAGAGGTTTTACTGACTCAGGCAAAATGAAGTAGAAGCACATAAGTGATATGTGGAACCGAGAATAATGCGAGTATGTGATACCGTATTCTATTCTTGCGATTTTTGTATTGGACGGTTATATGTTATATATCCGGGTTATCGAATCAAGAGTTGATTCGATAAGTTGGTATATTTAATATTAGTCGGTTATACGTGATATTGCCATATTATTAAATCAAGTGTTGATTTGATAATTTAGTGTATAATTGTATATTTGATATACTAATTTACATTAACTAATATTAGCTCACTTAAGTATTTATTATTCTCACATGTGCACACTTAATATATATGTGATATATATTAATTGTGTTTTATTTTGTATCATGGTTGTTGATACACACTACATGGGTGTATGAGATTTACACCATACTAATTATAATGTTGGGTTTTAGTATTTAAAGTAATTCCAAATTAATGGATTATTAGTCACATGCATGAAGCTTGTGGAAGCTTGTGGATACTTTGACTAAATCCACTAGTTTTATTTTACTTAAAATATTTATTAATCTAACCATTATAATTTAGCCATGGTTATGTCTCTACATGAGTTAGTATATGATACAAACTCACCTATGGTTGTCTATCTCACCTCATTAGTTCATTTTCATCTCTTGAGCTCATCTTCTTCTTCCTTGAGCTAAAGCTTGTTAAGGTTTTCTAAAGAGAGAAAATATTGTGAGAAAAATAAAACTAAAATGAGCCCACTTCCTACTTCATCATCCTCTACTAGATTAGCACTTTAGTATAGGGTGTTTGCTTCACTAATCTCTCAATTAGTGAAGTAGTAGCTTGAGTCAGTGTCTCCTCGACGTAGATCATTTTCGGCCTCGAAGACTTCAAGCAAGATCGTTCTTTTCATCTTGAGAAGCCATGCAAGAGTCCGGGACTTGGATCGCAGTAAAGGGACTTCAACTCGGAGCTTTAGAAGCAAAGCAGCGGTCTACAAAGGTTGTATTCCGTAAACACTTAGATGTAAAGTAGTTTACTTTGTGTTTCGTATGATTCTCTAGTTATCGATTCTAATTTAGGGTTCTTTAAAACGATAAATTTTTGAAAATGGTATGGACGATGCCTTCCAAAACCTTGTTGTCGTTCATAGGAACCCTACATGAACATCGCCGTCAGAAGGAGGAAACCTAAGCTCTGTTAGCCACTTTGGACAAGCGAGAAAAGGTGCTTCACGAGAGAAGCAGATATTTTGCTGACTTGTTGAGAGCTCCACCTTCTTGATTGCTTTATTGTACCCCTTTTTTTGTATATTATATCTCCCCACTACTTTGATTCATGAATGGAAGATATTTTTTTTTTTCATCTCTCTATCTTTTGATTGCCCTAAAATGGCTTAGTTTATTTTATTTGCTCGTTCCGGAGCGTTCAATTCATCTCTCCACTAGGTAAAGACAAACTCGGCCTAACATTAAATACACATAACCCTTATCGATATAGGAGCCCGTTAAGTTTGTAGTGCTGGGTTTAATCTATCGCAACGTTATGTCAGCTGATTTGTTCTTGATCCACGTCCACTCAAGTCGCTGGCTCGAGTAGCTACGTACTTGCTGTATTACCCAACCCTACCGCTGCAGGATACAATGTCTCAATTAACCTTCCTAGGCCAGTATGTCTGTATTTCCGTCAGATGATTCAGCGTTAGGCCCCATCGTGGTGCTTTACCTTGAGCTTAGACTCCCTTCTTTGAGGAGTCCTAGAGAAATCAGAGCCACATCCGTCCGAGGTGGGATAGCATCCAATGGTCTTTAGGCTTCGTATGTATTGCTATAAAGACCCGAAGTTAGGAATATAACATCACTTCACTTCATTTTGACCGTTAGGTCCTTGATGATGCCGCAATCATTACTGGAGTGAATCAGACGTCCATGTAGTTTTTGTGCTATATAAGTGCCATCAAGACTTAGTTATTCATTTGATGGAGCATGGGGACTATCTACAGAAGTCGAGATTCGAACTACCTACAGGGCAAAAAAAAATTATTTCATCATTTTTTTATTTTTTTATTTTTGTTCTCCATGATAATCTATCATTTCAGGTTTTCTTATCACGAAAGTCGCGATTGTCCAATCATTTCGGCTATTTATTCGCGGTGCCCAATCATTGCGGCTTTTTTTACTCGCTAATTTTTTTTACTGCGAGTTGCCACATCATTTTGGCTATTTCATATCCATATATTTTTTTGTTTCCCAGTTTAACGAATTAGGGGTCAAGAGTTTGAAACATGGGATTTTGTGCGTCGTTCGACATCATATCGCTAACACAGAAGCGTAATGTCAGGAGCGACTCATCATTCGTCATTGCCTGTTTGGACAAAGGTGGTTTAGAAAACAGGCTTAGATCCCTGCCAACTAAGGCTTTTCCATCTTTATAAGCCGTGAGGGTCTTATGAAGGTATTTCTTCCTACAAGTTGAGAGGATCTCGTAAGTGTATTTTCTCCTTAGGATCATATGGATTCTTAATTGTGTTTTTATCTTGTAAGTCGTAAGGATCTTACAAGAGTATTTTCTCTATGCAAATCGAGAGGACTCATAAGTGTCGTTCACTGTGTTGGTAATATCGATCGCCTTCAGTGGAACTTAGTTAGGAACACATTTATTTTTTCCCGTTGATTGTATATAAGAGTTAATATTGAACTGCTTGTAAGGCATAAATCTTATGGGGGGTATGATGGCTTAAGAAACAGGCTTAGATCCCTGTAACTTAAGGTTTTTGAAATCTACAAGTCGTGAGGGTCTTATAGAGGTATTTCTCCTTATGAGTCGAGAGGATGTCGCAAGTGTATTTTCTCCTTAGGAATCGTAGGATTCTTAAGTGTGTTTCTCCTTTGTGATTCGTAAGGATCTCACGCAGATGTTTTCTCCTTATAAAGTCGAGAGGACTTTGCAAGTGCATCTTTCTTTTCTTTCAACGAGTTTGCGCCCTTTCGGGTTTTCACAAGCTCGCCGGTGGTACTGCTGTTTTTACTCATGGAGCCTTTTCGGGTTTTCATCCGTGCCCATTTTTCTTTTGGACATACCTTTTTTTAACTCTCGGACGCAGCTTCCCTGCGGGTTACCCAACATCGCTTGCCAATAGGATTTGAGCGAGATATGGATCATTTATGCCCGTGGATTGTCTATGGTGATCAATATGGAGATCAGCCATGGGGCATAACATCTTTTGGGGGATTTCATCATCGGTGGAGCTTTATAGCCAGTGGGACTTCAGGTGCATCCTCGTAGGTAGGACTTGAGTTGCAATCTTCGCCAGTAGTACATCGGATGCAACGTGGATCTTAAGGAGTCCGTAGGACAACATGTTAGTTTAGGGACATCGCGGTCAAAGAGAGCCATGAAGAACATATATAGGACATAGATCATGTATGCCCATGGATTGTACACGGGTGGTTATATGATGCATGTCGTAGGGCAATATATTAGTTTAGGGACATTTCGGTCCAACATCAACATAATGAGGGTGCATATCATTTTGTGGCTCTTTCAAAGCTTTGACCCAGGAGGATAGCGAGCGTACATAGGTGTCCTCATCTATCATTGACCCCAAGTCGCGGCTCTTTAAGTATAGTACTTCTTGAGAAATCGGCTGTTTATTGGCCGAAGCGGTCTTTCTCCATGCATATCCATGACTAGGTAAACTCCACCTTGGTAGATATTATCTATGACATACGGGGCTTCATAATTCGGCTCAAACTTCCTACGTTTAGCACAATTGGGGATCATCAGCCATTTGACAACCAGTATGAGTTCATCTTAGCGGAATATCCTTAGTCTGGTTAACATTTCATATTATTGTGTCTTCCTTGCCCTGTAAGCTTCCAGATTTTTGTGTGCTATAAAATAGGTCTCGTCGAGAGCAACAAGTTCTTCAAACATGAGATGGGTATTCTCTTCATCCGTAAGTTCATATTGAACCGCCATCTGCATGGAGGGGAGTTCGATTTCCAACAGGAGCACTGCTTTCACTCAAAACACCAATGCATAAGGTGTCATCTTCGTGGATGCCTTGAACGTCATTCGGTACGCCCAAAGTTCTTCGTGCAATCTTTTGTTCTAGTACTTTTTATTCTTGATCATCATCTTCTTTATGATCTTGGTTAGCGTCTTGTTGAAAGCTTCGGCTAAATCGTTAGCACAGGGATTATAAACAGAGGAATATCTCCAATCTATCTTATGTTGTTGGGCGAAGCGACTTATCTTATGGTTTCTATATTCCGATCCGTTGTCCGAGACTATCGGCTGTGGAACTCTAAACCGGTATATGACATCGGTTTGAAGAAATGGAGAATATTCTACGTCTTTACTTCTCTTAGCAATATCTCCTCCACCCATTTGGTGCAGTAATCGGTCGTAGCCAAGATGAACCGATGTTCCTTAGGAAGACGCCGGCTCAATGGGGCTATTATATCGGTCATCCACATTTCAAATGGCCAACTAGCTACGATCGAATACAGTGGATTAGGGTGCTGATATATGAAGTCCCCGTGTATTCGGCATGAGTACCATCGCCTCACAAAGTCGATGCAGTCTTGGATCATCGTGGGTCAGTAGTAACCCATTCTTTTGATCTTCAACTTCATCTTTGGACTGGCTTGATGGGATCCGCAGAGTCCGTCGTGAATTTCTTGGATGACCTTTTTGACTTCTTTTGGCCTTAGGCACTTTAGCCATATATGGTCGAAGGACCTTTTATATAGAGTTTCATCGATTATGGCGAATGACGAGGCTCATTTCATGAGCCGATATCTCTGCAACACATCTTCAGGCATTCATTGAGACTTGAAGTGGTCTATAAAAACTTCTCGCCAATCATCTTCTTCTTCTTCGGCTTCTTCCGCTTGAAGGACATTTTCATTTACTATTTCAGCTAGAGGTTCTAAGGATATCTCTGCCGAAGACAGGATCTTGCGATTTTGGATGATGATCCTTACGTCGTCAAGGTTTTCATCGGCCAATTCTTTATCCAGTTTAGCTAATGCGTCCGCTTTGCTATTTTCCGCTCGCGGCATATTTTCTAGCGTATATGAAGGAAGCTGTGTCAGCAGCTGTTGCACCTTTTCACCATATTTTATCAATTCTGGCTTGCATGTTTTGTAGTCTTCATTAACTTGTATGACGATCAAATGAGAGTCCCCGTATATGTAGAGATTCTCGATGCCATATCAATCGTGATCTCGAGACCGGCTATAAGCGCTTCATATTCGGCTTCATTGTTGGTCCTAGGCTTCGTCAACGAAATGGCATAGCAGGTTATTCTGCCTTAAAGGGTTACAAAGATGAGGCTTATCCAATCCCTGATTATCAGGACATTCTTCTTTCACCCTTTCATCGAGGAAGCTCCGTCGAAGTACAACTCCTAACGAGGCTTTTCTATTTCTTTTTTGTCTTTGACCGTGTTGAACGCATATTCGTCCGGCACCTCACGGTTCGGTGGAGAGTCGACAGAGATTGCGTGTTCGGCGAGGAAGTCGGCGATGGCCTGTGCCTTTACCGCTTTGAGGGGGATATAAACGATCGTGAATTCCATCAGCAGAAGTACCCATTTGGTGAGCCTTCCTGTCAATATCGCTTTTCTCATTAGATACTTGAGAGGGTCTATCTTTGATATAAGGTGCAATTCATAGGCCAAGGCGTAGTGTTTGACCTCGTTATTACGAAGATCGGCGTCAGGCAATACTTCTTGATAGGGGGAGTTGCTTTCTGCTCCCATCAAGACTCTACTTAGATAGTAAAAGAACTTTTTCTTTCCTTGGTCATTCCCATGTGCCCATAGCGCGTCTAGGGAACCATTAAGGGCTGTTGTATACAGGATAAAGGGTTTTTCCTTAACCGAAGCGGCCAATATTGGCGGATTCTACAAATACTGCTTGATTTCCTCTAATGCTTTCTGGCATTTCTGGTCCCGTATAAAAGGAGCCCTTTTTTCATCAGATGGCTGTATAGACGGCACTTTCTAGAGAGGTTGACAATAAACCATTAAATATAGGCGAGCTTTCCTTGGAGAGATCACAGCTGCTTGAGATTTCTTGGCGGGGGCATTTCCGTAATTACCTTAATTGTGGAGGAGTCGATATCAATCCCTCGGTGGTGGATTATAAGACCCAAGAATTTGCCGGAAGAGACTCCGAATGCATATTTCAGCAGGTTCATCCTCACGTTATACTTCTAAAGGCACTTGAAGACTATACTTAAGTGTTCTCTGTGCTCTTCATGAGATTTTCTTTTGACCACCAAATCGTCGATATAACATTCGATGATATCATATATAAGCTTGTTGAATATCTTTATCATAGCTCTTGATAGGTTGCTCCAGCATTCTTCAGGCCGAAACGCATCACCTTATAACAGAATACACCTAGTGGTGTGCGGAAGGATTTATACTTCTGGTCTTCAGGATCCATCTTTATTTGGTTATATCCTGAATATCCGTCCATAAATGAGAATACCTCGTGATTAGACGTATTTTCGATCATCAGTTCGCTCACTGGTACCGGGAAGTCATCTTTCGGACACGCCTTATTAAGATCACAAAAGTCCACACAAATCCGAACGGTCTCATTCTTCTTCATCACAGGGATGCTATTGGCAATCTAATCTGGGTATTGTACTTTATAGATGAAGCCAGAATCTATAAGATTCTTGACTTCAGCATTGATGCTCATCTCGAGTTCGAGCCGCATCCTCCTTGGTGCTTGTTTAACTGGCTTTATCCCCGGTGTTACGGCCAGCTTGTGAACCGCTATATCTGGATCAAGACCCAGCATCTCGGAGTAATTTCAGGCGAAGCAGTCTTTACATTCCATAAGCACGTCTCTTAAGGTGGCTACGTGTTCTTCAGACGGCAGCTCACTAATGAACGTTGGTCTCAGATCATCCTCCATTCATAAGTCTGTCTTCTTTAATTCATTAGCGATAGTATGGATTCCATCTTCCATCTCCTTAGGTGCTGGCAGCAGCTCTGAAATCTCCCCGTCTTCATTGGCAAGGCAATTGAAGAGCTGAAGCATTTCTTTATCTTCTTTATCATTGGAAAGCCTTATCATATGGAATCTATAGGTGAGCTTTCGTTTCTTGTACTGGCTGTGCTCTGATCTGGTAGAGTAGTCTTGTATTGGTACATGCTTTCATGGAGACTCCACTCTCCAGCTGTCACTTAGCATGAACATGCCTTGCCTATATTGTTTTTCCGCCCAATTTTTTAAGACAAAGCAATTCTCGATAGGATGGCCGATGATCCGATGGTAAAAACAGTAATCCGGATGATTAGAAGCATTTTCTTGATGGGGAAACTTAGACTCAGGCGGTTTTATCATTTGGTGGTTCTTGATGAGAGCGAATATCTTCCTTGTTATGTCATAGGGAAAAGAATTTTCACGTCCCATCTTTTGTATAAGAGATGAACTTGGACAGCATTTTTCTCGTTGCCGAAGTGTCCTGAGATCGCCTTGTCTTAGTTGAGGGTTGAACGTATATGTTGTCCTATTTTCGTTATTGTTACTTTGAATCCGCCCTCTTATATAGGAGGGCCGAGGTAGTTGTTGAGGAGCTGAACTAACATAACTCCTTGCTCTATTATATTGCTCGGTTGGGGGCAACCACATGACCTTTTCATATAAGGCCATTATACCTTCTTCGAGATTTTCGGTTTCTTGAACCACTTCTTTCATCAGCGTCTCAATTGGCTCTTCTGATGATTCGGTTGAAGCACTTTGCGGTGTATCTCCCTCTTGCTCGGGGACGTCATCTACCAATCAAGTATCTTCTCCTTCGGTTAAAGCATAACAGCTATGAGTTTGCTCTCGCTTCTTGGGTCGTACATATCCCAAGCCAGTAGTTTCAATCTTTCCGTTCGGCTTGATTTGGCGAGTCCCGGGCACTTCTTAGATCCTCCTGTAATATTGAGCCCTACGGACAGTTTGTTTGAACGGTATTCCCTGATACTTCAAGAATTACTTTAATCCTTTCGTGAAGTATCTTGGCATGTAGATGGGCTACAACCTATCGAGATTAGGATCAAGTCCATGACAAATCTCTTTCTCCATTTTGGTCTCTTTCGATTTGTAGAAAAGAATGGCCTTCTCACCTCTATATTTGGAAGGTACATGAAAAGTAACCAACTCCTGCATGCTATAGGTGCTGAGTGCATCGAGTTCATTGTAGTAGCAAGATGGAACCATCGTAATATGTAGATCTCGGTCTGTTTCATGGGGAATCTTCACCTGCGGATGGGTAGAGAACACAGCATTAGTTTCTTCTTCCGAGTCACTGCCGAAAACTGGAATGTGGGTTGATGAGCTTGGTTCATTGGTCTCTCTCGGAGGCTGACCCATGAACACTATCTCTTCTTCTTCTTCAAAATCGCTTTCAAAGATTGGGATGGTGACCACATGTACTTGTTTGTTCTTCGACTTGCCGCACCTCTCAGTATCTTCGAAGTCTGACAGGAAGTACTTGGTATCTTCATATTTCCGTACTCCATTCATAGAGAATAGGTTGAGCTCTCCTGTGATAGTGTGCTCTTAGCCATCCTTAAAATACTTTATACATTGATATTGTGTAGAAGGGATGATACTATGCTCGTGTAGCCAAAGTTTACCGAGTAAAGCTCTATAGCACGTCTTGGCTTCAATGACATGGAATTTTACATCCGTGATACGATTTCCAAAGTGCAATGTCAATACTATAGACCTAAGCATTTTTAAAAACTGCGAGTCGAATCTCGAGATGGTGATCTTTTCACGGCCGAGATATCGAACATCTATAAATAGCTGCTTGAGCACCTTTACATTCAAAAGGTTAACCGAAAAGCCGTTATCGATGAGGATATTATTTATTCTCTTATCATCGCAGTATTCGACCATGTAGAGCAGTCGATTATGCTCGAATGTTCCCAGGAGAAGATCTTCTTTACTGAAGGTAATATCGGCCATGTATACTTCTTCCAGTTTATCCTTCATTGCTTCCTCGACAAAGAAAGCTTGGAATTGATTAGGTTCTTCAAGGGCTTTGATTAAAGACTCCCGCAGTTCCTTCGAAATGAGTAGAGTATTGTATATACTCAAGTGAGAAGGTAGCTTCTTCAGACGGGCCAACACATTATAGTTCACCTTACTCTTCTCGGGCGGGTCCTTGGCGACGAGATCTTTGTCCACCTCTTCATCTAGAAAAATCTCTACTGGCATCTTCACTTTACCCTTATCTTAATTCTTTGGATCCTTGCTTGCAGGTCAAAGGTTTTTCTCGGGAAGGGTGCGGTTCCGCAGACGGATATTGCCACATTCTTTTGTCCTTTCTTTTTCCCCTGATGAGGAGCTTGCACAGGGGAGGTTGACGAGGACTTCATCGTCCGAGTCACTTCCAGAAGTTGGTACTATTGAACCCTTACTTCTGAAGTTCGAGCCTTGGTCATACAACAGCTTTCGTTCATTGACCTTTCCTGGTTGTTTGCTTCGGAACTATCATACAAGAGAAGGCAAGCCTTGGCCTTCCGCTTCTTCCTTTTTAAAAGCTTTTGGTGGGAGACATACTTTTGCCACCATTTTCCAAACGCTCTACATTCGCCAATGGGGCGACAAACTCTCTGGTGGTAGAGACAATATTTTAGGTGCTCTTCTCCACCTTCGAAATCTACAACCCCTAGGGTATACAGCTTTACAGGTAGTAGTTTCATCCCTTTCGATAAGACCTTAGCGAAGTGCTTCTCGGCTTTGACCTTGCTTTTCTTTAGTAATATATTTTTCTTCGGTCATGGAGTTGCATGACTCGCCTCCACCAGCTTGCCTGTTTAGACGCTGGTTTCTAGCCTTCTCATATATGGCCATTCCACGCATTCGATTTTCCCTGATTTTTTGAAAGGCTTCTCTTAGGAACTTCTCAATTGAGTCTTCTTGTGGCAAACTTGGATCTTCTGGCATTAATTATACCCCATGTTCGTTTGAATCACATTTGGACGCAGCTGACTCATCTTCGTCATATATGGAGGTGTGAGACCATGCGGAAACTTTCCACACGTTCTTCTATTTCCTCCTCTTCTCCCTTTAAGTCATCATCTTCATCCTCCTTGTTATTCTCAAGGATATGTTGAAGAAATTTTTCGAGAGTGACTGGTGGACGCGCCTTCTGTTTATATTCCTTTAGCACATCTATATACTTTTGTACATCCGTATGACTGTCTACATACTCAACAGGCTACACGAGCTTCTTTACTTTCTTTCTTCTTCTTAGGCTGCTTGATTTTGAGGCTTTTCCCTTTATCGGTAATATTCGGAGTAGTTCGAGGCTTCAGCATCCCTTCTATGATCTTAAGTTCAAACAAGCTTTTCCACCTAATTGCTGGACATGCCCGGAGATCCCTTAACATTTTCTTTGTTTTGGAGGAAAGCACTCTCTCCTATGGGATTTCTTCTGCGAATGAATAGGATTCCCCCTACGTATTAGCCCCCTTAGGGGTGGGGCGGATTCACCTTCCAATTATCCGATAGTATGAATTTATCCTGTTTATACCGGTCCTTGACCTAGTTCTTGAAGATGTAACAGTTCTCGATCGGATGGCTTACCACCCGATAGTAGGGGCAGTAATTTGGATTGTTGACCTCGTTAGCTTGGGTTGGTCGTCGCGGCTCGGGCAATGTCAGCATGCCATTCTTCATGGCGAGTTTGAATATCTTCTTTGTTTTATCGTGAGGGAACAAATTTTCGGCCCTATCCTTTCCTTAAGAGTCGGCCCCGTACGATTATTATTTTGGCGACTGGATACTTTATGGCCGCTCTGCTACTGTTTTTCATTTGCAACAAACGCCGCCTTGCCTTTCCCTTTGTAGTTTAATGAGTCTCCGTCCGAAAAGGAATGACCTTGACCCATCGAATCCAGCTAAACTAGTTTATCAATAAACTCCTGGAAGGTGGTAGGCTTGAAGAAGGTCATGAACGGGTATACTTATGAGTGCCGATCGACGATTTCCACGAACATTCCAATAGCTGGAGCTTCGCCGATGCGCTGCTCGCATTTAGTCCACAGGTTTTGTCATCGGATGGCATATTGAACCATGTCTCGTTCGGCTTGATTCTTTCATTGATCAATGCTGTCATAATGATGTATTCACTTGCACTGGCAAATCTTTGGCATAAGAGCATATCCATTTCATGAAAGGTCTTAACAAAGTCGTTAGGAAACTCCAAATACCACTCGAAATCAGTTCCTGATAGACTGCTAACGAATTGGCGGAGAAGCAATACATCATCTCCTCCAGTGTTGCCGTGCCTGGATCTGAATTGAGTGATATATTTACGAGAATTTCCAGTCCCCTTGTATTCTTGGAACGTTGGGATCGTATATCCCGGAGGGTATTGTCTCGAGCCATACCTTGATGAGTATGGTCGACCGGTTTTGATCAGCTTTCTTGCCACTTCGCTGGCCTGAAGCGTTTTAAATTGTTGGGTGATATATTCATCCAGTTTTTCTTTGGAGATCGTCTCCTCACACGTCACTGATGGGTCTTTTAGAGGATTCGACATGTCATGGCATGCCCTAACTAAGCTACTCTGGCTGGAGTGGTGTTGGAGCTAGCATTGCGGTTGGAGCTGCTGCGTGAGACCATTGATCTGCATGGAAGTGAAACACCACCTTTATTAACCTAAATATCCAAGGAAAACATAAATATATACCGTTATTATGTTCGTGAAAAACACAACACATGAAGTGTGGAGTGGAAAAAGAATAAGGTCCCACCAAGGGTGCCAGAATCTGTTTACCGCCGGAAACTGGACCGAGGCATGAGAAGCGCATCCAGCCTGAATCTGGAGGCGTATATTATATGGAACATATCTATCCACATCTTCGAAGATACCAAGTTGATTTATGGTACCGTATATCGGAGGTTTGAATGGATGTGACCGTTATAGTAGACTTATCAGATTCCCCCTCATATGTGAGGGGGTTTTATTATAAGGACACTTTTTCCTGCAAGCACAAGCCCCTGCAGCTAATTACGTTATCTCATAGCAATAACAACTTTCTCTACTCCAAATATATAATTTCGTGTTGTGTTTTGGTTTGTTTATTTTTGGATTGCCCTTAGATTGTATACGGAAACTAATGTCATCGCCCTTAGGAAGCAGATTAGTCCAAATCCGTTGATCTTAAATTTGGGTTGAACCTAGGTCATGTGTTCCATCAGTTCAGGGTATATTTGGGTTTGATCTAAGGATCATTAGTCATATGTGGAACTAAAATCAACATAGGAAATATACTGAAGGTTCGTTAATCTTATTTTAGATTAACGTCAACTTCAAATATATGAGTATATGGGCTTAAGGGATATTATAGAAGTTTAAGCTTTATAACACTTGGTCAAGTTGGACTAAGAATTAGCTCTGGAGTATATATACTGGCGTCCAGAAGCTCTGGCGCACGCCACGTTTCATGCACAGACGAAGGTATATGGGTCTATGGCACATTAAATAATTGTCGCATTAGGGTTGTGGCGCATGCCACATATACGATGGGGATTGGTGCATGCCTTCGACTTTTTGGTCTCTGACGCACTAAAAATAGACACCCATGGGTTGTGGTGCATGCCATGTAGAAGGTCTCCATTGGCGCATATACCTCTGGCGCATTTCATTATTGGCACATGGCCTTTATTGGCGCATGCCCTTCTGGCGCATCTCTATGTGGAGCATGCCCATTGGCGTATATGTCTTTGGATAATGGTCACATAGAGTTTTTTTTATAGAGATTAAGCTCTGTATATTTTCCTCTGAAACTTAAGTTTCATATGAAGGTTAAGCTCATGTTAATGGCTATTTTAGCCATTAATGATCACCAAGATTAATATTTTATGATATGGGTTCTCTATTTTTATGTATGGATCACATGATCGATTCTTTAGAAATTTAAATTCCTCATTCATCGTCATTGCATTTTTTATGAAGGGGGATCGGTTCTTGTCTAAAACCCTAGATGTTAATATTAAAGGAATCTCTCTAATGAAAACTTAAGTTTTCTCGAGGCGAAATTTGATCTAAAGATCTTAAGATCAGCGAAAAGAACTTAAGTTCTGTAACGAAGGTTCACCTTCTTTTATGAACGAAGCTTAAGATTTTTGTATGGAGATTGACCTCCTTTTCTCACCTCGATTGATGTTGATGAGGAGGAAGAAGACGAGAGTTTTGATTGCAGAGAACTTAAGTTCCTGATCAAGCTTATGGGATCGATTTTTTCATTTTTTTTTTTGGGGATTTGACCTCTGGGGTCCTTTTTATAGGGGATAGAATTTTGTTGGGCAAATAAAGAAAATCTATCATTTAGTTTTCTCTAATTGATCTTAACATTATCCCAGATGCTTAAGAATCGTTGGATTTTAGATCCAAGGGTTATCTGTTAACACAATTAATATTTTTCTTACCTAAGTAAAATATTCGATTGATTTTTCTTGTTTAGAAAGATATAAGAAGAGCTAATATTATTAATATCAGCCCGGGTGCTTAAGCACCATTGGATTATATGATGACTTACGGATTTCGATGATCCATTTATTTAGTTTTGATGTTAGCTTAAACATGAATAGTTCGTTTAGTGTAACTTATTTATCTTACTTATCTTATCGACACTAAACTTGTATGCACTTGATGTTTAGCTTGCTTATCTTATATCTTGTGTATATCGAATAATATATCAATATCGCATGTTATACTTGTGTTATATTCTTGATATCGATATATTACTCTCATTCATTGTTTTGTAATTCACAATATGATTTGTATATACATGTGATCTAATATCTTGCTCTTCATACAGAATATATATATATATATATATTTGGTATATCAATATCCCATGCTTTACTTTTGTTTTTATCTTGATATTGATATACTATTCATAGTTATGATATCGAATTAAGGAATGGACATATACTTGTGTTTATTAACTTTCTTATATTTCATACACTGTATATGATGTGCTTGGTCGTTTTGAGATTGCTTTTCAGGATATTCAGGGTATCTCATGACACAAGCGTATGATGGGGAATGGAGAAAAATGAGCTTAAATGGAAAATCTATTTGAGTTTGGAGGATAATGGACTAGATCTCATCAACAATCAATTTCAAGCTTCATAAAACTATGGAGCCAAAGTCCAAGTTTGAAGAAATCAAGAAAATCAAGATAGCGAAGAATTCAAGAGCTCGTGTTGAGATATCAGAAAATTCAAGATTCGGCAAAATATTGATACAGACATAGGAAACGATGTAAGTATTCAATAGTTATGGAAAGCATTAACTTAAGCTCTTGAACACACTTCTTGATTGGTTTTGAAAAAGGATGTTTTGAAATCGCGATGTTTTTCGATGAAAAAGTTTTCGAAATCAAAAGACAAAGATTTCTGAGTTTTCCTTCTGAAAACGTCTATCGAGTCCTTCTGCAGACATTAGCATACTGTTTCAAAACTTGCAAAAACTCATATATCAGTTTTTAGGTTCAGAACAAACGTCTGCAAGCTTGTTGGACAAACATTAGTTTACTGAACAAACGTTTGTTTATGTGGACTAACATTTACTCCAAAATCCCTAGATGAAATTATTTCCCAACCGCAGACGTTGGTCGAGCCTTCTGCGGACGTCAGTTTACCTTTTCATAATGGACTTTTTATCCTTTGGCAACTGACAACAAACGTCTGCAGGTGACTTATACTAATATCTGTAGAACTTTTTATGAAAAATGTTTTCTTCTTCGAACGTTAGTTTGCTTGGTCCTCATACGTTAGTTACCTGTGTACCTAAGTTTTCTCATTTTAAAGTCCACGGCAAACATCTGAAGGCTTAGGTGAATAACGTCTGAAGGTCAAAATCAATGGAAACTTTTTTCCTGTAGACGTTAGTCGGGTATAGGTGAAAACGTTAGCTAACGGCTATATTTGACTGGATTTACCTATAACGGCTTATTTTGTGTGAGTGGTATAAATGGGGATTTTCTTTGAGTTTTTAACAGCCAAGACTTGCAAATATATTCTGAAAAACTCAATAGTGCTTTTCTCATCTCTTGTGAGAGAAAAATCTTGATTTTGATTTCTTTCCTCTCACACACTCAACAACATCAAAGGGTTTAATTTTATTAATCCATACTCATTGAGTATTAGTTGTGGGTCTTGAGAGAAACTCTTTTAATAAGTGACTATGCTTCAATTGTAAGGACTCTTAAGTGAAACAGTTCCATTATGAAGAGAAGAACTTAATTGAGTGAAAAAGTGCTCAAGTGTGAGCATGTGGATTTGTAGAGAGAAGGGTGACGAGAGAGGTGTTGTTCGTAGTGGCGAACAGCGTGAGTGTATTTTAAGGAGATCTTATAGTCTTGGTGGAAACATATGAGGTTGCGAGTGCGCAACATGTTGCCTCGGTGAAGACGTGTTGCCTCGGTGAAGACGTGTTAGGTTGTCGATGGGCAACGTGTGTGTATCTCCGAAAAAGACGTAATTAGTGGAACGAGCTCGTGCGCCTAAAGAAAGTAGACTAGCGAATCTCCCGAACCACTCTAAAAATCTCTTATGTCTTGAGTTTGCAATTTCTCTATCTCTCTCTTTTATTACTTGCCATTTATATTTGTATTTAATTGCTTACAAGTATCTATAAATTAGAAATTGCATGCTTATTCCTTACTTTCTTTATATGCTCATAACTTGATATTGTTGCTTCCTTGTTATTCATTGTTTTACAATTGTAGTTTGCTTAGCCTCTTATCATATTGGTATATCATTTGTTAAACTTTGCAATTATGTTCTCTATTAGCAAGTGTAGTATAATTTTTTAATTTGGTCATATTGATAGCTTAGTCCTATTCACCCACCCACCCACCCCTCCCCCCACCCCCTCCTGGACTATTTTGGTTAGGCTTCCGCTACTTTTATTATAGATCTAAGGGTCCTTATTAACAAAGTTTATATTTTTCTTTATTTAGAAAAATATAAAATATTTTATCTCTTATTAACAAAATTATCTTTCTGTATTTTAGAAAGATAAAGAATATTTTAAATAGCTTTAGCTATGCAGTTTAAATATTTTGTTTGGAGATCTTATGGTTAACCAGATTTATTCTTTCTGTTTAAGAAAGATAGAAAAATTATTTTTCCAAATATAGCTTAAACCATCAAAGAAGTAAAGGTTTCAAAGATTAGCACAGTGCCAGAGATCATTGGCGCATGCCTTCGGCAGCGCCAATCCTTTCTGGCGCATGGACTTAAGTCTCATAGGCTATTTTTTATTAATTATTATAATTTTTATTTTTATTTTTATTTTTTGAGGGAACAAACCCGAGGCTAGTTTCTTTTATATTTGAAACTCCCGATATGGTCTTTTTTGCCTTTAGGACCCAAGTGACATTGACTGAGCTAACATATTAAAGGGTCCTAGTCAAGTTCAACCAGTCATTAACTTGATTGCATTAAGTCCACCCGTACGAGTCCTTGACTGAGCCAAAATGACCGTGCAACTATCCTAACCAATCGCATCACCATACAACAAAAAAGTACTATATAGCTACCGAACAATGCGTCTCGGCTGAGCACAACATATGTAGTATGAATATTAAGCAATACTAATCTGAAATGACGGAGGGCTACGGCTGGTTTTTGGCGAAAAATCTTTAACATAACGAACTTGATATCGATGAAGGAACAGAGTGGTTTTCAAAAGGATTGGTTTAGGCTATCGATCCGCTTTTAAAACCAGTGATTTTGAAGAAAACCGAGTGGTTATAGTAACATAAGCTTTTGTTTAAGAGCGAACTCCCCGTAAAGGAATCAAGACTCTTTCCTCATCGAAAGTGGTGCAGGATATTCCTAACCGAATAGCTCTATGCGAAGCAAAAGAATATGACTATAAACTCTTTCGAAAAACTTGGTTCCTACAATATCATTTTGGATTTATATCTTTGCATTAAACATATAACGCAATCCCATTATTTAAGTTTCTAGTCACACCAGAAACAAAAAAAATAGCATACTTTTATATGCTATCTGCATTCGCCACGGGGTCTCGGGTCTTCACCATTAGGTTACTTAACTTACGGCATGGCGGAGACAGGGCTAGCGCGAATGCAAAACATATAGAAGCATCTTATATATATATATATATATATATATATATATATATATATATATAGGCATATAATAACATCACAGACAAGCGACAAATAATATGGAATAACGGATAAACTAGGAGCCCCACGTTTCATTTGAGCCGCAAATGAAACACGACGTTCCACGGTCGTATGGATAGCCCGTACAATATCGAACCAAGACCCCTACGAGCACGGAAAGCCACCCGCTAATCCTAGAAATGGGGCAACCCGATCTTAATATCATGAGTAGGCCACCCGACGCTTTCTAAAATCTGGTAAAGTGAGCGCTCCTCCTTAGGTCTATCCTAGAATCCCTACAAGTGCGGCGAGCAACCCGTCTGTAACGACTCTGAAATCCCTGTACATAATTATTTGTTTAAATGTATATAAAAGGGGATTTTAGCCTGTTGTAGAGTTATAGGTTATTTTTGTTCAATAAAAGCAAGAAACAACTTGTAGCTCACTGGTAAAGCCTCTACACTACTATGACGTGGCCTGTGTGTTCGAATCCCATCAGTCCTAATTTTTTTTAGATTTTTCCTTTTAATTTTACGGAAGCCAAAGAGTTGCACGTGCAATTCACAGAGAATCGAAAGGTTTTAGAAAAATCAAACAAGCGCAAAGATGAGTAAACACAAATCTAAACGCGTGGCACGAATCTCGAGACAAAACCTCAAGATCCGACCGCCCGTTTCTTGCTTTTCCCCGCCGCCGACGGTCCTGATGGCCCTATTCGACTCCGTGCTTTGCACACTCGTCTCTTCAGCTCCCCTCTACTCGTCTGCATTGTTTGATTTCCCTGCAATTAAACAGAAACTATTCAATTCACAATTTAACATCCATTTTAATTCTTTTAATCCAATTTTTAATTCCCAAACCCTAAACTCTTCACTATAAATAGCAACCTATCCCCTAGCTCTCCCCTATTCTGAAATTTCTATCAAAAATTCTCTCAAACTCTCTAAGCAACCAAGTGGAGTTAAACACCTAAGTGGGGTAGCAAGCCAAGCTTGACGACCAACACCTTTCTGACGAAACCACGATCCCTGAAGCCTTCCCTCACTCTCTTGTTAATAATCTAAACCGGTAAGTCCCATCATCTCTCCCTCTTTTCACTTCAATATAATCTTTAAAATATATCGACAAAAACGGAGTTAGTATCTAACATTTGTCTTTAAAACAAAATTTTGACACTTTTCCATGTTTAAAAGTTCATACTAATTCCCTAATATCACTTTAAAATAATATTCACATAAATTACCTTTTTCGTAACCAAAAATTTCATGCCCAATAATCATATAGCGAACATTTTCATAAAAATACCATGAACTTTAATATAACCGTATTTTCGATAACTAGAGTATATACCTTTAGATCGTGCACGGGGTAACGACCTACCCCACATGCACACTATGGTTTCATAGTACGGTATTCTAAATATATGGTTAATTCAAAGAATAATCTTTTCATTAAAATACCACAGTTTTTACAAAAAAGATTTTCTTTTTAATCGACGTTCTTAAATCCTTGGCAATTGCGTCTCTATAACCCTCGTTAGGGGACTTGCTAATGGATTGCGCAGATTATCGCACATCCTTATGATAGTAGAGCGAGATACAGAACTCCTCACGGAGTATTCGGTCTCGAAAGGAAATAAAAATACGGTTTTTAAGAAATACGACTTTTTAAACAAAACAAACTTTGAAAAATTTATATAAAACTACAAATCCATATTTTCAATAAAAACAACTTGTGAAAATATATATTTTTAAATGAAGATTTAAATTTTAATAAAATATCACCAAGTTTACAAAAAGAGATAGTTTTTATTAAAATACCATAAACTTTTAAAAGCTGGGTTTTATCACTAAAATACCACTAAAACTAAAAATATATATTCATAAAAACTCTAAATATTATAAATCACCCTTGAGACTTATTTTTAAACAATATTAACATATTTTCATAAAATCCCCTTGAGATATGCAAACAATATTTTAAGGACTCTATACTAATATAGATTTAAGCGGTATCATTTCTCTTGAGCTCCGGAGAGCCGAAGAAAGTGAGTGCTTACCTATTCAGGTTAGACAACTTAACAGAGTTATCAATGGCAATTGTCTTGAAAAAATACACAAATCTTGCCGTCCATGTGCCGCATTTGCCGATTTCTTCCGAACATAAGATCTTTACCAGTTAAATCAATTCGTATGAAAAAGACTATAACCGAATTGAAATTTGAAACTTGAACTTGAACTAGAATCCAAACTCAAATCTAAACTTGAACATGAACTCGAACCCAGTCTACTCGAACTAACTTGACTCGAACCAAGATTTCAATTGACATGACTCGTATTTTACTCGACTCACTCGACTTCATTCTACACCTTTTGCAATCTATGGTTTCGATCAAGATAGGTTATAATCAATCAATCAAATTAATTAAGTATAGTATACAATTATAGACTATTTATACTTAGGGTGTTTGGGATAGTTTCTTATGTGATTCCAACGAAGCTTCAGGAATTACGTATTAACCTCTTTTTTATTTTACTCGAATATTAGTCGGGTCGACTCATCCACAGCCTGGAGCCCCGATGCTAACACATGAAATAGGCTCGTGTTTCCTTGCTCCTGGGGCCCCACTCTTAAGCTCGTGAATACTTCTTCGGCTGTGTTGATATTCACACTTGGAACTTAACGCTAACACGGTGAACATATAGAGACCTATAGTACATATTTACTCATAAACATATACTTTTACTCGTCGTATATATATTCTATACTTGTCTTTTTACTCTTACGTTATCCTTGGGACTTATCGAGCGCTAATTCGCTGACGGGCATTCCACCCCCCTTGATTTTTTGGAATATTCTTCAGATACGGTCGAAACGGAGTAAGTAGAGGAAACAGAGGAAGACTACAACCGGATTGCTACTCAGGATAATTTAGCTTCACTTTTTATTCAGCTTACATATGCCACATGTTTAGGTATTTTTCCTTTATTATATTTACTTTCCAGCTGAAACTCATATACTTGTAAATATTTGAAGTTGAATGTAAATAAAGATATTTGTTGAAAATTTTACAGTCTTCATTTATTCTTGCATTGTGTATTATTGTTTCAATACGCTTAGTATATTTATTTAGGGAATGACCTTCTCTGAATAAATATGCCGCGGGCTTACCACATCATCGTTTCTGTCTACTGGGAAGCGGGGCGTGACAGGTTTTATTGGTGGTCCATGCAGGTCCATTCTACATGAAATCGTAAATAATATACCATAAGAACTAATGAATTCAACAAACAGATACATTCCTTACATTTTAAATTTCTTGAATCTATCCTAACCTATCTTTTATATCAAGGTAATGGACTCTCCGAACAATACCAGTATAAACGTCAATGGCAATACTCCATCGCCTACACTACCACCACCACCTACGATTGCAGTTCCTCTCAATGAGAAAACGGTACTTCTTAAGGCTATCAAGAGCCTATTAGAGGGTCAGCAGCAGACTACTATCCTTATGAACCGCTCCGAAACCGAAGCACCCGAAGTTAAGCAGTTTCGACACTGCACCCGAAGAACTTCTCGGGTAGGGAGAGCCCGCTTGAAGCAGAAGAATGGGCTCAAGCGATCGAGGATGATCTGGCAGCGGCTCAAGTGCCAGATATAGCTTGGGTAAGAGTTGCTAAGTTGCAACTGAACGATAATGCCAGAGTTAGGTGGAAGGCTGAGGAGAGCCGTCCCGCACAACCGATAGAATGAAGAACATTCTGAGACCTCTTCGATACCAAGTACTTTCCAGAGACTTCCCTCTTTGACATGGAGCAGTAATTCATCCATTTACAGCAAGGCTCAATGTGGGTCCAGTTAGTGGATGAATATGATGCTGAGTTTACCATGCTCGGCAGGTAAGATATAGTCTTAATATCTCACTTACAACACTGCTAACACAAGGTCGTAACAGGTTCGCTACACACCTGATTCCCACTACTGAGATCCGGGCATGACGATTCGGGGTTGGACCCTGAAATCTTAGCTGCACTCGCTACAGGGGATTTCCCAACCTATGAGCTTGCTTTGAAGGCTGCCCGACGCAATGAGACAGTTGTGAAGAAGAAAGGCAGGCCACAGACTGTCGGTGTGAAACGTCCTGTGCACCAGATCACAGGAGGGGCCTCTTCTAGACCAACTTTCAATGGACCATCTCGGAGTCCAATAGGTTCGTTCGCCAACAACAGGCCAGACTTTTGCATCTACTGTAAGAGAACAGGGCACATTGTGAAGAACTGTCGTAGGGCGAACAACCTGTGCCTGATCTGTAAGTCTTCTACTCACGCCATTGGAGCATGCCCCTAGAACTGAGGACCCAACAACCCTCCAGCTAGACCGCGATCTATGCTCTTCCTACCCGGTTAGCTCTACTAGCTCCAGCTTCCCGCACCCAGACCACTCAACCCCAATGCCGAGTATTTAACCAGGCACTGAGAAAAATACCGCGACGTCAAGCATTCACTATATCGGTCGAAGAGGCCGAAACTACAGGTCAGGTTATCACTGGTAAATCTCTTCCCTATTCTATTTCAATCCTTTCAATTCATAACCATCTTATATTTATTATACCTAAACATATCCCATGCGACTTAGGTACAATCTTAGTAGCCTGCCTACCTGCACTCGTACTATTCGACACTAGGGCATCACATTGCTTTATGTCGCAACAGTTCGTAAGAACTCATGCGATCCCAGTTAAGCCGCTCGTATCCAACTGGAATGTCAGTTTAGGGAATGGTGTTCTAAAAGAAACTTTGGGATACGATATGTGTCCAGTGGTCGCCTGTAATCGAGAATTCTATGTGGAGTTCAAGATGCTGGACATACCGAATTTTGACATAGTCTTGGGAATGGACTGGCTATGAACTTTCTTCGCTACCATCGACTGTCGCCAAAAATGTCACGCCCCGAAAGTGGCACGTGACCGGCACTTAAATCACGTGACATCTAAAGATGTCGACGCAATGCAAGTTAGCCAACAACCCGGAATCTAAATCTTTTTACGAAAATATTGGAGGTGAAGTTTAAAAATAGTCATTTGATGGAACCAGTTTAAAATGAACATTTAAGTCTAAATAAATATGTTTGAAAAGCATCTATGCTGTTTTAAAAATCGGCAGCACCTCCTTTGTAAATTTTGGATAAAACCCAACACGAGCATAATAATATAAAAAGCATCCCAACGGGAGCTAACTTCCATACCCAAACAGCGGAGCAACCACGCAAATAATATACGACGCCCAATGATGAAGAAAGTAAAGCAAAACAAAAGCAACAAGACTAAAAGGACGACTCCAACAAGTACGATGCCCATAAACACACAAACTCTAAGTCTCGCTTCTAAGTCCACAATATACAAGTTCTAAGTCGATGGAGTTTTACTACATACAAAAGAATATATACATGCAAGTGTGGATACGATACAACAACACCCACCTACCAAAGCAATCACCGAAAAGAAGTGTGTGCCGCAATCCGCTGATGATCCGAGCGGTATCTCCTGCAAGAAACTGGTGCACAACGGGGGTGGGTTGCCAACTCAATGAATAAAAATATATCGTAAGGTAAAAATCGAAATGCACAACGATATCCTAAGTCATAAGTATAGTACTATCATATCCTGTACTAATATATATATATAAAATGCATAAGTACAACAACTGTCTCACTATCGATCACTTAACTATAACATCTCATATGTATATGACCTATATGCAGGTATAACCTATAAGGTAGCCGAAAATATGTATGTAAAATATCTTCTTAGAATAGTCGCGGAATACGTATGTCACGGCATAAAAGCAGACGTAATAGTATGAAATATAATAGTTATCTTATTTAAGATATACATTTTACTGTTTAGTAAAGAATTTTAAGAGGTTTACAGTTTTAAAGATCCATATGCCATTCTAGACATGTCAAAATAATGAGACTATAGCTCGTTTAAAAATCCTTTTTATACGTATCAACAGGTAAAAGGGTATTCAGGTACTGTCTCGCGGATCAATCCTGGTCAGCTACTATAACGTATGAACTATAATGGTATACCCCGAATGATCGTAAAACATCAATATATGGGTGTCCAGCATCGACACCCTAATCATCAAATCTCTTGTGTCCATCACCGATACGCAAAATCCTCAAATCCCTTATGTCCATCACCGACACGCAAATCCAGATATCATCGACACCGTCTCAACAGATCGGTCACCCCTCGATATCCCTAGCCCCGGTCAGTATCCCCTGGATATCCGCCGTGCTCATATCTATCTCCGGTATCGAGTGTCCTTGCTAAGCTCACCGCCTCAAATGCATCTTTCATGCCCCTCAGTCTCGACCGGGTCCACTGTGTATCCGACTGTATACTCCCTCACACCGTCCGGATATATAGCATGTCTGTAACCGTATAGCTCCTCCACTCGGTTCAGAATAAAATCAAATCAGAAAACGTCAAGCTCGAGGCGGACATCAACTCATCGTATCCAGAAGTATCAAGTAAAGAAGAAGAAGAATTGCATATATCACTCTAATGATATTATATATATATATAACAGTGTCCCATACCACTGATATATATCATCAAAGGCAAACACGATTGCACTGAGCACGTGCAACAAGCCGTTAAATCTCTAGGTGTCCCTAGTAGGAGGAGTGTTGTCTCCTGAGGGTTTTCAGCGGATTACACCCACAAAATCCAATAACAAAAGAAAGATGGTGAAATTTACATATAAAGATAAGAACCATAAAAGAAAGACTTTGAAAAAGTGTATGTAGTAATTAACCGCAATCAATAACGGTGTCGCGTGTAGCTAGACCGAGATGAGTATGGGTCGTCCTCAAGGAAACGTTGAATCTTTTACTCTTACTTTAGACGTGTTGAAAAAGAGAGAAGGGATAAAGAATTTTGTGGAATGGTTTCTAGATCTACGTTAAACACGGATGCAAAATATAGATCTAGATTAATTATGGATATAAGTTCAATATTAAAAAGGGGCTTGTAGGGTTCATTAGGATTTAGTAGTTATGGATGGTTAATTAAAGATTACTCTTTTTATCCTTTAATAAATTTAAAACTAGAACGACAGAGATGCATGTAGATTAGGATTTCTGGAGGGAAAAGGGTTCCCACTCTTAACCCCTATCTCGACATGGAACTCCGTTCATATCTAGATTTTACCAAAACAATCATTAATCTAATCTCTAATCGCGGTCGAGACTAACAATAAATTGGTAGCGCACCCGATTAGGATGTTAATGATTCTTTTAGTAAAGTTTATAAACTTTATAAGACGTAAAAAGAGTTTAAGGATTTTCATCATCCATTAATCTACCCTAATCCTATGAACCCTAACAAGCGGAGAATTACTCGCGCATGTTGGGAAAAGAAGATGAAAATACATTGCATAATTAAACTACGAAGAAATAGAATAAGAAAAAGAAAGCTACCTTTATTAATCAACAATATTCATTACACTTGAATCCTTAGAAAATGATTACAATTTCTAGTTGCTTCTCGATCTCTTCTAAGGAAGTAGACGAACAGTTGACGATCAGTCTGGATGCGTGAGCCGTCTTGGACTTCGTGATCTCGTCGACTTGATGCCTTTTCCAAGAGGCTCTCGGTCCCTATTTATAGTCCAAAGCCAGAAACCTTTGCTTCCAAATTAGGTAAATAACAGCAGAGATTTTTGCCAAAAATTTGCAGCAAATAAATCCTCAAGATTGCCGCGGATCCGCGGCCCAAGGGGGGTATGGCCGCGGATCCGCGGCCATTTAATCAGAGCAGTTGATTTTCTTTAAGGGGCTTCTCTATACTTGGCATGTAGACTTCTCTGGGATCTTTGGATCTTTGAAATCTTCTCGTACTCGCTGCCAGACTTGATCTCCAAGTTTTGCTTTCTTAATTAGGCAAGTTTTCTTTAACAACTTGATTTCTTGGAAAAATTCTGCACAACAACTTGGAAAAATTCTGCACAACAACTTAAATAATATTTAGTAGACTTTGTTCTACTAGGATTTGGTCAATGATATTATTTACATACAATTTCCTACCAAATTCTAATTATAATATATCAACACATGGAAAATAGTATTTTTACACAAAAACCCTCATATGTATGATATATTATAATAAAGACCTTTTTTAATATGGAAATAGTAGGAAAAATGTAATAACAAATGTGCAGTTTTATCAACTGAACAAATACCCCCAAACTTATCTTTGATCGTCCCGAGCAAACTAGTTTATTCAAGAGAAGGAGAAAAAGAAAGAAGAAAACTAAGCATACTTTCGTAGGCAAACACGATTGCACTGAGCACGTGCAACAAGCCGTTAAACCTCTAGGTGTCCCTAGTAGGAGGAGTGTTGTCTGCTGAGGGTTTTCAGCGGATTACACCTACAAAATCCAATAACAAGAGAGAGATGGTGAAATTTACATATAAAGATAAGAACTATAAATGAAAGACTTTGAAAAGAAGAGTTTCCAACTACACTAGCTTTTCAGTTGTTATGAGCCCTATCTTAATAGTCATGAAAAGATATTAGAAATCATATCATCCCTCAATAAAACATCATCTTTATTCTTCATTCCTACCTTTCATCCAAATATCGATCATATACCCCTACGTGTGTGTAATGGACATCCCTACACTCGGAGAATTCAATTCAAGCTATCATACCCTTGTCCATCTACCTCAGTACTTTTTAACTTGATGAATATTTAGATTCGGTCACACATTTTCATGCGACCGTTAATACTTCTTGAGGTACTAACCGACCGATTACTCATGTGCTTGCTGATTAGGTGATAGTATTTTCCTCGTCTTGCACCACCTAAGGCTTAGCAGTGACTCCCGGACCAGTTGGCCTTAGGGCACTAGGTGAAGAGGCACCCTTGCTATATTTTTTTTATTGCTGCCTTGGCGATAACAAAACCAATGTTCATTTTTCTTTTCACCATTTTTATATTTTCTTCATTTTTTTTCATTTCCTTCATACTTTGGCTTTTAAACAAGAGCATTTCAAGGTATCCTCTACTATCCCGAGTTTCAAGACGTGTGTAAGTGCATATAGTAGGGTATCAACATTCAAATGTTTGGCTTCCAGAATAGAAACTATTTTTCAGACTTATTTTTATCCTCAGATTAGTGACTTCCTTCATCTTACTAACCCTTGGGACAACAGCTCATAACTACTTATTACTAGTTCGTTTAAGAAAAGTTCTAATTTTCTTGGTTTTCTTAAACTATTCCTATCTTTTGGATGTAATTTTTCACTTTCTACTGTTTTGTTATAAAAATTATTTTTTTTGTTTTTTAAAAAGTTGTGCTTATGCAAAATATGATGCAAATTGATGTGTAAATAAGCACAAACCTCCCCTAAACCTGTTTACAGCAGTGTCCTCACTGATGTCATCCATTAAGCTCAAAAACCTGTAGACTTGGGAGGAAATTATTAATGGGGGCAAGAATATATGAAAGTGAAAATCCTCCCCCAAACTTATTTTAGGCTCACAATTTTGTAAAAATCATTTTCTTTTAAGAGCCAAAATATACCACCCCCCCCCAAACTTGAGTTAAACAATTTTAATCTTTTAAAATCACACGAGGGGGTCAAGGTTATTGGTCAATACCAAGCTTTGCAAAGACCGAAGGTCAACACCAACCATTCAAAAATTTTATCGATGAAGTACCAAGGTTGGTAGAAGAACATGTCACCTTTCGACGTGAAGAAGTGGGGAGGTGATAAGAGATGTAATGGAAAAAGATTGCGTCTCAATTTGGAGAGACGACACAGTGATAGTAATGATGGATTACTTGCATTATCATGAATGTCCAAAAGAAGGGGTGGAGGTCCAATTTCTTCATCTTGGAGTTGATTTATCTCAACACCCGTATCTTTTAAAAATGCGAGTTCATCAGCGAAAATTTCCTCAAAGCTTTCATCGATACCCCGAAGAATAATGTCATCAGAAAAAATGGGGTTATCGTCAGACTCCATAAAAAGTTCCTCATCAGCGTTAGATGTTGACCCGGATAACTCGGTGGAAGAGTACATGGTTGGGTCAAACAACAACATATGAAAAGAGTCAGTATCATGAGGTTGATCAAATTCGCTGCTGTCGACATCCATTAATTCGACAGAATACACATGAGCATAGGGTTCGGAGGGTTCACTTCCCAACTTGTAAATGTTAAACCCAATTGACTTCTTTCCAAAGAATAGGGTCATAGAGCCGTTTCTACAATTGATTACTGCGTTGGAAGTGGCCAAAAAGAGTCGACCGAGTATCATCGGGATTTGATTGCGTGGGTTTGCCACGGGTTGTGTATCTATAACGATAAAGTCTACAGGGAATATGAATTCCCCGACTTTGATTAACACATCCTCTAGCTCACCCCTAGGTTGGGTGATAGAGCGATCGGCCATCTGAAGAGTGCAATGCGCAGGTTTTAACTCTCCGATCCCTAATTGCTCATAAACAGAATACGGAAGCAAGTTAACACTAGCACCTAGATCGAGTAGAGCACGATTGATATTTTTACCCCCAAGGGAAATAGAAATTGTAGGACTTCCGGGGTCCTTTCATTTCTTGGGTAGCTGTTGTGTAAAAGCAGTGCTCACATTACTCGCAAGGAAAACTTTTTTAGGTACTTGAACTTTTCTCTTCCTAGTGCATATGTCCTTTAGAATTTTCGCATATGACGGAACTTGTTGAATAGCATCTAGGAGAGGAATGTTTATGTTAATTTGCTTAAAAATTTCCACAATTTTCTCCATTTGTGGACTTGGTCTGTTGCCCCTTAACCTATTTGGATAAGGTGCTTTATCAATAAGGGTTTGGTCCAACATTGGAGAGGATTGTGGGGATGGAGTGGATCCCAGAATTGGAGTGGGGATCGTTTTAGGTAGATTCGAGGAAATGGGCGAAGGGTTCGAGCCTTGGGGAAAACGGAGAATAGGCTCGGATGAAGGTGGGAGACTAGATGAATTAGGGGAAGAAGAAGAAGCTGGGGTATCATTGGTGTCATTAACATCATCACATTGCTCACCTACTCGGTTATTCAGCACTTTTCCCGATCTCAACGTAGTAACGGCACTCACATTATAACTTTGTGAGTGGCCAGGATTAGGTATGGGTTGAGATGGGAGTTTCCCTTTCTCTCTCGCACTCATTGCGGCGTTCAACTGTGCAAGTTGGTTTTCTATTGATTTAATACTCTCGCCGTCGGAGGCGGAGTCTTTCTGTATGGTATCAATAGAAGACTTCATCTCAGCCGACAATTGCATGGAATGTTTCATGAACAAATCCAAAGTTTGTGCAAGTGAAGAGTTGTCAGTACCGGCCACTTGTGGTGTAGAAGTGTTGGCCAAATTTTGGATATTTTATGACTGAAAGGGGAGCTGACTTTGTGGTTGTGGTTGCTGTGGAGGAGGTCTTTGATAATTGCTTTGTTGGTTTTGGTTCCAAGCAATGTTAAGATGATTCCTCCATCTTTGATTGTACGTGGAAGAATAAGGATCGTTTCTAGGTCGCTGCTGAAAGCAGCATTAGTTTGAAACGATGCATTCATAGGACATTCTTCTGTTAAGTGTGAAGGATCCGAACAGCAACCACAGACGGTCTTAGGAAGCGTAACCTGATTTAGGGAGACTGATGAAAGTTTGTTCTCAATAGCATCGAGTTTCTTCTGCATCACTGCCATTTCGGCTTTCACTGCGATGGAAACATCGAGCTGGTGAATACCTCCCCAAGATGAAGGTGGTCTTACGCTTTCCTACTGCAAAGTGTTTTCAGCGAGATCTTCCAGATATTTCCATACTTCACCATCATCTTTAGACATGAAATTGTATTGACACATTGTTTCAAGCATCTGCTTTGTCGCTGGATTAATGCCCTCATATATAATCCGACATAAATCCCATCTTTGTATTCCATGATGAGGACATTGGACAAGCAGATCCTTGAAACGTTCAAAGCACTTCTAAAATGGTTCATTGGGAAGCTGGGTGAACTGGTTGATCTCGCTCCTAATATGAGCAGTCTTATGGTTTGGGTAAAACTTCTTAAGAAATGCTATGACGAATTCATCCCAATTAGTGATAGAGTGTGTGGCAGTATTATAAAGCCATTTTTCTTCCAAGTCGTACAGTGTGAATGGAAGAAGACACAAGCGCATAGCATCGACAGTCAACTGTGAAGTACCCATCATTGCGCATACGTTTTCGAATTTGGTGATGAAAACGTACGCGTCTTCCGACTCAAGCCCGTGAAATTTGGGCAGCAGATTGATGTAGTGGGGTTTAATTTCGAAATTATCCCCGTTAGCTGGTGGAAGAGATAGACAAGTGGGAAGAGGACCACGGATAGGATAGCATCTCTCTTGGAGAGAGATGCGCGGTGGATTATGCGTACCTACGGGCGGTGGCAGCGTGGTGTTATATTCTGATGGAGTGTCGTCCATCTCGGTCATGGTACGTAGTGGGGGAAAAGAGGATGAAGAAGTACCGACTTCGGCGTCGATAGCAGGAATGCGGACAAGACGGGCACTAGGATCCCGTGTCCAGCCGAGCATGCACTAAGCGGGTTTAGTGCAAGCGGCAGCGTGTGTGTGATTTAAAATTGGTTTGTTTTGAAAAAAGTGGGACATAAGACAAATCACTCTAAAATGCACAAGCAACCCTAGAACTAAGGTCACCTAGGTCCAGTCTCTAGACCGCTCCTAGACTTCCAAAGGACAAGCCGCAGGATCAATCCTCTACCGCCTCTGTACTACCCTTGTAGCCAGGTAAGTGCCAGGTAAGTGGGAAGGAACCACAGTAGTGGGCCTAATTAAAAACAACTAGCCTTTGACACACTTGCCTAGACACTACAAAAGTAATGCGGATAAGCGATAGATTACCCACGACCTTCCTCTGTCCTTATTGAGCGTGATAGTCCTTAGAGTCTGGTCTAGATATTTTTTAAATTAATGAAGGGTTGATCTAGATGCTTGGTTTGTGATTTGTGGGGCTTAGGAAGGGTGCTGAAATCCCCACCTAATCTTGATTTGGTCTTTGCCCCTTAAGGTCCGTCTTAAAATATGCAAAACAAAACCAATCACAAAACTTTTGCAAAAAGATTTTTGAGCGGCGCTATTTTGCAAAGAATTCTGCAGAAAATAGATTTTATTGGATTTGAGAGGAGAGAGAAGGAGTTGAGAAAAATACCAGAGAAGTGTGAACCTTAGATCCTCTGTTTCCTCAAGTCTGTGACTCCAGATCTCCTTACAAAAATTCACGCACAAATCGTTAAATATGCAATTTGTAGTTTTGTTTTATTATGATATAGATCGTATAAGAATTCAACGCAAATAGTAAGAATAAAAAATTACGCACGTATCCCCGGCAACGGCGCCATTTGATTGATGTGAAAAAGTGTATGTAGTAATTAACCGCAATCAATAACGGTGTCGCGTGTAGCTAGACCGAGATGAGTATGGGTCGTCCTCAGGGAAACGTTGAATCTTTTACTCTTACTTTAGACGTGTTGAAAAAGAGAGGAGGGATAAAGAATTTTGTGGAATGGTTTCTAGATCTATGTTAAACACGGATGCAAAATATAGATCTAGATTAATTATGGATGTAAGTTCAATATTAAAATGGGGCTTGTAGGGTTCATTAGGATTTAGTAGTTATGGATGGTTAATTAAAGATTACTGGTTTTATCCTTTAATAGATTTAATACTAGAACGACAGAGATGCATGTAGATTAGGGTTTCTGGAGGGGAAAGAGTTCCCACTCTTAACCCCTATCTCGACATGGAACTCCGTTCATATCTAGCCTTTACCAAAACAATCATTAATCTAATCTCTAATCGCGGTCGAGACTAACAATAAATTGGTAGCGCGCCCGATTAGGATGTTAATGATTCTTTTAGTAAAGTTTATAAACTTTATAGGACGTAAAAAGAGTTTAAGGATTTTCATCATCCATTAATCTACCCTAATCCTATGAATCCTATCAAGCGGAGAATTACTCGCGCATGTTGGGAAAAGAAGATGAAAAGACATTGCATAATTAAACTACGAAGAAATAGAATAAGAAAAAGAAAGCTACCTTTATTAATCAACAATATTCATTACACTTGAATCCTTAGAAAATGATTACAATTTCTAGTTGCTTCTCGATCTCTTCTAAGGAGGTAGACGAACAGTTGATGATCAGTCTGGATGCGTGAGCCATCTTGGACTTCGTGATCTCGTCGACTTGATGCCTTTTCCAAGAGGCTCTCAGTCCCTATTTATAGTCCAAAACCAGAAACCTTTGCTTCCAAATTAGGTAAATAACAGCAGAGATTTTTGCCAAAAATTTGCTGCAAATAAATCCTCAAGATTGCCGCGGATCCGCGGCCCAAGGGGGGTATGGCCACGGATCCACGGCCATTTAATCAGAGCAGTTGATTTTCTTTAGGGGGCTTCTCTCTACTTGGCATGTGGACTTCTCTGGGATCTTTGGATCTTTGAAATCTTCTCGTAGTCGCTGCCAGACTTGATCTCCAAGTTTTGCTTTCTTAATTAGGCAAGTTTTCTTTAACAACTTGATTTCTTGGAAAAATTCTGCACAACAACTTGGAAAAATTCTGCACAACAACTTAAATAATATTTAGTAGACTTTGTTCTATTAGGATTTGGTCAATAATATTATTTGCATACAATTTCCTACCAAATTCTAATTATAATATATCAACACATGGAAAATAGTATTTTTACACATAAACAATAAAGACCTTTTTTAATATGGAAATAGTAGGAAAAATTTAATAACAAATGTGCAGTTTTATCAACTGAACAACACCCTAATCATCAAATCTTTCGTGTCCATCACCGATACGCAAAATCCTCAAATCTCTTGTGTCCATCACCGACACGCAAATCCAGATATCATCGACACCGTCTCAACAGATCGGTCGCCCCTCGATATCCCTAGCCCCGGTCAGTATCCCCTGGATATCCGCCGTGCTCATATCCGGTATCGAGTGTCCTTGCTAAGCTCACCGCCTCAAATGCATCTTTCATGCCCCTCGGTCTCGACCGGGTCCACTGTGTATCCGACTGTATACTCCCTCACTCCGTCCGGATATATAGCATGTCTGTAACCGTATAGCTCCTCCACTCAGTTCAGAATAAAATCAAATCAGATTACATCAAGCTCGTGGCGGATATCAACTCATCGTATCCAGAAGTATCAAGTAAAGAAGAAGAAGAATTGCATATATCACTCTGATGATATTATATATATATATATATATAACAGCGTCCCATACCACTGATATATATCATCGAAAGTAAAAACATCATAAACTCATAAGAATCGAATACGAATACCCATGTTACTGGTATTCGCAATAACTCAGCAGGTAATAAATGCACAATACGTAAATATAGTCAGGCATGCAAACAAATGTAACAGTTCTACTATGTCATGGCAATACTAATGATGTTTAGTGTAGCATACGCTTCTATGCTCGTGCAATATGGCAATCATTAATATTTGTGCAAGTGTTCTATAAATGTTTAAAGTAGCAAGTAATTCTACCCATATCCGTAGCATATAATTACAATCAAATTTACGGATATAGGGAATTCATAATGTCTCGTATCGGCATTTACATATGCATCACGTGGTATAGCGGTCCTACAGTGTCATGGCAGTACTAATGAGGTGTAGTGTAACGTATGCGTCTGTGCTCGTGCAACATAGTAATCATTGGTAATTGTGCAGTGTTCTATCAGTGTGTTCGTATAACAGATAACGTATGCAATCGGTAAGCGTATCAAATAATTATTAACGTAAGTAATTGCTATGAGTTGTACCATTATCTTTGAAAATAGAACGAAACATTATTTTGAAATAAGGAAGCTGCATTAAGTTACAATAGATATTCGTATTGGAAAATAGCATCGCATCCTTGTCATTTATCATTTAAATTGGAAAACGAATCGTTGGTTTTTAAAAAGAGTATAGCTCACTCACACATAACGTCCCAAGTCGGGATAACTCATGAATCCACGAGTCCAAAAGAAACTTGGCCGTATTCGGCACACTATCCACATTACCACAAGTACGGTATGATCTCTCGTACTATATCCATCCAATACTATATACATATCGTACGGATCTATCGTCATGTACGTATGTCACTATAACCATATATTAAAATATATGCACATGAATAACCTACTAGATGCGAAATAACATCAATATCATTAGCTAAGTTATCTAACATATCATTAACAACTAACTAAATAGCATAAATATCCTAGTTAAATGGTTGCGGGGGTGCTATACGCCATCCACTCTACTTCCCCCATAGATTTAAATCTACTCACCAACTTGTCGAGCTCGTCGAAATCTATGTTTGCTTTGTCCGTCCTTGCCGTCTCGAAAACCTCCGCGATCGTATCTACAATCGTATTTATAAAATATCGGCGTAAATATCATATCGAAACCAAAACAATGGGCTAAGCATCCATAGGTTAGAACCTATAGTTTACTTACTCCAGAAATGACCAAATACTCCTGAAATTAACATATAAACGTCAACATTTCAGTCGCGGTACAGAAATATGAAAAACCGTATCAAAATGTCGGAAACATAGATAAAACTTTACTAGAATACTCCCAGATTTCTCTATATGAAATCTGGGAAAAATCAAACAAAACAGTAGCTTAAGTTATTGCCAAATACCTCTACTGACCAAAACCTAAAACACAACTCCATTGAAAACCCGGTGGCGCCGGCTAAATAGGGAAAATCGCCGGTAGAAGTAGGGAATTAAGGGCTCGGGCTTTAAGGTCCATCTCCTATTGGTCTCAGCATATCCTCATATTATTAGTTTTTCTAGTGAGTTTACTTAGTAGTTCTAGATTAAATTTTAGCATCACAAATATCACAAAAGTTCTAGTTTATGATATTGTTCACTAAAAACAGATATTAAACAGAATATAACTTGTAAAGAATGTGAGATATACCTATAGGGATGGTGCACAAGGGAAAACCAGATCATGAAGTGCATGGTGGAAGCTCCTAGGTGTTGTAGTGGCTCAAGCTTGAAGGTATGTACAAGTTTGACGAAGGAATTCGTGGCTTTTGAGTGAAGTATTAACTTAGAGATGAGCTTGAAGGAGAATGTTTATTTATTCAGTTTAAGAATGATAATATGAGAGGAGAAGGAGGTGGCAAGACTTAGTGTAGAGAAAGGAGGAGGTGGAAGGAGGAGAGGGTGTGTGTGGTGTGGAGGTTGTGAGGGTTTAAACTGTTGGGTTACGGCAGCGCCCTGGCCATCAAAGCGTAGCCGAATGTGAAACAAAAAATTTCTAAACTGGTGCAAACAAACCCGAATACGAATCGACCATTAACCCTATATCTAGAAAGCAATCTAAAAGAAGTTTGGAATGTTATACCGAATAATCTGTGTCCTTCGGTCTTTAACATCTTCCCAAGCTCCTAGTGGCCACCATGATCAAATTTGGTCGCCAGTCTTCCTCCATAGATGATCCACCCGAGAGTTTATGAATCGAGCTCTTACTTCATAACCGAAGTAACTAGGGTATCTAGTTAGCTAAACTAGATAGCTAAGATGATATAGAGTCTAATGAGGTATTAATTTGTCTTTAAACACCCTAGATTTCTCAACACATGAGAGGGTTAGGATGGAGGAAAAAGAAGAAGCCATGAGAGATGAGAGTGTGAAGCTTGAGCTTAACTGAAGAAAGAGAAAAAATGCCTTGTCTTGTGAGCATGTGAGAGTGGGATATTATCAACTCAAGAAAATATCTCAAGTCAACTAAAATATCTCAAATCACCAAAAATATCTCAAGTCAACAAAAATATCTTATAATACAAACAAATATATCAAGCATGATTCAATAATGTTTCAATGGGTCACACCCATGAGTCACCACATGAGCCACTACCATGAGTCACTTAATTAAAGTATGCTTGAATTAAGCAAAGCACGCTCATCTCTCACCTCAATTAACCATTTAACCTAAAATGGTTAATAAACAATAATGAGGTGTTATTCTTCTAGAAACAATCTTGTAATAAATTACAAGAATGCCCCTCATCCGTATATATATACTCTTATCCGTATTCCGAAAAATATGAATACAATGAGACGAAAATAATCCAACAATATAATACTAGGATCCGGCTTAAACCAAAGCCCACTAGTATTATCTGTCTGAATCATGATACGTGCATAAGTACATATATATGATCGAACCCTGTCGTAAAACCATACGGCCTCTACATCGTTTCGCCCGAAGCAGGGAAACCCTCTATGTGGGACTCTAAAGACTCGTCAATACGCTGGCAATGGGTTTAACCATAAGCACGTCAGCGACACTAGCTGTACGTAACGGCTACCCAGGTATTGAGCGAAAGGAAGGCCGACGAGCAAACTCATCCTGACCCCTACTGAGCATGTCGGTGACAATATCCGTACAGTACGGTCTGTTCGTCTAAGAGTATCGCATATCGAGTTTAGGGGTGGATAAAATCAGACCCCTAATAACGCGACATTTCGTGTCGGTATGAAGCCCATCACAAACTGAGAAACTACTTATCCAAATCAGTAATTCTCGACTACCTTGATCAAGGATTTCTGGTGATGGCCACCCGTGCACAACGCGACACCAACCCCCAATACTGGGAAAGACGAATCCCTGACGATCCGCTCACTTCCTCCATATGGCTCGAGACTGTACCCAACTAAAACCTGTTTGCATGACTCCTTTGAGCCGTGGTAGGGTAGTAATCAAAGCACAGTGGGAACTTGCACGAGACAAATGACAATCTCATATCGACAGAATAATCTGTACACATGTCATCTGGGAACTGCTATCTGACAATAGGTATAATACCAAGTAGCAGGTTCCCAGCGAGTCCGTCCAGTGTACTCATAACCCAATGAGCACCTGCATACTATTTTAGGTGAACAAACTAATACCAATGGCTTATAAGACAGGCCACCGCCCCTCATCAGGGTCTCGATCAGTATACACTAGTCTACTCTGGAGTATCGATGCCCAATCTCGATACTCCCACGACTAGGGACATTTAAGGATGTGCTTATAGACCATCCAGCTCCCACATATATGATCTCTATCATAATGCTGGTAGTTAAGCAAGAATCATATGGGCTCTATCAACATGTAATAATGAACTGTAATGCCACCTAAAGCATGTACATGATGATAAAGATAAACCATATAGCATATTATCATCTTGAGTAAGACTGTTCTACCCGTATAGGTCCTCCCTCAATCATCTAATCGCGTGCCTGCGATTACAATAATTGACTTGAGGGCACTATAGCCAACAATCTCCCACTTGCACTTAAGGCTAATTATTGCGGTGTCGCATACTCACGGCCCGTGTGATATCGAACACCCAACTCCTCTACTAATCAGTTTCTCAAAGCTCATTTGTGAAACTATTGCATTCGAGAAATAGCCTCAGTGAGTGGATCCGCTCCTATGTTTCTTTCTATATCTCTATATCTCAACTTCGCGGAGAACCACTATCTTCCGAAATGAGCAATACCTGTGTTAGAATTTGCATGGATATCTGATGGGACCTAGTTCACAAGTGAACTCTAAATCCAACAAATTTCTCAGACTGTATCATCCACTGAATTTAATTAGTATCCTGTGCCATGCCCTCCTCAGTATCCGCTTGGACCACCTGTCCAAACATACTATCCCTTAAAAGAAGGAAAACTATAACTCAGACAGTCTATCTGTCATCCGATCACCTTGGAAGCCTGAACTGATAACCGCCTCCCAAAGAAGGCTGCCGTTACCAATTACCAAAGAACATCCACTTATGTTCATAACCGCTTCCTACCATTTCTCCAAGATTGGGTTAATATATATACTTATTGCAGCTAGTGCCAAAACAATATCTAGTGTGGTACTTGATAATACATGATTGACTCAATTGCCTAAGCAAGTGACATGCCAATCATGCAAATCCATCTTCACTTTAGTCTGTAAGACATCCTTTTGAGAGGGTGACCCCATCACCTGCAGGTACACCACCATGCCAGGAGTCAACCATTCTAAAACACCTTTAGAATAATGTCAAAGTACCCATATTGGGACACTTCCCAAATCTAGATCTAAAACCATAGATCTAGTGACCAGAATCCTGATATTTTATCCAGATCTTATGTAGAGAAACACTTTGTGACAACCACAGGATATAACCGATCGTGGTATAGGAATTTCACTTCCTATCAAGTGCATGTCATCCAAATACCAGGACATCACTCCCTACTACCTTCTTACCAGATCCATCTCTTATTCTGATGAAGTCAAACTCTATGACTATCATATCAAAAATAGATGATCTTTCTCCGCTATACCTGTTTTAGTCTATAAATAGACATAAGCTACTTGCCCACTATACTTCCGCTGCTTCCACTGACTACAACAACTCTCTGGTAGAGTCATATACACGTGCACTTCTAAAGCTAGTTTAGAACGGCGTTATACTCATCCTCCTACTGGATTTTGTAGTCTAGAACAGCAGCAGTGGCAAGTTTGGGTAAACAAGAACCTCGCTGTCACCGTCTCTAAGAAGACCGAAGTACCTCTCAGGTGTCTGAGGTTACCCACCAAATATGCAGAGTGGCTAATGGAATGTCAAATCCAATTGAATCTTTAGCTCCTACTAAATTTTCAGTAACCATTTGTGGTTCTGGAATCACTTGCAGTTCTACCATACTCCTACTAATATTTTCTGAAAAGAATCCATTTTACTAAAACTGGTAGCGAGTCAAGAACAATATAACTATTGATCTTCCAGATGGTAGAAAGTTAACCCTCGTCAAAACCCGGGATAACTCATAAACTGCCATTACTGAAACGTGCCTTGAGTTTATCCGGATTCTGGTTTAAGCATAAGCCAGACAACTCCATATACCTTAGCATGGTTAAGATATGATCCATTCTATATCTACTATAGAAATAAGGGCACTTATTTAATTAGAACCGGATTCAAAATCATGCAGCTGTCTCCAGTGCTTATCAACCAAATGGAAAGAGGCCAATCAGCATTACTCATCTAGGAGTGCATCCATATATGAGTAACTTGAAAGAGAAGAAAGTTCTCAAAACCATTAATTTCAACGGAATACCTAGCACAAGTATCTACATCTTCGATCACCTTGAAGAATCCTGATACTCTGCAACATATGGTTCTCTACTTTATTCTTATACCTTTAACTTCTCAAAACTTGGACCTTCCATTTCTACGAAATACTTGTCTAAAACTAGAGAAGTCAAAAGTAAACAAAATATAGTACGAGTACCATCTCCTTTGTCCTAATGGACACTGGACAACATAAAATACTTTGTATAAGTCCCCTGAGTTTAATAACTCAATTCTTGTGCGTCGTGGGTTGAAAACTGTACTATGGTTAAGAAGAATTACACCTTTGTTGAATGCTCCTTACCTAATCACCAACTGATATAGGTAAATGTCACAGACATAATTTCAAAGAGTTATATCTCACTTTATAAAATAAACGTATAGATATATCAGTTTGAAATTGGCGCATATTATCGGATATTCAAAACCAATAATTTGTCATCTGGCAAAAACCCAGGTGATTGCCTCAAATATCACCAATTATAAAGAATTCCGATATAACGAGGATATAATCATCCAATTCCTAATATTCTACTTCACTCATCATCCGTAACACCATACAGATGTGAGAATCGAAACTGGTAAATACATACCCTGGAGTCAGAATCTAATTGGGAAAACAGTTTTCAATTAACAGTGCACAGTGAAACTGAAACATGAAAATGTTTCGAATGGGTATCCGGGTATTCCTAGTAATGCATCTTCCACTATCCAGATTCATGACTGTATCCGTATATTTCCTTGCCATCTCTCCAATCCTTTTATATGTCTTTACTCATTATCTTCAGTACACCGCACTTAGGCTAAATGGTTTTCTTCCTTCGATACCTTTCGGCACCATCCTAAGGTTTGAAAGAAGACTATCCAATAAGCGTAATAGGTGTACCCTCCTAATACTATCAGCCCTTGCAATCTGAGAGAAGGTAAAGATAAAAGACAACCCGAATAATCCTATTCGATTTCTCCTGAACAGGAAACCATCCTCGAACCGGAACAACTTCCTTCGAGATCGTATGTAACTATACGATGGCGTATCCAATAAATGTGGATCTTCGTAGTGATACGGAATGTTCCGGAGAAATGCAAAGGTGAAGCAAGAGTGGGGATGATATACGCGGCTTCGTCATGAATGATCGCAGTCGCAATTTCCTTTGCCCTCTTTCTAATCCCTTTATATGTCTTTACTTATTACCGTCTGTACACCATACTCAGGCTAATTGGTTTTCTTTTCGGCACCAGCCTATGGTTTGGAAGAAGAATATCCAATAAGCGCAATAGGTGTACTCTCCTAAATACCAGGAGCCCTTGCAACCTGAGAGAAGGTAAAGAGAAAAGACAACTGAATAGCCCTATTCTATTTCTCCAGAACCGAAAACCGCCCTCGAATCTGAAACAAGTTTCTTCGAGTTTGTATCTAATTATACGATGGCATATCCAATAAATGTGGATCTTCGTAGTGATACAGAATGTTCCGAAGAAATGCAAAGGGTAAAAGTAGGAGCGGCAATGATATATGCAACTATGGCAATCCAAAAGCCAAAGTGTTTTAAGAAGATTCGGTTAACTAGGTTCATGAGTTTTAGTTTAGGTCGGGTTAAGGTAGCTGCTAGAGAGAGAGAGAAAAGAAATACTCATCGTGCACTCTAACTTAGATTAGATTGGTTATACACTTTATCTAATCAGTATAGCTCCCACTGTTTCCTCGAATTCTCCCTCAAACCCTAAAAGGAGAATTAATCGGGATCGTCTAAAATCACCCGAGGAGTAACACCTACTCATTAGTGGGAATCGGGATCCAACTATCATTGCATGTAACTTGATAGAATCCACTCAAGTCACCACACTCCAGAAGGTATACGCATGCCTGGCAAGTTTCCTGTATATTTGAAACTCCCGATGTGATTTTTACCCCTTGGACCCAAGTGACCTTGACGGGGTTAACAAATCAAAGAGTCCTAGTCAAGTTTAACCCATCATTATCTTGATTGCATTAAACCTACCCATACAAGCTCTTGACGGAGTCAACAAGGCCGCACGACTGTCCTAACCAATCGCTTATCCATGCTACAAACAAGCACCACCCAGCTATGGCACACTACGCCTTGACGGAGTCAACAAACGCAGCACGAATACTAAGTACTACACGTAGGAAATGACAGAGGGCTACAGCTGGTTTTGGCGAAAAACCTTTAATGTAATGAACTTGATCTCGTTGAAAGAACCGAGTGATTTTACAAATATATAGTAACGCAAACTTTTGCTAAAGAGGTCACTCCCTATGAAGGGATCTCGGCTCTTTCCTCGTCGAATGAGGTGCAGGATATTCCCAAACTGAATACCACGATACAAAGCAAAAGAATCAACTATAGTGAAGTTATTACGATGACGCAAACTCTTGTCCAAAGGGTCACTCCCGATGAAAGGATCTCGGCCCTTGCCTCGTCGAATAAGGTGCGGGATATTTCCAATTGAATACCACTGTGCAAAACAAAAGAAAACGTCTGTAATGTCTGTTTTCAAAAACTTGGTTCCAACAACATCAAATAGGTTTGTTTTTATCCCTGCATTGATCAGAATCGACGTAGTCCCATCAATTAAACATATCATACCAGATAAAGGAACGAAAATAAAATGTATGTATATACCATCTGTATTCGCCACTGGGTCCTGTCATCACCCATTAGGTTACTTAACTAATGGCAGAGCGGGGACTGGACTAGCACAGGTGCAAAACATATACAATATCTACTAGTATATATATAAATATATATAACAATCATCCCAGGATTGAAATAAAGCAACATCACAGAAGCAACACAGAATCTCAACCAAGCAACACAGAGTGGTGGATAATCCTGGAGCCTCGGATTTCACTTGAGCCACAAATGAGACCCGACGTTCCCTGTCGTGTGGATAGCCTGTACAATGAAAACCTAGACCCCTACGAGTGCGGAAAGTTACCCGCCAATCCCAGAAGTGAGGCAACCCCAATCAGCAAAGTGAGTGAGCCACCCAACACTTCACAGAATCCGGTAACCTATGCACCCCATCTTAGGTCCTACAAGTGCGGAGAATAGACCGCCAATTCTAGAATGAGGCCCCTCCATCTCAACGTCATGAGATGCAGGCCCGTTGCCCTCTTGAACCCGGCTATTCGTGCACTCCACCTTGGGGTAATCCTAGTACAGAAAAGAAAATATATGTACAGCGGTGATATCGACCTCAACCCGGTCGTGCCCTAAACAAATAATATAAAAACTGGCAGTGACAGCAATCCACATGTCGGACGCTCACCCCGCAATATCAAATGTACAAATGAAACTAAACTGTACAATCATTGCAGCACCTGGCTATCCACCACGACGATCCAACCACAACCACAACACAACACAGAACATCAACATGAATATCATGTTCACAAACTCGTCTAAAAGACATATAGCAATTAGACGAGTTGTACCGCTCTAATGATATTCACGGTCGCAGATAGTAATGTATGTACTGAAAACCACACATTTAAAATTTCGATCGACTAAACTTTTCCAAATTGGTCCCAAATGAAAATCCAGCATTCAAACAAATATGGGTCAAAACCTTATATCACAAAAATCATATTTCCATGAACTTTAGCCCCAGAAAAAATTTGGGGCACTATAGCCCAAAAAGAGCGGCGGTTCCGCCGCAAAATGTGACATTTTGCTCCGGTTCCGCGACGGAATTTTAGAGTTAGGTGTCCAAATTTTTTCGTAGCTCTAGTTTTGCCTGCACATATTTTTAAGATACCTAAAAAAAATTTTGAACAACTATGAAATTCGACAGTAAGCACATGAACATGAAACTGTGATCCAGAAAAATTGGTCGATCGAGATTTTAACCTTGTGCAAACTAGCTAGTAGGGTTTATGGGGTGGCTCTGATACCAAGTTGGGTTACGGCAGCGCCCTGGCTATCAAACCGTGGCCGAATGCGGAACAAAAATTTTTCTAAATCGGCGCCACCACAACCCCGAATACGGATCAACCATTAACCCTATATCTAGCAAGCAATCTAAAAGAAGTTTGGAATGTTATACCGAATGATCCATGTCCTTCGGTCTTTAACCTCTTCCCAAGCTCCTAGTGGCCACCATGATCAAGTTTGGTCGCCAATCAATCTCCATCGAAGATGATCCACCCGAGAGTCTATGAATCGAGCTCCTACTTCATAACCGAAGTAACTAGGGTATCTAGTTAGCTAAAATAGATAGCTAAGATGATGTAGAGTCTAATGAGGGATTAATTTGTCTTTAAACACCCTAGATTTCTCAACACATGAGAGGGTTGGAGTGGAGGAAGAAGAAGAAGCCATGAGAGATGAGAGTGTGAAGCTTGAGCTTAACTCAAGAAAAAGAAAAAATGCCTTGTCTTGTGAGAATGTGAGAGTGGGATATTATCAACTCAAGAAAATATCTCAAGTCAACTAAAATATCTCAAGTCAACAAAAATATCTCACAATACAAACAAATATATCAAGCATGATTCAATAGTGTTTCAATAGGTCACACCCATGAGTCACCCAATGAGCTACTACCATGAGTCACTTAATTAAAGCATGCTTGAATTAAGCTAAGCACACTCATCTCTCACCTCAATTAATCATTTAATCTAAAATGGTTAATAAACAATAATGAGGTGTTATTCTTCTAGAAACAATCTTGTAATAAATTACAAGAATGACCATCGTCCGTATATACATACCCATATCCGTATTCCGAAAAATGCGAATACAATGAGACGAAAATAATCCAAAAATATAATACTAGGATCCGGCTTAAACCAAAGCCTACTAGTATTATCCGTCCAAATCATGATATAAGTGCACGTATACGATCGAACCCTGCCGTAAAACCATACGGCCTCTACATCGTTTCGGCCGAAGCAGGGAAACCCTCTATGTGGGACTCTAAAGACTCGTCAATACGCTGGCGGTGGGTTTAACCACAAGTATATTAGCGGCACTAGCTGTACGTAATGGCTACCCAGGTCCTAAGCAAAAGGAAGGCCGACGAGCAAACTCATCCTTACCCTTACTGAGCCTGTCGGCGACAATATCCGTACAATACGGTCTATTCGTCTAAGAGTATCGCATATCGAGTCTATGAGGTGGATAAAGTTAGACCCCTAATAACGCGACATTTCGTATCGATATGAAGCCCATCACAAACTGAGAAACTACTGATCCAAATCAGTAGTTCTCGACTACCTTGATCAAGGATTTCTGGTGATGGCCACCCGTGCACAACGCGACACCAACCCCCAATACCGGGAGAGACGAATCCCCGACGATCCGCTCACCGCCTCCATGTGGCTCGGGACTGTACCCAACTAAAACCTGTTTGCACGACTCCTTTGAGCCGTGGTAGGGTAGGAATCAAAGCATAGTGGGAACTCGCACGAGACAAATGACGATCTCAGATCGACAGACTAATCTGTACACATGTCATCTGGGAACTGCTATCTGACAATATGTATAATACCAACTAGCAGGTTCCCGGCGAGTCCGTCCAGTATACTCATAACCCAATGAGCACCTGCATACTATCTTAGGTGAACAAACTAACACCAATGTCTTATAAGACCGGTCACCGCCCCTCGTCAGGGTCTCGATCAGTATACACTAGTCTACTCTGGAGTATCGATGCCCAGTCTCGATACTCCTACGATTAGGGACATTTAAGGATATGCTTATAAACCACCCAGCTCCCACGTATATGATCGCCATCATAATGCTGGCAGTCAAGCAAGAATCTTATGGGCTCTATCAACATGTAATAGTGAACTGTAATACCACCGAAAGCATGTATATGATGATAAAGATAAACCAGCTAGCATATTATCATCTTGAGTAAGACTGTTCTACCCGTATAGGTCCTCTCTCAATCATCTAATCGCATGCCTACGATTACAATAATTGACTTGAGAGCACTATAGCCAACATAAACCAACTCTAACATATACCCACCCTCACTTTAAAACACAATACATTTTGCAAAAATTACTCTTTACATATAAATACCTTTATGTTACTAAAAATCTAAAATCTTTATTTTAAAAGAAATAAAACACTTAGTACAATACTAAAATACCATTATCTTATTATAACTTCTCATGTCATGTTAAAACCTTTAAAATATCATTTTTATGATATCACACATTTTTCTCCATTTTTACCAAATAATTACATTTTTGCGGCTATAAATCCGATACCAAAATTCATATGCGATGTCAATTTTGGTAAACTCATTATATTCGTATTTTAAATTATAAATTAATATTTATAATTTTCCAAAATGTTACAAAAAGTGGGCAGTGTTTGAAATACCAAATCTGTAGGGTTCCTAGGCACACTAAAGAGGTCTCACAAGGCATCAACCATGCCAAATTCAAATTTTATGGGTGCCGAGAAACCCTAGACTAGATCGTCGACTAGAATTCTAGGCGAAACATTAAACAAGTTAACGATTTAACTAAAGGAGAGAGGCTACAACCTTTGTAGATCCGTTTCTCCACTTTCTTAGCTCCACGTAGGCGTCCTCTCGCTGTCCATCTCGAATCCCGAACTCAATCGTCGGCTTCATCGGAGAAATGGGCGGGCTAGGTCGTCGGCTTCGTGCCGAAGATGATCTACGTCGAGGCATCACAAGTTCAAGCTCCAACTTCACCAAGTTGTGAAACTTGTGAAGAAAACACCCTATCCTACTTGGCAAGAGGTAGAGGGTGAAGAAATATGAGGTGTGTTCACTTTAGAATTGGATTTCTCTCACTTTTGCTCAAGTTGCCATTGATGGACTTAAGCTTTTCTTGAAGAAGAAGATGATGAAGAAGAAGAAAGAATATGATAAGTATTATATAATGAAAAAGAAATTTTAAAGACTTATCATAATCTTAACCATAGTTAAGTGTAGAGAATGAACTAGGGTTAGTTCAAATGGTTAGGGTTAAGCATGAGACATGAATGGTGACTAAGTCAAAGGTTCATGAAGCTTCAATAAGAAACAAAGAAAGCCACCATTCTCATCTTTATCCTTTCCAAATAAATAAACAAATAAATAAATAAATGAAAAAGCAAAACCCTAATCATCAACTTAACCATGGTTTAATTCTATACACTTAACCAAATGAGCAAGCATCATCAAATATGATACAAACATGTGCACAAAAGTATATCACATATACAACTTGCACATCAAGTGAGAAAATCCATTTAAAGTGAACTAATACTAGCTAATGCAAAGTAATATATCAAATATATAATTATACATTAAATCATTAAATCAACACTTGATTTAACGATCCGGTCATATCGCATATAACCGACCAGTATCCTATGTATCGGCTTATCGAATCAATCCTTGATTCGATATCTAGGTTATATCGAATATAACCAATCGATACATCCATCGCGAGAATGAAATACGGTATCACATACACGCATTATTCTCGGTCCTGCACATATCTCATATGCGCTCCTATTTCGTTTCGCTTGAGCCAGGAAACCTCTGTGTAGGACTCTAAAGACTCGTCAATACGCTGGTAGCAGATGATGATCATATCAAGCACCCACAAGCCGCAAGCGGTCTGCTAAACGTAACGGCCATCCGGGTATTGAGCGATCAGAAGATCGACGAGCTAGCCCGCTCACACTCCTGTGAATCCAACCAGTAACACTTACCATACATTCCGGTCTGTTCGTCTGATATTTCGCATATCAAGTCTAGGGGTGGTAAACGTCAGACCCCAATAACCGATAAGTCGTGCCGATGTGAGGCTCATAACGGGTCGAGAAACTACTGGTAACACTTACCAGCAAATCTCTGATCAGCCCTGGCCAGGGACTTCCCTGTTACGGCCAATCGAGCACTGCGCAACATCAACCCCCAATACCGGGAGAGACGAAACCCCTCCTATCGCTCATTGCCTCCATGTGACTCGGGACTGTACCCAAAGACCACCATTTTGCACGCCCTCATGGACGTGGTAAGGTGGAGATCAAAGCACAGTGGGAATCACACAAGACTCTATGACGATCTCGGGTCTACAGACTAACATGTACAAGTGTCACCTGAGAACTGCCATCTGACGTGAGGTATAATACCATCTGGGAGTTCTCGGCGAGTCCGTCCAGTGTACCCAGTCTCCACTGAGCACCCGTATACGATCTCTGATGTCAAACACCAATGGATATGGGATCATTTATCGCCCATCTCATGGGTCGAGAAGCGTATACGCTAGTCTACTCTGGTATATCGATGCCCCGTCTCGATACACCCACGACTAGGGACCTTGAAGGATGTACCTATGGACTACCATGCCCCCACTAGTATGATCTTCATCATAGTCCAGGTAGTCAAGTACACATCCTAAGGGCTTTACCAACATGTAACTATAAGACAGTTTAAAGAGACAAGTGTACATGTTAAGATAAAGGGTAACCAGATAGCATACTATCATATCGAGCAAGAAAGTCATCTCTATATATGTCCAAGCATCCAATATAATATACATCATCTGTACAATACTGGCCTCTAGGGCATACATACAACTAACAAAATCACCCAGTGTTCTACTTCAAAAGCGGAGACCGGACCTTGGAGCTTAGCATGTACAGAGCAAAACCAAAGAAGGCAGAGATTGCGGCATTACAAGTGGAAGGATCGAAGCCAGAGGTAGTTCGAGAGTTCAAGAATGTATTCCCGGAAGATATATCAGGTTTTCTTCCCGATCAAGCTCTTGAATTCAGCATTGATTTACAACCCGGTGCACAACCAGTAATAAAAGCTCCATACCGATTAAGTTTGGAGGAATTGAAGGAAATCCGTATTCAGTTGGATGAACTCCTGAAGAAAGGTTGGATCCGACCGAGTACTTCAAGTTGTGATCTCCGGTGCTGCTGATAAAGAAGAGGGAAAGTACTTACCAGATGTACATGGATTATCGAGCTCTGAATGAGCTGACAATTGAAAACAAGTATCCGCTACCTCACATCGATGACCTTTTCGATTAGTTAAGTGGATCTTGTATCTTTTCAAAGTTAGATCTTCGTTCAGGATATCATCAGGTGAAGGCCAAGGAGTCCGACATTCCGAAGACGACATTTAGGACTCGTTATGGTCATTATGAATATCTCGTAATGCCATTCAGAGTGACCAATGCACCTTCCATCTTTATGAACTTGATGAACCAAGTTTTCCAAGAGTATTTAGACAGTTTTGTTGTTATCTTCATCGACGATATCCTGGTGTATTCAAAGAATCGGAAAGTGCACGCCGAGCACTTACGGATTGTCCTGGAGACATTACGACAACACCAGCTCTACGCCAAGTATAGCAAGTGTGAATTTTGGCTATAGTGCGGACAAAACCCACTAAACGTGGCAGATCCGCGGCCTGTTAGAGGAGTTAAGATGTGAGATTTTTTGGGATCCTAACAGCTAGTTACCCTATTAGGAAACTAGAGATTCTAGCTTTGAGACTATTTAAAGGACCGAGAACCCCTCTTGGAAAAATTATCAAACCGACGCGATCACGAAATCCACGATGGCTCAAGAATCCTGGTTGATCATCGACAGTTCAACTACCTCCTTAGAAGAGATCGAGAAGCAAACTAGGGTTTTGTAATCATTTTCTATAGGAACAAAGTGTACTTGATCTTGTTGATTAATAAAGGTAGTTGTTTTCTTATATCATTTTATTTTCTGTAGTTTTCAATATGATTTCCCTTTCTATCTTTTCTTTTCCCAACATGCGTGAGTAATTCTCCGCTTATAAGGGATCGTAGGATTAGGGTAGATTAATGGATGATGAAGATCCTTAAACTCTTTTTACGTCCTATAAAGTTTATAAACTTTACCAAAAGAATCATTAACATCCTAATCGGGCGCGCTACCAATTTATTTCTAGTCTTGACCGCGATTAGAGATTTGATTAACGATTGTTTTGGTAAAGGCTAGACATGAACGGAGATCCATGTCAAGATAGGGGTTAAGAGTGGGAACCCTTTTCCCTCCAGAAATCCTAATCCACATGCATCACTGTCGATCTAGTTTTAAATCTATTAAAAGATACAAAGAGTAATTTTTAATTAATCATCCATGACTACTAAATCTTAACGAACCCTACAAGCCCCCTTCTAATATAAAACCTACATCCGTAGTTAATCTAGATCTATATCCTGTATCCGTGTTTGACGTAGATCTAAAACCTACAACCATTCTTCACCATTCTTTATTCTTCCTCCTTTCCTAATCAATACGTCTAAAGTAAGATTAAAAGATTCAACGTTTCCCTGAGGACGACCCGTACTCATCTCGGTCTAGCGACACGCGACACCGTTATTGATTGCGGTTATTCTACAAACACTTCTCTAAAATAGAATCAATCAAATGGCGCCGTTGCCGGGGATACGTGCGTAATTTTATTTTTCTTATTATTCGTGTTGAATTCTTATTCGATCCATATCATAAAACAAAACAAGCCGCATCTTGCATATTTAACAATTAGTGTGCGCTTTTTGCGAGGGAATCTGCAGTCACTGTAGCGAGTAAATAAGGATTCAGAGATATTCATCAAGACCCATAAAAGCAAGGAAGGCCACCGTAGCAAAAAGTTTTCAAAGAACTCTCAATTTCGCGGCGGAACCGCGGCAAGAAGTGCGTTTTGGCGGCGGAACCGCGGCGGTGTTGGTGAGTTAAGGCTTCAATTTTCTCTTGTATCTTTTCTATCTCTTTCTCTCTCCTCTGAAAAATCCAATAATATATTTTCTGCAGGATTATTTGCAAAATATCACCGCTCAAAAATCTTTTTGGGAGTTTTGTTTTGCGGGTTATTTTTGCATATTTTAATACGGACTTTAAGGGGCAAGACCACAATTCAGATTAGGTGGGGATTTCATCACCCTTCCTAGGCCCCACAAATCACAAAACGAGCATCTGCATCACCCTACATTGATTAAAAAATATCTAGACCAAGACTCTAAGGACCGTCGCGCTCAATTAGGACAAAGGAAGGTCGTGGGCAATCTATCGCTTATCCGCATTTCTTTTATGGTGTCTAGGCAAGCGTGACTAAGACAAGTGGTTACTTAATTAGGCCCGCTATTTTCGGCGATTCGTATAGCGGATACCTCCCACTTACCTGGCACATACCTAACCACAAGAATAATAAAGAGGTGGTAGAGGATTGATCCTGCAACTTGTCCTTCGGAAGTCTAGGAGTGGTCTAGTGCTTGACCTAGGTGACCTTAGTTTTAGGGTTTGCTTGTGCATTTTGTGATTTTTCAAGTCAACCCTCAAGTCCCACTTTCAAAGCAAAACAATCCAAATAGAGCTTACATCTTTTCACCCTCCTCCCTCTTTTCACCTTCTTATAATGGGTAACCCACATAAAAGAACTCTTGCCGAGTTTTGATATCCAGACCCAGATATTTCTTGTTATCGTAATCGCTTCGGTATACCATCCGACTCTACCATGTCTTTAAGAGATCGGATAGAGCAAGCGGAAAGAAACAGTCGGTCACCTTACTCCAGGTCCTATCAACCGCATCCAAATTCTACATCTCCTTATGTTGATACTCCGAGTGAAGGAACTCCTAAACGCATGTCCATCACTGAGTATATAGCGAGGGCTAACGGCCAAAGTTTCAATCCAGTCAAACCATTAGGACAACAAACACCACCACTTTCTAAAGAAGATTTTCATACTCGGTTTGTGGCGTATATGATGTCTGTTGAAAATCGCCAACCAACCAACCAATATCAATATTCTTCTTATGATAATGTTGATCCTACTCCTGCCCAATTTTCACAACCATTCAATTCCTATCAATCCTACCTGACTTTTACACCTTCTCTAGACATTCCTTCTAATCAGTCATTTAGGAGTTCTACTTATCCACAAGAATTTCAATCTTATGTTGAAACCCCTTACCGACCCATGTCTAGTCTTGAAATGACTGTAGAAGAATATATGATAGCGTCACGCCGCACCAGAGAGGAATTGAAAGAGTGTTTGGCCATCCTCAATAAACAAAACAAACGAGCAACTAGTTTCGAACCAGCTCAAAAATTTTCAATGTATGATACGGCCATAGGAAAAATTGAGAATTTGGGTAGTGAGAGAGAGCGGTACACCCGTCCTAATCAAATCTCCCCATCCCAAATTGAAATCCACAACTCTAGTTTCACTAATCTATCAAGTACACCAAATGATTCACCAATCGAAGATAGAATGTCTGATGAGTTGTGTGACTTTATAGCGTTTGATTTACACGATTGTGAAGGGGCCATTTCAAGTGAAGCCACACCCAATTCTTGTGAGCTCTACACATCCACTCTAGAACCACAATTGATTGAGAACCCTCCTTTTGATGAGGCGTCTGAGAATTTTAACCTTCACTTGATGGAGGAGATTGACGTTAGGGATATATTGAATGTTGAACCCGAAATTTTGGATGAGTTTTTTCCACCAACTCATCAAGTCATTTCACTCCCGTGTGGTCATCATCTCGAGCCTCTAACTATTCCTCCCGAACCCCATATGCGTCTTAAAGTTGATGATAAATGTATAACCAAAAAGCAGAATGAAATTCAGCCTTCATTTTCCACATCTGGTTCAACAATACTCGACACACCAATATGTTTACCCATTTCATCTCCCACTTTCTCTAATTCTTCTTCTAATCTTCCTTTAATGATAGCGAGTGTTGATGAATCACAATCCGATATTTCGAGTTCAATAATTCTAGAAAGATCACTTGATTTAGACCCCTTTGAGAATGAGGTAGATTGGTTTTTCAAGACTCCTACCTCCATAATTTTTGACAAAGCAAGTGTGTTGAATTCTGGTGCGACCCTTATTAACATTGAAACGTTCGATCGGACCATCGATGAAAGTTTTGAATATATTTTCGCCGACGAACTCGCATTCTTAAACGACACGGATTTTGTGATTAATCAACCTCCAACTAAAAAAGTTGAACCGCCACCCTTTCTTCTTATAAAATACGAGAATGCAAATATTCCACTCATTCCTAATCATTCACATTCTCGTTTTTATCCACCATCACGGTTTTGTCTCTACCATCCGAGACGTAAACCAGATCGATTCCGCCTCCCATCCCCCCACTTATTCACATTTATAATCTTCCACCAACCAGTGCGATACATCAATAAAAAATTTTAATGGTTGGTGTTGACTTTTGGTCTTTGTAAAGCTTTATATTGACCAATAACTTTACCCTCCCTCTTATAATTTTTAAAATACTTAATATTGTTTAACTCAAGTTTTGGGGGGGGAGAAAAATATTTTGGCTCTTGAAAATAAGTTTTTACAAAATTACGAGCCAAAAATAAGTTTGGGGAAGAATTTCACTTTCATTATTTCTTGTCCCCTTTGATAACTTTTCCTCCCAAGTCTACAGGTTTTTTTAGGCTTAACTGATGACATCAGTGAGGACACTGCTGTAAACCAGTTTGGGAGAGATTTTTGCTTATTTACGTATTATTTTGTATTACACTTTGCATAAACACAAAAAAAATTCTTTGATAATGGAAGTTAGAAAGTGAAAAATTACATATGAAAGATAGGAATAGTTTTAAAAAATAAAAAAGTTAGATGTTTTCTTAAACGAAACCAGTAATAAGTAGTTATGAGCTGTTGTCCCAAGGGTTAGTAAGATGAAGGAAATTACTAATCTGAGGATAAAAATAAGTCTGAAAAATAGTCTCGATTCTTGAGGCCAAACATCTGAACGTTGATACTCTGCTATACGCACTTATACACATCTTGAAACTTAGGATAGTAGAAGATACCTTGAAATGCTCTTGTCTAAAAGTCTTGGTATGAAGAAAAATAAATATAAATGAAGGTATAAAGTATAAAATGGTGAAGAAAAATGAACACTAGTTTTGTAATTACCAAGGCAGCATAAAAAAATATAGTTAGGATACTTTATCACCTAGTGCCTTAGACCAACTGGTTTGGGAGCCACCGCTGAACCATAGGTGTTGCAAGACGAGAAATTACACCTTAATAATGCAAGCACATTTTGTAATCGGTCAGTTAGTACCTCAAGAAGTATTAACGGTCGCATGAAAGATGTGTGAGCAATTTCATCAAAAAAATTCACCGACTAAAAAGTACTTTGGAAGATGGACAAGAGTATGATAGCTTGAATTGAATTCTCTAAGTATAGGGATGTCTTTTACACACACGTAGGGGTATATGATCAGTGTTTGGAAGAAAGATAGGGAGAAAGACTAAAGACGATGTTTTATTGAGGGATGATGTGATTTCTAACATTTTTTTCATGATCATTAAGATAGGGCTCATGACAACCGAAAAACTGGTGTAGTTGGAAACTCTTATTTTCAAGTTCTTTCTTTTATAGTTCTTATCTTTATATGTAACTTTCACCATTTTTCTTTTATTATAGGATTTTATGGGTGTAATCCGTTGAAAACCCTCAGGAGACAACACCCCTCCTACTAGGAACACATAGAGGTTTAACGGCTTGTTGCACGTGCTCAGTGCAATCGTATTGCCTACGAAAGTATGCTACTTAGGTTTTTCTTTTTGTTTTTTTCCTTCTCTTGAATAACTAGTTTGCTCAGGACGATCAAAGTTAAGTTAGGGGGTATTTGTTCAGTAGAAAATATCATGTATTTGATATGACATTTTCCTTACTATTTTTATATAAGAAAATGTGTTTATTATAAATATGACACATATAAGGGTTTATCTGTAAAAATACTATTTTCATATGTTTATATATTATAATTAATATTATGAAGGAAAATATAAGCATATAATATCTATATAATATTTAGTCCATACCATATCAAATATTATTAACCAATTCTCTTAAACTATAATATCATATCAAATGGTTAGGATAATATCTCAATAAAAAGAAATTCTACTACATTATTTATTGAGATATTGTGCAGAAATTATATCAGGACTGAAATCAAGGAAATCCGAGTTGACGAGATCAAATATGCTGAAATATTCAAGTAAATCGAAGAAACAAATTCTGGAAGAGACTTAGAGAAGATTTTCAAAGTCCAGATATTCAAAAGATCACCACGTATTATAGAGATGAAGCCCCGGAAAAATGAATCCCTAACTCCCCCAATCCGCGGCTAAACCGCGGACAAAACCCATTAAACGCGGCAGATCCGCGGCCTGTTAGAGGAGTTAAGATGTGAGATTTTTTGGGATCCTAACAGCTAGTTACCCTATTAGGAAACTAGAGATTCTAGCTTTAAGACTATTTAAAGTACCGAGAGCCCCTCTTGGAAAAATTATCAAACCGACGCGATCACGAAATCCACGATGGCTCAAGAATCCTGGTTGATTATCGACAGTTCATCTACCTCTTTAGAAGAGATCGAGAAGCAAACTATGGTTTTGTAATCATTTTCTAAAGGAACAAAGTGTACTTGATCTTGTTGATTAATAAAGATAGTTGTTTTCTTATATCATTTTATTTTCTGTAGTTTTCAATATGATTTCCCTTTCTATCTTTTCTTTTCCCAACATGCGTGAGTAATTCTCTGCTTGTTAGGGTTCGTAAGATTAGGGTAGATTAATGGATGATGAAGATCTTTAAACTTTTTTTACATCCTATAAAGTTTATAAACTTTACCAAAAGAATCATTAACATTCTAATTAGGCGCGCTACCAATTTATTGTTAGTCTCGACCGCGATTAGAGATTAGATTAACGATTGTTTTGGTAAAGGCTAGACATGAACGGAGATCCATGTCAAGATAGGGGTTAAGAGTGGGAACCCTTTTCCCTCCAGAAACCCTAATCTACATGCATCACTGTCGATCTAGTTTTAAATCTATTAAAGGATAAAAGGAGTAATCTTTAATTAATCATCCATGACTACTAAATCTTAACGAACCCTACAAGCCCCCTTCTAATATAAAACTTGCATCCGTAGTTAATCTAGATCTATATACTGTATCCGTGTTTGACGTAGATCTAGAACCTACAACCATTCTTCACCATTCTTTATTCTTCCTCCTTTCCTAATCAACACGTCTAAAGTAAGATTAAAAGATTCAACGTTTCCCTGAGAACGACCCGTACTCATCTCGGTCTAGCTACACGCGACACCGTTATTGATTGTGGTTATTCTACAAACAACTCTAAAAACATCAACCAATCAATACTACAGACGCTTCATCGAAGGATTTTCAAAGATCGCAGCACCCCTAACCAAGCACACACGTAAAGACGAAGAATTCATATGGTCGGAAGCATATGATAAGGTTTTTGCAGAACTCAAGTCGAGATTAATCTCTGCACCTATTCTTGTAATACCGGATCAATCTGGTAGATTCGATGGACATTGTGATGTGTCGGGTAAAAGATTAGGATGTGTTTTACACCAGCATGGAAAGGTTGTGGCTTTTGTATCAAGGCAATTAAAAGTTCATGAATGCAACTATCCAATACATGATCTGGAGCTGGCAGCAGTGGTCTTCGCACTCAAGATTTGGCGCCACTATCTTTTGGGAGAACGAGTGGATATATACACTGACCATAAAAGTCTTAAGTATGTATTTACTCAGAAAGAACTCAATATACAGCAGAGAAGATGGCTAGAACTTATGGCGGATTTCGACATCAACCTCCAGTATCATCCTGGAAAGGTGGACATAGTTCCCGATGCACTTAGTCGCCAGCCATTAGCAATGAACCTCACCGCTCAGTGGAAGCTACAGCAAGAATTGCAAGGATTGGAGATTGAAGTAGTTGTGATAGGTAACGCTTCATCCTTGATAAGCTTACAAGTCCAGTCCACTCTTGTCAATCAGATCAAGACAGCTCAAGCAAATGATGCTGATTGGTAGAGATTTTCTGTGTTTAAATTTACCGCAATCAAGATGATGTCGCTTGGTAGCTAGCCGGTTGAGTACGGGTCGATCCACAGGGAGATGGAATCTTTTTATTTATGTTATAACGAGTTAAGTCCAAAAAATTGGTTGTTGTTTTAAGATCTATGAATGAGAATAAGTTGATAAAAAGCTTGCTAGGGTTAGAATTAGGTTAGTTCGAAATAGGGATCTTCTCACTTCTTTCAATGCTTTAGTTGTGAATATAGGTGTTAGGGTAATCGGCAACAACGGGGATTAGCACGAATGGGAAGAAACTTAGTTTCTTCCTTTTGGTCCTTGTCCGTCCGTTCTTGGATCTTAACCCTAACCTCCGGTTAATTCAACCACAACCAGTCTAATTAGGGAATGACCGCTATCATATAGGATAGGGTGCCGTAGTGAGCGAATTATGGTTGATTTAAAGAGAGTCCGTATTAAAAATTATTTGGATAAAGAAAGGAGTGAGAGAGATTTCCATCTCTCAAAGCTTCCCTTTCCTACCCCCAACAAGTGAGGAATTGCTCACTCATTAGGAACCATTTTTTTATTTTTATTAATGACCTAAATTGCAGATAAATAAAGAACAAATAAAAGTGCAGATAATAAATTGCAGATAAGAAGAATGCGAGATAAAATAAAATAAAAGACTTACTTTATTGATGACCTCTCAAGAACGCATTACAATTGGATTTAAAATTTTGATCTAGAAAAGAAGGAATAAAAAATAAAGAGAGGCATCTAAGAAAGGCACCCTCAAAGAGGCACCCTTCATTTGGCTTTGAACTCTCCTATTTATAGATAGGAAAAACGCTAGGTTTACATTCTGATCCATACATGAAATTACAAAACAACCCCAAAAACCGAGTCAAAGCACCAAAACCCCACCGACACGTGCAAAGCACGGCCGCGGAACCGCGGCAGAAGAGCCTATTTGGCCGCAGTTCCGCGGCCATTTGGTGGGTTCATGGGCTCAATTCTTCAGGGTTTCTTCAAGTTACTTTTATCTTCTGTTTTCTTCACTTGGTCTCTCAGAATCTCTTCAATTCTCTTCCAGATATTCAACAGTGGACTTTGCCTTGAGCTCCGCATTTGAAGTCTTGGATCTTGTGATGCCCTTGTGCTTTGTGCATTGAAATTCTCAATGATTTTCCATTTGTTCCTTGAACTGGTAGGCGGCATTATACGGATAGTGTGCGGAAACCCGTATTTCTCTGTTTGTTGGTCGTAGTCCCATATTTGTTGTGATTTTTCATGAATTTCACTGTAAAGAGCTGAGAACCTGTAACCTGCAACTATTTAGTAGACATGGATCAAAAGTACATACTTACATGCAATGTGACTAAGAATGGGCGATATAAAAATGTAAAAATCTGATATGAACAAATACCCCAAAACTTATCTTTTGCTTGTCCCGAGCAAAGCCAATTTTATTCTCAAAAATTCCTAACCTCACTTTCGCAGGGAACGCGATTGCACTGAACTCATGCAACAAGCCGTTAAACCTCTAGGTGTCCCTAGTAGGAGGAGTGTTGTCTCCTGAGAGTTTTCAGCGGATACTACCCACAAAATCCGATCAATTTGTCCATTGACTCTAATTTTTCAATTCAGTATTCTAGCAAGAAATTCTATTATTTTCAACTTAGAAGTCATCAACCCGTATTTTTCACACTTCCTTTTCATTTATCTTAAGATCATATACGTTTGCCAGTTTATAAAGCTTTTAGCATCTCCTAAGTTTTCCTTCTAAGGTGCAATCTGAACTCAGGAATTTTTATCATCTCTACGGAAGATATAAACCCTATCTTTTATTCCTATCTTTCCTCCAAACTCTAATTATATACCCCTACGTGTGTGTAATTATCACCCCTACACTTGGAAATTCAATTCAAGCTATCATACTCTTGTCCATCTACCAAAATACTTTTAGTTGGTGAATTTTAGATGAAATTGCTCACACATCCTTCATGCGATCGTTAATACTTCTTGAGGTACTAAACGACCGATTACAAAATGTGCTTGCGCATTTAGGCATAATTCCTCGTCTTGCAATACCTAAGGCTTAGCAGTGACTCCCAAACTAGTTGGTCTAAGGCACTATGTGATAAAGCACCCTCGCTATATTTTTTTTATGCTGCCTTAAGTAATTACAAAACCAGTGTTCATTTTTTCTCTTTCTTCACCACATATACTTTTATTTTATTTTTCTTCATACTAAGGATTTTAGACAAGAGAATTTCAAGGTATCCTCTACTATCCCAAGTTTCAAGATGTGTGTGAGTGCGTAAAGTAGGGTATATATTTTCATAATTTCGACTTAAGGTTCAGAATTATTTTTCAGACTTATACTTCAAATAGAGTTTTCAATACTCTTCCCTTATTTCGTTTTAGCCCAAGAACTGAACTCAAAATTTGCCTATTTCTAAATAATATACAAGGACATATATTTTCTACAGTTAAACTTTAAGAAAGGTTATTTTTAGGGTTTTTAATTTACTAAGTTTAGGATCTAGTTTTTTCCTAACTATTCAACCGTCATGTTGAACTTAAGTCAAATATGGCCAAAATTGAAATTTTCAATTTTTTTAATTTTTTTAATTTTTAAAATTTTTGATTTTTATGGATTTTAAAATAAGTATGCAAATGCAAAAAATATACACATGAATTCGAAGGAAGAAAGCTTACTGAGCACACCCCTAAACTTAAACTTGACAGTGCCCTCACTGTCAAGCTACACCAAGAGGGTCAAAATTGTCGGTACTCCCCTGTTTTTTTTTATTATTAACAGAAAAAGAAAACAAAATATATATATATAAACAAAAAGGTCCCCCCAAACTTAAGTGAAACAGTGTTTTCACTGTTTACGCGTTAAAGTTCAGAGTTAGGGAGGAAAAAAACACAGTATCAAGCTATACAAGGCCTTACACAGGCCAAAGGTTAGCACTAACCATTCAAAAAAATTATCGTTATAATAGTGTGGTTGGTGAAAGAACATGTTGTATGGAGCCAGAAAAAAGTGGGTAAGAGATAAGTGGTGTAAAAGAAAAGGTTTACGTCTCGATTTGTAGAGACGAAACAATAATGGTGAATGGAAACGAGAATGTGGATGATTAGGAATGGGAAGAATGATCACATTCTCATATGGGATAAGAAGAAATGGTGGTGGTTCGACTTCTTTAGGTGAAGGTTGATTAATCACAAAATCCGTGTCATTGAGGAATGCAAGTTCATCGGCGAAAATATCTTCGAAACTTTCATCGATGGTCCGATTGAACGTTTCAATGTCAATAAGTGTCACGCCAGAATTCAACACACTTGATTTTTCAAAAATTACGAAGGTAGGAGACTCGTAAGGCTCATCTATCTTATTCTCAAAAGAGTCTAAATCAAGTTGTTTTTCTAGAATTATCGAACTCAAAATATCGGATTGTGATTCATTAACACTCGCTATCATTAAAGGAAAATTAGAAGAAGAACCAGAGAAAGTGGGAGAAAGAAGTTGAATACGAACTTGATGGTGGAGATGGAGTGTATAAATTAGCACAATTTATAATGACCAATGTGTAAAAAGCGATTGTGCTAATCTATCAACCCACTGAGAAATGAGGTCAAATCCCTCAAGATTCGTGAGAAAACATGGGTACATCGAACTCGGTAAACCAGACATTGAAAATGAAAGTGTAACGGTTTCTTACAAGGTCAGAGCGAGGATGGAGGGAAGTGATTGAGGAAGGGTATCGGTTAAAAATTCAGGAGGGTGTGCGCAGTCAATGAAAGGGATAGAATGAATTGGAAAATCCGACTCCTCAAGTAAAACTGCTTCATCCTCAATAATTTCCTCAATACTCTCCTCAAAATTTAGCTTATCCATGCAATTCTCATCAAAATCAAGATACATATGAAGTTTGGGAGAAACATTTAATGACTCGGGATGATGAATTGGAGAGAAAAAATCAGTCAAATCTGCGGGTTCATCATCCAAAATATTCCCAGCGTCGATATTCTCAATCAAGTGAAAATCAATTTTCTTAAACACCTCATCAAAAGCATGGATATTAATCAATTCAGGTTCTAGAGTGGAGGTGTAAAGGTCAAAAGGATTGGTGATGGTTTCACTCGAAAGGGACCCTTCACAATCAGGTAAATCAAACACTACAAAGTCGCACAACTCATTACTCATTCTATCTTCAATTAATGAATCACGTAGGACACTCGATAGACATTCAAAACCGGAGTTGTGGGATTCAATTGAGGATGGGTAGGTTTGATTTGGAAGAGTGTACAGCTCACTCTTACCACTCAAAATCTCAATCTGTCCAACCGCCTCATCATACATTGGAAAATTTGGAGCTAGTTGGAAACCAGCTACCGGGTCACTAAGTTGTATGAGGGCGGCCATGGACGCATTCAAATCCATCATCTGTTGGCATGACACTACCCTAAAGTCTTCCAACGCCTATTCCAAACTAGACATGGGTTGTGAAGGAGTTTCAGTAAAACATTCAAAGTTGTTTGGATACTGGAAACTCCTAAATGGCTGTATAGAAGCAATGTCTAGGGAAGGTGCGAAAGTCGGGTAGGACTGATAGGAATTGAATAGTTGGACAGGAGTAGGATCAACATACAGATAAGAAGGTGAATGGAATTGTTGATCCAAAAAATTCGCAGTGGTGAAAGGAGTGAAAGATCGGTTACGAGATTGTTCAATATGTTCAGCAATAGACATAGGTTTTGGGGTTACAACTGGACTCTCAAAAGGGGTATCAATATGAGAAGGTGGTGAAGGTTGAAATGGTTGATACATGGTGGATTGCGGAGTCCAATTGGTTGTCCTAGACGCGTCTATCCGATCTTTCAAAGAAATTTTGGATATGGAGGGGTCGTTCAAAATTTGACCAAAACAAGAACCGTAGGAAGTAATGTCTGGTTGTGGGTACCAAAGTTCGGCAAGAGTTTTGCGAGGCGGGGTACCCATGATGTAATGAAAGAAACGAGAAGAAAAAGAATGTGATTTTTTTTTGTTTTTGTAAAAAAAATAATTTTTTTTTTTGTTTTTGGAGTTTAGAATTTTTTTTTTAAAGTGTTTTTTTTAGAAAGAGTTTTTGCAAGAATGTGTACGGACTTATTTCAAACAATCATAGTTTAAAACATGCACAAACAAACCTAGAGCTACGGTCTTCTAAGTCAACTAGACTGCTCCTAACTGTTCCAAAGTGACAAGTTGTGAGATAACTCTCAAATCGCCTCTTCACTGTCAATTGTGTCCAGGTAAGCACAAATAAAAAAAGGAGAGTTCCGCTCACGAATCACCGTGAGACGGTCCTTTTAAAATTACCTTTCTCACTTGTCTAGCGTAGACACCACAAAGTCAAGTTTAGATAAACAATTGAATGCCCACAACCTTCCTCTGTCCTAATGAGCACGACAGTCCTTAGTTGGCCGAATCTAAATATTTTTTAATTAACTCAAGAGTGATGCATATGCTTTTAGTGATTTTTGGGGTCTTAGGAATGGTAATGAAATCCCCACCCAATGTTGATTGGTGTTATAGCCCCTTAGATTCCGTATTAATTATGCAAAGCAGTTAACACACCAAAAATCTAAAACACTTGCAAAAATTTTTTTTTGGCAGCGCAAAGAATCCTGCACAAAAACAATTTATTGGATAGGAGAAGAGAATCTGTGCAAAGAAACCTGCAAGAAAATTTTTTCAGTGGAGTGCAGAGGAAAGGAGATGAGAAATGAGATACTCACAGAGATTTTTGGGTTGCTGATGTCACCCTTTGACCATGGTTCCGCGGTCAAACAAGCGCTTCTGCGACGTTTCCACGGTGGATCAGTGAGCTTGGATTTTCAGAATTTTTCTCTGTGCTGAGTTGGTTCTCCTCTTTCTGTTTAGATCCCCTGTTTCTGGATTTGTTCACTGAGTTTGCTCCAGATCTGAAACAGAGTTTGCTCCAAGCCTGCACACTTGCACAAAAACCTTTCAAAAATAACAAGATAATTTTTATTTTTATTTTTATATTTTTTTGTTTTAAAATTTTTCAATTTTTTAAATAATTTTTTTTTAACCCGAAATTACACAAAGAAAGAGACTACCATCTCCCAGCAACGGTGCCATTTAATTAGTAGAGATTTTCTGTGTTTAAATTTACCGCAATCAAGACGGTGTCGCTTGGTAGCTAGCCGGTTGAGTACGGGTTGATCCACAGGGAGATGGAATCTTTTTCTTTATGTTATAACGAGTTAAGTCCAAAAAATTGGTTGTTGTTTTAAGATCTATGAATGAAAATAAGTTGATAAAAAGTTTGTTAGGGTTAGAATTAGGTTAGTTCGAAATAGGGATCTTCTCACTTCTTTCAATGCCTTAGTTGTGAATATAGGTGTTAGGGTAATCGGCAACAACGGGGATTAGCACGACTAGGAAGAAACTTAGTTTTTTCCTTTTAGTCCTTGTCCGTCCGTTCTTGGCTCTTAGCCCTAACCTCCGGTTAATTCAACCACAACCGGTCTAACTAGGGAATCACCGCTATCATGTAGGATAGGGTGTCGTAGTGAGCGGATTATGATTGATTTAAAAGGAGTCCGTATTAAAAGTTATTTGGGCAAAGAAAGGAGTGAGAGAGATTTCCATCTCTCAAAGCTTCCATTTCCTACCCCTAATAAGTGAGGAATTACTCACTCATTAGGAAGATAACAATAAAATTCATTTTTTATTTTTATTGATGACCTAAATTGCAGATAAATAAATAACAAATAAAAGTGCAGATAATAAATTGCAGATAAGAAGAATGCGAGATAAAATAAAATAAAAGACTTACTTTATTGATGACCTCTCAAGAACGCATTACAATTGGATTTAAAATTTAGATCTAGAAAAAAAGGAATAAAAAATAAAGAAAGGCATCTAAGAAAGGCACCCTCAAAGAGTCACTCTTCATTTGGCTTTGAACTCTCCTATTTATAGATAGGAAAAACTCTAGGTTTACATTCTGATCCATACATGAAATTACAAAACAACCCCAAAAACCGAGTCAAAGCACCGACACCCCACTGACACGTGCAGAACACGGCCGCGGAACCGCGGCAGAAGAGCCTATTTGGCCGCGGTTCCGCGGCCATTTGGTGGGTTCATGGGCTCAATTCTTCAGTGTTTCTTCAAGTTGCTTTTATCTTCTGTTTTCTTCACTTGGTCTCTCAGAATCTCTTCAATTCTCTTCCAGATATTCAACAGTGGACTTTTGCCTTGAGCTCCGCGTTTGAAGTCTTGGATCTTTTGCTGCCCTTGTGCTTTGTGCATTGAAATGCTCAATGATTTTCCATTTGTTCCTTGAACTGGTAGGCGGCGTTATACGGATAGTGTGCGGAAACCCGTATTTCTCTGTTTGTTGGTCGTAGTCCCACATTTGTTGTGACTTTTCATGAATTTCACTGTAAAGAGCTGAGAACCTGTAACCTGCAACTATTTAGCAGAAATGGATCAAAAGTACCTACTTACATGCAATGTGACTAAGAATGGGCAATATAAAAATCCAAAAATCTAATATGAACAGATGCCAAGCTACAGAAGATCCGAGAACAAGTAGAAAGTGGACTTCGAACTGATTTCACCATCCATGAAGATTGATCCTTGCGATATGGAAGCCGTTTATATGTGTCGGTCGACCCTGTTTGAGAAGAGTTGACGAAAGAAGATCGTAGCTTTCCTTATTCTATACACCCTGGTGGTACGGAGATATACAAGGATCTACGGCAACACTACTGGTGGCATGGAATAAAGCGTGAATTAGCTAGAAGCGTAGTAAAGTGCTTAGTGTGCAGCAAGTGAAGGCTGAACATCACAGAACTGCTGGTCTACTTCAGCCATTACCAATCCCAAAATGGAAATAGCAGCACATTACCATGGACTTCATGACTGCTCTCTCGCAGCATGAAGGGTAATGATGCAATTTGGATTATTGTGAATCGACTCACCAAGTTGGCTCACTTTATTCCATTCCGAGTTGGCCAATCAACCGAGACGTTGGCAAGAAAGTACATAGAGGAGATCGTGAGATTACATGATTTACCTGTCTGTATCATCTCCGATCGTGATACAAGATTCCGATCACAGTTTTGGCAGAGTCTGCAAGCTAGCCTGAGGACGAGTCTGAATTTCAGCACGGCGTATCATCAATAGACAGACGGACAGTCTGAACGAACAATTCAGATTCTGGAAGACATGCTGAGAGCCTGCATGCTAGACTTCGGAGGTTCGTGGGAAGATCACCTACACCAGGTAGATTTTTCATACAACAACAGCTACCAGGCAAGCATTGGAATGGCACCATTCGCAGCACTCTATGGACGGAAGTGTCGTTCCCCGCTGAGTTGGGACAACGTGGGAGATCGTGAACTCCTTGGGCCAGAAATGATCACAGCAACTGTAGATGTAGTTCGCATGATCAGGAAGAAAATGCGCATAGCCCAGGACCGACAGAAGCATTGGGCAGATGCAAAACGACATCTGGAGTTTCAACCCAGAGAGCATGTATTCCTAAAGATCTCTCCAAATAAAGGAGTGATACGATTTGGCAAGAGGGGTAAACTCAGTCCAAGGTATATAGGACCGTTCAATATACTCGAACGAGTTAGAGAAGTGGCGTACTGCTTGACACTACCACCCTTATTGGAAGGAGTGCACAATGTGTTCCACATATCCCAACTACGACGGTATGTGAGCGATCCCAGCCATATACTTGATCACTCAGAGCTCACGGTACAGACTGATCTAACTTGCGAGCAGCAACTAGTTAAGATCCTGGACCAAAAGGTGAAGACATTGCGGAACAGGGAGGTGAACTTAGTCCGAGTGATGTGGAGAAAGGATTCGCCGGGAGAATCAACTTGGAAAAGAGAAGAAGATATGCGTGCACAATACCCTTTACCATTTTGAAAATTAGTCTCTATGTAAATGTAAATTTCGAGGACGAAATTTTTATAAAGAGGGCAGTATGTAACGACTCTGAAATCTCTGTACAGAATTATTTGTTTAAATGTATAGAAAAGGGTATTTCAGCTTGTTGTGGAGTTATAAGTTGTTTTTGTTTAATAAAAGAAAGAAGCAACTTGTAACTCACTGGTAAAGCCTTTACACTGTTGTGATGTAGCCTATGTGTTCGAATCCTATCAGTCCCAAATTTTTTTAGATTTTTCTTTTTAATTTTTCGAAAGCCCAAGTGTTGTATGTGCAATTCACGGAGAATCGAAAAGTTTCAGAAAAATCAAACAGGCGGAAAGATGAGTAAACACAAATCTAAACACATGGCACGAATCTCGAGGCAAACCCTCAAGATCCGACAGCCCGTTTCTTGCTTTTCCTCGCCGTCGATGGTCCTGATGGCCCCATTCGACTCCGTGCTTTTCACACTCATCTCTTCAGCTCCCTTCTACTCCCCTGCACTGTTTGATTTTCCTGCAATTAAATAGAGACTATTCAATTCACCATTTAACATCCATTTTAATTTTTTTAATCCAATTTTTAATTTCCGAACCCTAAATTCCTCACTATAAATATCATCACATCCCCTAGCTCTCCCACATTCTGAAATTTCTATCAAAAATTCTCTCAAACTCTCTAAGCAACCAAGTGAAGTTAAGCACCGAAGTAGAGTAGCAAGACAAACTCAACGACCGAAACCTTTCCGACGAAACCATAACCCCCGAAGACTTCCCTCACTCTCTTGTTAATAATCTAAACCGGTAAGTCCCATCATCTCTCTTTCTCTCTTTTCACTTCAATATAATCTTTAAAACATATCAACAAAAGCGGAGTTAACATCTAACCTTTATTTTTAAAACAAATTTTTGACACTTTGCCATGTTTAAAAATTCATACCAATTCCCTAATATCACTTCAAAGTAGTATTCACATCAATTACCTTTTTCGTAACCAAAAATTTCATACCCAATAATCATATAGCGAACCTTTTTATAAAAATACCATGAACTTTAATATAACCGTATTTTCGATAACTGGAGTATATACCTTTAGATCATTCACGGGATAACGACCTACCCCACACGCACACTATGGTTTCATAGCACGGTATTCTAAATATATAGTTAATTCAAAGAATAAGCTTTTCATTAAAATACCACAGTTTTTACAAAAGGGTTTTCTTTGTAATCGGCATTCTTAAATCCTTGGCAATTACGTCTCTACAACTCTTATTAGGGGATCCGCTAATGGATGGTGCAGATTATCGCACATCCTTAGAATAGCAGAGCAAGATGCAGAACTCCTCACGGAGTATTCGGTCTCGAAAGAAAATAAAAATACGGTTTTTAAGAAATACGATTTTTCTAAACAAAACAAGCTTTGAAAAATTTATATAAAACTACAAATCCATATTTCAATAAAAACAACTTATGAAAATATATATTTTTAAATGAAAATTGAAATTTTAATAAAATATCACCAAATTTACAAAAAGAGCTAGTTTTCATTAAAATACCATAAACTTTTAAAAACTAGATTTTATCACTAAAATACCACTGAAACTAAAAATATATCTTCATAAAAAATGTAAATATTATAAATCACCCTCGAATTTTATTTTTAAACAATATTAACATATTTTCATAAAAAAACCCTCAAGATATGCAAACAATATTGGACTCTAGATTAATATAGATTTAAGCGGTATCATTTCTCTTGAGCCCCGTGGAACCGAAGAAAATGAGTGTTTGCCTATTCAAGTTAGACAAATTAATGGAGTTATCAATGGCAATTGTCTTAGAAAAAGACACAAATCCTGCCATCCATATGCAGCAGTTGTCGATTTCTCCCGAACAGAAGATCTTTACCAGTTAAATCAATTCATATGAAAAAGACTATAACCGAATCTAAATTTGGAACTTGAACTTGAACTCGAATCCAAACTCAAATCTAAACTTGAACATGAACTCTAATCCAGTCTACTCGAACTAACTTGAATCAAATCAAGATTTCAATTGACATGACTCGCATTTTACTCGACTCACTCGACTTCATTCTACACCTTTTGTAATGTATGGTTTTGATCAAGACAGCTTATAATCAATCAATCAAATTAATTAAGTATATTATACAGTTATAGACTATTTATATTCGGGGTGTTTGGGATAGTTTCTTGTGTGAATCAAACGGAACTTCAGGAGTCCCGTTTAACCCCTTTTTTATTTTACTCAAATATCAATCGGGTCGACTCATCTACAACCAAGAGCTCCGATGCTAACACATGAAATGGGCTCGTGTTTTCTTACTCCTGGGGCCCCACTCTTGAGCTCTTGAATACTTCTACAGTTGCGTTGGCATTCACACTTAGAACATAATATTAACATAGTGACCATATAAAGACCTATAGTACATATTTACCCATGAACATATACTTTTAGTCGTCATATATATATTCTATACTTGTCTTTTTACTCTTACATTATCCTTAAGACTTACCGAGCGCTAGTTCACTGACGGGCATTCCACCCGCTTGTTTTCTTGGAATGTTCGTCAGATACGGTTGTTCCCCGCTGAAATACGGAGGCACGACCGCATAGGTCCGTCTTGCCTGAATTTCGAGGGAAGATGCTATTTGGTGCTATCCGTCCACTTCTCCGAAAATGCCAAGTTGATTTATGGCACCGTATATCGAAGGTTTAAACGGATGCGGCCGATGTAGCAGACTTCGTCAGATTCCCCCTAGTTGAGGGGTTTTTTATTGTGGGGACGCTCTTCCCTGCAGGCGCAAGCCCCTGCAGTTAATTACGCTACCGCATAACGGTAACCACTTTCTCCTTCTCTAGATGATCACTTCGAGTCGTGGGTGTTTGTTTTGTTTCTGATTGCCCGTGTATTGTATACGGAGACTAATTTATGGTGTCGTCCATAGGGCGTGGATTAGTCCAAATCCGCATCTTCTTAGATTTCGGTTTGGGGTTGGGTTTAAGGATACGTTAGTCTCATTTGAGACTAAGATCAACTTAAACGTTAGTTAAGGATACGTTAGTCTAATTTTAGACTAAGATCAATTTAACGGGATCATTTAGATCCAACAAAAGAGCATTTGGGCTCTATTGTTTAGTTTAGGGACATTGTGGTCTATTAGTTTAGGGATATTACAGTCTAAGGTTAAGGACATCATAGTCCATGGGTTTAAGGACCCCACAGTCCAAGGTTAAAGACATCATAGTCTATGGGTTTAAGGACCCCACAGTCCAAGGTTAAGGACATCATAGTCCATGGGTTTAAGGACCCCACAGTCCAAAGTTTAAAGACATCATAGTCTATAAAGTTTAAGAACATCATAGTCCATGAGTTTAAGGACCCCACAGTCCATGGAATGTTTGGTTATCGGGACCCGTCACCTCTCTGAGGACGTTGAAGGATTACAACGACATATATCAGAGGAGTGCAGAGATGTATCCTTGAACCAATTTTGGTTGGGAGATCTGTAGTCCAATTGGGACTAAGATCTGAGATTTATGAGTATATGGGCTCAATTAATCTGAATGAGGGGTTTATGGCCAACTTGGGCTCGGCCCACTCAGTTAAAATGTTAAACATTTGACAATGCTGAGCATTGATTTGAATTCTGACAATATTTTAGTCTTTTATTGAATGCTAAGCATTCATTATAGCTCTAGGGCTTTATTTTAAAGAACAGTTTATGTTCTATCAGCGAACATGTTAGACACACATGGCGCGCTTGGCGCTAGCGCCAGTCAATGAGCGCAGTACGCTATATTTGGAGCGCTAAGGCTCTGCAGCGCTTTGCGCTAGATGTGGAGCGCTGAAGCACTTTTAAATTAAGAGCGCTATGGCTCTTCTTTTATGCAACTTAGATCAGTTTGCGCCCTGAGAGTTAAATTCTCTTTTTATAAGAGACTTTATCTCAAAGTTCTAAGAACAAAAGTTCTTATTTTATAGGAGATATTTTTAATCCCTTATTTTAGTGAAAGACTTTACCTTTATGGATCTTTGATCCTAAGAGAATTGAATTATTCACCTCTTTTATGACGAGATGACCTCTGAAAAACAATTTGTCTTATAGATCTATGATCTGTGAGAAGAATTATACTCTTCTTTTTATGATAAGATCTTTTGATCTCTTTACGAAAGACCTCGGTCTTATAGATCTATGATCTATGAGAAAGAAGTAAATTCTTCTTTTTATTTTTCTTATGAGATGATTTCATCTCTCTGTTCATCATCATTTTTTTTTACCTTGAAGAAAAATCTTCTTTCTCTGAGAGCTTGGCTCTTCTTTCTGAGATCTCTCAAAAGCTTCTGGGGGAGTTCCTCTCTATGCTTCTGTCTATGAGACTTGAAGTCTAGAGGCCTTTTTATAAGGCAAGCTGATCAGTTCAATCAGTTAAGGAGATCTTTTCTCCAATTGATTTGGGGAATTTCCCATCGTCATTGTTGGATCTTTGATCCAAGGGCTTCTGATTTACAGAAGGCAATCTTCTTGTTTTTTAACAAAGATTGGAAAATCTTTCCATACAGAATTTACTCTCTATTTTGGTGATTTTTAATCACCATTGGATCATTGATCCAACGGTGCTCTAATTTACAGAGCACAATCTTTTTGTTTGGAAAGATTTTGAAGAATCTTTCCTTAACAGAATTTAATTCTAATTAATTAATAATTTATCATTATTATTATTTGATCTTTGATCTAACGGTGGGGAGCTTTTAGTTCTAGCGCTAGCGCACCCGTGCTTTGCATGTGGTGCGCTGCTTAGAGTGCAGCACACTTAGCGCTAGCGCATCCGTGCTTTGGACGTGGTGTGCTGCTTAGAGCGCAGCGTACCTAACGCTAGCGCACACGTGCTTTGCACGTGGTGCGCTATTTAGGGCGCAGCGCACCTAGCGCTAGCGCATCCGTGTTTTACACGTGGTGCGCTGTTTAGAGCGCAGCGCACCTAGCGCTAGCGCACACGTGCTTTGCACGTGGTGCACTATTTAGGGCGCAGCGCACTTTGGGGTCGACCCCGGTAAAAAAGAAGGAATCCATAAAAACTTGGAATCCAACACCATGATAAAATACTACAATAGAGCTTTCCTCTGATTGGGGGAAACAAATGCCCTCCCCCCCCCCACCGTTGCGCTTACGTGGCTCACACGTGAGTGCAGCGGTGGCAACATCTCCACCATTAGATCAACTTAGAAGTTGAAACGGCACTCAGTGCCTATAAATAGGACCCTTGGACCTTGAGATGATTTCTATTCATCTTCTTCCTTCTGAGAATTTTATTCTCTTGCAGAGCATAGCTCTTTGGCTTAAGAACTTTTTTAAGGACAGAACTCTGTCAAAATCTTAGGTAAAGATTGAATCTTTTAAAGGACCTCTTAATAATCCAAGGTTTCACCCATTAACATAGTTTTGCTCTTCGTAGATCTTTGATCTAAAGAAAACCATTTTAGGGTTTCATCAACGGAGCTTTGCTCTCTTGAACCCATAGATCTAAAGAGATCTTTCTTGGGATTTCTTAGCCTATGAATGAACAGAGCCTTGCTCATGAAGAACTCTTAGAGTTTGTTCATAGATTTCAGAATTTTTAATTCATTAAAACTCTTATTTTAAATTTTCTGATGGTTATTCCATCGTTTTTACAGAGCAAGGCTCTTGAGAAATTTTTTTATTCTTTCATCATTAGAATTTGACAGGTGTCATTCTTTCACAAAGCACTGCTCTCAAGGGGAGATTTACTCCCTGGCCCGAGGGATTCTCATTAAATGAGAATCAATTGAGGATTTCCTCATTTAATTGACAGTCTCATCAAATGATGAGGCTGTTTTATTAATGATGAGCTGTCATCTAGATTTTGTGGGTCCCCTTTTGGTCCCCTTTTCACTGCATTGCAGTGTGGTACGAATTTTAAAGTACCAAGTGTCAAAATTTAAATTATAACACTAACGGTTGACTTTTGTTCTTTTTCGCGCAGGTGACATTTCTTTCGACGCTTCCTTCCCGTTCATCCGCTCAGAAGGAGGATTCCCTGAAGCGCCCGTAGACCGAGAGGTTATTATACTGATCAAAGACCATGACCCGGAGTACAAGAATCTTCATCTATGGGGTAGATGGTACGATCAAATTATCAGAGGCCGCCGGAGCTTCTCTTGTGCGACACCCTCGGAGCCTATCTCTGCGATCCCTTATGCAGATGCACCCCCGATAAGCTACATTGTAGAGGAGGTGAATTGGACTTCAGAAGGTCTCCTTCGGCCTTCTATTGCCGCAGTACCCGTGCAGCCGCCGATAGCTTTAGACACTCTAGGGTGGCGTATATGTCAAGGCGAGTCACACCCTTGGGGATAGCCCTACAACATAGGACTAACTCCCCGTCACCCGGTCGGATACCTACAGTGGGCCCAATATATCTTATCGGCAAAGAAATCACAGCTGCTGAAGCTTGGATTGTACCCTGCAATCTACGCTTCCTTGTTCCAGTATTCTGCACCTCCGACATGGTGGATCAAGGCGTTTCTCGAACAATGGAACATCCCGACCCACACCTTCCTCTTATTGGATAGAGAAGTCTCATTTCTCTAGAGGAATTTGCCGAGGTTTCTAGTTTACCCGTTAGGGGAGAGCACTACGAGGAGCTGCTTCCTCCGGATGAGTATATTTTTGCCACCAAACCAGGGGTAATGGGTCTTACCCCAGAGAACGCCATTCAACACCAGTTCCCAAGTTTGATAAGGGTGTCGAATATGTATGAGAGCCTCTTTCTCGAATCCGGAGGCCAGGGGGTCAGCTTTGCGGACTTCATTGCCCGCTTTCTTCGCCCAGAAATTTTATCACGACAAGGTGAAAAGTTTGCCAAACTTGATGATCCTTTCGGTTTTGGCTTGGATCGCCGGCCAATATTAGAAACCGATCAAAAGAATTTCTTTCTTCCAAACGTCGCGATCGTCCCCTTTTCAGAAATTGCCGCTCCGGGCATTGATGAGGAAGCGTTCTTTCTAAGGTTCCCCAGTTTATGGTTAAGCTGGTTCACGCTTCCCATGCACCCTCACTACATGAGGCCTTCTGTCTTCTATCCCGCGTATCGAATGGTTGTCGGGATACAAGTGGCTATGGGGATTGCTGGGTTAGCCCACCTGTATCACGGCCTCAGCTTGGCAGCGGATACTACTGAGCCAGGGGTGCAGCTTGCCAACTTCTCAATGCATTATTTCACCTCATGGCTCGAGTTGCACGTGCTTGGGGTCTTCGGTATCCATAAAAGACCATCCTTTTATGACAGATGTAAGTTCCATCGGATAATGGGGCTGGTCGACGCATCCATCGTAAGTCCGTCACCGCGGGAAGCTAGGGGTTTGCTCCTTCGTCCGCGCACGGTTGGAGATGGTATGTCCTTCACCGATAAAATTTTAACCGTCAGCCAGGAATCTGCAAAAGAGGTGCTGCCATTGCAAGACATTTTTGAAGACGGGACCTCTGTGTTGAAAGCTCGGGAGATTCTTCATCTGTATTCCATCAGGCCGGGCTTTCTCGTATTTAGGCAAAATGATGCGGCGTTATTCATGAGATACAACCCGCATCGTTTCACCCAGCAACTGAGCTATAATCAGGGAGTCCCGCTTGAGGCTTTCTTGGCAGAACCTGCTGCTACTGAAGAGGGAATGCGAAGCGCGCTGCATCATTTTATGCGCCTGAATACAGGGTCCAACTTCTTTATCATCGAACTGAGCTGTGTTCCGAAGGCCCTGAATGTGTATGTGGCCTGGTATCAATATTCGATGGGCGCTGTCATTAGGGAGGAGAAACGATTGATGCTTGATCGTAAGGGCACCACTCCGGCTGGTAACCCAAATGTTCCTCTAAAGCGACGGACCATTGTTTGTCCTCCCTTAAGAGAAGTTGCTGCGGTCGAGGTCCCGCATGATAGGCCCGAGCTACCGATACCCCGTGCTCCCGTGGAAACGGTGACTGTAGCTTCTTCCGAGTCTGGCGTGGGTTCAGATATCGGGACTCATCGTCCTAAGGTGCCTACCAAGCGTAAGCTTGTGCTAGCGGCGACCGGTGCTCGCTCGCAGAAGAGGAAGAAGAAGTCGATTCACTCCGCCGACGTTTTATTTGGTCAGGAGCCTCATGCTCCTTACAGCGAGGGCTTGGGCAAATATGGGACCAACGAGGGTCTATTCATAGCGCCGGACGATACCGACCTCGAGGCTGCTATTGCAGCTTCCGAGTGATTAGCAAGACACAAAGCAGGACTGGCCATCCTCGCGCAATCAAGTAAACATCAGCCATACCTTTTGTCATTGTATTACATTTTTATTATCGTGTTTTGACTGACACTTTTCCTTCTTTAACAGGCATTTCCACTGAAGAGGCTCTCGTGGCTTCTCTCAAGACTTTTGTCATGCCCCGCTTTCCGGTATACGGCGAAGAGGACGGGACTGGTCCGCTACGTATTTACGGTAAAGTAAATATGCTAAGCGTATCTAAGCAATATAAAGGTAAGCACAAGAGACAAGAGATATAAACTGAACAGCAACTTTATTTATTAACATTCTTTTGTACAATGCATGGAAAGTAAATACAACTGAATAAAAAGCAATGGCTAAACAATGGCATAATAAAAATGAAAGTACTGAATGGAAAGTGTACAATGACTAGAGCTCGGGGTATTCACTGAACTAGTACAAGTCTTCAGTAGTGGGCTCGATCTCTGACGGGTCCAAATCACCTGACGACATTCAAAGAAGAAAGAAAGAGAATGTCGTCAGCGAACAGATCGCTCAGTAAGTCCTAAAGATAAGAGGAGAAATAAAATAGACAGAGAGTAAGAGAGAGAGAGAGTAGCTTTTACAGTTGTATTATATTTTTATATTGTTGTATTTAGTGTTAACGCTGTTGTTTGTAGCTTGGTACAGAAGGATGCCAGTGTATACGAGAGGAGTCTCACTTGCCCCGGAGACTAAGGTATCAGGAACTCAAGGAACCGTTATGCCACGGTACAACAGCAACGGAATATAGGTTAGGTGTCTTAATCTTACCGTCCCGTGCCACTTTTAACACCTTCCGTACCAATCTACCCCTTAAACCCCGTAGTGTTTTGATTGTATCGTTTGTCTTGTATTGTAACTGTATAGATTGTATACTTGGATGACTGACCGAAACTATGATATCAGTAAACGGATGTAACTGTATAATCATGTAAATGGAATATCTGGAGAATCATGTAAATGGATGTATATCCATGGTTCGGTTCGGTCAATGTAGATTGAATATATTAAATAGATTGAATATAGGGATTCATGTTGAATCAGAATATTGTAGATTGTAAATTGTAGATTATAAATTGTAGATTTTAGATTGAACTTGGATCATATTCAAGTCAGATTATAATGAAACTCAAAGTAAATTGAAGTTCTGATTGTTTTAATGTTATCGGTAACCGCTGCATATGGGCGGCAGGATTTGTGTCTTTTTCAAAGACGATTACCTTTTTGATAACACCATTGTTAAGTTTTCTACTTTAGATAGGCAAGCACCCATTTCTCCGGCTCCCCAAGGCTTAAGATATTTGTTCTGCTTAAATCTATGTTTACTAGGGTCCTTATTGTAATTTATAGAACTTGAGGGAGTTTTATGTAAAAATACTTTTATATACTTTTCAAAATACACCCCAAGTATTTATTAATTGTCTTTAGAGTTGTAATGAATGTAGATTTTATACTTGTGAAAATTCTAATGAGAATAACCTAACTTTCATATTATATGGTATTAAAGTGCAATATTAAACTTGTATGGAAATCATGGTATTTTAAGGTAAATTGATTCTTGTGATATTTTAGAAAAAGTGAAATATTTATATCATAACAAAATAGGTATTTTAATGATAAATATACATATAGTTATACAAAAATAATTTTAATATATATTTTCTTTTCTAAAAATCTCATTTTCTTAAATTATCGTATTTTAAATCTTTCGAGACCGAATGCTCCTTGCGGAGGTCTGCATCTCGCACTACTCAGCCCGAGGATATGCGATAATCCACACCATCCCTAATGGGTTTCCCAAATGGGTTGTAGCGGCGCTTTGCAAAGATTCGTGTAAAATACTAATTATTAAGAGAAACGGTTTTATTAATTATGGTATTTATTTGTAAAGGTGTTGATTTCCCTTATTCTATATTCTAGGGTCTCCTAAGTTAACTAGACTGCTCCTAACTGGTCCAAAGCGACAAGTTGTGAGATATCTCTTAAATCGCCTCTTCACCGCCAATTATGGCCAGGTAAATACAAGTGAAGAAAGGAGGGATCCGCTCACGAATCACCGTGAAACGGGCCTTTTAAAGTTACATTTCTCACTTGTCTAGCTTAGGCACCACAAAGTCAGGTTTAGATAAACGACTGAATGCCCACAACCTTCCTTTGTCCTAATGAGCGCGACAGTCCTTAATTGGCTGAGTCTATATATTTTCTTTTTTTTTACTAGCTCAAAAGTTATTTATTTGTAATGATTTATTAATACTAAATATTTTAGAAATGGTTTTATTAAGTAAAGGGTATTTAAATGAAATGTTTGTTTTCCCGTATTCTAAGTTCTCGAGAGTATCGTGTTATGTTGTATATGAATGTGTGAGGAGGTAGGTCATTATCTCGTGGTCTACTTAAAGTTATAACAAGTTTAATGAAGCTAAATGTAGAATTGAAACAATGTGGTATTTAAGTGAAAAATACGATAAATTGAAATAGCCATCATTTTATGAAATGAAACTTGATCGATTTGGTTGATTAGTGTTTAATAGTCAACATGAGAGAGTTTAAGCATGACTGTATTAACGAGAAGTGAAGTTTTATAAAGAAACCGAATCGGAAATCGGATTTGTTCCGATTCCGTCGGGTTTTATAAATCCGTATTTTTACAAAAGAAAAGAGAGGTAGAAATGTGGATTTATGGGTTTCGATCAAAGATAAGGGGAAGGTGGATCGGGAGGAGTCGCCGATGCGTCGTTTCGTCTCCGGGAGTTCCTACGGTCGTTGCCGGAAATTCCGCCGAAGAATTAGCCGGAGTATCGCCTTTCGCTCAATTCGATTGCACACAAGAGTTCTTGAGAATTTTATAGAGTTGGCTCAGAGATTGGGGTGAGAGGGTAGAAGGTAGGGTGGTATTTATAGGGTTAGGTTAGGGTTAGGGTAGGTGAAACGTTAAAATGAAACATATGATAAAATGTATTAAAATGTATTAAAAGTGGAGTAATTAGGGTTTTAAACGAGCTCTGAAAATGGTCTGAGGCTATAATTTTGCAGGTGCGTAGGGAATGTGAAAAGACACAATTTTCATGTTGGGGTCGTCGCCGGAATCGGCAGACTCGGCCGTGACTCGGTCGGAGGACTAAGTCGGCCGAGTCGAGGCCGATTTGGCCGATTCCCGGCCGAGTCAGGCGGCTGGGATCCCCCTGACAATTTATCTATCTTCTGGCAATGTTACATTTTTGGGTGTAGTAGGGTTTTTGTGAGATATGCACGTGTAAACCCTTGGTATTCTAAAGGTTTTAAAAAAATCAATATTAAAAATGTGGGGTATGGGATTTGAACTCTGGTGGCTTGGTTCAGCAGCACAAGGTATTACCAATGAGCTACAAGCTCCTTCTTGTAATTATGGCGCTATTTAATTACTTAAATTAGTCACAGAAAATGTAAATACCCAAGTATACATTAATTTTAAAGCAAATTTTTGTACACTAAAAATGGAGTTGTTATATTCTTTTAACTTGAAACTAAAAATCAAAATAATTACTTATATCTTGTGCTCTGGCTAAAATACCCCTTTATGGATTTTTTTAAAAAATATTTGAAAAAATTTGTATAGGAAAATTAGGGTTGTTACATTCTACCCTCCTTATAAAAATTTCGTCCTCGAAATTTGTAAAAGGAAAGTGCAACAGATTCAAGAAAAGTTTGGTTACTAAAGTACTAACAGTGTATGAAAAATAACAAGGTGGTACAAGTGTTTAAAAATATGAAAGAGTCTTACTAGTGTTACCTTGGTCAACTGTCTTGGCTTCTATGGCTGCTAAGGTGTTACAAGGTGTTAGAAATACTTGATAGTGTATGAAAAATGTGTGAAGGAATGAAAGGATGCGAAGGTTTTGGTAAGATTGTAAAAGAGGTGAAAAAAATTTAGGTCAGGACAGATTCAAAGTATATGAATCAAGAAATATGAAATTGTAAGATTCAAGAAATATGATTGTAAAGAATGATTTAGTTACTGGTTCTTGTGTTATATTGCTTAGGTTGTTCAAGCAGAACAGAACTGCATGATAGAGTTTCATACAGCTCTGACCTGCATGGGCCACCAACAAAACCTGTCACGCCCCGCTTCCCGGTATACGGCGAAGAGGACGGGATTGGTCCACTACGTATTTACGGTGAAGTAAATACGCTAAGCGTATCTAAGCAATATAAAGGTAAGCACAAGAGGCAAGAGATATAAACTGAACAACAACTTTATTTATTAACATTCTTTTGTACAATGCATGAAAAGTAAATACAACTGAATAAAAAGCAATGCCTAAACAATGGCATAACAGAAATGAAAGTACTGAATGGAAAGTATACAATGACCAGAGCTCGGGTCTTCACTGAACTGGTCCAAGTCTTCAGTAGTGGGCTCCATCTCTGACGGGTCCAAATCACCTGACGACATTCAAAGAAGAAAGAAAGAGAATGTCGTCAGCGAACAGATCGCTCGGTAAGTCCCAAAGATAATAAGAGAAATAAAATAGACAGAGAGTAAGAGAGAGAGAGAGTAGCTTTTACAGTTGTATTATATTGTTGTATTGTTGTATTTAGTGTTAACGCCGTTGTTTGTAGCTTGGTACAGAAAGATGCCAGTGTATACGAGAGGAGTCTCACTTGCCCCGGAGACTAAGGTATCAGGAACTCAAGGAACCGTTTTGCCACGGTACAACAGCAACGGAATATAGGTTAGGTGTCTTAATCTTACCGTCTCGTGCCACTTTTAACACCTTCCGTACCAATCTACCCCTTAAACCCCGTAGTGTTTTGATTGTATCGTTTGTCTTGTATTGTAACTGTATAGATTGTATAATTGGATGACTGACCGAAACCATGATATCAGTAAATGGATGTAACTGTATAATCATGTAAATAGAATATCTGGAGAATCATGTAAATGGATGTATATCCACGGTTTGGTCAATGTAGATTGAATGTATTGAATAGATTGAATATAGGGATTCATGTTGAATCAGAATATTGTAGATTGTAAATTGTAGATTATAAATTATAGATTTTAGATTGTACTTGAATCATATTCAAGTCAGATTATAATGAAACTCAAAGTAAATTGAAGTCCTGATTGTTTTGATGTTATCGGTAACCGCTGCACATGGGCGGCAGGATTTGTGTCTTTTTCAAAGACGATTACCTTTTTGATAACACCATTGTTAAGTTGTCTACCTTAGATAGGCAAGCACCCACTTCTCCGGCTCCCCGAGGCTCAAGAGATTGGTCCCGCTTAAACCTATGTTTACTAGGGTCCTTATTGTAATTTATAGAACTTGAGGGAGTTTTATGTAAAAATACTTTTATATACTTTTCAAAATACACCCCAAGTATTTATTAATTGTCTTTAGAGTTGTAATGAATGTAGATTTTATACTTGTGACAATTCTAATGAGAATAACCTAAATTTCATAATGTATGGTATTAAAGTGTAATATTAAACTTGTATGGAATTCATGGTATTTTAAGGTAAATTGATTCTTGTGATATTTTAGAAAAAGTGGAATATTTATATCATAACAAAATAGGTATTTAATTGATAAATATACATATAGTTATACAAAAATAATTTTAATATATATTTTATATTCTAAAAATCTTATTTTCTTAAGATGTCGTATTTTAAATCTTTCGAGACCGAATCCTCCTTGCGGAGGTCTGCATCTCGCACTACTAAGCCCGTGGATGTGCGATAATCCATACCATCCCTAACGGGTTCCCCAAATGGGTTGTAGAGATGCTTTGCAAAGATTCGTGTAAAATACTAATTATTAAGAAAAACAGTCTTATTAATTATGGTATTTATTTGTAAAGGTGTCGATTTCCCGTATTCTATGTTCTAGGATCTCCTAAGTTAACTAGACTGCTCCTAACTGGTCCAAAGCGACAAGTTGTGAGATATCTCTCAAATCGCCTCTTCACCGCCAATTGTGGCCAGGTAAGTACAAGTGAAGAAAGGAGGGATCCGCTCACGAATCACCATGAGACAGGCCTTTTAAAGTTACCTTTCTCACTTTCCTAGCCTAGGCGCCACAAAGTCAGGTTTAGATAAATGACTGAATGCCCACAACCTTTCTCTGTCCTAATGAGCGCGACAGTCCTTAATTGGCTCAGTCTATATATTTTCTTTTTTTTTTACTAGCTCAAAAGTTATTTATTTGTAATGATTTATTAATACTAAATATTTTAGAAATGGTTTTATTAAGTAAAGGGTATTTAAATGAAAATGTTTGTTTTCCCGTATTCTAAGTTCTCGAGAGTATCGTGTTATGTTGCATATGAGTGTGTGAGAAGGTAGGTCATTACCTCGTGGTCTACTTAAAGATATAACAAGTTTAATTAAGTTAAATGTAGAATTGAAACAATGTGGTATTTAAGTGAAAAATACGATAAATTGAAATAGCCATCATTTTATGAAATGAAACTTGATCGATTTGGTTGATTAGTGTTTAATAGTCAACATGAGAGAGTTTAAGCGTAACTGTATTAACGAGAAGTGAAGTTTTATAAAGAAACCGAATCGGAAATCGGATTTGTTCCGATTCCGTCGGGTTTTGTAAATCCGTATTTTTACAAAAGAAAAGAGAGGTAGAAATGGGGACCTACGGGTTTCGATCAAAGATAAGAGGAAGGTGGATCGGGAGGAGTTGCCAGTGCGTCGTTTCGTCTCCGGGAGTTCCTACGGTCGTTGCCGGAAATTCCGCTGAAGAATTCGCCGGAGCTTCGCCTTTCGCTCAATTCGATTGCACACAAGAGTTCTTGAGAATTTTAGAGAGTTGGCTCAGAGTTTGGGGTGAGAGGGTATAGGGTAAGGGTGGTAATTGTAGGGTTAGGCTAGGGTTAGGGTAGGTGAAAGGTTAAAATGAAAAATGTGATAAAATGTATTAAAAATGTATTAAAAGTGGAGTAATTAGGGTTTTAAAAGAGCTCTGGAAATGGTCTGAGGCTAAAACTTTGCAGGTGCATAGGGAATGTGAAAAGACACAATTTTCATGTTGGGGTCGTCGCCGGAATCGGCCAACTCGGCCATGACTCGGCCGTGACTCGGTCGAAGGACGGAGTCGGCCGAGTCGAGGCTGATTTGGCCGATTCCCGGCCGAATCAGGCGGTCAGGATCCCCCGACGGTTCATCTATCCTCTGGCAATGTTACATTTTTGGGTGTAGTGGGGTTTTTGTGAGATATGCACGTGTAAACCCTTGGTATTCGAAAGGTTTTAAAAAAAATCAATATTAAAAATAATGTGGGGTATGGGATTTGAACTCTGGTGGCTTGGTTCAGCAGTACAAGGTATTACCAATGAGCTACAAGCTCCTTCTTGTAATTATAGAGCTATTTAATTACTTAAAGTAGTCACAGAAAATGTAAATACCCCAAGTATACATTAATTTTAAAGTAAATTTTTGTACACTAAAAATGGAGTTGTTATATTCTTTTAACTTGAAATTAAAAAGCAAAATAATTACTTATATTTTATGCTCAGGCTAAAATAACCATTTATGGATTTTTGAAAAAATATTTGAAAAATTTTGTATAGGAAAATTATGGTTGTTACAACTTTTGAGGTGGGGGAGAGGATTCGCGTTTCGCTGGGCGTTGGTATATTTCAGCTCATTATGTCTTCATTCACTTTTCTTATGGATAATCTGACCCTTTTTTCATCTGATCGCAGGGATTACCTCGGCTCAGGTCATGCCCAGTATAGTGCCGATCCCGCAGGGTGATGCGGAGATGCTTACAGGGCCAACTATCGAAGTCCCGGCCTCCTCAGTATTGCCAAAAGAGGCTTTACTTAAGCAACCGATGACGGACGCCATAACGGCTCCAGAGGTAGCTCCTGGCGTGGATGATGGCGTCCCATTGACAGAGGTCTTAAGAAGATCGGCTTTCACGGCCCGGGCGGAAAGGAAGCACAAGAGGCGTGCGGCAAAAGAGCGTAATGCCACCTTGGCCCTAGGTGTAGGCCCGAGCGCTGCTTCTCCTTCCCCTGCTTCTTCAGAGGGTGCTTTGGCCGCTCTGTCTACCGCTCACAGACAGGCAGCACGTGCGGCTCGAGAAGCAATTGGAAGACCCACCCAAGGTAACGTAACACTGAGTTCTTTTGTCAAAGTTTTAATCTTCAGATTCTCATATGTCCTATCTCGCAGGGCCGAGTCATGATGCGGAAGTGGTAGGTGAGATGGTGGCAACCGCCGAGCCTGAGGTAGCCACTCTTTCTCAAGAGTCTGGAACTGCCCCAATTGCCACTCTTTCCCCTTGCGGTTCCTTACCGCTGCCGGGCGCTGTGAGTATCACGATGATTCTCGTGTAATCGGGAGATAAAGTTACGAGTGGCGAAACCATTCCGATGGAGAAGGATGAAGCAGTCGCTGCATCAAGTGACGCCCTTGTCACGGTTCCGACCGACAACTCACCATGTAGATTTTGGGTTATTGCTTTTTTTTTTTATTGTGCAATTCCGTTCAATCTCTTCTGACAGTACTTCTCTTTTTTCTGATGCAGGTGTGGTGAGCGTTGAGGTCGTGCCACCCGAGGCAGCGTCACCAGTTGCTGCTTTGACGGTGGCCGCCCCTTTGCCTTCTCTCGTGTCCTCCCAAATGCTGGAAGGTACGGATTTGTGACCCATCGGCTTCATTGTAGGCGATATACTTTATGTACTGATATCGCATTACTACATCCTTGCAGGAGTCCTTTTTGATCACCTATATCAGGTGCTGCATCCACATTTCTCCTTCCAGTCGGAGATTGCCTCATCTAGTGGCGCTGGTGAATACAGCCTTTAGCTAATGTCTTTTCTTTTCTTTTATGGGCAGCCAAATCGTTTCTAATTCTTCTTTGCTTTGACTGCAGCACTACAGATTGAAGGAGGAGACGAAGGAACGGTTGCACCACACAGGTACTCCCGGCCTTGCCACCTACCGCAGCCGGTATAGTAAACTCCATTGTTCATGTAGCTTATCTATTTCTTGAACCGTCATTTGACTGTGATTTGTTTTACAGCGGTGATACCGACTTTAGCTCCGTTCGAATTTCAAGTCATAATGCCAGCAGGCCCCTTTTCTCGACGTTCATCCTCAAAAGGCGCTATGAATAGTCTGCGTATGTTGAGAGATTACATCGAGAAGCTTGACACGGAGGCTCCTACATTCGCTGCAGATTTTGGTGCGGAGGTTAATCCTATGCTGGCAACGCTCGTGAACTTTCATAGTGAGGGCGTCGTTGAGTCTTGGGTTAATCACTGCAGGAAAATTGAGGCCTGTCTGCATGAGCTCGAATTCGGACGTCCTGCTCCTGAGGTCCTGGCTGTGAACTCTCAACGGGCTGCGTGGGTTGAGCAGAGCACCCCCTACTTCTGCCATCTTGAACAAGAAGCGGCCTTAAAGCGTAAGGAATATAAAGCGATTTCAAGCGAATCTGCTCGACTGCATGCTCAGGTTGATGCCAATGCTGTGCAGTTGAAAGCTATTTTTGAGGGCCTTCTACGATGCATTTTCGACGGGCTAACGCTGAGGCAGAAGCTCGACCTCATCGAGCGGGATGCGCAGAGTCATGGGGCAGCTCAGCGGGTCGTTGACGAGCAAGTTTCATCTTACTTGCAGTAACGGGCTCAAGTTGAAGCGGAATTGGCTGCGGCAGCTGACCGTGAAAAGGGGCTGAGGGGAGTGCGCGAGCAACTGATTGGCCTATTGAAAATGCTTCCTTCCCAATATTTGCTCTTGTACCAATTTGTAAATTTTGAATAACATGTATCCATCTTTCATTCTTTCATATGATGTATTTTGTACCCAATTGAATTTATGAATAAAAGATACATTTCTTTCGTACTATCTTGTGTCATCTCTTGCTTTCTTCTCTTTTCTTTGTTACCGGCATGTTACTTTAGTAAGCGTAGCCTGTAGTTGATAGAGAGCATTCCGTCTTGAATTTTTCGAGAGGTAGCGATGGCTTAGGAAGCAGGTTCAGATCTGCTGCCTAAGGCTTTTCAACTTCATGAGCCGTGAGGGTCTCATAAAAACTTTTCTCCCTACGAGTCGTGAGGATCTCGTAGGTGTATTTTCTCCTTAGGAATCGTGAGGATTCCTAAGTGTGTTTTCTCTTGAAAGTCGTAAGGATCTCACAAGAGAGTTTTCTTCCTTACGGGTCGAGAGAACCCGTAAATGATTGATGGGGTTGACATTATCCGCATTTCATGGCGTCAGGGGTTGCTCTGGGCATTTCCCACGGGGTCAAGATTGACTTTAGCCGTGTTCCACGGGACCAGAATTTGCTCTGGACGCTTCCCACAGGGTCAGGATTGACATAAGCCGTGTTCCGCAAAGACCAGGATCCGCTCTGGATGCTTCCCACGGGGTCAGGATTGACACAAGTCGTGTTCCGCAAGGACCAGGTTCCACGCTGGACGCTTCCCACAGGGTCAGGAATGACATAGCCATGTTCCGCAAGGACCAGGTTCCGCTCCGGACGCTTCCCACGGGGTCAGGATTGACATAAGCCGTGTTCCACTAGACCAGGAGTTGCTCTGGATGCTTCCCACGGGGGTCAGGATTGACATAGCCGTGTTCCACAAGGACCAGGTTCCGCTCTGGACGCTTCCCACGGGGTCGGGATTGACATAGGCCGTGTTCCACTAGACCAGGATTTGCTCTGGATGCTTCCCATGAGGTCAGGATTGACATAGGCCGTGTTCCGTAAGGACCAGGTTCCGCTCTGGACGCTTCCCACGGGGTCAGGATTGACATAGGCCGTGTTCCACTAGACCAGGATTTGCTCTGGATGCTTCCCACGGGGTCAGGATTGACATAGCCGTGTTCCACAAGGACCAGGTTCCGCTCTGGACGCTTCCCACGGGGTCAGGATTGACATAGGCCGTGTTCCACTAGACCAGGATTTGCTCTGGATGCTTTCCACGGGGTCAGGATTAACATAGCCGTGTTCCACAAGGATCAGGTTCCGCTCTAGATGCTTCCCACGGGGTCAGGATTGACACAAGTCGTGTTCCGCAAGGACCAGGTTCCGCTCTGGACGCTTCCCACGGGGTCAGGAATGACATAGTCGTGTTCCGCAAGGACCAGGTTCTGCTCTGGACGCTTCCCACGGGGTCAGGATTGACATAGGCCGTGTTCCACTAGACCAGGAGTTGCTCTGGATGCTTCCCACGGGGTCAGGATTGACATAGCCGTGTTCCACAAGGACCAGGTTCCGCTCTGGACGCTTCCCACGGGGTCAGGATTGACATAGGTCGTGTTCCACTAGACCAAGATTTGCTCTGGATGCTTCCCACGGGGTCAGGATTGACATAGGCCGTGTTCCGCAAGGAACAGGTTCCGCTCTGGACGCTTCCCACGGGGTCAGGATTGACATAGGCCGTGTTCCACTAGACCAGGATTTGCTCTGGATGCTTCCTACTGGGTCAGGATTGATATAGCCGTGTTCCACAAGGACCAGGTTCCGCTCTGGACGCTTCCCACGGGGTCAGGATTGACATAGGCCGTGTTCCACTAGACCAGGATTTGCTCTGGATGGTTCCCACGGGGTAAGGATTGACATAGCCGTGTTCCACAAGGACCAGGTTCCGCTCTGGACACTTCCCACGGGGTCAGGATTGACATAGGCCGTGTTCCGCAAGGACCAGGATCCGCTCTGGACGCTTCCCACGGGATCAGGATTGACATAAGCCGTGTTCTGCGAGGACCAGGAAGGGTTGACTTTATCCGCATTTCACAGAGTCGGGGGTTGACTCTCGGTTGTCTGTGCACCACCGAGTCATGGAACTGGGAGTTGCCGCGGTTCCGCTTTGCTGATGTTGCGTCTGTGGTAGTGAGACGAATGTTGAGATGATATCCAGGCTGTCTATGAACCGTCGAGACTTGGCTCTTTTTCGGATGGAGCCTAGGGGGAAGGTATGGTTCCCTCTTGTTTGTGCCCCTGAATTGTATACAGGGATCGATGTGATTTCACCTGTAGGGCAAAAGCTTTCATTTTATATATTTTTCTTTCCGCGATGCTCTATCATTTCGGCTTTTATATCGCGAAAGTCGTGATTGCCCAATCATTTCGGCTATTTCTCACGGTGCCCAATCATTTCAGCTATTTTTTTTTATTTACTCGCTGCTTTTTATTGCGAGTTGCTCAACCATTTCGGCTATTTTGTATGCATACATTTTTACTTGCTGATTTTGTTGCAAGTTGCCCCATCATTTCGGCTATTTCGTATGCATTTGTGTCTCGCTGGCTTTTCACTGCGAATTTGGGATTTGACACCGATTTCGGCATCAGCATCACTACAACTGGGATATTGCCATGAAAGAATCATCATTTTCCTCTGTCGATGTCGAATAAAGGTGGCTTAGCAAACAGGGTTAAGATCATGTCGACTAAGGCTTTTGATTTCATGAGCCGTAAGGGTCTCATAAAGGTATTTCTCCCTACAAGTCGTGAGGATCTCGTAAGTGCGTTTTCTCCTTGGGAATCATGAGGATTCCCAAGTGTATGGTCTCTTGTAAATCGTAAGGATCTTACAAGAGTGTTTTCTCCTTATAAGTCGAGAGGACTTACAAGGGTTGTTCACCGTGTAAACATATCCCTATTCGCGGGTAGGACTTTGTTAGGGGAATGTTTTCGCGCTCGTGGATTGTATACAAGGGTCAATATTGAGCCGCCTGTAGGGCAACATTGGAGGTTGTGATGGCTTAAGAACAGGTTCAGATCCCTATAGCTTAAGGCTTTTGAATCCTATGAGCCGTGAGGGTCTCAAAGGGGAATTCTCCTTACGAGTCGTGAGAGTCTCGTAAGTGCGTTTCTCCTTAGGAATCGTGGGGATCCTTAAGTGTGTTTCTCCTTTGTGAGTTGTAAAGATCTCATGCAGGTGGTTTCTCCTCACAAGGTCGAGAAGGTCTTGTAAGTGTCTTTTAACGAGATTGCGCCCTTTCGGGTTTTCACAAAACACGCTGGTAGCCGTACTGTTTTTACTCACGGAGCCCTTTCGGGTTTTCATCTGTGCCCATTTTGCTTATGGACATACCGTTTTCTTTTTCTTTTTTTATATTTTTTTTATTTTTGTGTCAGCCTTAGGATGCTGCGGTCCGTAGTATTTTATCGACGTCTCGGTCAACAGCCAGTTTTAGGACATAGTGGTCCATTGTTAGTTTAAGGACGTTTCGGTCCGTTGTTAGTTTTAGGACATTTCAGTCCGAAAGCCGGCTACTACTTATAGAGTTTGGGCTTAGGAAGATAGAGAGCGGACATAGGCGTCGTCATCTATCGTTGACCTAGGCCGTGACTCTTCAGGCGTAGTATTTTTTCAGGAAGCGACCGTTTATTGGCCTGAAAGGTCTTTCACCATGCATGTCCATGAGTAGAAAGGATCCACCGTGGTAAACTTTGTCTATGATATACGGGCCTTCATAATTCGGCTCGAATTTCCCCCGCTTGGCGCGATTAGGGATCATAGGTCTTTTGACCACTAGTACGAGTTCGCCTTGGCGGAATGTTCTCGGCCTAGTCAACCTTTCATATGAGCGCGTCGTCTGTGCTTTATAAGCCTTCAGACTCTGTTGCGCCACGAGCCGGTTTTCATCAAGGGCATCGAGCTCCACAAGCCGAAGGTGAGCATTCTCTTCATCTCCAGGCGTTTAGATTCAGCGTCCTTGTGGTTCGCCGTAGTCACAGGGGCTTTCTCCGTCCTCCTTCTCTTGTGAGCGGTTGAAGTTGAAGGAGTCGTTGCAGCGGGCACCCAGACGGATGACATCTTCTGTGGTACCAAGGGATAGCTCTCTTCTTGCCGAGCCTTAATCTTCTTTGGTCGGCGAGAGTAGTCCTAGTCAATCACCGATTCCTGGACCTATCGCCAGACTTTGTCAATTTTGGAAGAAAGCCGCTGAGGGGGCTGCTCCAGCTTCTTTTCTGTAGCAATCTCCATAGGTGGAGGAGATCTTTTCAACACGGCAGTCGGAGAGTTCTTGCGAACCCTCCTAAGCGGTTCAAAGATGTTCCCAGTTGGAACAGCAGCATTGATTTCCACCATGGGAGCTGGCGGAGTTAGTCCATACGGGGAGTTGCCCCCAGCCTTCCTTACTCGTTGCCAGTGACGACGGCGAGCATGTCGTGCGGATAGGATTGTCTCGGCTGTAGGGGTGACTTCATCACGCCCCCTGTTTTAGCGAAGGGTTGTCGCCGGCGTCAGCCTCTTAAAGATCGATATCCGTTGAGAAGCAATGTCCAATCTGTCAAAGTCAGACATCTGGGTAGGGGAAGCAGCTTTGAGGACTCCGCCCGGAGCGGGAGCCGGAATGGCCAGCCTTATGAAGACTGACTTCTTGGCAGAAGAAGCCTCTCCGATGATTTCGTCCGCTTAAGCCGGGATGGCTATCCGCTTCGGGATGGCTGCTTCAGGTATCGTGGGCTTGTTGACGTTCTGGCCCAGTCTGTTGAAAACTGAGGCATTGAAGTTGGGCGACCCGTTGAAAGGGGCCGCAGCAGTGGTAAGTCGATCAAAGGCCGACTTCTTTGGGGCTTCTTGCGACAACAGCGGAGCACTGAAGCTCATCGGTGGGATCATAGTCCTAAAGAACAGCCCAGTGGTGGCCTGAGTTACTTGCTCCACTGGCATCTTGAACAGGGAGGCCGCTTGGGGCCCGTAGGTTACACCTCCAGATGAGGCGGAACGGGAGTTGTAGTTGCAGCTGGAACAGTTAGAAGCCATTGGTGTTCTGTTTTCTGCACGGGAGCAAAACCAAATCTTAGTACCTCGAACCCAAGGGCAACCATATCAAATCGTGATTCGTTCGCGAACACGACACACGAAGTGTGGAGTGGAAAAAGGAAAAGGTCCCACCGGGCGTGCCAGAATCTGTTCCCCGCCGAAACACGGAGGCGCGACCGCGTAGGTCCGTCTTGCCTAAATTTCGAGGGCAGATGCTATTTGGTGCTATCTGTCCACCTCTCCGAAGATGCTAAGTTGATTTATGGCACCGTATATCGAAGGTTTAAACGGATGCGGCCGATATAGCAGACTTTGTCAGATTCCCCCTCGTTGAGGGGTTTTTGATTGTGGGGACGCTCTTCCCTGCAGGTGCAAGCCCCTGCAGTTAATTACGCTACCACATAGCGGTAACCACTTTCTCCTTCTGTAGATGATCACTTCGTGTCGCGGGTGTTTGTTTTGTTTTTGGTTACCCGTGGATTGTATACGGAGACTAATTTATGTTGTCGCCCATAGGGCGTGGATTAGTCCAAATCCGTATCTTCTTAGATTTGGGTTTGGTGTTGGGTTTAAGGATACGTTAGTCTCATTTGAGACTAAGATCAACTTAAACGTTAGTTAAGAATACGTTAGTCTAATTTTAGACTAAGATCAACTTAACGGGATCATTTAGATCCAACAAAAGAGCATTTGGGCTCTATTGTTTAGTTTAGGGACATTGCGGTCTATTAGTTTAGGGACATTGCAGTCTATTAGTTTAGGGACATTATGATCCATGGGTTTAAGGACCCCACAGTCCAAGGTTAAGGACATCATAGTCCATGGGTTTAAGGACCCCACAGTCCATAGTTTAAAGACATCATAGTCTATAAAGTTTAAGGACATCAGAGTCCATAAGTTTAAGGACCCCACAGTCCATGAAATATTTGGTTATCGGAATCCGTCACCTCTCTGAAGACGTTGAAGGATTACAACGACATATATCAGCGGAGTGCAGAGATGTACCCTTGAACCAATTTTGGTTGGGAGATCTTTAGTCTAATTGGGACTAAGATCTGAGATTTATGAGTATATGGGCTCAATTAATCTGAATGAAAGCTTTATGGCCAACTTGGGCTCGGCCCACTCAGTTAAAATGTTAAACATTTGACAATGCTGAGCATAGATTTGAATTCTGACAATATTTTTGTCTTTTATTGAATGCTAAGCATTCATCATAGCTCTAAGGATTTATTTTAAAGAACAGTTTATGTTCTATCAGCGAACACGTGAGAAACACGTGGCGCGCTTGGCGCTAGCGCCAGTCAATGAGCACAGTGCGCTATATTTGGAGCGCTAAGGCTCTGCAACGCTTTGCGCTAGATGTGGAGCGCTGAAGCGCTTTTAAATTAAGAGAACTATAGCTCTTCTTTTATGCAACTTAGATCAGTTTGCACCCTGAGAGTTAAATTTTCTTTTTATAAGAGACTTTGTCTCAAAGTTCTAAGAACAAAAGTTCTTATTTTATAGGAGATGTTTTTAATCTCTTATTTTAGTGAAAGGTTTTGCATTTATAGATCTTTGATCCTAAGAGAATTGAATTATTCTCCCCTTTTATGACGAGATGGCCTCTGAAAAACAATTTGTCTTATACATCTATGATCTGTGAGAAGAATTATGCTCTTCTTTTTATGATAAGATTTTTTGATCTCTTTGTGAAAGACCTCGATCTTATAGATCTATGATCTGTGAGAAAGAAGTAAATTCTTCTTTTTATTTTTCTTATGAGATGATTTCATCTCTCTGTTCATCATCATTTTTTTTACCTTGAAGAAAAATCTTCTTTCTCTGAGAGCTTGGCTCTTCTTTCTGAGATCTTTCAAAGCTTCTGGGGTGTTCCTCTCTATGCTTCTATCTATAAGACTTGAAGTCTAGGGGCCTTTTTATAGGGCAAGCTGATCAGTTCAATCAGTTAAGGAGATCTTTTCTCCAATTGATTTGGGGAATTTCCCATCGTTGGATCTTTGATCCAAGGGCTTCTGATTTACAGAAGGCAATCTTCTTGTTTTTTAACAAAAATTGGGAAATCTTTCCATACAGAATTTACTCTCTATTTTGGTGATTTTTAATCACCATTGGATCATTGATCCAACGGTGCTCTAATTTACAGAGCACAATCTTGTTGTTTGGAAAGATTTTGAAGAATTTTTCCTTAACAGAATTTAATTATAACTAATTAATAATTTATCATTATTATTATTAGATTTTTGATCTGACGGTGGGGAGCTTTTAGTTCCAGCGTTAGTGCACCCGTGCTTTGCACGTGGTGCGCTACTTAGAGTGCAGCGCACATAGCGCTAGCGCATCCGTGCTTTGCATATGGTGCGCTGCTTAGGGCGCAGCGCACCCAGCGCTAGCGCACACGTGCTTTGCACGTGGTGCGCTATTTAGGGCGCAGCGCACTTGGCGCTGTTTCTGAAGCGTTGCTTCATTTAAAAATTTGAATTTTGAACAAATCTTTGCTCTGATTGGGGGAAACAACGGTCAAGACGGAGGAAGTGGAGGAAACGGAGGAAGTGGAGGAAACGGATTGCTACTCAGGATTGGCTTAGCTTCACTTTTTATTCAGCTTATGTATGTCACATGTGCAGGCATTTTCTTTTATTGTATTTACTTTCCAATTTAAACTCGTGTATTTGTAAATATTTGAAGTTGAATGTAAATAAAGATATTTGTTGAAAATTTTACAGTCTCCATTTATTTTTGTATTGTGTATTATTGTTTCAATACGCTTAGTATATTTATTTAGGGAATGGCCTTCTCTGAATAAATATGTCGCGGGCTTGCCACGTCATCGTTTCCGTCTACTGGGAAGCGGGGCGTGACACTGTCAATTCTACAGCGAGGCGGTCCGGTCTTAACTCCATAAGATGGCCATCTACCGCACTTTAGAATCTGGTTTCCCGCACACTTCTCCGCAGGTTCATCCTAATACATGTAATGAAATATATACAATGGCAATAATGTCTGGATCCTGGACATATCCTAATAAAAGAATATACATAAAGCGGCAACGGCGACCACAATCCGGCCGCTCGTTCCGAATAAATGAATATACAAATATAACATTATAGTACAAATATCACATGAGGGGCTATCAATCAAGGCAATCCGGCTAAACCATAATAATGATATATATCACAATAACAACATAAGTAACGAGTGTGCAACCCCGTCTAATCGAACATATAGCAATTAGACAATGTCTAACAACACACATACAAAGATAAGGATCATAAACAATTCTAAAGTTTTGACCGAAAAGTTTTCCGTGTTGAGCAATGATTGTTCGTGAAAAAAGTGTGTTTATGTATATTGTAAATAACTGCAATCAAGATGGTGTCGCAAATAGCTAGTCGCGGTGAGTACGGGTCATCCACAGGAAAATGGTGAACTGCTTTTCTTGTTTTAGACGAGTTGATAGAAGAAAAATGGGATTGTTGTCGTTTATTATTAAGAAAATTTGAAAATTTTTAAGAAAAAGGGCTTGTAGGGTTTATAGGATTTAGTAGTTAATGGATGAAGTTAAAAAAAATAATTCTTTTTATCTTTTAATTATTTCATACTAGAGAAATAGCGATGAATGTGGATTCGGATTCTTGGAGAAAATCAGGGTTTCCCTCTACTGACCCTTGTCCTTCCATTGATCTCTATTTATCTTAAGCCCTTAACAAAACGATTATTAATGAATCTCAAATCGTGGTTGTGACTATCATGACTTGATAGCGCGCCCGGTAAGATATTCATTTTGCTAAAATTTATAAAAATTAAAACTTTAAAAAGAATTTAAATGATATTGTTCATTCATTTTTCTACCATATCCTACAAATCCTAACAAGCGAGAATTTACTCGCTCATGAAGATCAATAAAGTAGAAGAAAGGTAGAAAAAAACGAAACCCATAATTAAATTTAAAAATGCAGAAAGTAAATGCGGAATGTAAATGCGGAAAGTAAATGTGGAAAGTAATTGCAAAATGTAAATGTGGAAAGTAAATGTGACAAAATTAAAGAAAAGACTACATTTATTGATTTAGTAGTGCATCACAAAAGTTGCTTGCTGAAAAGTGTAATTTACAAAATCCTAGTTTGCTCACTAGATCTTAATCGATTTTTCGATCGAAAGATAGTTCGATTGATAGTTCGATGATAGATGCTCTCTATCCTTTTATAGGTTCTGAAATTTGAAACCCTAGTCGTCATATTGAAGTGTGTCAAATTACGATCAAGATCCTGAGTTTTCAAATCCTACGGCCGCCAGAAGACTGCTCTTCCGCCGCCTATTGCCCTTGTTGACCGCGGATCCGCCGCCGTTTGGTGGATTTGGGTCTCTGGATTTCTCGTGCCTTTTCTTCTCGATATTTGGAGATCTTTCTGATAAAAAGATTCTGAAAATATATCTCTTAGTCTCTACCGTTGCAAGATTCTTTAATTTGCTCCTAATATTCGACAGATTTAGTTTGGTGAACTGATTTGCTGTGGATCTCCTAGTTATACTTCAGACCTGAGCTGATCTTATTATAATATCTGAACAATATCTCAAATCATCTTGTTAGTAGCATTTGTTTTATTTGAGATATTATTCTAACCATTTAAATGATATGATATCTTAAAAATATTGGTTAAGAATATTTGATGTGATATGCATATTTTAATGAATATTTTATTTAAATATGATATGCATATATTTTCCTAATTATTTTAATTATAAATGAAGAAACATATGATAATAATCTTTTTACTAATAAACCCACATATGTTCTTTATTTACAATTAACACCTTTTAGTAGTTAATAATAATAGGGAAAATGTTCATACAAATGTGCAATAAATTTGACTGATCAAATACCCCCAAACTTATCTTTGATCCTTCCGAGCAAACTATTTATTAAAAAGAAAAAGAAAAACTAGCAAACTTTCGTAGGCAACATGATTGCACTTAACTCGTGCAACAAGCCATTAAATCTCTAGGTGTCTCTAGTAGGAGGAGTGTTGTCTCCTGAGAGTTTTCAGCGGATTACACCCACAAAATCCCAAAATTTAGAAAATAAAAGAAAGAAGACGAAAATTTCATACAAATATAAGGAACATATAAAAGAATAAAACTTGAAAATAAGTGTTTCAAACTACGCTAGTTTTTTAGTTGTCATGAGCCCTATCTTAATGGTCTTGAAAGATGTCAGAAATCATATCCTCCCCCAATAAAACATCGACTTTAGTCTTCCTCCCTACCTTTCCTCCAAATATCGATCATATATCCCTGCATGTGTGTAAAAGACAGCTCTACACTTAGAGGATTCAATTCAAGCTATCATACCCTTTATCCATATTCCCTGGTACTTTTTAGTCGGTGATATTTTAGATAGATTTGCTTAGACATTCTTCATACAACCGTTAATACTTCTTGAAGTATTAACCAACCGATTACCGAATGTGCTCACTTATTAAGGCATAATTAGCAATATCCTAGTTTTTCAACATCTAAGGGTTAGCAGTGACTCCCGAACAAGTTGGTCTAAGGCACTAGGTGATAAAGCACCCTCTCTGTATTTTTTTATATTGCCTTAAGTAATTACAAAACCAGTGTTCATTTTTCTACACCATTTATCTTTTATATATCATTTATATTTTATTAATTTATATTTTTTTCATCATACTAAGGTTTTTAGGCAAGAGTATTTCAAGATATTCTCTACTATCCCAAGTTTCAAGATGTGTGCAAGTGCGTATAGTAAGGTATCAACATTCAAAAGTTTGGACTCAAGAATAGGGACTATTTTTCAAACTTATTTCTATCCGCGGACTAGTAATTTATTTATCTTACTAACCCTTGGGTCAACAGCTCATAACTACGTAATGCTATCTTTCGTTTTAAAATATCTAATTTTCTTGCATTTCTTAAATCTGTTCCTATCTTTCATATCTATTTTTCACTTTCTAATTTTTATTTTCAAAATTTATGCAATGCAATATTTACATATGATACGTGAATATATACAAACCATCCATATAAACCATCTGGATCAATTCCCGGCAACGGTGCCATTTGATTGTTCGTGAAAAAGTGTGTCTATATATGTTGTAAATTACCGCAATCAAGACGGTGTCGCAAATAGCTAGCCGCGATAAGTATGGGTCGTCCACAGGAAAACGGTGAACTGCTTTTCTTATTTTAGACGAGTTCATGGAAGAAAGGTGGGATTGTTGTCGTTTATTATTAAGAAATTTTGAAAATTTATTTTAAAAAAAGGGCTTGTAAGGTTTATAGGATTTAGTAGTTAATGGATAAAGTTAAAAAAAATTATACTTTTTATCTTTTAATTATTTAATACTAGAGAAATAGCGATGAATGTGGATTAGGCTTCTTGGAGAAAATTAAGGTTTCCCTCTATTGACCATTGTCCTTCTATTGATCTTTGTTTATCTCAAGCCTTTAACAAAACAATTATTAACGAATCTCAAATCGTGATCGTAACTATCATGACTTGATAGCGCGCCTGATAAGAGGGTTAAAATTCATTTTACTAAAATTTATAAAATTTAAAACTTTAAAAAGAATTTAAATGATATTGTTCATCCATTTTTCTACCTTATCGTACAAATCCTAACAAGCGAGAATTTACTCACTCATGCAAATCAATGAAGTAGAAGAAAGGTGGAAGAAAACGGAACTCATAATTAAAATTAAAAATGCAGAAAATAAATACGGAATGTAAATGCGGAAATTAAATGCGGAAAGTAAATACGACAAAATTAAAGAAAATACTACCTTTATTGATTTACTAGTGCATTACAAAAGTTGCTTGCTGAAAAAAGTAATTTACATAATCCTAATTTCCTCTCTAGATATTAATCGATTTTTCGATGGATAGATAGTTCGATGATAGATGCTCTCGGTCCTTTTATAAGCTCTACAATGTGAAACCCTAGTCGTCATGTTGAAGTGTGTCAAATTACGATCAAGACCCTGAGTTTTCAAATCTTATGGCCACCCGAAGACCGCGCTTCCGCCGCCTATTGCCCTTGTTCACCACGGATCCGCCTCCGTTTGGTGTATTTGGGTCTCTGGATTTCTTGTGCATTTTCTTCTCGATATTTGGAGATTCTTCTGATCAAAAGATTCTGAAAATATACCTCTTAGTTTCTGTCATTTCAAGATTCTACAATTTGCTCCTAATATTCGGCAAAATTGGTTTAGTGAACCGATTTGTTGTGGATCTCCTACTTGTAGTTCAGATCTGAGCTGATCTTATTATAATACCTGCACAATATCTCAAATCATCTTATTAGTAGCATTTGTTTTTTGTTTTTTTTGAGATATTATTTTAACCAATTAAATGATATGATATTTTAATAATATTAGTTAAGAATATTTGATGTGATATGTATATTTTAATGAATATTTTATTTAAATATGATATGCATATATTGTCTTAATTATTTTAATTATAAATGAAGAAACATATGATATTAATTTTTTTACAAATAAACTCACATATGTTTTTTATTTACAATTAACACCTTTTAGTAGTTAATAATAATCGAGAAAATGTCCATACAAATGTGCAATAAATTTGACTGATCAAATACCCCCAAACTTATCTTTGATCGTCCCGAGCAAACCATTTATTAAAAAGAAAAAGAAAAACCTAGCACACTTTCGTAGGCAATATGATTGCACTTAGCTCATGTAATAAGCCGTTAAATCTTTAGGTGTCTCTAGTTGGAGGAGTGCTGTCTTCTGAGGGTTTTCAGCGGATTACACCTATAAAATCCCAAAATTTAGAAAATAAAGGAAAGAAGACGAAAATTACAAACAAAAATAAGAAACATATAAAAGAAAAATACTTGAAAATAAGTGTTTCAAACTACACTAGCTTTTTAGTTTTACAAACCCTATCTTAATGCTCTTGAATAGATGTCGGAAATCATATCCTCCCTTAATAAAACATCGTCTTTAGTTTTTCTCCCTACCTTTCCTCTGAATATCGATCATATACCCCTACGTGTGTGTAAAAGACATTTCTACACTTGGAGAATTCAATTCAAGCTATCATACCCTTTATCCATATTCCTTAGTACTTTTTAATCTGTGATATTTCAACACACATTTTTCATGCAACCGTTAATATTTCTTGAGGTACTAACCAACCGATTACCGAATATGCTCACTTATTAAGGCGTAATTAACAATATCCTAGTCTTGCAACACATGAAGCTTAGCAGTGACTCCCAAACTAGTTGGTCTAAGGCACTAGGTGATAAGGCACCCTCACTATATTTTTTTTATGTTGTCTTAAGTAATTACAAAACCAATGTTCATTTTTCTACACCATTTATCTTTTATATGTCATTTATATTTTGTTAATTTATATTTTTTTCTTCATACTAAGACTTCTAGGTAAGAGTATTTCAAGGTATTCTCTGTTATCTCAAGTTTCAAGATGTGTGCAAGTGCGTATAGTAGGGTATCAACATTCAAAAGTTTGGACTTAAGAATAGAGACTGCTTTTCAGACTTATTTCTATTCACGGACTAGTAATTTCTTTATCTTACAAACCCTTGGGACAACAACTCATGACTACGTATTACTAGCTTTCGTTTTAAAACATCTAATTTTCTTGCATTTCTTAAATCTCTTCATATCTTTCATATGTATTTTTCACTTTCTAATTTTTATTTTCAAAATTTATGCAATGCAATATTTACATATGATGAGTGGATATATACAAACCATCCATACAAACCATCCCCGAAACTTGTCTGCAGCAGTGTCCTCACTGATGTTATTCTGTAAGCTCAAAACCTGAAGACTAAATGGAACAGTTCAATAAGATGGTATAAAGAAGGGGTCAAGAGTGAATGACAGTGAAATCCTCCTCCAAATTTGTTCGTGGCTCATAATCGTGCAAAAATTCCTTTCTTTCAAGAGCCATTTTAAAAATATTTTTCTTCGTTGCCCCCAAACTTGAGTAAAACAGTGTTTTCATTACTAAGTATTGAAACTTAATATAAGATGGGGGTAAATACTATCGGTCTATACAAAGTTTTACAAAGACCAAAAGTTAAAACCAACTATTCAAATATTTTATCAAGATAACCCCATAGTTGGTAGAAGAATGCGAAACGGATGTACGGGAAGAATACTCGAGACTGTATAAGAATGGATGTTGTATCATAGTAGAAGAAACAGAAATGAGAGTAACGATAAGAGATGAAGTGAGGGTAAGATAAGAGATGTATTCGAAAGGTTTTACATCTCGGTTGGTAGAGACGAAAAATTAAGTGTGAATAAAAATGAGAATATGAAAGATAAGGAATGGATGGAATAGTCGCATTCTCGTATGTGATAAGAAGAAGGGGTGGCGGCTCAACTTCTACGGCCTCAAGGGGAGGCACATGAATTTCCGGTGGAGCTTCATACATCACAGCATCCAAGTCTTTAAGGAACGCGAGTTCTTCGGCGAAAATACTTTCGAAACTTTCATCGATATTCCGAATGATAATCTCATTGGAAAGAAAAGAATAAGTGGAATAGGCAGATCCAGTAGGAAGATTGAAAGTTTCAAGATCAATCTGTTGCGCACCAAAATTCAAAACACTCGATTTGTCAAAAATTATGGAGGTAGCAGACTCGAAAAGCTCATCTACCTTATTTTCAAAAGAGTCTAACTCGAGTGGTCTTTCAAGAATCATTGAACTCGAAATATCGGAGTGTGGTTCATTAAATCTTTGTGGAAGTGAAAGAAAATGAGAAGAAACAAAGAAAGTGTGTAATGAAATGGGTAAACGCACTTGGGTGTCAAGCATTGTTGAACCAGATGTGGAAGATGAATGCTGAATATAGTTTTGCATATCGGATAGATTGGTGGTAAGAATAGAAATAGCGCCATTTGATTGTTCGTGAAAAAAGTGTGTCTGTGTATGTTATAAATAACCACAACCAAGACGATATTGCAAATAGTTAGCCGCGATAAGCACGGGTCGTCCACAGGGAAACAGTGAACTGCTTTTCTTATTTTAGACGAGTTGATAGAAAAAAAGTGGGATTTTTGTTATTTATTATTAAGAAGGTTTAAAAATTTATAAGAAAATGGCTTGTAAGGTTTATAGAATTAGTAGTTAACGGTGAAGTTAAAAAAATAATTCTTTTTATCTTTTAATTATTTAATACTAGAGAAATAGCGATGATTGTGAATTAGGGTTCTTGGAGAAAATTAGGGTTTCCCTATACTGACCCTTGTCCTTCTATTAATCTCTATTTATCTCAAACCCTTAACAAAATGATTACTAAAGAATCTCAAATCGTGGTCGTGACTATCATGACTTGATAGCGCGCCCGATAAGAAGGTTAATATTCATTTTCCTAAATTTTATAAAAATTAAAATTTTAAAAAGAATTTAAGTGATATTGTTCATCCATTTTTCTACCGTATCCTACAAATCCTAACAAGCGAGAATTTATTCGCTTATGGAGATCAATGAAGTAGAAGAAAGGTAGAAGAAAACGGAACTCATAATTAAAATTAAAAATCCAGGAACTAAATGCGGAATGTAAATGCGGAAAATAATTGCAGAAAATAAATGCGGAAAGTAAATGCGACAAAATTAAAGAAAATGCTACATTTATTGATTTACTAATGCATTACAAAAGTTGCTTGCTGAAAAAAGTAATTTACAAAACTCTAGTTTGCTCGCTAGATCTTAATCGATTCTTCGATGGATAGATTGTTCGATTAATAGTTCGATGATAGATGCTCTCGGTCCTTTTATAGGCCCTGCAAATTGAAACCCTAGTCGTCATATTGAAGTGTGTCAAATTACGATCAAGAGCCTAAGTTTTCAAATCCTACGGCCGCCAGAAGACCACACTTTCGCCGCCTATTGCCCTTGTTGACCGTGGATCCGCCGCCGTTTGGTGGATTTGGGTCTTTGAATTTCTCGTGCCTTTTCTTCTCAATATTTGGAGATCTTTATGATAAAAAGATTCTGAAAATATATCTCTCAGTCTCTGTCGTTGCAAGATTCTTCAATTTGCTCCTAATATTCGACAGATTTGGTTTAGTGAACCGATTTGCTGTAAATCTCTTACTTGTAGTTCTGACATGAGCTGATCTTATTATAATTCTACACAATATTTCAAACCATGTTGTTAGTAGCATTTTTTTTATTTGAGATGTTATTCTAACCAATTAAATGATATGATATCTTAAAATATTGGATAAAAATATTTGATGTGATATGCATATTTTAATGGATATTTTATTTAAATATGATATGCATATATTTTCCTAATTATTTTAATTATAAATGAAGAAACATATGATAATAATATTTTTACAAATAAACTCACATATGTTTTTTATTTACAATTAACATCTTTTAATAGTTAATAATAATAGGGAAAATGTCCATACAAATGTGCAATAAATTTGACTGATCACCCGAACGCAAAGATATCACAAACGACGATCTAGGACAAAAAGACATATACCAAAAATCAAGTTTATGTGATCCCAAGAAACTACCAAAATCCAGGGACCTTTTGACAATTTCTAGCCGATCAGGTCGGCCAAAAGGCAGGTTTAGTCAGCCAAAATTTTGAATTAGGCCCTCTGGTTTTGTACTCATGTATTGTTATCTTAAAACTTGCTCAAAAGCATGCATCAAAAAAATTTCAGGTGTGTTTTCAAAAAAGGATAGAAACTTGGAATTAGAAACTTGATACGGTTAAAATTTCGGTCTCGAAACTAGAACATCGTCTAACTCCAGTTCTAGTGTTTAGTTACCTTTGATACCACTGTTGGGTCCCTAGCGCTCGTGCAACGGAAGCGAAAACTAAAGGTGGAATACAAAACAAAAAATTGCGTGAGGGCACTAGAAACCGCAACCTAGAAATCAATGCAAACACTAAACTAGAAACTAACATACAAGATATATAGCTACTAGGTTATAGGGATTAAAACCTTTGTGGCATGTCCGCCCGATCGTGGAAGACCCCTCTAAACTCCGTAGGCCGTCAGAAACGCGCTTGAGAGTCGATTACCCTTGCTGAAAATGATCCACCCGAGGGAAATCGATCCAAACTCCAGCTTCGCTCCAAAGTAAACTTTAAAGAAGCAACTCACCATCTAAAATTGCTAGGGGTAAAATGTGAGGAATGTAGAAATTTATCACTATCTAAATCTCTCATTTTCTAAACTCAAGAGAGCATAAGACCCAAGAGAGAAGAAGGAAGGGAGAGAGAATGAGCAAGTGAATGAATGAATCAAGAGTGTGAGGGATTTTTAGCAACCGTATAAAATATGAATCCATTTTACCAATAAACAAATCAAGCTCATCCCTCACAACCATACTCTCATCCATGCCCTCATGCCACCTCACCCTCTACCTCATTTCTTAATTTCCTAAAAAGGAAATCCCTAAATGAGGTGTCTCTCTTCTAGAAGTATTTTGTATGACTATAAAATATATTTCTGGTATATGTATCGTATACATATACGTATATCCGTATTAAAATACGAATAACCAAAGAGAGAGAGAATAAATAGTGAACATGATACTAGAATATATATATATATATCAAAATATATAAATGCATATTATTAAATCAATACTTGATTTAATAATCCGGCTTAAATCTAAGCCGGCTAGTATTATCAAATGTCCGACTAAATTCTGTGTAGCCAATACACGTATTTAATCGTACCCCTGCACGTATCAACACATGGCCTTTACATCGTATCGTCTGAACCAGGAAAACACTCTGTGTGGGACTCTAAAAACTCGACAATATGCTGGCAGTGAATTACTGGATAAAATCCATAACCACAAGCACGTCAGCTGCACTAGCTGTACATAACGGCTGCTCAGGGATATGTCGAAAAAGATGTCAACAATCAAGTTCGTTCATACCCTACTGAGCCTGTAAGTTACAATCTTCATACAGTCCGGTCTCTTCGTCTGAGAGTGTCGCTTACCGAGTCTTGGGGTGGATAACGTCAGACCCCTAATAACCCGATAAGTCGTGCTGGTGTCAAGCTCATCACCCACCAAGAAACTACTGATATCCCATCAGTAAATCTCATCCACCATGGTAGGGATTTATGTTGATAGTCAACTGAACACAGCGCGACATCGACTCCCTGTACTGGGAGAGATGAATCCCTTTCGATCAATCACCGCCTCTATGTGGCTCGAGACTGCATCTAACTAAAACCTGATTGATGGACTCCTTTGAGCCGTGGTTGGGTAGTAATCTAAGTACAGTGGGAACTCACATGAAACAAATGACAATCTAGGTCGAAAGAATACCCTGTACTTATGTCACCAAAAAACTGTTATCTAACGATAGGTATAATACAATCAAGGAGTTCTTAGCTAGTCCGTCCGGTGTACTCATATCCAGTAAGCACATATATACAATATTAGATGCCACAGACCAATGGCTATGAGATCGGCCACCGTCTCTCGTCGGGCTCTAGAAACGTATACACTAGTCTACTCTGAAATGTCAATACTCAGTCTCGATACTCCTACGACTGGAGACATTTAAGAATGTGCTTATGGACTACTCAGCTCTCACAATATGATCACCATCATAATACTGGTAGTCAAGCAAAGATCATACGGGGTTTATCATTATGTATTAACGACACGTAATAAAACGTATACACATGAATGGTAAAGACAAACCAGCAAGAATGTTCTATCTATACAGGTTTTCGCTCAATTACCATAATCGCCTACCTACAATTATAATAATTGCTATGAATGCACTATATCCATCAATTTTAACAAAACTACTATCACGACCCACTCCCAATACAAAGAGTATTGTCCGCTCTGACCGAAACCGCACGGTTTTGTCTTTTGGAGCGAACCGGGCCCGACCAGGGGCCACTTCCCAGGAAGTCACCCATCCCAGAACTTCCCTGGCTCAAGCACACTTAACTACGGAGTTCTTAAGCTCCTGTAGTGCCGGTTCACTTAAAAGGCGCCTCTGTATTGAAGAGTGGTATCATTCCATTTATAGTACATATCTGTTCTCTTTCGGAATATATTTCGAAGATTCCCCATTGTTTTATAGTGGGTCCCCATGCTTATCTGATATAAATGGGTATACCGGATAATACCTGGGGTATTACATTCTCCCCCACTTAGAACAATGGTTCGTCCTCGAACCACAGACCTACTATTGAGGAACCTGGGACCTGTGGGTTATGGGCCCACCACGTTTCCGCTGCGCTTCCCAAAATATGGAATATGAGGGGTGGCAAGGCCAGCCATGCTCCTACAGTCGAGGAAATATCCTGCCGTAGTCACACTTCGGCTTCTAGCATTACGTGGTAATTAGTAATCAATGCACAGGTAATGAGTGCAGTCACTAATTCTATCAAAACAGATATAAAACTAACAAGATAGAGATCAAGGGAAAGATAGCGCTGGCGTGGCTGATCTAGATGTCCACAATATCCTCGAGGTATGACAGATCATGATCCGAGCTAAGTCCACTTCTCACTCTAAGTATGCATACTCAGATCATCAGAGCGACACAATAGCAAAATACACACACACACACACACATGTAAACACGTGCAATGTTGATGAACGTGAAACAGTAAATATGGAGTGATGACATGAGCATGAAGTAACCGGTACAGGTAAATAATAAAGCAGGTATATCGAATCAGTAATCAATGCATATCCATGTCACTAAACCTATCCGTCTCTAAGTCTCACTGTCCGGTCGCTAAAGCTATCGTCAGTCCAAGTGTGAGCGTCAACCACTGCAGGAGTATCCCCAACCCAAGAGTAGGCCCCAGGGGCAAGAGAACACGGGCCCGAAACACGCTCGCTAATAATCAGTAATATCACCCATATGACTCCCAGAATCGCTGTATATGCCGGCAATGGGACTCCCGAGATTCCGTTGATCGAACTCATACTCAAACTATCCCACACCCACGGTCTACATCAAATACCGACCATAAACCCAAATACTAGTCACTCCATGACAAGTCTACATGAGAACTGGAGACAAGATCTCCATCAAGCATGTCTCGACTGGTATCCAAGACAAATGGACAGTACTCGATGTCTTACCTATGACACAAATATAAGTGATTCCATAACCGTCCCATACCAGTTATAGTTACACTTACATATGCCTCATAGGCGTCGACAATGCAATAATTTAACCGGTTCCGCTGATAGTGTACAAGTACGTGTCACTTCACTTATTCATTCACGCTTTAACACTAACGTACTTGCCACAATCCAATCACTAATATTTATCACTGGATAATGTAACATGGTTACTAGGTTATCAATATATATGACCACTATACACTAATGGTATAACCGCTACATGATATGATGAGAATGCAAGTAACTACAATACGAATAAAATATAGCAACCAGTGTCATACCACTTTAACAATTTATTATAAATCACAAGCATAGAATTTAGCAAAACAATATAAAAGGGGTAAGTAGTATGTTTAATTATCTGTCTACCAAAATTAGTTTCGCGTCAATCGGATTTCAGGTTCGCTAGTTATGGTCATTTCATTTTAAATGTTTACTGATGGAAATCCAATTTCTGAACTGGATGTCCGTTTCGTAACACGCTTTACTCCCAGTTGGGAGCATAATTAGGCAACTCTACAGTTATATAATATTTAGGTTTATCAGTCAGGTTTCCAACGCATCAGATGGATCAATATTATCCACTGTGTACTGGGATTTATGCAATGTTTAATATCGGGATATGCGTTCTATCTCTGCTTGGGACTGCAGCACGTACTGATGATCTAAAATATAATTAAAATAGTAAAAAATGGTAAAAACGAATGAAACAACTTCAAATAGTTATCTAACAGATTTATCTTCGCTACAGTATAGGGTTCCACATAATACCATTTTCACACAGAAATGTGAAAGCATTTCAAATCGAGTATCGACAAGCAGTGCTGCTCTGGACTGCAGTCCAGAGCCGCACTCCTGAACAGTTTCCGTCCCCGTTATGAAATAGAAACAGATTAATATGGGGTTCTAGGTTGTCGAGTCAGATTCGATACGAGCCCTCGAACACAGTATTCCGGTATATATCAAAATTATTATGATTTTCACAAGTTAAGGGTACCAGAAATTTCAGATTTGGCAGATCTAATTGGGGATGACATTTCACGGTGTTAGGGTCCATATTTTCGACCCAACTCTTTACATGGTATTCATTATCACTAAGATAATCCGTTACATCTAAGTTCCGCCATATTATATTTGGTTTTCACATTGAACTCTTGACCGGTGTATACAAGTGACAATCTAACCCGATTAATTCATGAGAAATCTAAGTTATATTCATACGATCAATAAACCCAAGGTGGGTCCGATCCAATATGACCAACACGATGACTTGAGATATATGTGTTCAATTAATCTTATCACTATAACGGAATTGATATATCTATGCACGATAACACACGCACGTATATATCTCTAATTATGTAGCAATATAATATAATTTATATAAATTATAGTAGCATGATTTGCAAGTGAAGGAGGTTTCCACTTACCTTCAGTTGCTTGATATAGAAGCGACGCCACTTGCGGACTTCGTCTCAACACATGAGACGATGCAATGCTGGGCACAGGCGCGGCGCGGGCACGATACGCGGTGACTCGGTACTGGACACGGTGGCGATGTGGACGTGATACGTTAGTGGACGTGGCGATGACGCGGGGCGCGACACGGTACTGGGCACGGTCTTGATTCGGTGCATAACACGACGCGACACGGTGCCGAGCACGGTCTGGACTCGAGGCGTGGTGCGGGAGCGGCACGGCGCGTGCACTGGATCGGGCACGCTGTGGCACGGGGGCTGGGTATGACATGGCACGAGGACTAGGCACGGGGCGCGACACGTCTGGGTACACGGTGGCACGAAGGCAGGCACGACGGTTCAGGGAGGGGGCACGGGGCCGATACAGAAAGTCGACGGCCACGGTATGGGTGTTCGATGAAATATCAACGGAGGGCTCGGCTTGACGTTGTGCCGCGGGGAGGTGAGCTGCAGTGATGTAGTGGTGGAGATGGCAGTGGTGTGGCGGCGGCGGCGGTTCACGGGAGCTCTGGCGTGGTGGCAATGATGATCAGCAGCGGCAACACCCGAGACGAGCTCGAGGGTTGTTGAGGCCGGGCTCGTCGGAGAAGTGTGCAACGGTGGTAGGGTGTGCCGGCGAAGGTTTCAGGCGGCGTAAGGGCCGGTGCAGGTGGGTAGGGAACTCGCTGGCGACGAAGGGGAGCTTGGCTGACGACGCAGGGATGAGGAGCTGGAGGTGCTGGCACAGCTTGGGGGTGCAGCAGTGAAAGGAGCTCGGGCGATGTAGGGGTGAGCCGCGGTCGGTCGGAGTCGGCTCGGCTGCAGGAAAAAGGAAGCGGCCAGGAGTGGGTGCTTGTGGTGGTTGCGGTGTCAGAGAGGAGGCGAGGTCGGGGTGGGGGCGACGACGGTGACGAGGTGAAGGTAGAGGGTTCGTCGTGGCACAATTGTCAGAGGAAACTCGGGGTCTGGGGAGTAGGAAGTGAGGAGACGAGTTCGAGGAGGAGAAGATGGTAACGAGAGAGAGGTGAGACCGACGAGAATGGTCAGCGGCGATGGTGTCGAGCGCGAGGCGGGGCGAAGGTGAGGAGCTCGAGAAGTGGGGCTTCACGAGTGGAGAGATAGAGAAGTGAAGAGAGGGGGTCGGGGCAGTTGCGAGAAGAGGGAAGGCGTGGCTGGGTCATGGTGAGTGCGAGGAAGGGGACGACGTGGGGGAAGTGGCCGTTGGGGAAGCGAGCGGGGCGCGGGTCGTAGGGGCGTGGGTGCGAGCAGTGTGCGTGGGCGCGAGAAGCAGGGGCGAGGAGCCGTCGCGGAGGGGGAAAGAGGAAGGAAAAAGAAGACGAAAGGGGGGAAGAAGGGGAAACGGGTGCGGGTCGGGTCAGGCATGGATCGGGTGTGGGTAGTATTAAGGAATGGGCTTGGGCTGGGGTTGGGTTTGGGTAGGAGAAACTTGATGAAAATTAATTAGGAAATTAAAATAAGAGTGGGAAAAATAGAATTTAACGGAAAATGAAATAGGAGAAATATAGAGAAAATATTTGGAAAAATATAGGAAATAAAGTTTTTAAAAAAATATACAAAAATTTTTATATGCAAGATACCGGGTATTACATCATACCCCACTTATATAAAATTTCGTCCTCGAAATTTAAAATAACGATAAGCTATAATATGCCATGCGAAAAGCAACAAAATCAAATACTACTATGTAGAGATTTACGTAAAAGCAATTTGATAAAAATCAAATATTTATATGTAAGAAATAGAGCAATTAAAGGAACAGTCACACATAAGGACACAACTATTAATAGCGATAAACTACATATATACAAATCCAATTAAAATAGAATGACAATAATAAACAATAATGAAGGGTTGGCGGATAGACCTTAAGAACCAAACTACTAAGAATCAAGCAATTATATAATAACTTGAGAATACTCATAAGGTAAAATAAAATAAAAACATAGGTGGCCAGTAAACAAACTAGATATCAACAATAAACGTAAAGACCATGATGAATCTATGTTTGCAAAAGTGCGAAGATAATACAATACAAAGGAAACTAAGAAAATGCCGAGATAATGATACATGTACAAGTAAATAAAAATGTATTATCATATATGAACAAAGGAAAGAAAATATAAAGTAGCAAGTATGAACAAAAAGGGGAAATACTATATAGAAATCAATATGAAACTCATTTTAGAGAAAACCAAAACTGCTAATGATATAAATTCTGAGAGTTAAACAGTAGAACACCAATAACTAAATGAGTGTGAATGATAATACTATATTAAGCAATAAAACGTTAAAAGAAATATAAAGTAGCAAATAACTCGTGGTGACATCCTGAAATTAAAGTAGATAAAATCGAAATAAAGGCATAAAAATATAACTACCTAATAAAAGAACGATAGTATGAAAATATCAATAGGAAAATTAATTAGAAAATAAAATTGGCAACATAAATTTGAACTATTGAAAAATTTTAAAATAGAGAAGTACTTAAAGTAAATGGATACAATAAAAGTACTTAGTCGTAATTTACAATTTTATCGCATTTAAACTAAGGAGTTCAATAGATACAAGGTTTGAACGAAAGAAACAACTACGCAATAAAATAACAATGTCTTTATTGAAAGCAGGAAAAGTGACAATTCCGTGTCGATATCTAATCTTCGCGATCTCGTAAGGAAAGTCTGAATCTTGTGCTGGGTCCGCGCCGTCCTCAAAATTAAAGTACGAAAACAACTAAGTCACTCAAGCAGATTTGGAGGGCGTTGACAAATCTCCACCTTGTAGCTCCTTCTTTCTAGGGCAGCCATTGACAAGATATTCATCGGATCCACAAATCAAGCACTGCCCTTTGGCCTGACGATAGTCCCTCTGAAAGTGTCATGGCCTCTTGCAATAACCACAACGCTGGGCTCTCCGCTGCTTCTGTTGCTGAGTAACAATTGAGCGCTTCATCTGCACACCACCTCTTTGTCTAACAAGAATTCTTCTATGATTGGAGGCTTCCGTTGATCCCTGAGCCATTTGTCCTCTTAGTCCTTTAGCTGTGAGATCATTTGTTCGCTCCTTGGCTTCCATTAATCCTTGCAGTACACCCAAAATCTCGGCGTTTTGACTCTGGGGAGTGGAGGTAGAAGAAGAGTCGTTGGAAGACATGGTCCTGAAACAATAATTTTAGGACGACATAAGATACAAGGTATATAAGAATCTGAATAAGATGTAGAATGGACAATGAAACTAGAATATATGGTGAGATGAAATTCATACGAGTGGAAATCAAATGTAGAACTCCAAGTCACTCAAGCAAAGTGCTGCCTTATAACTATGTTGCAGTTCATAGTCACAACCACATAACTCTGCTAAGTCACCCAAAACTCTAGCGGATGGAGTCAAAATATAGCTTGACGAACACTAGGGATTCTATTCAAGGATAACAAATTCACAATTTGGACCGAATGGGCGACTTAAGTTTTCAAGCCCTACTCGGAAACTATGATCTCCACCTTGTAGCTCCTTCCTTCTAGGGCAGCCATTGACAAGATATTCATCGGATCCACAAATCAAGCACTGCCCTTTGGCCTGACGACAGTCCCTCTGAAAGTGTCATGGCCTCTTGCAATAACCACAACGCTGGGCTCTCTGCTGCTTCTGTTGCTGAGTAACAATTGAGCGCTTCATCTGCACACCACTGTCTAACAGGAATTCTTCTATGATTGGACGCTTCCGTTGATCCCTGAGCCATTTGTCTTCTTAGTCCTTTAGCTGTGAGATCATTTGTTCGCTTCTTGGCTTCCATTAATCCTTGCAGTACACCCAAAATCTCGGCGTTTTGACTCTGGGGAGTGGAGGTAGAAGAAGAGTCGTTGGAAGACATGGTCCTGAAACAATAATTTTAGGACGACATAAGATACAAGGTATATAAGAATCTGAATAAGATGTAGAATGGACAACGAAACTAGAATATATAGTGAGATGAAATTCATACGAGTGGAAATCAAATGTAGAACTCCAAATCACTCAAGCAAAGTGCTGCCTTATAACTATGTTGTTGTTCATAGTCACAACCACATAACTCTGCTAAGTCACCCAAAACTCTAGCGGATGGAGTCAAAATATAGCTTAACGAACACTAGGGATTCTAGTCAAGGATAACAAGTTCACAATTTGGACCGAATGGGCGACTTAAGTTTTCAAGCCCTACTCGGAAACTATGATCTCAATCTAAACCTAGCTCTGATACCATTCTTTCATGACCCACTCTCAATACAAAGAGTATTGTCCGCTCTGGCCTAAACCGCACGGTTCTGTCCTTCGGAGCGAACCGGGTCGGACCAGAGGCCACTTCCCAGGAGGTCACCCATCCCAGAACTTCTCTAGCTCAAGCATGCTTAACTACAGAGTTCTTAAGCTCCTGTAGTGTCGGTTCACTTAAAAGATACCTCTGTATTGAAGAGTGGTATCATTCTATTTATAGTACAGATCTGTCCTCTTTCGAAATGTATTTCGAAGATTCCCCATTGTTTTATAGTGGGTCTCCATGCTTATCTGGTATAAATGGGTATACCAGATAATACCTGGGGTATTACAACTACCATTACCTTTAAAACTATCAAGAAACCATCATGACTTAACGGTCAACGTTGATCAACTTTACTGTTCATGTCAAATGACCACTTCTCCCTTTTTATAATATAATTAATTAATTATAAATTATATTTTAAATAATTTTAATAATTATAAATATAGACTAAATAATTAATTTGTTTTAGGACAACCGGGGTCGTGGGAGGAGGCGAGATCAGGGGAGGGGAGGGGCACGCCGTAGGAAAGGAAAGGGAGTGCGGGTCGCCGGAGATTGGATGATAAGAAGAAGAAGAGTCGGTGGCGAGGGTCGTCGGAGGTTGGAGGATGAGAAGAAGAAAAGGAGGCGTTGGCGGGGGTCGCCGGAAGAGAAGAAGAAGAAGGATAATGAAGATGATGAAGAAAAAGAACAAGAACAAGAAGAAGTGAAGGTGGTGGGGGTCGTGGATGCGGGGGTCGCCGGAGGTTGGAGGATGAGGAGAAGGAGAAGAAGAAGAAGAAGAAGTAGAGGCGATGGAAGGAGACGGTGAGGGAGTAGTGGTACCGGCACCGACATAGCGATGATGGTGGCGATGATGGTGGCCGGAGGAGGTAGGAGGAATGAGTTGTTTTTATTTGTTTTATTTTTAATTTTTGTAAAATTAGTTGAGTTATTGAGGGGTATTTTGTAGTTTTAAAAATAATTGCTGATGTGGCAATTTAAGTGACGTGGCGATGACGTTGCACAGATAGTGTTAACGTAGCACCGTTATATATGGTAGTTTCTTGATAATTTTAAAGGTGATTGTAGTTTTGTTAAAATGGTCCAAATTTGTAGGGAGTTTTCAGTAATAAGCCTTTTTTAATGCATATATATTAGAAGTCTTAAGTGGTAAGTTATGTGAGTTATGAGATTTCCAAAGATTCTTGAGGTTTTTAACAAGGAATGCGCTAACCTAATGTCCAAAAGGGAATTGATCTAGTAAATGCAAATTAGATTTATATTAATCTTTAATCTAAAAATTGAGCACTTAATAATATATATTTTGACTCTGACTGCCATATTTATTTCAGAAGTCAATTCTAGATGTAAAAATGGAATGATGAAATACGATTAATTACATAAAATAATGAATTTTATATAAACTCGTTCTAATTTTATTGCATTACTGTTCATCAATAAATAAAAACATGCAATATGTTGATTGCATTCCTATTCAGTCTACTAGAGTGATAGACTTTCAAGTTTCGATTGATGTAGCTAGAATATATATGTGTGTGTGTATGTATATATATATATGTGTGTGTGTGTGTGTGTGTATCAACTCATTATGTTGAATAAGTTAATCAAAACATAAGATTTGATATGTTTTCCCCTTTTTGAAAGAAAACTTGGTACATTTGTTACTAGCTAGGTTTATGTAATAACTGAAATGAACCTAACATACTTTACTATTTGTTAATAATAAGATCCCATGCACATATTAACTTATACTTCTTTTACCATGGCTGTGAAATCCAAGTACTTAGAGGAATATTGTTATTTTGAATTTTTGAGATTAGAAGAGCGAATTCTGAATTTTTATGGAACCTGCAAACATGTGTGTTGAGTAACCATATGTTAAAAAGAAAGAAAACTTTTTCCGGCAAAGCATTAATTGCTTTCAGATGCGAATGTTATTCGTTCGAATCTTATGAGTTTTATCGAAGCTAGTATTATTTCTGATTGAGAAGGTATTTGATGGAGCTCCTTTTTAGGCCTCCGTCAGATGTTGTCTTCTGTTGATCTCGCGGTGGACTTTGTTGATTATCTTTCATTGCATGTGGGTCTCAATGGGTTTTTGGAGGAAGAAGTGGAGTGAGGAATTTGGTGCCGAGTACCTGAAAAGAAGTCCCGGGATGGTTTGGTACCACCAAGGACCCTCCGACGGTCAAATTAGTGACGAGATCCGAGCAGAGTAACGGCTAAAAAGAGTAAAAAATGGCTTACTTGACCCCTCTGTGATGGGGGTTTATATAGCGACGGTGGCACGCAGCAGCAGGCGCGAGAATCTCGCCGGCAGTTACGCTCCCGACATCACGCCCGCGTAGAGAGCGGATCGCCCATTAATGGGGATCGTGATGGCGTGGAACGTGGGATGTTGCTGACGTAGAATCTGTGCATGGCGAGATTCGCGGAGTGGCGGTTACGCCTGGGAGCAGTGGAGTTGGTCGGAGGACCGAGGAAGACGGCCCCGGCCGGGAGCTCGGGGATGAGCTAGGAGGCCGAGGAGTCTTGGTCCTGTGGCAGCTCTGGGCGAGCTATGGGGCCGAGGAGGCTAATTTGCAGGGGGCCCTGAGGAGGGCCAGCTTGTGCTGGCAGGTCAGGTACAGCGTGGCTTGGTCGGCCCCTGTGGGCCCCTTCTTCTGAGTTCCAGGACACGTCACCTGCCACGTGTCAGGATCTTGGGGATCGCCAACATCGAGCACTATCATTAGCCCCCCACTCTTGCCCCGACCAGCTAGCGGGTCGGATCAGGAGTGGACTGCCGGACCTCCCGAGATGAGATCTCTTCTAGGGTTTCGTCGGGACGAGTTCTCGGGCCGTCGGTTGTCTTTTCCGCTAGCGAATCAAGGCGAGATCTTTGCATTTAAAGAAGGTGCGCCGGTTCGTGCACTCTGCAATTGAAGCGACGGTCCACGTGTCGGGCGTCGACTGGCTGATGCGACGTATGCAGGCCTGCGGCGTCTGATGGGACGCGGTCCAGCGCTGGACTGCCACGTGGAGCGATCGGAGCCGCTGGGCGCGAGGAGCCGTTTCGGCGGGAGACGATGGGTGCCATTGGATGAGGTCGTATGCAGTAATAAATATGGGTGGGGTCCGCCCTAGGGCCCTTACTCCTTCATATTTTCCTCTCTCAAGTCTCGGCTGCTCGGCGCTCGTCTCCCTTCTCTCGTTTTCAGACCTTGAAGAATTTCTTTTCCAAGGTTAGATGTCTTCCTCTGTAGAATTAGTAGACGTTGTAGGAGTAGATGCTAGGGTTCCTTTAGCTGTGTCTGAGTCTCCTCGGGGAGCAGGGGTTGGATCCTCTCCCCGGGATCATGAGGCGGGGGCCGTCTCCATGGAGGAGGAGGCGGATGTGGCCCCAGCACCTCGTGCTGGGTGAGGCATGAGGACGAGCTTGCCAATGCTCGGGCTCGCTTCCACATCCCCTCGCGCTACACGCTTCGTCTGGCTAAGGAGGGAGAGAGGGCAGATCAGATACGGGGCAGGGAGATTGCCCTGTACTTGGAAGCTTTTTGGGGCAGAATGCGCCTGCCCTTCTCTCCCGAGGTCGTCGCCGCGCTGAATTTCTTCGGTTTGGCCCCCGGCCAGTTAGTGCCGAACTCGTGGAGGATTCTCCTCGGGTTCTTGATCCGTCTGAAGCTGCAGGCGGTTCCTTTCAGCCTTTCCCTTCTCGATTCTTCCCTCATCTTCAAGAGTCACCCTGGTGGTCGAGCAGGCGACCCGAGATGGGTTTATTTCACTTTTAGGAAGCGGCCGGGGGACGCTGCCAGGACCGGGGTCGTGGCCTTGCCCTCCTGCATTCATGATTGGAAAAAGAATTTTTTCTTCGTTTCCCCTCCCGAGGGCGAGGACTGGCCCGTGCCTACCAAGTGGTCGAGGGAGAGGTGTCTGCCGAGGAACCAGTCCGATGACCCCGCCGCAGTGAGAGTGGCGTTGTGGGAGCCTATCCCTCGACATGACGTGCTGCTGTCCGAGAGGGTCTTGAGCTGGGCCAGGTATAGCCCTGTCGAGTTCGTCAGTAAGTTAGGCTTGCTTTTTGGGTTTATGTTTTACTCGTGTTGCTGATTTTTTGGGTGTTTGTTTCGTGTAGGATCCATGGACTTCGTCTCCCTCCGAGATTCTATGCGCCAACCGAGGCAGCCTACTAGGGCCGGGGGCGCCAGTTCTTCTCGGGCGCAGCCCGCCCCGGTAGCAGCGCCCCTAGGGCGCTCGGTGGCGGATCCCGCCCTGGGTCCCAGCAGAGTATCGGGCCGGAAGCGGGCCCTGATTCAGGAGAACCCGGCCTCGGAAAAGGAGATCAGCTCTCCCTCGGAGCCGCTCAAGAGGAGCTCCCGGAGACCTTCCCGGGGCCGATCCTCGCCGACCGTGGTGGAGGAAGGGGGTCTTCGATTTGCGGTGCCCTCGGGGCTGTCCGTGGCGGACAGCCTCCTGCATGAGATAAAGATCTCGGCAGGGGGCAAAGTCCCAGGGGGGACCTTCAGGGCTCAGCTGGCGTCCATCGCCCAGGAGTCCGTGCAGGTAAGTTTCTTGGTTCATTGTGATATTCGGTGCCCCTTTCATCCTTCTGATCCTTTGTGTCTCTCTAGGTTCTCCAGCACGTGGCCCTCGCCCTTCGCATGGAAACCGAGGTGGTAGCCCCGGCGTTGGAGGCCGCGGGTCAGCTCGCCTCGCTGCAAGAGAGCTCCAGACGGAAGCAGGAGGCGATGTCAGCGAGGATCGCCGCCTTGGAAGGCGAGGTGGATGCCGGGAAAAGGGAGGACGCCCGACACAGCGAGGCCGCCGTGATCGCCGAGGGCAAGCTCGAGGATGCTCAGGTGCTCGCCGACAACCTGAAGAGGACGGTGAAGACCCTCCGAAAGGAGCTGGGGCGGCGGCCGAGGCGGCAAGTCGACTGAATCGAGGGCGGTGGTGAGCTATAAGAAGTCGAAGGACTTCTATGACGACTTGGCCATGGACACGACCCGTATTTGGCATGACGCCCTTGATGTCGTTAAGTTCCAGATGCCGGAGTTCGCTGACACAAATCTCCGGGCCGAGTTCCCCCTCGTGGGCGCCGACGAGTAAGGGGAAGAGGCTCCTGGCGAGGAGGTGGCCAAGGACCCAGCGCGCCAAGTGGTGGAGGTCGAGGACCTCGAGGTCGTACCTGGCCCCGAGGCATAGAGCCCCTGTTCTCCTATCTTTATTTTTTTTTCTTGAATTTTTGTAAGGCTGGGGAGCCTAAGAAATACCCTTTGTAAAAACTCTTTGTAGAAACTTTTGCCTTTGGTAATAATAAAGTTTTTCTTCGGCTCCTTAGAATCGCGCTCTACCATCTGTTTGTGAAGAATGCTCGTAAGATATCTTTGCTTGTACCGTTGTGCTTTTATGTCAGATTGACCATCCGTCTGGCGGTCGCCCGTCGAGTTGACTTCAATCACTGGCCGAGGAGCGTGCCAAGCGCTGCCGAGGAGGTGTTCCCCTGGGCCCCGGAGTCGAGGGGAGATCGTTTAGACTTGGACAGACCTGACGCCCCTCACTGGGGTCTCGGATCCTCCGCGGGCCACAGAGCATCTCTGATTTCGAGCATCGGCCACCATCCGGGGGTGACTGGGCAGGGTAGCTGCCCCATCACCTCTTGCAAAGGCTTTCTGGTTCCTGGCATAGTGGTAGGGGAGCTACCCGCCAGGGATGGCCGAGCAGGGTAGCTGCTCGGTTACCTCTTGCGAGGGCCTAGGTTTTTAGCGCTGGAGGGGCTGTAAGAAGCCCACTAAGGGTATCCGGGCAGTGGAGCTGCACAGCTGCCTCTTGGCAAGGGCTTTGACCTCTAGCGTCGTGGGTAGGCAACTACCAGCCTGGGATGAAAGAGCGGGGTAGCCGCTCTGATGCCTCTTGTGAGGGCTTTTGATCCCTGGCGTCGAGGGTAGGGAGCTACCAGCCGAAGTTTGACCGAGCAGGGTAGCTGCTCGGTTGCCTCTTGCGAGGGCTTTTGATCCTTCAGGACGGGGACCGAGCAGGGTTACTGCCTAGCGCCTCTTGGCGAGGACTTTGATCCCTGTCAGTTGTGGTAGGAAGCTACCAGCCGGGGATAGCCGAGTAAGGACTCGACTGCCTCTGGGAAGACTTTGGTCCTTAGCGCGGGAGGGGATGTAGGAGCCTACCAAGGACCCTTGGCCGGACAGGGTTACTGCCCGGTGCCTCTTGGAAAGGGCTTTTGTCCTGAAGGATAGCCGAGCGAGGGAACCTCGGGCTCGACTGCCTCTGGGAGGGCTTTTTTGATCCCCGGCGTTGCGGCAGGGAAGCTGCCCACTGGGGATAGCCGAGCGAGGGATCATCGGGCCCGACTGCCTCTGGGAGGGCTTTTTGATCCCCGGCGTTGTGGCAGGGAAGCTGCCCGCTGGGGATAGCCGAGCGAGAGAACCTCGGGCCCAACTGCCTCTGGGAGGGCTTTCTGATCCCCGGTGTTGCGGCAGGGAAGCTGCCCGCTGGGGACGACCGAGCAGGGTGGCTGTCGGGTTGAATCTTGATGAGGTGTAGCCCGTCCGTCCAGCTGTAGGTGCGGGGAATGGGAACGGCCGGGGCAGCGGCGCTCGTAGCCAGTGCATTGAATGCGGGGGGAGGCGAAACGCTAAGGGCGCGTCGCTTCGACTCCACCTGAAAAGGCTCAATGGCTGCCGCGTGGCGGTGACCCCCTAGGTGAAAGCGGGCGACTGTTGGGCTGCGCAGTGGGCTATATAAGGCTGAAGGAGTGCTGGTCCTTCATTCCTTCGTAAACAGGTCGTCGAGAATGCAGGACTTCCCGTTTACCACCACCGACATAGTCTACTTTGAAGATGTGTACCTTTACGACCCGTACTGCACCGAGGACACGGTGCAGCTGGTCTACGGGAGTATTGAGGACCATTTCGGCCGGCTGCTCCCCCGACGCTCCTCCTTGCTGCAGCTGCTGATGTACTCTATCTGGAGGGCGTCGCCGGGGCTTTATAACCCCCTGTCTGAGATGCTCTATGATGAGGCCGTGGGAAAGCTGCGGTCTTTGAGGCGCTTCGGCCTAATCTCCGCGAACCGGCTGGCCCACTCAGAGGCGCTCGTCCGTGAATGCTACGAGCTGAGGCTCGGTATCGACGCGCGCGCGAGGATCCGGGGACAGCGGTTGGACCTTGCGAGGCCCCGGTTGGCGGAGATCTTTACCGAGTACCACGAGCAGTGCTCGCTGCACCCCCTTCCCTCACTGTTGTAATTTTCTTTTTATTTTGCATGTACGGCTGAGGAGCCCATAATACTTTTTGAATAAACAGAACTTTTCTTTCCTTTTCGCAATGCTCCACTGATCTTTATTAAATTAACAATAGATCCCAGGAAGAGTTTACATTGCTTTAAAAGAAAGGTACAGGCTAGTAGATGACTTTATTGGCTGGGGTCAAGCTCCCTGAAGGACTGCTAGCCCACACGCTCGGCATAGGGATTGGGGCTCCCTGAGCTCCGGGCTGGCCGTCCGTCGATACGAGCATGATCTGACCGATGGTCAGGTCGGCGGGAGGGTGGTGCTGCTCCTGCTCGCGGTCTGCCTGCCGTTTGTCCCTCAAGTAGGCGGCGAAGAGCCCAGACTGGATGAGCTCTTCGATGTAGTCCCTCAGTTGCTTGTAGTCCTCCGTGGCGTGGCCCAGTACCCGGTGGAAAGCGCAGTAGGGGCCCCGGGTTCGCTTTGCGGCCTGACGCGGGATCGGAGGGAACTTGAAGAACCCCTCGTTCTGGGCCTCTCCAGCAACACTGCGAGGGAGACGTTGAGTGGGGTATACTTCTGGAACTTTGGGTGGTAGGGCTGCTGACGCTCCGGCCTCTCCTCCCGAGCCCTCTTCTTCTGGTCGGGCCGTTCCGCCCGGGGGAGGTTAGCATTCACCTCGGATTCCAGCTGAACCTCGCGCTCGGTCCACGCCTTGACCTCGGCCATGGTCTTAGGTTGTGCCAGCGCGAAGGAGCGTAACCATTCCTTGTGCCTCAGACCAGATCTAAGCGCCATGATGACGGTTTCGTTCCGGTGCTCAGGCACCTCGAAAAGGGCGTTGTAGAAACGGGTAATGTAGGCCTTGAACGTTTCCTTGTCCCTACTCTTAACCGTGAAGAGGTAGTCGACCGTGCGCTTCTGTCGACGGTTCCCCACAAAATAGCCGAGGAACTGAGTAGCTAGCTCGTCGAAAGTCGAAATCGAGCAGGGCCCGAGCCCCCGGAACCAGTCCCGACGCACGTGGATAAGGGTGGCCGGAAATGCTCTGCACTGGGCGGCGTCGGAGTGATCCTGGAAGCTCATCCCCATGGTGAAAGCGTCCAAGTGGTCCTTCGGGTCGGTTTTCCCGTCGAACAGAGAGACCTTCGGGAGCTTGTTGCTCGAGGAGACGTGGACGGCGAGCAATTCCTCGATGAGCGAGTCAGAGGCGTACTTAGCTCCGTCGCTTGAGAGGTGAGCTTCCCGGCGCATGCCCTCGATTTTCTTCTCGAGGGCGTCGAGCCGACTGTGGTATCCCGAGGAGTCGGCTCCTTGGGATCCCTGGCCTCCACTGCGGGTGACCTGCGTCTGGGAGCGGCCCCGGTTCCTCTCGATGAGGTGCCTCAGGTCCCGGGGCGAGGTGGCTCTCGAGTCGCCTGGGCGGTCCCCTTCTGTATGGCCCCGCCGACGGTGGTGGGGGTGACCACGCCTGTGGATAGGCGAGGTGACTGACATCTCCTCAGGGGGATAAGGGTCACGGGGAACCTCGAGCCGAGGCGTTGTCACGCCCCGCTTCCCGGTATACGGCGAAGGGGACGCGACTGGTCCGCTACGTATTTACTGTGGAGTAAATACGCTAAGCGTATCTAAGCAATATAAAAATAATCACAAGAGACAAGAGATAAAAGTAACAGCAACTTTATTTATTAACATTATTTTGTACAATGCATGAAAAGTAAATACAACTGAAATAAAAAGCGATGCCTTAACAATGGCATAACAGGAAATGAAAAAAATACTGAATAGGAAAAGTACAATGTTTAGAGCTCAGGGTCTTCGAGAAACTGATTCAGGTCTTCACTGGTGGGCTCGATCTCCGCTGTGTCCAGATCATCTGACGACATTCAACGAAGAAAGAAATAGAATGTCGTCAGCGAACAGGTCGCTCGGTAAGTCCCAAAGTTAAGGGAGAAATAGAAAAGACGGAATAAGAATGTATCTTTTAAAGTTGTATAATATTGTAGAATATTGTGTTAACGCTGTTGTTTGCAGCTTGGTACAGAAGGATGCCAGTATATACGAGAGGGGTCTCTATATGCTAGAGACCAGGGCAAACTGAAAGTACAAGGAACCGTTATGCCACGGTACAACAGCAACGGGATTCATGTTAGGTGTCTTAATCTTACTGTCTCGTGCCACTTTTAACACCTTCCGTACCAATCTACCCCTTAAACCCCGTAATGTTTTGATTGTATTGTTATATTATATTGTATAAGTTGTATAGTTGGATGACTGACCGAAACCATGATATCAGTAACGGATGTAATGGATGTAAACTGGAATCAGGTAAATGGAAAGTATATCCATGGTTTGGTTCAGTCAAGTTGAATAGATTGATAACTGGATTCATGGATTATTGTAATATTATAGATTTATATGGTACTTGAATCATATTCAAGTCGGATTATGATCAGACTCAAACCCGAGTCAGACAGTAGAGATGTAAATCAAAGTCCTATATTTACTAGGGTTCTTAGGGTAATTTATAAAACTTGAGGGGGTTTTATGTAAAAATACTTTTGTATAGTTTTCAAGATACACCCCAAGTATTTATTATTCATCTTTAGAGTTTTAATGAGGATGGATTTTATATCGTGACATTTCTAGTGAAAATATCATAGTTTTTATAAATAAAGTTATTTATCTATAATATTGATTTATTTGAAATTCATGGTATTTTAATGTAAAATTTATTCTTGTGATTTTTAGAAAAGGGTGGAACATTTATATTATAATAAAATAGATATTTAAATGATAAATATACATATATTTATACAAAAATAATTTTAATAAATATTTTATATTCCAAAAATCTCATTTTTCTTAAGATGTCGTATTTTAAACCTTTCGAGACCGAATGCTCCTTGCGGAGGTCTGAATCTCACACTACTAAGCCCGAGGATGTGCGATAATCCGCACCATCCCGAACGGGTACCCCAAAAATAGGTTGTAGCGGCGCTTTGCAAAGATTGTAAAATACTAAATCCTTTAGAAAACGGTTTTATAAAGTAAAAGGTATTTATTTGTAAAAATGTCCATTTTCCGTATTTTAGATTTTAGGGTTTCCTAAGTCAACTAGACTATTTCTAACTGGCCTAAACGACAAGTTGTGAGATGTCTCAAATCGCCTCTTCACCGCCAATTGTGGCCAGGTAAGTACAAGTGAGGAAAGGAGGGATCCGCTCACGAATCACCGTGAGGCGGGCCTTTTAAAATTATCTTTCTCACTTGTCTAGTCTAAACACCACAAAATCAGGTTTAGATAAACGACCGATATCCACAACCTTACTATGTCCTAATGAAGGCGACGGTCTCTAATTGACTGAGTCTAGATATTTTTTATTAGTTCCAAAAGTTATTTATTTATAAAGATGTATCAAAATTGGTTTTTATTAAGGGTATTTAAATGAAATTATTTTATTTTCCGTATTCTAAGTTCTCAAGGTAGCGTGTTATGTTTGCATATGAGTGTGTGAGGAGGTAGGTCATTATCTCGTGATCTGTTTTAAGGTATAGCAATTTAAATGGGGTTAAAGGCGTATTGAAACCATGTGGTATTTAAGTGAAAATATGGTAGAATGGAAATAGCTATCATTTTATGGATTTAACTTTGATCAATTTAGTTGTTTAGTGTTTAATAGTCAACATGATAGTGTTTAAACATAATTGAAATAATGAGAAGTGAAGTTTATAAGAAAGCCGAATCGGAAATCAGATTTGTGCCGATTCCGTCGGGTTTTGTAAATTCGTATTTTAGAAAAAAAGAGAGAGGTTAGAATGGGACTTACGGGTTTGGACAAACACGAGAGTGATAAGGAAGAAGAGGGTTCGCCGGTGCATCGATTCGTCGCCGATAGTTCCTAGCACGATCACCGGAAGTTCGCCGTCGATTTCGTCGGAGCTTCGCCTTTCGCTCATTTTCAAAGTACACAATATTTTCTTGAGATTTTGAGAGAGTGGGCTCAGAATTTTGGGATGAGAGGGTAGGGGGTAGGGGTGTATTTATAAGGTTAGGATAGGTGTAGGGTTTTTAATTAAAAATGTAAAAAGAAATATGAAAAATCATTAAAATTTGGAGTAAATAGGGTTTAATGTGCTCTCTGGACTTTATCTCAGAATTTAGAGTATGCAGGGGAGCGGGGAAGGTGAAGGGGCACATATTTTATGTTGATGACTCGGCCGACCGATAAAGTCCGGCAGGCGGCGCCGGCCCGAGTCGGCCGGTCCGCCGGCCGACTCGACCGAGTCGGGGTGCCGGAAGCTGGGGGGTCGCCGGAGGTAGCCACTGGAACATCTAACTTTTCATGGGTAGTGGGGTTTTTGTGAGAAAACACGTGTTGACTGTTGGGCTTCTAAAGAATTTAAAACAAAACAATATTAAAAATAATGTGGGGTATGGGATTTGAACTCTGGTGGCTTGGTTCAGCAGTGCAAGGTATTACAAATGAGCTACAAGCTCATTCTTGTAAATATGGAGCTAATTAATTACTTAAAATAATAACAGTAAATGTAAATACACCAAATATACATTAATTTTAAAGCAAATTTTTGTACACTAAAAATGGAGTTGTTACATTCTTTTAATTTGTAATTAAAAAAGCAAAATAATTACGTATAACTTGTGCTCAGGCTAAAATACCCCTTTATGGATTTTTGGAAAAAAAATTTGTAAAGAAAGTTGTATAGGAAAATTAGGGTTGTTACAGGCGGTCTGGCGGCGGACCTTGGCGTGGAGCCCTGGACGCCCAGCGGGCCTCAGGGAGTACCGGGTCGAGAGATCGGTTGCCAGGGGACGCAGCCCCTGGTGGTCAGCCGTCCAGACATGGGCAGAGTCTTCTAGAGGCGGTGGGGCGGCGATCTGGGGCCCGGGCCCTGCCGTTTGGAAGCGGATAAGGGCCTCCATGAGGGATTGCAGCCGATCTATCCGGCCGGCGAGGGTGTTGATGACGGTCATTGGAGGAGGTTCATCCCCGCCTTCGGTGAGTGGAAGGCGGCAGCTGGTACCGGGATCTTCAGGATGGTTGTTTGCCATGAGAGTGGAGATAGGAAGGCCAACTTTGTGTTTTGTGGAGTTATTTTCCCACAGACGGCACCAACTGATAGAGCTCCTTTTCAGGCCTCCGTTAGATATTGTCTTCCGTTGATCTCGCGGTGGAGTTTGTTGATTATCTTCCGTTGCGTGTGGGTCTCAATGGGTTTTTGTAGGAAGAAGTGGAGTGAGGAATTTGGTGCCGAGTACTTGCGAAGAAGTCCCGGGATGGTTTGGTACCACCAAGGACCTTCCGACGGTCAAGTTAGTGACGAGATCCGAGCAGAGTAACGGCTAAAAAGAGTAAAAAATGGCTTACTTGACCCCTCTGTGACGGGGGTTTATATAGCGACGGTGGCACGCAGCAGCAGGCGCGAGAATCTCGCCGGCAGTTACGCTCCAGACGTCACGCCCGCGTAGAGAGCGGATCGCTCATTAATGGGGATCGTGATGGCGTGGAACGTGGGATGTTGCTGGCGTAGAATCTGCGTATGGCGAGATTCGCGGAGCGGCGGTTACGCCTGGGAGCGGTGGAGTCGGTCGGAGGACCGAGGAAGACGGCCTCGGCCGGGAGCTCCGGGATGAGCTAGGAGGCCGAGGAGTCTTGGTCCTGTGGCAGCTCGGGACGAGCAATGGGGCCGAGGAGACCAATTTGCAGGGGGCCCTGAGGAGGACCAGCTTGTGCTTGCAGGTCGGATACAGGATGGCTTGATCGGCCCCTGTGGGTCCCTTCTTCTGAGTTCCAGGGCACGTCACCTGCCACGTGTCAGGATCTTAGGGATCGCCAACATCGAGCACTATCAGTATTGCTCGACAATCTTGAACTTGTTAAGTTAATTATCTACTTAAGTCAGTCAGGCGTTTGTTCTCCATTCTTGCAACGCGTGCATCACACGGGGCAATGACAATAGGGTGGAATTAGCAAAGCTTTTAGCACTAAGAACAGAGAACACATGGCAAAAGCATTCTAATTAATCTTCACAATCAAAGATAATGAACGGTGGCGATTAGCTTAATTAATCTCCAAGCCCATAGCGCCTTCAACAAAAATGGAAGTGTGCTTTCTTGCTTGCGTGCGTGCATGGGCCATCACAGACTCACACAGCCTCGAGCTAATATACTATCCTCTGCGGGGCCCACACACCCAAGAGAGACATTCGTTGGTCCCGTGGGCGGACGCACACGTGGCAGTCACCCTAGCAAATGGTGCCGAAAGCGGGCGTGTTAGGTGGGTTTTTTTAAAGATTGTTCGCTTTGAATCGCTTCGCTAACTATTTATTTTATTTCCAACCCCCCCTCACTCTCCGCACGCAACTATCCAAATACCCAAATTTGCCCTCCAATCCCCCCTTCCAATTCAGCAATCAACCCAAGGGCATGATTGTGATTTCACCTACCCCTTGTGAAAGGAGAAGGCAGGCCAAACCCAATTCCTTCGAGTGGCAACGCCCTCGCCAACGTCGCCCCCTCTTTCCAAATGTTTGAAACCAGGGCCCTCCACCGACTGGTGCCGGTCGAATAACCGGTAATCACCGGTCAGCCAGCAGAAAAGAAGGCGTGAAACCTTCTCCCCTCATTATTATATCAATTATTTTTTACCAGGAATCCTTCACAAATAACAAATCCCTGCAGCTATAGAGAGACGAGAAGAGTTCTGAATTCGAATCTAAAGAAGCAGAAAAAATAATTAGGGAGTTGAGAAATTTTTGAAGAGCCATGGCCGCGGGTTACCCCGGTCGCGATTTGCGAGGATCGTTCGGTTACGACGTTCAGTATCCTTATCACAACCAGCAGCAGCGATCCGACGGCGGCGGCAACGGCCTTTTGAAACGGTCGTTGACGGAGCTGGAACGGCAGCAGCAGTTACATAACGCGCTCTTCCTCCGATCTGTGAAGCAGCGCGCGCATCTCAACTCTCCCATGTCTCCTCTATCGCCCATCGATCTCTCTAATTCTTCCACTTCCTCCTCGATCTCGTCCACCTCTGGAATCAATTTTCTCAAAGCTCAGCAGCACCAGCAGATTTCGAGGCCTTTGGATTTCTCTTTCGTCACCCCCGCGAAATCTGGGATCCAGAATCAGCTGCAGGAACTAGAGAGGCAGCTGCTTCTCGACGACGAGGACGAGGGCGACGCTGATGTCAGCGTCACCTGCGCCTCAGCTGCGGCCACGAGTGAGTGGAGCGAGGCGATGCAGCTCATCTCTCCGCCTCCGCCTCCGCAGCAGCCTCAGATCCCCCCCTCCTCTTCGCCGACGACGTCCTCGTCCTCGTCGTCATCCTCCGCCGCCTCCTGCTCTCCGACTCCCCCGACTCCATCGCGGCAGCTCCTCATCGAGACCGCGGCCGCGATCGCCGAAGGCAACCTCGATCTCGCCACGGCCAACCTCCCCGCCCTAAAGCGATCGGCGAATCCACGTGGCGATCCAAATCAGAGGCTCACCGCGATGATGTTGTGGGCTCTGGTCTCTAAAATCAATTCACCGCCGGCATCAATGACTTCCTCGATCGCCGATCTCTGCAGCTTAGAACACCAGACCTCGACTCAAATGCTCTACGACGCCTCCCCTTGCTTCAAGCTCGCCCTATCAGCGGCCAATCTCGCGATCCTAGACGCCACAAAGGGCCAATCCAAGATCCACATCGTCGATTTCGATCTCGGCCAAGGCGGCCAATACGTGTCCCTAATCAACGCCATCGCCGAGCAATCTCGCCACCGCTCCTCCTCTCTCCAAGCACCCCCAAATCTCAAAATCACAGCCGTCTGCGATCCCTCGTTCCCCTTGAACACCATCAGCAACCTCAAGGTCATCGGCGAAAAGATCACTCGCCTCGCGGAGCGGTTCGGTGTCACGGTCCGGTTTAGCGTCTTGAACCGGAGGACGACGGAGCTCGACCGAGCCGCGTTCAGCTGCGAGCCCAACGAGGCGCTGGCGGTCAACTTCGCGTTCGTCTTGTCCCGGATCGCCGACGAGAGCGTCTCGCCGGCGAATCCCCGCGACGAACTGCTCCGGCGAGTGAAGTCGCTAGAGCCCAGCGTCGTCACGTTGGTGGAGCAGGAGATGAACGCCAACACGGCCCCGTTCGCCGCCAGGTTCAGCGAGGCCTGCAGCTACTACGGTTCGGTTCTCGACTCGCTCGACGCGAGTTGCAACCGGGACAGTCCGGATCGGGTTCGGGTCGAGTCGGGCCTGACTCGCAAAGCGGCGAACTTGATCGCACGGGAGGGAGCGGATCGGGTCGAGAGACCCGAGGTGCTGGGGAAATGGCGGGCGAGGATGAGCATGGCTGGGTTCAGACCGGTTAAGTTTGGGCCTGCTGTCATCGAACCGGTGAAATCGTCGTTCGGTTCGATGAAATCGAACCCGGGGTTTACGTACAAAGAAGAAGGAAGTGGGCTTGGGTTCGGATGGATGGGCCGCGTTCTCGTTGTGGCATCTACGTGGCGTTGAAGGCTGACGCCATCATTATTATTATCGTTATCAAACTTTTTTTTAATTTTATTTATAATTTGATAAGCTTTTTCTTTTCTATTTTAATGATTAGTCGTGATAATATCAATATTGATGAGAATTGAATATTGATATTATTTGACTTGGATTGAAGAAATATTTGTATTATTATTTATAAGGAGTAATTATTCAAGGGTGGGGGGGGGAACTGGAAAGTTATTGAAAGAGGGATTTATGTTGCATGCGTGTGGCTGCCGACCTGTTTGTTTGTTTTAGTAGAAATCTTTGGTTTAATGTTACTCGTCTTTGACCGCTGTTCATCAAGAGGGCGTTCGGGGTCGCTGCGGCGGTTGCTAACGCTCGGCCGCTTTCCGTTCGGAGGAGTGGCGAGAAGGTTTCCGCCGCTCGATAATCGAGCGGTGAGAATGAAAGGGTGGGTCCCTTTTTTTATTTTTTTAAAATTAAATGTTTGCATGAAATTTCAGCCAATTTTTTTTTTCTTTTGTAATTTACATTTAAAATCATGGTTACAAAACCATGGTTTAGGTTATCCTAATACCACATAGTTACAAAACCATAGTTTCACACCGCTCTCCCGAACACACTTCAAAATATAGTTGGTTACAAAACTATGGTTTCACAACCATGGTGTTGAACCGTTCGTCGAGGGGAGCCTAATTGGATTTTATTTTATTTTATTAATGACGATGATAATGTCAATGAAATGGGAGTTGGTCTTATCCATATTGTTATAAGACGATGATAATGTCAAAGAAATGGGAGTTGGTCTTATCCATATTGTTATAAGACAAAAGAAAAGGGTCATTTAATTTTGAAATTGATGGGAAATGCGGCTTCTTACTTTTTCAAATAAATCATACAAAAACACATCATTGATTTATGTGCAATGCACGTAATTAAATATCGCCTCATTATTATTTACAAGTGCGATACACATAATCATATTGTCATATCATTATTCTTTTATAAGTGCAATGCAGGTAGTTAAATTAATAAAAAAAATTATTATAAAATTTTCTATTCTTATTGTGCAGTGTAGTTGCCAAAAACGCTAGTAGTATAATTAGAGGGTCTAGTGTAATTAAGGAGATATCCCATAACGATTAAAATGGATTGATTAAATTAATTAATGCAAAGAAGGGGATGTATATTGGCTGTCGATCTTGAGCGGACGATCTGTAGAACAATTCAAAAGATAAAGAAGTCTTCTTAGTTTCTTTGCTTGTTCTAAATTCGAAGTACCATTTGTATAAATAAAAGTATCCTTGGAAGCTGTCCTGGCCATCCACGGTCACCGAACATTTCTTGGAAATTTACTATTACCATAATATTCTTTCCATTTCATTTTACTAATTATTTTCTTTTCTCATTCTGCTCACTAGGCTAAAATCTAATTTTTCTAAACGAGGATTCCTTAATTTATGATATTCTTTATTTATTCTTTCGGTCAGGGATAAAATCAGCACTAAAATTAAGAGCATTGCCTAAACCATACTTCTTGATATTCTGAAGGTACAAATAACTTGGAAAAAAATAAAAGAGCAAAATTAAACTGGTGAATAAAACGGAAGGAGAACCATATAACAACATGTAAATTTGTAATTATTTCCACTATTGAAAATAATATGTGGATAGCATGTATAAAATTATCTATATATAATTTAATTTCCCTCTCATGTTTTGATAGATCTCAAGCTAACAAAATCTTAATATTGCTTCTCAAGGGGCGTAAAAGGCGTATATGGAGGTACATAGGCAAAATAGATGGAATATAACTAAATATATTTTGAAGCATTGAAATCTCCCTCAATAAGAAACAGAATCTAAGACAAGTTTCAATACAAGAAAACGAACAATGGTGGATACGGTTTTTTTGATTTGTCGTGATTGTGTACCAAGAAATAATAAGAATCCTCGTTTCATCAATGTGGCCCGTCAAGGATGCTACAATGTTGATATCATCATATGTATGTATCATTCAGCCGCTCAGACATCACATGATCTAATTAGACCCTCATATGTTACATGACTTATTTAAAATTATCCAAAAGGTTCCGAGGAAAATGAATAGTTTTTTTTTTTATGATGATAAAAACAATGATTAATTTGTCTTCATAACCCCCGGATCCAATAATGATACTAACAGAGATCGTAATGAGTTATATTAATAATGTGCTTGTGATGGTGACTTGAAATCATGCACATGCTTTCCACCAATTGGGGAAGCTGCTTGTGATGCAAAACATCACCAGCATCAGCACGGCCCTTTGTTGTGCCTTTGCTTTCCATGGTTGTTGCAAAATGAGAGGCCAGATATAAATGTTCATTCCCCCTTTTATTTAGAGGCGTATGGAATTGCTACGTGTTGCGTCACTCGCGAGTACTCTCTGCCTTGTGCTTTGTAGGGCATCTTGCTGCTATTGCTTGGGGCTGGAGAACATGGCTTGCTCCTAGTGCCGCACGCTGGTAATAAAATCTCTTTTATAGTTGCGCAAACGTCTGAGACTCAAACCCCAACTGCATCAGCTTACAGCTTCGTATTCAAGTTGGAAGTTGAAAGTATGAATGTACGCTCAACATGTCCAGAATTTGTTTAATATGCTGCGACAAAAATGCCCTGTATTTTGACATTTGAGATGGCCGTCATAGAGCAGAGAGATCAAGCCCTAGAGAAAGGTTTTCTAGTACCAATGATAAACGGGTAGTTTAAAATATGTTTGAAAATATGATTCTTTTTTTAATCAAGATAGCGGGTTAAAAATTATTTATATAGTAAAAATACATGGTTCGGAATTTGCGAAGATACATTTGTTATCGTGTCTATAGTTAATATGATTTCGGGTCGTAAGACTTTGTACTGGCACCAAATTTAGACCGTTGTTATACTTTCTATTATTGAAGAGCCCAACATAATATGACATGTCATTTCACTATATAATTGTAAACTCTTCATTTGTTTGTTTTAACAGGTGACACCATTCTGTAATAAAATGAATGTGTTTCAGCTTCCGCAAGAAAAGGATGGAAACAAGATAGGGTCCCATGGACAAGAAGGTGGGACTCTTTCGTTTTCCATCATTTTCGCTATGGTAGCCGCAGGCGGTGCGTTTGTGGCTTACCGCAGACCCATTGCTTTTCAATAAGATAAGGTAAGGTTTCGAAGTTATTTTTTCGCCACTTTAATGACCATAGGACCCTACATGAGTGGATGGTTATAGTACATACCGGGTTGGTGCTCGGTACGATTATCATTCTCATGGAAAGCAAATTAACTATTTAATGAAAGCAAATTAAATATTTAAGCATCTCATGGAAAGCTATCACAAAGACAGCAGTCAACTTTAAATCACTTTTCAGCAAATTAATAAAGCATCTTGAACAAGGAGAGAGAGCCCAGTGCCCTAGCTCTTTTTGCAACCTCTCTTGCACTGTTTTATAAACAATTTTCCGGGTTGGTGCTCGGTACGATTATCATTCTCATGGAAAGCAAATTAACTATTTAATGAAAGCAAATTAAATATTTAAGCATCTCATGGAAAGCTATCACAAAGACAGCAGTCAACTTTAAATCACTTTTCAGCAAATTAATAAAGCATCTTGAACAAGGAGAGAGAGCCCAGTGCCCTAGCTCTTTTTGCAACCTCTCTTGCACTGTTTTATAAACAATTTTGCCACTCATTGAAGAAGATGCCACCATTATGAGGAATTCAATTAATCACAAACTTGTCCTTTTTATAGAACTTGCTGAGAAAGCATTATACCTTGGAATACTTTTGGGTTACATTTCTTGGTTACAGTGCAAGAAAAAACCCAATTTATTTTGGTACAATTTTACTTAAAAAATCTCAAATCGTCATCTCAACTCTTTTTGACGAAAGTGGTCACATGTTCATAGCTTTTGACATGTTCATTAAAAATGTAGATATGGATCCTTCTTTTTCTTCTTTCTCCAATATTTTTAATCCTATATTGATAGATACATTTTAGATTTTCTTTTTTTCTAAAAAAAACAACTTAGAATTTCTTAGCTTCATAACAATAGTATTAATTAATGACTCAACTTTAGTAATAAGGCCCCGTGATTAATATTTTCCAACAAAAATATTAATCAGTATGTGTATATTTGAAAAAAAAAAGTTTACTGGTTAAAAGAAAGGTTTTCCAAATGGCATTATGGTCGAACACAGCAAGAGTGGCCTCCCAGAATCAAACGGATGGGGCCCACCAGACGGTATTTACATTACGGAAAATACAACGAACCACAACGACATTAATGTCTAGCTAAGCTACAGGGTATAAACAAAATTCCCCAAAACTCCAGCTATGAAATTCTGTATGCATTCAAGTTTTTGTACAGTAGCACTTGGTTAGTAGTATTTTTTCAATATTTTATCCAAAAAAAGAAAGTATTTTCCAATAGAATAAGCAATGAGGATTAGATACACTTCTATATATTATCATCATTGTCAGTGACCAGGACATGGGAGGGGCTTATTAATGGAAACCCTAGCTTTTTTTCTATGCTTAATTCCATTAAAACCCAAGCCTTTTAACTAAAATAGTTAAAATACGAAATCCATCCCTCCCCCCTCGCCCCCAAAAAAAACTTTTAAACAGACAAAAAACTACCTCAAAACTTTCAAAATACATAAGAAACCACCACAAAAACTTTTAAAAACTACGAGAAACTCTCAAAAATCAAGTGTCACGTCAGCAATAAATAGCACAAAACTGCATGGGTTTCTCGTAATTTTGAAACTATTTTGGGGTTTCTCGTATTTTAGCCAAATGGTTGTGTTTTTTTTTGGAATTAAGTCTCTTTTCTTAAACAAATGTAACAAGAGGCGAATGTTGTTGATGGCTAGGCCCCTACCCAAACAGCATCTTTTCCATGAATCAAGCCCTTTTGGCCTCATTATCACAAAGGAATCAATAGAGCTATTTTTTCCAACAAGTTTTAATGAGATTGATAGCTTCCTCTCTTTGCTGGAGCCAGGCTATGGTACTAGTTGCACAAATTGCTGCCGCATGCCCGCATTTTATGTTGATGAATATAAAAAATTTCATCATTTATCTTTTTGTGCCTTTTGTAAGGTCAAGACATGCATAGCCTTGCTCAGATATTGTAAGAATACTCAATAAAGAACAATTGGCAATCTACCATCAATCCTCTTCTAACTTGATATCGAATTTCTAATAGGTGAAACAACAATAAGCAAAATAAAAGACCAGCCCTAACCCTAACGAACAATTAACACAAGGGTAATGTTTTTATTTTAAAGAAAAATAAAACCAAAATGGAAGGCAGCATCAATGATTAGATTAATCAAATATCAACATGGTCTCCAGAAAAAGATCATGATGATCCTCTTCTTTAGATTCTGCCAACAAATTCTGAGTTTCATTGGGCAACATGACATAAGACTTCACCACAAAGTATTCACCACAAATTCACCACAAAGTATGAAGGGGCGAATATCAATCAAAGACCACTTGATGCATCGTCAAACCGAACTGCCAAACAAAAGAAAGAAGGCTTAATTCCCAAAAACTACTAAAATCTTAGGGCCTGATAAATAACCATCAAATCTACCAAAAATATTCAATAAGCTACCAAACCAGTTTTTAAAAAAATTGAGGATGTCGATACAATTTTGGTAGTTTTATGTAATTTTCAAAAAAAATGGTAGTTTCTTGACACGGCCCCTAAATTTTTGGTAGTTTTTGGAAATTAAGCCAAAAAAAGAATTATGCATGCCGAGAACCGAGATCTAACCAAATGTACCACATACTTTGCACAAGTAATCATTTCAGCCTGTTTACAATCAGATTGTTACTATAAACAAAAGCTAGTTATCAACAACAAATCCAAACGATAGAACAGTTGCATCTGCGATTCTATCACATGTCAGATGTGCTGCACCCACAATTGAGACACATCGCACACAACAGCAAGTCAAAAGGTCTTAGTATATAAAGGGAGTTGCAGCATCGTAAGATAACATAAGATTTTGCAATAAATAACTAAACCAGTGGCGGGTACTGCTTTGCCTGCTGCTTCACCCGTCTCTTGTACTCCGCTGGTTCCTGAAAATAGCTCAAACAAAGAGAAAGTATAATTAGTAATAACGACCCCAAACAATCCGTGAAGACCTTGTAAAGAAAAGTGAAAGGCTGATTAGGGGTTTGAACCCCATCATCCTGCTTAACCGCAAAGAGACTTTACCACTAGGTTATCGCCATTAACAAAGTCTTAGTGATACATGCATCTGAGCTATCTAACAGGCCAGTCAATTTAATAAGAGGTATTAAAAGGAAGTAAGTTTTCTAAATGAACTCTTCGTTCGCATTTAATTGTTTTTTTCCCATACACTCTCGGGGCGATTTTTTGAGTTTTAGTCCAGGACTCTAAAAAGATCCAGGTTTGTACTCAAGAATTACAAAAAAAGAAAAGGAGAGAATGAGGATCGATGCAAATATGAGTCAACCCGGTCAATTGTCAGTCCTTCGTTCGTGACTTGGATGCAAAAATTAAAAAAATGACAAATAAAAATAAAAAATTAAAACCTGAATAAAGAGGTGGTAGCCATCAGTCTGAGCAGGGTCAGAAGGATTGGGCTGATCAAGCAGGTCTTGTATCCCAACAAGGATTTGCTTCACAGTAATTGCTGGCCTCCATCCCTGTGAATGATTTGTTAGTAGAAATTTCGAAAGAAATTGTTGTGCATAACATTAAGCAGCGAAATTAATCCTTACATTGTCTTCATTGAGAATGGATAAGCATACAGTTCCAGAAGGATAGACATTAGGATGGAAAAAGCCTTGAGGGAACTTGCACTTTGGAGGTTTACTTGGGTAGTCCTCACTGAAGTGCAGCGTAAGAGGGAAGTAACCGCCTTCCCAATCCGTCTGCAAATTAAAGATAAAATGCCCATTTTGATTTTTGATATCAACTGAAAACCGCTTGTTATTTGCTAAGAAATAGTAAACTGCATAAGAGAGGCTCGTTTAGCCATATTCTAGAAAAATTAAGCCTGGATGCAGAGTTTGATTGATATGAAACCACAAGTCTTAATCCCTCCGTGACCAGTTCAATTGGCCAATCGCGTTGCAAAAAGGGAATGGATATGACAGCCAAATCCGTAAAGAAAATAGAAATTGTCGAGCTACTAGCGAGAAGTTAATGTTTTTGAAGTACCCAGGAAGGATTTAATCAACTTATTCTCTACAGTAGGTACCATCAAAATCATTCAGGGGTGTTGTTCAGTATTCCTTCATCAATTCACATCTTTAACAGCATTTAAGAAAAATCTTCAAGAAATAAAAAAAATTATAAAAAACCTTTATATTGGAAGAAACTAATAAAGTATATATCAGATATTAGCCAACAAAATCTTCCGAAATTCATTGGATATGTAGAATGGAGAAGGATGAGCGCGCTTGTTCGAAGTTGAAGATCAAGGCCTTAAATAAATATATGGAGGTTGCTAATTCACTGAAGAGCTTTTAAAAGAGGATTAAACTCTTTAAAAGAGCTTTTTGGAGTCAGTTGTGACAGAAGACCTGAAGAGTACTTTGCAGCTGTAGGCAACAAAACACTAACATAACCAAAGGCCCAAACCCTGAGTTCCTGACTGACCAATAAATTTCAAGCTAACAAAGAAAAATATATGTCCATTTGAAATCAACTTATCTCTAGAATTCCAAATTCACTGACCAATCATCTAAAATCTGTTCCTTGTAAAACATTCAAGTTTAGCCTCTGATAAACAAACACAAATATATAATAGCTATCTAAATTTCATACATCATGTTGATAACTACAACCAACATGCTGGCTCCCTACAAACCAACCCTTAAATTGTCAGCTTTTGCTTTTTAGCACGCGCTTAATCAATAATTTGACACTCAATTGCTTAAGTCTAACAAGTATCGAAAGAAATTCATTGGCCTTTGCATAGTTTTAGATACACTGACACGCTATCTCGCATCAAATGATCTGTAATGCAATAAATAAGGAACGAACACAAAGCCCTAATGAGCAGAGAACAAGAGAGGAGCCATCTACTAACGGAAAGTTCCAATTCGGAGCCATAGAGTCAACAATAATCCAGGCTTCTTATTCCTTAAAAACTGAATAAGTGCCCAGTTTCTACAGACAATAACCAATCATAATGACAAGGAATAAGTAATATCTTTGACAGGATTAAACTTTTGCTAAAGCAGGAAATAATGCATAATAGTATATTACAATGAGGCATTTTATAAGTGATCAAGAAGTCAAAATGCTTTAATACAAGAAAGGCTGTTAGCCAGGAGATACCAACACCATATGTAAATCTCAATAAACAATCTGAGACAAAATCAAGATCTTTAAAGCTGGGATGTTGAAGAATGAAACTTTAGTAATATAACCATCTTTTGGGAGATAATAGTCTTTATTTGAAGGTAAATTGAACTCACATGAAGTTTCACACAAAAATTATAAAAAACTGCATATATATTAGGCTTTATCTAAACCTCTGCACCATTAGTCCTTCTTACTATATAAACTACTAAGTATTGCACACCATATATAAAAATTAAAAAGACATGAGATACAAAAACCTTATTGTTAGTTCTCAATGAATTGGTGATTGTTAGTTTTAATGAAATATATAAAAGAGACTCCTATTGTTTCTAAACGAACAATTTCATTTTCATCTATTACCCATGATTCTACAAGAAATTGTAGGAATCCAGCAACGAAGTACAGATTACAATCTAGATTTCTTTGGCAAAAGTTTGCCAGTTGAAAATAATGGGATTAGAAGAGAGGACTAGGTTAAAGATAGAGGATGAGGTAGAAAGATGGAGTAATAAGAGACTCAGCAGGGTGAAAATGTGAGGAACAGACTATGCTGCACGGATTCGTCATCATAGCACCGTATCTATATCCGACCTGTATCATAATAGTATCTATATTGGATTCTTTCTAATTCACCAAGGATACATGTAGAACTCGTTTTGGCGCATCCTAAAATTTATATTAAAATTCCTGTCGTATTCTAAATGCATTGAACATGTATCAATGGCTAAGACACCAACAATCTATGCATCATATTACTAATAATAGGCTAAATTTCTATTTACTACCATGAATATAGACACTTTCCCCAAATAATACCATGAACTTCTAAAATGATGAATTGATACCATGAACTTTTCAGAAAACTACCATCCATTAACTTTTCCATTCAGTTACTTTCCATGTCATTTTATGGACGAAAATACCCTTCTCCCACCTATTTCATAAACATCTTCTTCTTCCACAGCTTCTCCTTATTTCAACATCAAGAATCAATTATATGACCAGGTCCCAAAATTGTGTAACTTAAGAAACTAGCATGGTTCAGTGAAACATTGAACCAAGAAAGAATAATACTCAAGCTATCAAATTTAGCATTAGAGCCAACAGTTGCAAGTAAATTAACCGTCACCAACTTTAAAGTAGTCAAGGCAAAGTCCACATTTAGTTTGAGGCCAAATTTTAAAGTTTCACCAAATCAACCCCCAAAAGTTGATCTTTCTTCTCAATTCTCATGCCATACACATTTAGATCTACAATTTCAGTTCAATCATGAATTCATCAAAACCCCAACTGAGTATGAGCATATTTCCCCAATAAACAAAACCCAGATCCTAAAATTGAACAAAAAGGAACTAAAATTGAAGCAATGATGCAAAAAAAAAATACAACAAAGTGCAAGAGGTTGACGATGGTCAAAGTGATGCCAAGGGTGAACCTAAAGAGAGAGAGGATGAGGAGCCAAGAGAAGAAGAGGATGAGGATGTGTAAGTGGTGCAAACACCCGAGTACATGAACCACTCGGTGTTCTTGTTCACATCCGGCGGCGGCGGCTTCATGTAGAGCTTTGCCATTGATTGATGATATGATGATGCAATAAAAGATGCGAATTTTATTTTTCACGTTTAGACATTTGGTATTTTAGAAATGCTTTTTTGTTAATTAATATGGGAGGGGTAGTATAGTCTTTTGTAATTCCCATTAATGCCATTAGGGTTTTTTTATGTTCTGAAAGTTCGTGATATCAATCCTTCATTTTAGTAGTTAATGGTACCATGTAGGGAAAGTGTCTATAGTTTATGGTAGGAAATAGATATTTAGCCTTAATATTATTGATTTAGATTTGCTAAAATAATCATTTTTTGTTATTATGTACGTGTGCGCGCGCAAAAAACAATCCGCATCCCAACAAATCATATCGTAGATTTTTAATAATTTGCAAATCACTTATCCGCATCTGAATTCATATTCTACTTAGAAAAGGATATGTATAAATGGGATATATTATGTGAAAGAGAGCTCACCACTATCAAGGCAATGAATAGGACATGAAGAAAGGTAGGAAAGGAAACTATGAGGAAAATATGACAATAGGTAATAAAAGTCTTAAATCAAGCATATGTGTACATACATAACATACTTGCCCTGAGCTGACAAGGTCTCAGGAGGATAATAGCAAAGAAGCGTTCGTATTTACCTTTTGTTTACATATTGAAGGGTAAGGGTCCTATCGAGGCATGTTGTTCAAATCAGCTAAGCCAATACCAAAATGTCTAATTTAATATTAAATAGCTTTAAAAATCCGAACCTTAGAAAATAACAATATATTATTAACTTTCAACTTTTTTAAAACAATATCAAATATTAACTTCTCTCCATTATTGCCATATGAAGCATCTCTCAAATATTAACAATATAATATCTTCCGATATATCGACGATATCTGCTATATGAAGCATCTCTCCGATGCGTTTTTGATATCCGATATTCAACGATATGATGCCTCAAAAATGGCTGCAATGACGAAAGAGATGGCCGGCAATAGGTAGGGGTGGCCGGAGACAGGCAGGGATGGCAGGGATGGCCGGAGACGGGCGGGGATGGCCGCGGCTGGGTGGCAAGGGGCGGAGCAGGTGCCGGCGAAGGGCAAGGATAGCAGGCAAGGGACGGGGCGAGGTATATTAGGCGACCAGGGAGAGAGGAGGCACTGAAGAGAAAAGAGACGCCCGAAAGAGAAAGAGGTGTGTGTTGTTAGCCTTAGGTTTTGGAAATAAAGGTTTTATTATTGGCTTTTAGATCTGGGTCGGGTTTTCTTTAGTGAACTACCCATTAAAACCTTTTGCAGTATAGCTTAAATAGCTTAAGCTACATAGCATGCAATGTAATTGTAGAGTGTTTTTCATCACCCTATTGAGATAGGATACGCTCGCTTATTAGGCACGTACAGATTCTTTCTGCATAAGGTAGACGGAGGTTTATTAATTGTAGGGATTTTAATCTCCGGCAGTCAGGGACAAAGCTGTCGTTAATTACACCTCATTCTGACTCGAAGGAACCATCGATTAACGAGTCATATAGGTCATGCGAACTCAATGTGCAATATGCATGTTTTGTATTTTGAAAACAATTTTGCGGGTGCTTTAGACATATCGGGGGCCTCGTTGAGTTTACGGATGCCCCGCTGCCCAATCAGCGAGCTGGGCGTCAAGGGGGCTAGAGAGGCGACGCCCCGCTAGAAATTTTGTTAGAAGGGAAGAAATGTTTTGAGTTTGTCGGGAGCTCCCGAAAAGGAAAAAGGAGAGAGAAGGGAGAAATGGTCATCCGAGTTCGGATGACCTCCTGAGAGGGTCGAAAGCCCCACCCGAAGCAAGGACCCCTTTTAAGGAGGGTCCCGAAGCAGTGGACCCCTGGGGTGTCGCGACCCGAAAATAGCACGTGACCGACACTTGAACCGTATGAAGTCTATAGGACCCCATCGTAACCCAAGTAAGCCAAAAACCAGAAATTTAAAGCATTTATAAGAAAATAATTGAGGTGATGTTTTGAAATAGGTTTATTAAAATGAAATCAAGTTTGGTTTGAAATATAAGTTTGATTTAAAACATGTACGCCGTTAAAAAATCGGACACCTCCTTCGTAAATTTTGAGCAAAACAAGTACAATGATATAGTATATATAAAAGTATCCCCGGAGTTAGCACATGCCCACACGGCGAAGACGCAATCCACGCAAATATATATACGACCCCCAAGGCGAAGAATCACAAGCAGAAAATAAAAGATATGTAAATAACTCAAGTCGACTCTATACGAGTCCGACACCTAAAACAATACATATCTAAATCTCGTCTCTAAGTCGTGGATTATGCAAATGGTTGATGGAGTTTTTAACTAGATCCAAAAGTAATAGTACATATACAAAAGGCGATTACGATACAACTGTGTAGCCCATCTATCAAAGCAATCACCCGAAACAAGAAAGATGTGCCAACAAGCCGCTACGATCTGAGCGGTCAGTCTTGCAAGAAACTAACGCACAACAGGGATGGGTTGCCAACTAGTGAGTAAAAAAATATCATAAGATAGAAATCGTAAGAATAACGATCAACCTAAGTCATAAAGTATAGTACTAACATAATATGCACTAACATATATATACTCCATAAGTACTATAAGCGGATCCCAATGGATAGCATAAACACCTCATATATAACATGCATCCATGTATAATCATATAAAGTGGCTGAAAGATATATGTATGTAAATCGTTTTAAAATAGCCGTATGATCTGTATATCACGGCACAAGTAACGGACGTTGATTTATGAAGCATTATATGCATATGTCTAAAGTATACACGACGCCTTTTGAAAATGGTTTAAAAAGGGTTTTCTTTTGAAAGATTCTTGTGTCATAGACACATGGAAAATAGAGATGCTATAGCTCCTTTGAAAACCACGTTAATAATCGATATATGAAAATAGTATTTCAGGTACTATCTTTAGGACCAGTCTTGTTCGGCTACAGTATAGCATAAACCATCTCAATCAGTGCAGGGCATCTATATTGATCCCTCACATATCAAATCCGTGTCAATCATCGACACGTAAAAACACATCACCGATAACATCATAAAACCGTGTCAATCATCGACACGTAAATTTCATGTGTTTCCTTATGCATTGTCCTTTGGACCAACCCTCTCTTTACATTCCACGCATGGAACCTCGATCATATCCACATGTCCACCCTTTTCATCTCGAACCCGGCCATATCCACTATGTTCATTCTCATCTCGAACCCCAGCCATATCCTCTGTGTCCACCCTTCTCATCTCGAACCCCGACCATATCCACCATATTCATTCTCATCTCGAACACCGGCCATATCCACCGTATCATAATCATCAACAATGCATCATCCATCATCTTTCAGTTGACGATTAATTACACATATATATCAATCAATCGCATTCATATAACGATATCAACATGGATATAATTAGAACACTATCGAGTATGACAATTCTACATTGTCATAGTAGTATTAATCATGTGTTTGTATAGCATGCGAGTCTATGACTGTGCCACATGGAATTCATTGGTAATTGTGCAGTGTTCTATAAAGTGTTCATACAGGCGCGATATCGTACACTAATTATACGAAGCATATAAGAACAAATCATATAAATGTAGCGTAACTTAACAAATTAAGCAAAACACGCGCGTATAATGAGTAAAAGAAATGTAACATGAACAAGCGTTATATATACGATTATACAGTTTAAAATAGAACGAAACGTTGTTCTGAAAGGAGTCTGTAATATTTTTAATATAGATATTCATTTGGAATTAGCAGCACATTCTCGGCATTAGCGTTAAAAATAGATAATGAATCGTTAGTTTTACAAATAGTATAATCTTAGCATTCATAATTTTCCCAATCGGGATACATAGCAAAATTCAACGAGTCAAATAAATATCGTCCATATTCGACAATCTATCATCTCATCAAGTACGGAATCTCACCTCGTACGATCTCCAATCTCAATCAGTACAGACCTCAAGTCGCGTTCCTAAATACATAACTCGTATAGTATGGATATCTAGTCGCGTACGGCACATATCATTAATCATATATATATATATTTATATATATATATATATTTATATATATATATATATTTATATATATATATATATTTATATATATATATAGCCTACTAGTTATGAGTTATCTACTAACTACATAGTTTATGAACTATAGACTTATTTATCTAATTATAGACCAAGTATCCGAGTTACGTACATACGTTTTCTATACTAAGTATTCTCTAGTACTGGTTTCGAAGGTTATACGCCATCTATCCGACTTTCCCCATAGATATGAATCTACTCAATGAAGTCCATCTCGAGCTAGTCGAAGTCGACGACCGTCTTGCCCTTTCTCGTCGTCTTGAAAGTCCCCGCAATCGACCCTATAACAAAAGTAGTCATAAACATAAAAGGAAACTCCATTAAAATCAATACAAACCCAATAAAACAAATACGACGAAAACAATCAAAACGGTCAATAATCATGAAGGGCGGATATCTGAAGCTCTCAAGGGCAGTTGTCTTGCTAAATTGTTACCGCCGCACAGAGAGCAAAACAGATGTCTGCAGAAGGGCTCCCAAACGTCTGAAGAACAAATCTCAAGAAATCCAAATCAAAAGCAGGCGTTTGGTGACTTAAGAATCAGACGCCTGAAGAACAAAATCAAAGATTTCATTGATCATAGACAGACATCTGAAGCTTTTGGGTCCAGACATCTGAAGCTTTTGGGTCCAGACATCTGCATAAGGAAAATCATGAAACACGGATTATGGGCATTATGGACAGACGTCCGAAGCACTTTAGAGCGGACGTTTGCAGCTCTCTAAAAATTGTTTAACTTTGAAAATCCAAATTCTTGCATCAAAATCAAGGTTCAAGGTTTTGGCCGAAACTACCGATACGTAGTAGTTTTGTATTGGTTTCGGTGGAGACCGATACAAAACCAGCCATACAATATCGTTTCGGCCAAAATCTTTAAAAATTATTTTTTATACCATTTTTACTGTCATTATGATTATTGTAAGCCTTCGTTGTTAGAAAACCGAAAAAAATGAACCCAAACCCTATATTAATAGTTATCTAAGTACACTTTTCAATATATTTTACATCATGGTTGGATTTTTAAATACTAAGATCATTGTGTTGTAAGATAGAAGTAATAAATTTAAGTATTTAATATATCTACACTTATGTATGATGTATTACCGTCCAAACCAAAAGTCAAACCGAGATTAGCGAAACTAGCCGAAACCCAGCGAAACCAATAAAATTATGAGGGACCGAAACCGAGTTCTCAAACCTTGATCAAAATACCCTGTACTTCCCAAAATAAGGTGTAATCACCAAGTAAACCATACTAAGATCCATCACAACTAGTGGATCACTTCAAAAAGCCAAACTTGAAAGAGTTCAATCAATAAAATAGCATTTCAAGTAAAAGCTATACTTTTCCATGGCCAAACACTTCAAAACTTAAAGAACTTAGTGAAAAGAGGGATCTTTACCAATTGGAGTGATGAAAAGTGGAGATCCAGGCTCTTTGATGATGCTCCATAGGATTTAAGCTTGACGAAGACTACACTTGAAGTCTCCAAATGGCTCTACTAAAAGATCTTGGCTCAAAAATGGATTTTGATGAAGGATTCTAGGATTTTTGGTAGGGTTTGGGTTTGGGATTATATTTTAGAGGAGAAAGGAGATATTTGTGAGGAGAGAATGAAATGGGACGATAAGGGGTTGAGAAGAGAGCGTGTGAAGATAAGGTAAGTGTGAAGGGTGTGCAAAAAACATACCTCCTTCTCTAAATAAATCTATCAATAACACTAAAATCTCATATCATATCCTAATACAAAATGCTTACCATTTTCAAAATATCTCACATTTTTCAATTCCCAAAAATAAATATGCATACGGAAATCAATCCGAAAAACCCAAATCCATATTCGATATTTATTTCCGTAAAACTCATAATATTATTTTTTAAATTCAATAATAACATTAATAATTTTCAAAATGTTACAGGGGGTCCCGAAATCGAGAGCTTCCCTTGGAGGGTTCTCGAAATCAAAAGCCCCCTTTAGGGGGGTCTCAAAATAGGGAGCCCCTTTGAGGAGCTTCAACAGCAAGAAACCCCTTTCGGGGGTTCCGAAGAGAGAACCCCGTGGGGGTCTTCAAAAGCGAAAAAACTCGATTTTCGGGGTATCGGGCCCGAGCATGGGCGGATCCCCTGTTCAAGTTTGAGGAACATGGGCGTAACCCATGTTCCTATGGATCTCACAAGAGATCCAAAGCCGAAAGAGTCCGTAGGGGTGAAAGCTATAAGGCTCACCCCATAGTCATATATTGTGTTTTAATAGTGAAACTTATAGGTTTCACCATGGTTCTTCATCCATGGTACTTGCTTAAGGTGAAAACCATAGGCTTTCACCTCAAGAACTCTTCCTTTTTCCGTAGATTTGATGGAAAAAAGCAATGGTTTTGCTTTGTTTTGAGTTTAGAGGTAGTTTTATTTGGGATCGCTCTCTTTATTGGTTTTTCTCAAGGAAGACGATGAAATAAGAGAGATCGCCCAAAAGTTGGGGGAGGCTCAAAACCCTTAGACAGATTGAGAGAAATAAAAGTTGTTATTGACTTCGTCTTATGTTTGCATTATATAGACTTACAACTTTACACAGCCTTTTGGGCATTACAAATTTAGATTTTAACCTTTCCCATGCCCTATGTGCATATCTTTTTGCACATAAGCCATAGGCTTTACAACAATTTGGCTTTTGCCTATTTGTATTACATTTTCACACTTATTTGATTTATTTATTACAAATATTTCTCTTTCTTCGATGATCGGCCGGCTTAGCTCGGGCTTGACGGTTTGGACATAGGCCCATTTACTTGGACTTGGAATCGGGTTGGTTGGACTTGGGTCAACTTGTTTGGGCGTTGAGTTTGACTTCTGATTTTTTATTTCGGCAGTGAGGTGTAAATTTTGACCCAACAAAGTGTCCTCCATTAATAAATGTACACGATATTTATGTGTCATGCACATGAAATTGATGGATCTTTTTTCGTGGAGAGGTTTCGGTGCTTTCCTTTTAACAACGTGGAGGTCGGTGTGCTTTCCTTTTAACGACGTGGAGGTCGGTGCTGTGACTTGATTCCCTTTTGGCGACATGAAGATCGTTGGTTGACTTGATACATTTTGGCGACGTGGATGTCGTTGGCTGAAATGATCCATTTTTGTGACGTGGATGTCCTTAGTTGACTTGATCCATTTTTGTTGGTTGACATGATCCATTTTTATGACGTGGAGATCGATGGTTGACTTGATACATTTTGATGACGTGGAGGTCGTTGGTTGACTTGATCCATTTTTGGCAACGTCGGAATCGGTTGATTTGATCCATTTTTGTGACGTGGAGGTTGTTGGTTAACTCGATCCATTTTTGTGACGTGGAGGTCGTTGATTAAATTGATTGATTTGATTTGGTTTAGGTCATTATTTGTCCCGCATGACTTTTGAGCTTAGAAGCACTGCCGGGTGGGATTTTAATTTGACGTGTTTGATTTCTGCGTTATTCGGTGAAACTCCTGAGCTTGGAAGCAATGCCGAGTAGGTTTTTTTAGCACCGCTATAGTGCCAAGGCAACTCATCATTTGCTTTTGGAGGATTTGGTGTTTGAGATTTTGGTCGGCATCAACACCACTAATACTAAAGTATAGTGCCATGAGGTACTCATCATTTGCCTTTGGATGATTTGAGGCTTGGGATTTTGGTCGGTATCAGCACCGCTAACATTGAAGCATAATGACAGAAGCGACTCATCATTTGTCTTTGGAAGACTTGGGGTTTGGGATTTTGGTCATCATCAGCACCGCTAACACTGAAGTATAGTGCCAGAAGCGAATCATCATTTTTCTTTGAAGGATTTGGGGGTTTGTCCCCAGTTTAACGATCTAGAGGTCATCTATTTCCAGTTTAACGACTTAGGGGTCATCTGTTTCCAGTTTAACGACTTAAGGGCCAATCATTGCTTGATTCTTGTTTGGTATTTTTGACGCATTTTTGGAGTGTTGTTTTGGAATTAGCTTATCCGCGATTTGGAGCATTTATGCATAATATTTCTTCAGATATCGGTCATTAATGAGTGGCATAGACCTATTCCCCTGGACGGTTGTCAACGGGTAAGATAATCCACCATACACCTTTTCGATGACGTACTGACATTTCACAATTGGTTCAAATTTTCCCTTTATATGTAGGTTGGGAATAATCGGTCTTTTAAGAACCAACACCGGTTCGCCTTTCTTGAAGACGCGGAGATATGTCATTTTGTCGTAAGCACGTAACATTTGGGCTCGGTCCAACTCCAAATTTTATTACACGGCGGGTCTTTTTTCTTCAAACGCATCGAGCTCTTCAAGCCGAGAAGAACATTTTCCTCCTCTGACGGATTGTGCTGGACGACCATTCTAAAACTTGAAATTTCAACTTCAAGGGGAAGTATTGCCTCCATCCCGAAGCGCGGTGTACCTGGAATTTCAACTTTGAGGGAAAGTATTGCCTCCATCCCGAAGTATAGTAAGCATGGAGTATATTGGATTGGAGTGCTTAGCGTGGCACGATATGCCCATTGCGCCTCACGGAGCTTCAGATCCCAGTCTCGTTTATTAGCTGAGGTATTTTTCTTCAAAAGCTTGCATAGGATTTTGTTGAAGACTTCAACCAACCCGTGGGCTCTTGGATTATAGATGGAGAAATATCTCCTCTATCTTATGTTTGAGTGGTGAACCTTAAGATTTTGAAGCTCTTAAAAAAGGCCCGTTGTCGAAAATGATCCGCCTTGGTGTGCCAAAACGGTATAGAATGTTATGTTGGAAGAATGTCAAGATATCTTCTGTTTTAACTTTTTTTAGAGGGACAACTTCAGGCCATCCGGAGAAGTGGTCAGTTGCGACCAATATAAACCGGTGACCTTTAGATGAAGGAGGATCTATTGGGCCAACTATGTCGGTACCCTACATTTCAAATGGCCATGACGCCACGGTAGGATGCAGCAAATTGGAATACTTATGTATGAAGTTGTCATGTATTAGACAGAGGTGGCATTTCTTCGCATGTTCTTCACAATCCCTTATCATGGTAGGCCGGTAATATCCAAGCCGCTGATTTGAAGGCGCATTTTGGGGCCGAACTGGTGTGCCCTATAGACACAAGAATGGACTTCTTTCATGACTTTTCGGGTTTCAGTTGAAGACAGACATCTGAGCCATAGCTGATCATATGATCTTCAGTATAGCGTGTCATTTACGACCACATACCGGAGAGCTCTCTTCTTCATTATAGCGTGTCATTTGCCGGCTATGAACCGAAATTAAAATCTCGTCCATTTCAAATCTCATCCATGTCAGGATCCACCAATTCTTTAGCTAGGCAAGCGAGTACGTCAGCTTTTACGTTCAATGCCATAAGAATTCTCATCAGTTCGATGTAGATGAATTGTTTCATGAGCTCTATGACACGGCTTCTCTATCGTGTTAAATCGGGCTTGTATACTTTGTAGTCGCCACTCACCCAGTTGACCGGCTGGGAATCTCCGTAGACACGTAGCCGGATGATCCCCATCTCTATGGCGAGCTCGAGACCAGCTCCTAGTGCTTCATACTCAGACTCGTTGTTTGTGCGAGGCTAGGTAAAAGCGGAAGAATGTCGTAGGGTGCCCCTAATGGCGTGATAAACACCAATCCTATCCCGGCTTTTATCTGCGAGATGCTTGATTTGCTGGAGGACCTCATTGATGAGGCTGCATCGAAATAGAAAACCCAACATGCCATGTTATCTCCGAGGTGTAGCTTTTGTTCATCGAGCAACTCGCAATTTAGCGGTGACCCTTCAGGTATAAAATGACCAGCGAGGAAGTCGGCCAGAGCTTGCTCTTTTACTGCCTTTTGAGGAGTATAGATTATGTCAAACTCGAGTTGCATAACAGCCCATCTGACATCCTACTCGTCAAGTTTGCTTTTGTCATGAGATATTTCAGCGGGTCGATCTTGAAGATCAGTATAACCCGGTGAGCAAGTAAATAGCGCCTTAACTTCTTTACGGCAAATATCAAAGCCAAGCAATACTTCTCGATTGAAGAGTAGTTGTGCTCTGTCCCGACCAGTGATCGACTGAGATAGTAGAGAGCATTTTTTCCCTCGTTATTTTGGACAAAGAGTGCGCTGAGTGATCTTTCTAGTACAGCAGTATAAAGGATCAACGGTTTGTTTGGAATGGGAGCAGCGAGCACTAAGGGTGCAACAGGTATCGCTTGATTCTTTCAAACGTATCTTGATAATCGGCGTCCCAGATGAAAGTAGCAATCTTTCATGAGCTTTGGAAAGGTTGACATATTCCTGATAAGTTAAAGATGAACCTTCGCATATAAGCGAGCTTTACCTTGGAAGGATCTTAGCTGTGTCAGATTTTTTGGAGGCATCACAATGATTGCTTTTATCTTTTGACGGATCAATTTCGATACTACAATGTCGGACTATAAAGCTCAGGAATTTTCCCACTGACACACCAAAAAGGCATTTCGGAGGGTTCATCTTTAAATTGTACTCCCTCAGTCTTGTGAAGACAGTTCTGAGATCATTGATGTGATTGGCTTCAGTTTTAGTTTTAACGGTCAAATCATCAACGTAGCATCGACGACTTTATGGATTAAATCATCAAAGATCTTTGTCATCGCTTTTTGATATGTGGCAATGCGTTCTTCAGTCCGAACGGCATCACCTTGTAGCGGTATATACCGATCGGTGTTCGAAACGAGGTGTTTCTCATGCTCGGACAACATCTTGAATTGGTTGTATCCAGATAAGCCATCCATGAAAATGAACAGCTCATGGCTTGAGATATCACCGACCATCATTTCCATAATCGGGAGTGGGAAGTTGTCTTTAGGGCATGCCTTAATGAAGTCTCTGAAATCGACGCAAACTCGGATCTGCCCATTTTTCTTCTTTACCGGGATGATGCATGTGATCCAATCAGCATATTTCTCCTCTGATGAAGCCGGCATCAATGAGATTCTTGGTTTCATCAATGATCTTTTCTTCCAGCTCCATTCTCATTCTTCGAGGAGTTTTCTTGAACGGCTTAGCATCAGGAGATATAGTCAGCTTATGCACAGTCACCTCTGGAGAGAGGCCGGGCATTTCCTTGTATGTCCATGCAAAGCAATCAACGAACTCATGAAGTAGGGAGATTATTTTCTCTTTCACTTCCTTTGACAGGAGTGAACTGATGAAGGTAGGCCGTGGATTATCGGGCATTCCCAGGTTGATTTCAGTTAGCTCGTCGAAGGTTACTTGTTCGCCGTCTTCAAGCTCAGTTAGCTCATCTTTATCCCCTGATTTTCCGATGGTCTTACCAATGTGGATCATATGGCAGGACTTGACATCAGGCTGGATGAAACACAAACCCTGTCTATCTGGGATCCGCCCATCGATGAGTGGTCGGGTTTGAGGCGAATGTCATAGCCTTTCACAGAATTTTAATTCCGAATCCGTTTAATATAACGGGCATCCGCACTTAAAATATTCCTGCATCTCGGATGCATAATATTTGGGGTTTAGAACATATTTTATCTCTCTTTCATATGGAAGGCATATTAAGGACAAATCGTTCAGACGTATGACAGAATCTGACCCGTAGAACAAGATGCCTCTTTGCCTGTCCTTTCTTCCGGGGACATAGAAGGTTTTCAATTGATCCACCGTAGAGACTAACAGCGTGTCAAGCTCTTTGTACATCTGCTCCGAAACCCCTATGATGGCTAAAAACCCTTTTGTGATTTCAGGGGTTTTCCTTAGTTTTGCTTTTTGTGCAAAGTCTTATCCGCACATCTGTTAGAGGACGAATCTTCTACGTCTGATTCGTCAGTGTCACTGCCGAAGTGGACAAATTTTACTGGGATTAAAGTTGAGAGACGGGCCTTCAGTGTCGGACTTGTCGGTGTCACTGCCAAAATGCGGCCGAAATTTAATGAGGGGCGGGACTTCATTGTCAGACTCGTCAGTGTCACTGCCAAAATGCGGGCGCACTCAAGGATTTTTAATTTTAAAAACGACGGCCGGCATAGACTTGCCCTTGGGATTCAGTGACGTTTCGTTTTCGGCCGGTCGTGGATTAGCATCTTGGAGGTTCATGAAGTACTGAGAATCCTCCTACCAGACTTCGTGTAGACCGAACGGTTGTATGTCTCCGTCAATGCATTTTTCTTTGCTATCTTTGGTATACTTCATGTATTGATGAAGGGTTGATGGAGTAATGCTGTAATCATGAAGCCATGGTCGTCCCAAGAACTTTGTATGATGTATCAGCGCCGATGGCGTAGATCTTCGCTTCTGTTTGCAAATCCTTGAACTTGATCGGCAAAGTCATAGACCCTAAGACCTGCTACCAGTTCTGGTTGAAGCCCTGGATGATGATCCTTTCTTTTGATAAGTTTCGGACATCCATTGATAAACTCTTCAAAGTCCAGAGGTTCATGATGTTTACCGAGGATCCCGGATCAATCAATATGTGATTAATCACATCTCCTTTGCTGTATCATGTTATGTAGAGTGGCATGTTATGCTCGATCGTCCCTAGTAGCAGGTCTTCGTCCTTGAATGCGACTAACGTTGGATGCAGAGTATACATGGCTTCTTTCACATTCATTTCTACGAAGCAAGCCCGGTACCACTCAGGATTTTATAGAGCGTAAATAAAAACATATCTAAGCTACTTGGACAGGACAAAAGCATCATAAACACCGAGGAAAGATGGAAGCTTTCGAAAATGAGCCAAAACATTGTAGTCTACCGAGGGAGAGCTCGAGTCTTTATGCGCTGGCTCTTCAGCGTCCCCTTCAGCTGTGGTTTGTTTTTCTTTTTCCTTTAGAGCATTGCCATGTCTCGATGGCAGTACCTTGTTGCTCCGGAGCTGTATCTGGTTGGCCTTCGTGGCGAGCTCATTATCCTTTTTGGGAAAAGATAGTTCTTTCTCAGAATCGATACCCAGATGGATGGCGTAGCAAGTCACTATCGGGACTTCATTACCAGTATTGCCTTCCAATTCTTCTAGGATTTCTGTCACTTCTCTAGGGAAGAACTCCTTCAATTTGATTAGGGCTTTTTCCTTTTACACGGTCTTTTGAGAGAATCGATATATTTTTGGATGGCTGATTTCCTCACAAACCCCTTTTTGAGTTGAGCCGCATTCTTCTTTTTCTTCTTAAGATTCTCGGGCTTTGAGCTTAGCCGAGCCGGATTAATAACCAGAACAGTAGGCTCCATTTGATCCTCTCATTCAATTCTGGACTATTTCTGAAGCAGCTTCAACATTTTCTCCGTCTTTTTAGACAGGAATACGCTCTAAGGAGGTTGCAGCAGTTCGGCGTCATTTCTTAGAGATAACGATTGAGTCGTCTGTCCCGGCTTCCGTTTGTATGAGGTCGGCGGTCGCGGCTTGATTGTTTGCTAACACGCCCTTAGACAGTTCAATTTCTCCAACCTTGTATTAGTTCTCGACCCAATTCTTTAAGACAGCAGTCTTCGATGTCTCAATATCCTGTTAGATAGACAGTACATGGGGATTGTCGGTCATATTTGCTTCATGAGGCCTCTTTGACTCGGGCAGTTGTAGACCGTGGTTGTAACGACCACCCCAAATACAGACGGTATTGTCCGCTCTAGCCGAAGCCGCACGGTTTCGTCCCTTGGAAAGAACCGGACTTAAGAAAGGGTCACTTCCCAAAAGGTCACCCATCCCAGAATTTTCTTAGCTCGAGCATGCTTAATTGCGGAGTACTTCAAACTCCGAAGTTCCGGTACACCTAAAGGGCGCCTCTGTATTATAGGAGTCATATCATTCCATTTATAGTTCTGATCGTGCCCTCTTTCGGAATGGAATTCGATACTCCCATTGTTTAACAGTGGATCCCCGTGTGTATCCATACATCCCCACCTCGATACCGGATAACACTTCACTCCTCACGGGGTAGATGGTATACATCCCAACTCCACCTGGGGTATTACAGTGGTTCAGGACGACCTTGAATATTTTACGGACTTTGTCCTTTCTGAAGGAGTAAACCTTATTCTTCTTTTCTTCCAGGGTCGTTCCTCCATCTCCCGGTACTGACTTTCGAGACCGGTCGATCTTTGATCCACCCGCTCTTTGCTTGCTTTCATCGTCAGATGCATTAAAAGAGTCGGTATTGTTGGAACTCCCGTCTTTATGATTATCGTCTTTCCGGTTCTTCCAGGATTAGTTAAATTTGGGGGTCTGGATGAACTCGTACTTTGAGCGTACAAAAATCTGAACCTTTATTGTCGGCTTCTGAAATGTTTTAAGACCAGCTGTGTATAAGAAAAGAGTCATCCAATTGCAAAGATTTCCTATAAGAAGACTGACGGATTGGTCGTGCTCTAATGGCGGTTCGCACTTGACGGTGAGATTATGCCATCGGGCTATAAAATCAGGGTTGCTCTCGCTGTTCTCTAGTTTGGTCCTCACAAGGTCGGCAATGGTGATTTTATCGCTGAGACTCATGAATTTTTGCTTAAACAGATATTCTATTTGAGCGAATGTCGTGATCAGGTCGTCTGGTACATTTGCGTACTAGTCGAAGTCAACATCGGTTAAACTATTAACGAACTGTCGAAGGAGAAGTGCATCATTGTCCCCGGTATTTCCGCACGATACTTTAAAGTGGGCAATGTGTTGGTTTGCATTTCCCGTCTCGTCAAACCTTCCGAATTTGGGAACATAGCCGCTGGTAAATTCTAAGAGATCATAACGGGCATGGTACGGTCTCTCACTGCTGCCGACGTTTTTCTGTGCTTCGGCTTCGACCTCCAATGTCTTGACTTTATTAGCGACCAAGTCCATGATCTAATCGTGCGTTAGCATGCCGCTATCATCATTTCCGTGTCCTTGTTTTTTAGCTGTTTCCAGAGGTCTTGGAGCAGCTGTTCTGCGGTCTTAGGGATGACTGTTACCTCTTCCTCACTTTCCGAATCCGATTCTTCATGAATTAAAGGATCTTTTTGCCTGACAGCCTCACCAAAAGAGTTCTCATTGTCTTCTAGAGAAGGCTGGGAAGTGGCAGCCGCATTCAAACCAGTTTGGGCTTAAGAAGTGGTAGCCCTATCTTTCCTTTTGTTGCGAAAGTTATCACTGAAGGGCGCGCCAGCCATATAGACCGTATGGACCGTGCACCCGGCCAAGCCTTCACAATTGACAGCTGCATTTACCGAGCCTTCGGCTCAATGCTTCGACCCGCTCTTTTTGAAAAAGGATACGTGGGTGAAGACAGTTGATCTGGCTGGAGCTTTGAGTAAAACCGGTACCCTCTGCTCGAACTCTCTCCTTGGCCTTCGCGCGGCAACGAAAGCTTGATAGACTCTTGATGAGATTGTATCGTACCTTCGATTTTGGGGTTTAGACACATCTGCATGCTTCTTTATCTTCGTCGTCATAGCATTCTTTTGAACTAACCTCAATGGTTCAAAAGAGTTGTTGATCTTCATAACAGACTTCGCTGTTGTTGCGGGGTAACCCTGTTCATGGAACCTCACGAATTCAACTTAGCAGGAGCCATTCCCTTTTTATTGGCTCTATATCGGAGCCGCTTCTGTCTCAATTTTTCAGTTTTAAGGGCTTGGCAAGCATCACCTTTCTTAGAGCCGCGGTAAGCCGATTGACGGGGAGTCCAAAGAAAACACCCGCTCGTGCAGTTGTCAAAAGCATCGCCTGAGCTTGGCTCGAGACGCATGGTGTTAAAAGCCTTACCCTCAGCTGGAGCAACGGAGAGCCGTTCAAAAACAGCCTTGTGTTTAGGCTCGGGTGCTCTCGCGATTACGACATTTGGCCTCCTCCCTTTTGAGGATGGTTTGGCCACTTGGCTTGCTGGAGTATCCGCGGTAGGAGCACTGAAGGCTGAAGAAAATATGATGGAACCGAATAGGAGCGGCGGTTTCTCCCGCTGCTGCATAAGGTTTCACAAGAATCACTCGGGCAATCGTCTTGATTGTGTACGTCACTGGGGTTGCATCAGAAACCGAGTTTGTCTTCGGAAACATTGTTGAGTGATGTTGATTGTTTCTGAAGATTGATAATCTTAATGAAAGAGCATAATTTCATTATAAACAACGATATCTATGTTGAATGAGTTTGCATGATTGTTTGCCCCGAAATATGGAAGGAAAGATCGGTCCCACAAGTCGTGCCAGAATCTGCAGAGTATTTTGCATCACCCTATTAAGATAGGATGCGCTCGCTTGTCAGGTGCGTACTGATTCCCCCGCCTAGGGTAAGCAAGGGTTTTATACATTGTGGGGATTCTATTCTCCAACGACCGCAGACAAAACTGCCGTTAATTAGCCATCACTTTGACGCGACGGAACCTCCAATTAATGCCCAGGTCATGTGACGTGTTGTGTTTTGAAAACAATTTTGAGGGTGTTTTTTTGGCATATAAGGGCCTCGCAGAGTTTACAGAGTCTCGCTACCCGTTCAGCAGACTAGGGATTAAAGGGCTAGTAGTCCCCTTACAGGCTGCGGGACAACGTCCCACTAGAAAAAAATTTTAAGGGGAGAAATGTTCTGAGTGCGTCAGGAAGCTCCCAAAAAAAGGAAAAGACGAAAGAACTGAGAGATGGCCACCCGAGTTTGGATGACCTAGAAAGGGGAACCCCTCCCAAAGCATGGGACTTCTTTTAGGGGGTCCCGACGTAGGGGTCCCGAAATCGGGAAGGCTCCCTTTTGAGGGGGGGCCCTTTGAAGGGTCCCGAGATCGGGAGCTCCCCTTGGGCGTCCTGAGATTGGGAGCCCCTTTGGGGGAGCTCCAATAGCAAGTACCCCCTTTCGGGGGTTCCGAAAAGAGAAAAACCTTTTTGGGGGTCTTCAAAAGTAGAAAATCCCGATTTTCGGCGGTTTCTAGACCGAACACGGGTGGACCCCGTGTTCAAGTTAAAGGAACACGGGCGTAACCCATGTTCCCATGGATCTCACGAGATCCGAAGCCGAAAGAGTCTGTGGGGTGAAAGCTATAAGCTTTCACTCCAAAGTCATCCATTCTATGTTTTGATGGGGTTTACCATGGTTCTTCATCCGTTGTGCTTGCTTGGGGTGAAAGCCCCCCAAGAACTCTTCTTCCATTTTCCTCAAGATTTGATGGAGAAAAGCGATGGCTTTACTTTGTTTTGGGTTCAGAAGTAGCTTTATTTAGGTTTGTTGAGATAAAGGAGATCTTTTTATTGGTTTTTCTTAAAGAAGAAGATGAGATGCGATGAGAGAGATCACATCAAAAGAGGTGGAGGCTCAAAACCCTAAAAAGATTAAGAGAAATGAAAGTCATTGATTTCCTCATATGTTTGCCTTATATCGGCTTACAACTTTACACATAACCCCTTTAGGCTTTACAAATTTAGATTTTAGCATTTCACATGCCCCATGTGCACATCTTTTTACACATGAGCCATGGACTCTACAACAATTTGGCTTTTTGCCCATTTGTATTACATTTTTGCACTTATTTGCATACAAAATTTATTTATTACAAATTTCCTTCTCTTTCTTCGATGGGCAGCCGGCTTTGTTTGGGCTTGAGGCAGTTTGGGCGTAGGCCCACTTGCTTGGACTTAGAACCGGGTTGGTTGGACATGGGTCTACTTGTTTGGGCGTTGACTATAACATTTTGACTTCTGATTTTTTATTTCGGCGGTGGGAAGTAAATTTCGACCCCAACAGTAGTGTACGCTATTTATACACTATTTTGTAAATGCGCTATGTTGACGCGCTACGTAGCAAAATGGCAACGTTATGCTGCGTAGCACGCTATTTTTGTTGCGTGGTGCGCTATTTTCAACATTGAGTTGGATGTGTCTACGACCCTTACAATTATTACATGTAATTTAATAAAAAGAACCCTTCATTATTAGTATTCTTAAAGCCAAATGTTTGGTAATGAAGGACCAATAAACATCAAACATTTACTCACATATAGTTAAATCATGCCGACGAACACAAAAGGAGTAACCGTTCATCACGAAAAACTGTATTTAATACCGCTCATTCAATATCATTTTGTGAATATTATTTAATCCGTGTCTGCTCATTAATACAGGTTACGGGTACACTGGAGAATATCACTAAAAGCACACACAACTTGCACGGATAACTGCAAATGAGATGGAAAATGATCAAGTCCAAGGAATTTTTTCAACAAAACATGTGGACAACAAATTATTTAGAATGGCCCAACATGATACATGTATGGACTGCCATGATTCATTGTATGTGCACAAGTGGGCTTGACAAGTTGACATACAAGTGGACTAGGACATGATGGTGTTTTAAAGTGAAAAGTGTTGGTGTGATGCAAACTTTTGGATTGAAAAATCCTTACTTTTTAGCTTTTCAGACTCCAGATTGCAACCCTGATCAAATTAGAAGAAAAGAAAATCACAAAGAGAAGCTTGGGATATCAAAAGAACACAGTACAAAGATGGCCCCAGAACTCCAAGCCAGGCCGCCTATTTAATCCAAATGGCCGTAAATTGCGGCTCAAGTTATGTCAAACCCGCTCGTTTTTCTTCTGTGCACTCATATTGGTCGCATCAATCCACTTGTATACCACTTTTTGGAGTTGCGGTGCCTATAAATATAGAACATTTTGAGAGAAAAGAATCCATATGCATTTCCATACTGTGCATACTTGATGTACTTTTAGTTCTACTTGTAATCTTGAGTTTTTGCTTTTCTCCAGATCTTGTAAATTCTTAGCTTAACTTACAAATTTAGGTTTTGGGTCTTTGATCTCAATAGTTTATAATTCAAGTTCAAGATTCAATAAAGAGTTCATTTCATTGCACATTTGGTTCTTAGTATTTCTTGCTCTTTACTTTTCTTGCAATTTCATTTATGAATTCTTCTCTCTTGTGTTCTTTTTGTTTGTATAATGATGTGTGAGTAGTTCTTTTACTTAGGCAATGGTGAGGTAGGTTGATGAATGACTTGCCTTCCAATCCCTCATTCTTGATTCAATTTGCACTTAATGAACTTCATCTTTAATGATTACAACTTATTTGTGTTATTGTTTGATATGATATATTGTTTTCAATGGTTGCAAATCAACATCTAACACATATCCTATTCTTTCTTTACATTACATTCATGTGTACATTAGAATTGAATATGTTTACATTAGAATTGAAGTAGAAATTAGGATTAAATTTAACTAACTGGGGGGAAATGAATAGATAGGGCATGTAGCCACAATGCATGTCATATACTTGCTAACCACATTTAGTTAGTTTCATCCTAAGTTCATCAAATTCCGTTTACACTTTTTAGTTGCTACTTTTCCGACTTGATATCGTATCCTAAACGATTCTTTGTAATCGGTTTAGATACGGCATGCTTCTCAATTTCTAGTAACTAGAAATGTCCGTTTCGAATCAAGAATGGGAGTTGGGGCTAATGCCACAATTCAATTTATCAAGCCATAGCCTAAGTATTCCGTAAATATCTTTTTCCCGAAACATCGCATTTTTCATAAAACGTGACAAAATCCAAAACAAACCATTTGTTCTTAACTCAAAACGAACGTCGTGATATCCATTCCCTATTGATCGACCCGTACTTGCCGGATTGCTACAACACACCGTGCACTTGCGGTATTTTTAAAACTTGAGAATCGAGTCGTGCTATTTTTTCATAAAAACCGACATATCCGACATTTGAACTATAACCTTCAAAACGCGCGACACGCTCTCTAGCGGACAAGTTTTTGGCACCGTTGCTGAGGATTGGCAACATCACAGGATTCTTTTGAGTTATTTTTGTATATATTTCTAGAAAAAACAAACAAAAATTGAAAAACTTCAAAAACGGCACAAAAATTCAACTTTGCTAACTTGTGTTCTCTTGATTTTGATCTGCTGTTACTCTGAATTTTATTGAAAGATTTGGAGTATAAAAATAGGACACTCATAGAACACTAAACGTTGGCCGCCAATATATTCCCAAAAGCTGCAATTTGCGGCCGCAACTTCTCTGATTGCTCCAAATTTTTGGGGTTTGCTCTATTGTTTTGTTATTTAACCATTTTGATACTCTAAAATTCAAAATTATGTGTGTACAACATATTGGCCAGAAATATCGCATTTTACACTAAATATCGTTTCTTCCGATATTTTCATATTTCAACGGAATTGCGAGCAGAGATCGTGCGGGGGCAAAGTACAACTTCAAGACCAAGGCGATAGTGATTCACAGTGCTAAAGATCCGGGTCGTTTGACCTGCGCAAGCGAACACTCAAGCACTCGTAGATTGACTCAACGGGGGTTTCTTAACCAAAAATTTTTTATACGAATTTTTTCTGACATCTCTCAGATCCGACGCTCTAATATCTCTGTTTTCTGCAAGATTTCTTTGCAAAATTCGCCGCACAAGAGCCAAAAACTAACCGTATTTCTTACAACATACCGCTTAAAATTAAAAAACGATTGATTGATGATTTGAACTATTATCGTTTGTGCATTGCATGAATTTAATTCAGACTTAAGGGCAAATGAACCCCACAACATACGGTAAAAAATTTCATCACCTTTTTCCGTAGTCTACAAATCACGAACTTGAGCATAAATTTTACCTGCATTAATTTAAAAGAAACCAGACTTTCAGCTTTTAAGGACTTCGCGCTCATTAGGGTAAGTTGATTGTGTTTCGAACACCGCCTGTCACGCCCCGTTTCCCAAAATACGGAATACGGAAAGCGACAAAGCCCAGCCGTGCTACCTACGGTAAGGAAAAATCTTTCCATAGTCACATAAGGCTGTCTAGATTAACCTGTCAAAAATAAAATCCAAAACCAAAAGGAATAATACTGATAATCATGCTGCAATGAAACCACAAGATATACTAAAAATGGATCCACTAGATAATCGGTGCAAATAAAGATCTGATACAATAGATTCGAAATAAAAACAAGATCCAAAAGAGATACATAAGTCCTGATGTCCCATAAGGGCGCACATGCTAAAAACTAACTGAAAGGAAAATAAACTACGGGTTACTAATTTTCGGCAAAGTCCTGATAGTCGCTGTGGTCATGCTCGGCCTGAAAATCTGTCTCTAAACCTGAGATGGCAAATCTCAGGGATGTCAGAACATCCCAGCAAATACTCAACGTTGAATGTAGTGAAGCCCGTGTGCGCAAGTAAAAAAAACAGATATATAAATAGATGCATTAATACTAAGAAACCAACATATAAAAAGGTCACGTCATAACCTAACTGGTCACTAAAAAGTAAACTACCCTATTGTAAGCTCGAGTATGTGTGTCAACCTCTACAAGAGTATTCCTAACCCAAGAGTGGTGCCCAGGGGCTAGGAAACACGGGCCCAACTGTGGAATGAACAAGCGACCGATATAGCCCGGTACGAGCTGTAAACATGCGACCGATATAGCCCGGTACGAGCTGTAAACATGCGACCGATATAGACCGGAACGAGCTGTAAACATGAGACCGATATAGCCCGATACGAGCTGTAAACATACCGATATAGCCCAATACGAGCTGTAAACATGTGACCGATATAGCCCGGTACGAGCTGCCAGCATTGTACTCCTGAGATCCTGTTGTACGAACGCACACTCAAACTACCCCAACACCCGCGTATTTATGGCTACTATGGTAATGACTAGAGCACTAATTAAGAATGCTGAAAAGACTGGAATTGTGGTATGGTAATTGTATGCAGATGAAACTGGTAAATAGTAATGTGTCATGTCATATAATTCAGCATTCAAATTAGAGAACTCATTTTAATATGAGTAGTCTGGAATAATGAGTAGTCATGACATGTCAAGTACAATAGTTATAAAATGATAGTGTCCATAAACAAGATAGCATGTTAAGGTTTCTCAAGCATGCCGACAATGATAGTCTCAAGTAAAATGTTAAATATAGACGATAGGATATGATAAGGTCAAAAATGTAAACAAGACTCAACATAAATATGCAAGCATTTGTATTTAACATCCGGATTTATTTATTGAAAAGAATAATAAACTGAAATATGGTTTTAAAGGGTTAATATAGTTAAATAGGAATGACAAATTACAGATGCATAAAGCGGATAGTGGTAATAGTATAATTACGAGATAATAGTAAGTAAGATAAAATAAATGACAGATTGACTAGTCGTCATGTAAGTGTTAATAATAAGTTTTATAATCATGTGATAATAGAAAATATTAATACAAATTATCGTATCAAAATAATTTATATGACTAGGGCACATAGAGTGCTGCGATATTATAAGGAGTGATAATGTAGAAAGTTTAATTTATATATATAAAATATTAAGCCTAAAGCGTTTATTGATTAACAGTAATAATGGTATATTTTTATGTTTTAGATTAGGATATAAGTGTTGCATGCTAGTGTATACCAATATTGTTGCAACAGAAACATATAATTACTTATAAAGCTTCTTATATATTAACCCACATTTACATATTAATAGTTATTTTATTACGCTTGCACTTTTACATTTGTTCACTTGATGAAAGGATTAATAGGTATTCTAGATCTTAGGGTTTTCATTATATGTACAAGTATTACAAGATATATTAATAAAACGGCAGAATATTATAATTTTATTTGAATATTGTAAGTTAATAATTTATTTAGAGAATTGCCGATGTTGCATCGACTAAATAATAAAAGAGTAAGAGTACTTGCCTCGGAGACAGATAAACACGACGACACAAAGAACAACTGCAAGGTTTGATTGCTCGGCTAATTTTGAAGAAGAAAATATTGTGATGGGAAAAAGAGAAGGTTGATTTATATGGGAATGGGAGAAATGATAATAATTAAGTTGTTATTTATAGAGAAAAGAGATATTGTTAAAAATTGGAGAGATTATTATAATTGGAGAGAGAAATATTCTGATGAGATGAGATTTGGATTTGATTTTATAAAAGAGAGATATGATGGATTGTTATATATTTCTATAAGATATTAGAAAAGTTGTATATATACATATTAGTTTGTATATAGTTAGAATAATAGAAAAGTATATGTATATATACATATTAGTATATAGTGAAAATATATACAGATATGGTTATGGTTATGGGTTAATGAAAATAAATATAATTAGTTATATATATAGGATTTTATGATATCAAACAACTAAAATATATTTTCAGTTAAACTATCATAACAAAATATCTTCAATTATATATATATATATGTATATAGGTTTGTAGAAAAATAATTAAAAAGAGAGTGGATTTGAGAAAGAGAATCTGCTGAGAGAGATTAGATTGGATTGGAGAGAGAGATTTTGTTAGGTAATATATATAGAAAGAGAGCGGGGGTTTGATGAAATATAGTTAGTGATATAGAAAAACATATATAGATAGAATAGAATATGGGGAGAAAGAAATATGTTGAAAAAGATATTTGTTTGGAGAGAGAGAATAATATTTGTTTGGAGAGAGAGAATAATATTTGTTTTAAAAGAATAAAATTATCAGGTGAGACATATATGGTGATTGGAGAGAGAAAATTGAGTTGTTAGTTTAGTAAAAATATTTATATGGTTAAAAGATTTAACAGGGGCTCTCATGACTTTTCAAAATTAAATATTTTAACCAAATAAATATCGTAAGACAAAATATCTTAAAAATAGAATTTAAAAGGGGGTAAAATCTGATGTGTATGTATTGTTTAAAGAAATACCAAATAAAATATCTTTTGTTTAAACTATGATAAAAAATATAAATATGGTTATAAAATAATGTTAGACAAATAAATATTTAAATACTAATAATATGCATAATTAACAAACTTGAAAAACCATAATTATATGTATATATCTTGATTAAAGGTATTAAACTCCAAGTTATAATAATAAAAATAAAACAAAACCCAATATATCCAAAAGAAAAAGAAACGTATGATCGAACTAAGGATGTTACACCGCTTAATGTTACATTGTTCAATAAATGTCTAGAAAAGTGTGAAAGGCGCAACAGCCGAAAGAGAGAAGGTTATTCTAATTAAGAAACTTCACGAAAGCGTTGGAAAACCTCCCTTCTCTGCACTTGTCTAGCTTCTTGATCAGACTATCTTAGGCCTGTTTCGCAATACAATTTTACTTCACAAATCAAGTTCTTGAGCAGGTCTAGTTTACCTAGGAAAACCCTAGACTGATTAGGGATGGAGTGTGTCGTGACTGTATTTTTTATTTACCTTTTGTGTGAATAGTTAGGATTTTCATTTTTGTGAATATTTGACAACAAAAAAAATTAGGACTTGTAAACAACATTTCTTCTATTCTCGTACTCTTTTCTACCACGTTTGGATAGTGCATGTCAACTTAGACTAGAGATTCACAATCTCGATTAGTCCGATTCCAGACTGTATCATCCGACTCTTCTTTAACTTCTGACTCCTCGGAACCATCCGAGACGACATCACCTCCTGCTTTATCGGAACCTATTCTTCATTTTCTTCTTCTCCCACATCACCGACGATGGCATATCATCATGGAGCAGTAGCTAGAAGCCGTGTTGCGGGACAGATGTTATCTTCACCGATCATCTCTACCCTCGTGCGTAGTAATGCCCACCATAGCGGCAAATAACTATGAAATCAAACCACAATTTATACCGTTACTTCCCAAATTCCACGGACTCAAGTCCGTAGACGTATATATTTTAATCGGTGAATTTGAGGAAGTATGCGCTATGATGAAAATTCACGGAGTGGGTGACGACGTTAAACTTAAGTTCATTTCCTTTGCACTTAAGGATAACGCGAAGAGTTGGTTAAACAGTTTATCTACTCAATCCATTGCTACGTGGGATGACTTTGTGAAAGTGTTTCTTAAAAAATTTACATGATTAGCAGTCCGAATTCGAAACGCAATTCACAATTTCAAACCAAAAAGGATGAAATCTTTTGGAAATACATAGAAAAATTCAAGGATATCCTAATCAAATGTCCCCACCACGGTTTGGAACAGTGGCGGTTGTGTCAAATTGTCTATAAGGGATTACACCCCAGCTCCAGAATGATGTTGGAATCCATGTGCGAATGCAAATTCTTAAGCTATGGTGCTAAAAACACATGGAACTTTTTAGAAGAGCCGGCTGACAAGACCATTCAGTGAGAATGCGTGAGTGAGAAACCATCCACGTCGACTAGGGGCGGTGCACACGTAGTTGACACCTCTACAGCGGTCGAAGAAAAAATCACCGCTCTTGTACAGCGAATGGAAGGTTTAGAGTGCAAAAAATCACCGTCACCAATTAACCAAGTTTCTCAACCCGTGTGTGCTAATTATCAGAACCCAAGACACATAGCGGATGAATGTCCTTTTCTCGTCGGGTCCCAAGGACACGAGCGTCAATGCGCTGTATCAAACCAGCGACCTAGGAACGATCCCTTCTCACAAACGTACAATCCCAGTTAGAAGAACCATCCAAATTTCACTTGGAATCAGGCGCCTTTTCAAAACAACAATTCAAACCATCTGTTCCAACAATTTCAAAACTCAAATTTTCAAAATCAGAAATTGGGATACTTTAACAACCAACCGTAACGATCGAATCAGCCCAACCAAGCTTTTGCACCCCCTGGGTTCGTCCAAGACGACATGAGGGTGTTCTCTATTGAAAAGGGGTTGGAAGATTTGATCAAAACCACGTCGCAGGCTACTTCTAGTCTAGCTACATTCATGCAAACTTCTGGTCAGTTGCATAATGCACATACACAGGCAACAGCTAGAATAGAGGTACAAATTAGTCAGCTTGCGGCAACAATGAGTGAACGTAAGAAAGGAACATTTCCTTCTCAACCAGTGACAAATCCAAGAAACCATAACGCATATATTGTTCAAGAGAACAATCTTGAGAACGTGAACGTTGCTACAGTCCCTAAGATCGGGACGCACGATTGACAACAAGGTTGTCAAACCTAACGATACATCTAAACGTGTGGTTGTCGATTCGCCTGCACATGTTACGTCACCTGTTTCATCTTCTGGCATGTCTACTTCATCTTCTTTTACCTCTTCACCTTCACCTTCTTCATCGTCGGCTGCAATTCCTTCAAAGCAACAAGATTCAACACCACAGTTCCGTCCAGCACTACCAACACGAATGTTAACGCCTTCTGAACTTGCTCCGGACTTTACCTTCTTCAAACCGAACTTTCGTGCCCAAAGCTCCATACCCCAATCGGTTAAAGTCGAAGAAAACTTCTGCAAATATAGAGAAAGTTTTAGAAGTATTCAAACGATGTGATGTGAGCATTCCGTTGTTGGATGTGGTCCAACAAGTATCGACATACGCAAAATTCCTGAAGGATTTATGCATGCAAAAACGACGAACAAACGTACCAAAAAAAGTCTTCTTGGCAGCAAACCCGAGCGATGTCTTGCCCAAATCTATACCTGTGAAATATAAGGACCATAGTTATCCTACTATTTCTTGAGTCATAGGAGACGAGCATATAAACCGTGCCTTGTTGGATTTAGGCGCGAGTGTGAACCTTCTCCCCTACTCAGTATACGAACAACTAAGTTTAGGCGAGTTGAAATCGACAAAAGTCACTCTACAACTGGCAGATCGTTCAACGAAAATACCAAAGAGGATAATTGAGGACGTGCTAATCAAAGTTGGGGAATTTAGATTCCCCGTCGATTTCATTGTTCTGGAAACAGAACCAGTCACCAACCCAGTGGTCAAATTCCAATCATTTTGGAACGACCATTCCTGGCTACATCTAATACTTCAATCAATTGTCGTATTAGATCTATGAAGATATCCTTCGGAAATATGACAAGTGAATTAAATATTTTTAGTCCGGAAAATCAATCGAGTGACCAGACATTCGAAATCTATGTTATTCAAGATATGTCTGAGGAGACATTAGGCTTCGAACGGAAATATCGGGAAGAACAGTTCTGAGTTAGATTCTGTTGAAAACGAGGTAGATGAACTTTCTGTTGAGAACGAGGAAGATGAACTTTCTGAATTTTTTACGCCTCCTGACGAATCAACTGCTTTGAATCATCCGTCTCCTGACGAATCTTGGAATCATGATACGCAACACGTTAACTTTGAAACCTTCGATCGGCCCAGTGATTCTGATTACTCCACTGATTTGGACAATGATTCATTTCTCTCCGATGAGGTGCTCAACGGCAGGGAATTTGATTTTTACATTAGGAGTTTCGAAAAAGTTTTCGCTGGCAGGCATTTCTTGAAGAATTTGGATGCCATATTGAATCAACTACCACCAGTGATTAATCTGCCAGCATTCGAAGCTAACGAAGTTGAACCACCTCCCTTGCCTCGTATCGCATATGAGAATACGCACATTCCACACACACCTTCTCTTTTACATTCTCGTTTCCATTCCCACGCACTTTTCCGTCTCCATCGACTGAAACGTAAAAACATTCGAGTACACTTCTTATATTCCCTTCACATCATCGCTTTTCATTTTGTGTCTAACATCCGTTCATCGAGATTTCTCATCCATCCCTATATCCAAACTTATGTATTTTTCTTTTACCGACACTGGTGTCATCACGATCAAATTTTTGAGTGATTAGTTTTAACATTCGGTCCTTGTAAATCCTTGTACATACACTTTTCTTTTCATTTTCTTGAACATAGGCATTTTTGTAAATATCTTTTTGTAAAAACGCATTTTCAATTACTTTTTGTGGGAGGTTATTTAAAAATTGCCATTAAAACAACCCCTACCATCCCCGACACCCCATTCAGAAAATTTCCCAAAAATTTATCATCATCGCATCAGCCCTGACCACCCACCAGCTCCAAGATCTAGCCCCATTTACACTCGAGGCCGCCGGAAAATTCAAGTAAGCCGCAATTGGCGGCCCGCCCTGCTTCGATCGCGTTCTAATTTCACCCATTGTAAAATCCTCCCCTCCTCTGTTGTTTTCTATACTTCTTTTTATCAGTTTCATCCATGGTTACGTTTGAGTGTGAAAAGAACTTAATCAATGTTTTCTCCCGATGAAACATACGGTGAATATTTTTACGAGGAGATTTATCATTTGGGTGGGAATTTCTTATCTGCAACAGTAAGGATCTTTATGCCATCAAAGAATTAGTGATTGAATTTTATGAGGCATTGAGAAATGGAGAACCGGATGAGGGTTATGTTGAATTCCAATTTCAAGAGAGGAGAATTTTCCAACCGCGTACCATCTCTAGAGTCACAAAAATTACGATACGGCTGGAAAATCAAAGGCCACAAGAACTCGTTGTTTATCGATCCACTATGGATGAGTTCGTTGAGCTGAAAGATAAGGTGATAAATCCCGTACAAATGTATCGAAACGTGTATGCGGTTTGCCGGTGGATTAACCGCAATATTAAGGGCCATAGCTGCATCTCATCATTTCCGACTAGTGTGGAGCATGTCGTTCATTGCTTGATGGAGAAAGATCATCGTTTCTGCGTTGTGACTTTGCTATTTAGCACGATCATGGAAGGGGTCGGTAAGAAAAAACCCTTACTTTCGGTCCTTATCACGCAAATTTGGAAATATTACATAGGTAGGGACGATTTCAATAGCTTTGCATCCACATACTCGCATTGGCCAGTTGAGAGAGAGGACTTCACAAGGTTACACTGGCAGCCATTACGAGCAGAAGAATTGGACGACAGGTGATCCCAGCGAGCATCCGAGACCAGAAGATTCCACGGAGGCACTCCTGAATGAACCTAAACCGGACAATGATCATAGCTTGCAACTCGTGACTTTTCGTAGTGTCCGACACATGATGAAGTAACAACAAATGCAAGCACAACTCGACCGAATTGAAGCAGCACAGCAGGAAACCAATGGAAGCAGAAAAGGGAAGGGAAAAGCAAAGCACCAATGAGAACATTGTCTGAAGCAAGTTTGGGGTGGAATGAGGTGTTTTTCATGGATATAGCGTGTAGCTTGCATTTGCATATTTCCTGCATTTCAACACTTTCATTCATGTATTTTCCTTTATTTTTCATGTAGATTGCATTGCATGTTTGCTTTTATACGACATTTTGCTTATTGTACCCGAAAATTTGGGGGGGGGGAAGTGGTTAAAATTTTCCTTTCTTTTTGGATATACAAAAATCCAAAAAACATAAAAATTTGAAAAAAATTCAACAGAAAAACTTTGTCGTCAAGTTATCTAGTAGGAAAGCTTAGATTCAAAATACCGATGGTTTGGTTTGATAAGATAGAAACAACTAAATATTATTTTTAGAAATTGAAAACCTGAAAGATAACCCTTCTTCGAGTTTAACCGTAACTAATATACGTCTACACGTGTCGTGAGTTTTGAGAATGAAATGACAAGTTTGAAATGTCTTTAAACTTTTATAAATTGATAAACTTCTTTAGGATCAAACAAGTTTGTTTTGAAATAATTAATATCAAGAATAGTTCATAAAGTGAAGTGGATATGAAAGGGTGTTATTAAAAGCTTTAATGGAAGCTGAATCTGAAAAATAACCCAACTTGATTCTTGAGCGATTACACACCCAATCTACACAAACACGTCTTTAATCTTAAAAAAGAAAATAAATATTGATTGCATCTCCATTCGCATTGCTTTTGAGATTTTCACGTATAAAATAAATCTTTTTATTTTAGGGCTTAGGTGACTTGGACAATTAAGTCCGTTGGGGTGTTTTCACACCTAATACCCTAAAACCGTCTGGTTTGGAAGTATTGGCCCAAAACTTGCTAAGAAACCTAAAAATCCGATATAAACAAAGTCAAGCAAGTGTTCTCTCCGAGTTAAAATTTCTCACGGTTCTGTGTGAGAATAATCTTGGTTTAAGACGTGTTTTTCTATAAAAAAAATATTTTAAACGGAGATATAAAGTTAAAAACTATTGCACGTTCATGAAGGTGTGTATGATACAAAAACAGGTATAGGATCCAAATAAGTGGAGTAAAGAATAAAGCTTACTTTTATGTTAAAGATGATCGAAATTCTGATTTGAAACCTAGCTAAAGAATGATATTGAGAAAAGCTTAAGTTTAACAAACTTGCGTGATTCTTATGAAATTTTTCTTGATCCGTATTTGTGACATGAAAACTCTAATCGAAGATTTTGAAACGTAACGCGCTATTCGCACGAGCACGTAAAGATGTATAAGATCTTAGGTTATGGTGTGAAAAATGGGGTTCGATGTTCCTGATCTAAGGTGATAGAATTTATAGCTTAGATACCGAACCTTAGAATTAAAATCGACTGATTTCTCACGAAACTAGCTTGACGGGATTTTGTGAATGTGATCCGCTGAAAACCCTCCGGAGATGAAACTCCTCCTACTAGGGACACCTAGAGGTTGAACGGCTTGGTACACGAGATCAGTGCAATCGCATTCCCTGCGAAAGTGAAGTTAGGATTTTGTTTTACTCGGAACGAGCAAAAAGTAAGTTTAGGGGTATTTTGTTCATCACGAAAAACGGCATTCAATACCGCTCATTCAATATCATTTTGTGAATAAACAGTGTTATTTAATCCGTGTCTGCTCATTAGTACAGGGTACAAGTACACTAGGAATATCAATGAAAGCACGCACAACTTGCACGAATACGGAGATTTTGAGCCAAAACAGCAAACGGGACGGAAAATGATCAAGTCTAAGGAATTTTTGCAACAAAATATGTGTGTACAACAAATTATTTAAAATGGTCAACATGATCCATGTATGGACAGCCATGATTCATTGTATGTGTATAAGTGGGCTTAACAAGTTGGCATACAAATGGACTAGGACATGATGGTGTTTTAAAGTGAAAAGTGTTGATGTGATGCACACTTTTGGGTTGAAAAATCTTTACCTTTTAGCTTCCAAACTCCAGACTGCGACCCTGTTCAACTTAAAAGAAAAGAAAATTACATAAAGAAGCTTGGGATGTCAGAAAAACACACAAAGATGGCCCCAGAACTCCAGGCCAGGCCGCCTATTTATCCAAATGGCCACAAATTGCAGCCCAAGTTGTGTCAAACCCGCTCGTTTTTCTTCTGTGCACTCATATTGGTCACATCAATCCCCTTGTATATCCCCTTTTTAGAGTTGTGCCTATAAATAGCATATCATTTTGCGAGAAAAGGATCCATATACATTTCCATACTTTGCATACTTGATGTACTTTTAGTTCTAGTTGTAATCTTGAGTTCTTGTCTTTCTCCTAATCTTGTAACTTCTTAACTTAACTTACAAGTTTAGGTTTTAGGTGTTTGATCTCAATAATTTGTAATTCAAGTTCAAGATTCAATAAAGAGTTTATTTCATTGCACATGTGGTTCTTAGCATTTCTTGCTCTTTACTTTTCTTGCAATTTCCTTAATGAATTCTTCTCTCTTTTGTGTTCTTTTTGTTTGTATAATGATGTGTGAGCGGTTCTTTTACTTAGGCATGGTAGGATTAGCTTGATGAATGACTTGCCTTCCAATCCCTCATTCTTGATTCAATTTGCACTTAACAAACTTCATCTTTCTTTACATCTCATTTGTGTTTACATTAGAATTGAAGTAGAAATTATGATTAAATTTAACTAACTCGAAGGAAATAGCTAGATAAGGCATGTAGTCACAATGCATACGTCCTATAGTTGCCAACCACATAGTTAGTTTCATTCTAACTTCATCAAATTTCCTTACACATTTTAGTTGCTACTTGTTCCGACTAGATATCGTATCCTAAACGATTCTTTGTAATCGGTTTAGATACGGCATACTTCTCAATTTCTAGTAACTAGAAATGTCTGTTTCGAATCAAGAATGAAAGTTGAGGGTATACCACAATTCAATTTGCCAAGCCATAACCTAAGTATTCCGTAAATATCATCTTTTTTCCGGAACGTCGCATTTTTCATAAAACGTGACAAAACCCAAAACAAACCATTTGTTCTTAACTCAAAATGAACGTCGTGATATCCATTCTCTGTGGATCAACACGTATTTACCGGATTGCTACAACGCACAGTACACTTGCGGTATTTTTAGAACTTGAGAGTCGAATCGTGCTATTTTTTCCATAAAAACCGACATATCCGATATTTGAACTATAACCTTCAAAACGCACGACACGCTCTCGAGCGGTCAGTAACACATCATCTTATTGGGCGAAGAAATCAGTTTAAGGGTTAGAGAGAGAAAAAGTGATGAGGTAAAATAGTTGATTAATTAATAATTAAGGACAATAAATAGAGTGAGGGGGATATGTGGACTTTTCTTTGATTTATTTTTGACAACACAACAAAAAATCTTTACTTAATTCAAATCACACTAATAAGCTTTTTCTTTATTATTTATTGACAAATAAATACCTAAATTTTATGCTTTGTGGTATGCATATTAACACTGTTGTCAGTAGAAGCGAAAGAACGCTTTTACCCTCTAACCCTGCAATTTGCAACGCTCTTTTATTTTATCTGCTGGAGCAAAATTGTCCGAAAAAACTCACTTGATATGCACATAAGAATCTCAAATGGAATTTTGTAAAGGCGGTAATCACCATACCACATAACATAAATTTTAGGTATTTATGTACTAGATTTTTAAACTTTGGTACTTTTCTGCAAAACATGAAACTTTAGCTATTTTAAATTTTTAATGCTTGTAAGTTAGTGCTAGTTTAATGGAAATTGATCTTTATGACGTAGGAAATCGGTTCATGCAGTTTCACGAAATTCTTTATTCTTATAGGTATGTTTGACACATAGGAGAAATTTAACCTAAACATGCAGCAAATCAACTAGAAATCAAAGCCATTTATTTTACCTATGACGTTTATCCCTGGAAATAGTATCCTCATATGCCTAAATTTAATGAAAAAAAAGAACGTGGATTATTTAAAATATTTTCATCCATCCCCATAAACTTCCCTACTTAATCAACAAAGTCTAGCTTCTCAAGTATTTAAATCAAGCTCTCATTGGTACATGTATATATCTCAACAAAGACTTCTCACTAAACATAAAACTTGTGTATAAAGTATAAACATAGCTCCAAGGTACAGAAATAGCAAACAACTCGTATGCTAAATGTCACAATCATGCATGTTGCTTTATATTGTGGATTTAATCATTTTTTAATGATATTCATAGATGTATAATTAATTACTTAATTATTGCACAAAAGAAAGAGTATTGAACGATACATGATACGATACGATACGCTGCGTGATCTGATATTTAAGAAAAAGATACATGATATGTATCTTGATTTGACAACTTTGCTCACCATTATCAGGGCAATGGATAGAACGCAACAAGACAATTAGGAGGGTATGGGCAATAAAAGTCTTAGCTCGGGCATGTGTACATATTGCCCGACAGGTCAGGAGGGGCTAATAGCAAAGGGTTAGTATTCACCTGTTCATTTGCTTATAGAAGGGTAAGGAATGGTCCTATCAAGGCATTTTTTTTAAAATTAGCTAGGCCAAAACCAAAATGCCTAATTTAATACAAACTAGCCCAAAAAATCTGAAGTTAAGAGGATACCCATATACTATCAACTTTCAACTTTTTTAAAACAATATGACATGCTAACTTCTCTCCATTATTTCCATATAAAACCTAGACTTGTACAAAATAAGAGTGTGCACATTTTTTTCTAACTTGCATATGAAAGAACCCATATCTCAATGTTAGGTCCAATATGGACTATTGAACCCCAAGCTCGCACTGACCATGGCCTAGCCTTGACTACAGAGTCCGACCACCCGCTTATTTTCTACTCTCATGCATACCTCATGGAACCTTCCACTACTCCTCGCACAAGCAGATCTCCTTTGTTCATACATGCATTAAAATAGAAAAATGGCTAAAGTCCAATTTTAAAAAATTGACCCCACACTTTAACACTTGAGACAAAGGTAATGTCATAATAAATGGAAGGACGAGCATATGTGGCTCAAGGCAGTGACTTGCTTGAGAAAGCCAGAAAGGAGATATGAAGCGAAGAAAAAAGGCACCTAAGTTGTGCTTGTAATATTTCTCAACTTTATGCTAAATAAGGAGATATAGTTAACAGGGACATAAAACACAATTGACATTTCAGCTATTATATTAGCCTATTTAGGTTATGTAACCATGCTTCATAGAATATACCGGCTATACAGCCATAGAAGGGTAGGATGCGTCTACTGTCACTCGCAATTATCAACAGGTTAACTTAATAATGCGAAGCCTATTATCAATAGTCTTAAAGCCAAATGTTGGTTATGCATGACCAATAAACAACATCAAACAATTACTCACATGGAGATAAATAATGCCGACAAACATAAAAAGGAACGGATGACACAAATATGATGTCCATTTAGTTCTTAAACACGAGCGTTATCGTTCCACATCAAACTCAGCAACGACAACAAAAAACGCCTCGAAAGATCTAATAAATTACTACAGCATACACAGTAGATGCTAATTATTATCATACAAGCCCAAACGTCAGTTCAATTAGTTTCTGAAGATTCTAGGGTTAGGGTTTCGAAGCCAAGAGGGGTAAAAAGGAGAAGATGAAAGCATACCCCTTGCTTCCCAGGGATCGTGCAGTGCCAAGCCATGAGATTCACCGACCCATCAGGGAGAGTTTCAGGCTTCGCCACAAAACCCTAATTTTAAAATACAAACCAAAAAAAATCATCACAAAATGGAGCGAAATGAAAAATTGAGCGAAGGAAAAAGAGAATAAATACATGAGGGTGATTTTTGCGCCAAGATTTTCTCTCCTCCGTCAATCTCCCACGAGCTATGCCTGACATTATCGTCTCCTCTCTCTCCCTCTCTATATATCACAGAGTCTCAGCGTCTGTTCGAGGCTTCGCCCTTTCGATGATTCGTGCTCTCTTCGTAGAGAGAGAGAGAGCAGGTTCGGTAGACCCGGCCCTGATTGAAGCTCAATATAGGGCCATGGTCTTGTAGGCCTTGTGCAATAAGGCACCGTTTGGATACAAAGATAGGATATGGTTTATTGTTGGGTAAATTGTTGAAAAGCTCCGGGCCCAATAAAAGCCAGTCAAAAGTCTCTTGTATTTTCTAAACAGGGAGAAAGGCCCTGTTGTTTAGAACATTGGTCTAAACACCCGTAGGCCCAAGGCCTGGGTATTATATTTTGGTAGATAGACGAAAATACCCTCCCGTTCAAAATTTTCTGTTTCTCTCTCTGTCACTTGAACTCAAAGAACCCACGCCTCTCGTCGCCGTAGTCTCTCTCGTCGCAATCTTGCCTCCCCAAGTCGACACCCAAACTCCCCTGTCCAAATCGCCTCTCGTCATCGAAAACCCTAACCCTAGAGTCCTCGCCCGTCCTCTTGTCGGCCCCAAGTCGGCACCAAAACTCCGAAACTTCGCCACCTTCTCATCGGCCTCCTAGACCCCCTCTTTTGTCACGAGAACAACTTCATCACTATCACTCCCTGAAGAATGGCTCCTAAATCAAAGGATAAGACGGCTAAATCGACATTGGCCTTAAAATTGGAGAAAAAGACGTCGGTTAAATCAGTGACTCTAGAATTGGAGTTAATGACGTCGAATAAATCGAAAGCGGCTGAGATACAAATTAGGTAAAATTAATACCCTTTTTGTTAATCTTACATTACAATTCGAAGTTGTTTCTTTTCTAAAAAAACTGTGAATATCTCGTCGATGCTTGATTTTTGGATTTGTAAATTGGATATTACAGTAGATTGTTTAGATGATGCTTGAAAATGAGAACTTGCTTGTATTATAGGTAAAATTGCTTATATTCTCAACTTCATCGTGCTATTTGTTCTTGCTGGGATATTAAAGGCAAACGATTCGATATTACAGTCAAGTGCTTGGATGATGTATGGAAATGAGCACTTGCCTGTAATATCTATAAAGTTTCCTATAATATTTATAATGTTGTCTATAACATCTACCGGAGTTTTCTGTAGCAGGTACAAAAGTTGCTTACATGTTACAAGCACATGTTTACAAGTTACATGCAAGTTCATAGATATTACAGGCAAATGCTTATTTTCATTTGTTATTGGCAACATAATACAGGCAAATTATTAGTCTCTAACTTCTATAAAAGTTGTAACATTTAAGTGGTTGCCTGTAACTTGTAAGAACTTACCCGTAACTTGTAAAGAGCTGCCTGTAGTTTCCAATCAATTTCATGTAATTGCATGGAGATACGCTGTAACACCCTAGTGCATTTATACTATATATTTGGGGTATTTCAAATATTGCGGTAAATTCTGTAATATTATTGTTTTGGGTTGCGGATAGTCCTATTAGCAGTTGTGATTATTATCCGATCCAAACCGCATGATTGAAACCCATCATGGTTAAAGATTATATCAAATATTTGCTGATACAGAGGATCCATGCAAATCGAGATTCTATAAACATATATAATATATTTTAGTATCCGCGTATCTTTTATAATACAAAATAAAAATCAAATAACATATTTTGATCTCTGGCCTTACATGCCATCACACCCCATATCTTGTGGCTGCGGCCATATATCGTGTTCAGACCCAAATTGTTAAAACAGACTCGTAATCGATCGCTACGTATATTTATGTATATCCGTACTTGGGGGTATGTATTTTTATTGACAGGATATCACATTATGGTTTAAACTTTTACGTATATTCTTCATATTGAAAAACTAGATTTTTGAATGGTTACGGGTAATATTTGGAGCAATCTGGTATTATCTGTAAAATCTCATATATATATATATATATATATATATATATATTTTACATAATTAAATTAATATAACTGTTATAATATAAACATATATTATATGAATTAACTAATAACCCCTCACTCACTCTCTCCCGTCTCTGCTTTTTTCTCTCTCACTCTTAATTAGTCGTCCCTACCTCTCTCTTTATATATATATAACCCATACACCTCTCTCTCCTCCCTCGTTCTTCTTCTCATTTCTTCCCCTGCTGGTCGTTCGCCCTCGTCGCCGCCCCCTCGCCATCACCGTCTCCTTTGTCCTCACCTCCTCCTCCTTGCAGTCATCAACCCCTCCGTCTCCTCCTCTTCCTGACAACCCCGAGCACACCCTGCACCTTCTTCCCGACCCAAGAAACCCATACCTCGTCGCCGGCAACCCGTCCCCACCAACCACCCTCTTCACCCTCCTCGCCTCCCCAGCTCCCAAGAACACCACCACCGACGACCCTGCACCATCCCCGACTGCGAGCAGAACCCTAACCCACGACCTAGTCCCTCTCGTCGTCGCCGTCGGCCATCGCCGCCGTCACCTCGTCACCACCATCCTCTCTGTTCTCGCCAAGTACAGAGAACCCACAGCAATCTCTTCTTCTTCTTTCTTTTCTTGTTCTTTTTCTTTTCTTGATTTCTGGCCGTTTCGCCGGAGCTGCGCGCGTCGCCGACGATCCACAGGACCCAGTCACCGTCGTTGTTTAGCCCAATGACCACGTCACGCACTCAGCGGGGTCCAGTCCCGCGTGTGTCATGATTTTATTTCGATATCAGAATGTGGCATCCATATCTCAACGTGAGATCCGATCAGGCAAGTTATAAACTTGCAACAAGTTATGTTATTATATCGATATTTATTTAATAACTGATAATGTATGTGTTTTAATAATTCAGCAAATATTACCGATTTACAGTTTTATAGCATCCGTCTGTTTCTGTACTGATAATAATTTATCTAGTTGCATGCCGGAAAATCACAATGTTATCATACTACTATATTAGTTCAATACGTTATCTAGATTGCATCATAAATGGCAATGGACGTATAATGGTTATTACAGATAGATGCATATGCATCCTGGCATTATTCGTGTTTCGAAATTGATTACAGTTTTACATTGGTATCTATTTTGGTTAATATACAGTACATGGCATGTACACGACCCACCACCAGACTTGTTACTTGGATCTTATTGCTAATACCAACAATCCTGATTGTTGTCCTGATGGACGTGGCTTGTTGTCTACATAGACAAGACCTGTACCTATTTGATCCTGTGTTGGCATTACATTCATATCATAAATACCTGACTTGAACACAAAACCTTGGGGGTAAGGGGAAATCAATAATAAAACCTGGCTTGTAACTCAACAGTTCGATACTTATACTGATCAGTCTTTACAGGCTCGGCCAGCCCCGGAATGATGCTGCTAACATCATTCGTCTCTACATGTTACCTGCTTACTGCTTAGCGGCACGTCTCAGATTCAGCCCGAGAGTCTTGACCGTGGTCCCGGGCACGCACGGGATACTATTGAGTTACATAGATGATTCCATTAAATTAATTTTAAAGACTTCTAGAATAGATAACCTAGAGACACAGATTTTAGGGTACACATCACATACATACAGCTCACTATTTTATACATGTGGTTATTATTCGTACACATGTTTAATAATAGCATCATATCCTGATTACTACTATTAATTTTGATATTATGATACACTGACGTCTGGATTTTGTATAGCCTAGTTCCTCTACTTTTATCGCAGGCAGATCAAGAGTACTTTAGCAATCAAGTCGAGTAATGAGGAGTTAGTTTTTTAGTTTATAGACTCTTAGTTTTATTTCAACAGTTTTATTTCTATTGATGTGAGCCCGTATTGGGACGTGATTCAAATACTATTGTTTATTAGATCTTAATTCGTTTTCGCTTTATGCATTTTCTTGATTCTATTTATTGTGGCAGATGAACATGTGTTAGCCAGAATATAAATTTTACTGTTCTTGATATCTAATAGACAGCCGTAATGTGACTGTGGAGGGATGATTGCTAATCACAGGTAGTATGGTTGGCTCTATCACGTACCGTGGTTACGTATCTTGGGAAGCGGAGCGTGACATATGCCCGTCATTCGGACATATGTCGACGTCGCCCGCCACAATAGCTTCATTGAGAGATTGAAGGCACACATTCACTATCAGCGCATACGGAGGCTAAATAAAACTCCATTCCGCCATTATATGAAGCTGCCAATTTTAGGTCAAGATAGGCCTATCTTATGTAAGCTTATCTCTTGCTATGATCGAGTCAACAAAAAGTTCTCTTTTGGAGGCGCCATGCATAAATTTACCATTGATTGGGTTAGCGAGCACACCGGCTTACCGAAGGCCGGCAAAGTTGTAACGATTCCTGGTGCTCGCGCCGCTAAACTCGCTCCCAAGGCGGAATTATAAACGAAAATTTTTGAGTAAGCACTAGAAACCCAAAACCTAGAAATCGTTCCAAATACTAAACTACCAAGATATCAAAAGAGCTAGCTACCAGGTTAAGAGCATACAACTTTTGTAGCGTGTCAACCCGGTTGTGGAAGACCCCCTCTAGGCTTCTAAGTCGTCGGAAACGAATTTGAGAGTCGATCGTCCTTTCCGAAAATGATCCACCCGAGAGAAACTAATCCAAGCTTCAGTTTCACTCCAAAGTGAACCTTGAGGAAGCAACTAACTATCTAAACTCGCTAAGGATATAGTGTTAGGGATGTAGGAATTTTCACAATCTTTTTCTTTCTCTTTTTCCCTCTTGAAATAAATCTCAAGAGTGCTCTAAAATTGAAGGAGGAGACGGGGAGATGAGAGAAGAGAGAATGCTCATCTAAAAGTGAGAGAGGAAAATGAGTTGCCATACAATTAAAAACCTTTTTCATTTTCCAAATAAATAAGTGCCCATCCCTCTCTGCCATCCATATTCCTACCATTTAGGGCGCACATTCTTTTGGTGCGCACCATCAATGGCGGGCACTCTCTTTGGAGCACAAGCTCCATGGAAGCTTGAAATGAAAGTTTTTGATGCGCACATGTTCAGTACGCTACTGTAACGTTTAAGAAAATAGAAAATTTTATTTTGGAATTTAAATAATAAAATAATAAATTTCACGGATATTATATGAATAAAAATTTAAGTTTTTGTATATTGGTATAATTATATACTTATATTTTTGGGAAAATAATTAGAATTTAAAAATGAATTATTATTTATGAAAGTATTTATTTAATTGAGTTTTTTATAAATTAATATATAATTATTTCCATACAAGTTTAGTGCTAAATTTAATTAGTGTTTTCTAATTATGCATTAAACCTGGTTTTATTCTTGTTAACCATGTATTTAAGTGTCATGACATATTTACATGAAGGGCTAATATTTCTTTTTGTTTCTGAGATGGTTTCTTTTTATAAAAGAAAAGAAAAGAAAAAAAGACATGAGAGGGGACAAGAGAGATGCTTTTCCTCATCTCATTTCCTCTTTCTTCTTCATCTTCTTTCTCTCATTTTCTCTACTTCCTCCACCTCCCCCTACCACCACAAACCACCACCCACCCAAATCTCATCAAAACCACATGAAACCTTCACTAAAAATATTCCTAATATCATCCTAAGCTTCATGGTAGGACCAAGATTTAGTTTTGAGCTCTTTTGGCCATCTTGGAATTTTCTTGAGTTGCTTCTTGAGGTAAAACTCACACATTTCTTCAAGTCTTTAGATTTCCTAACCTCACAAACTAGTTAGAATTAGTTTTAGAGCCTCATGTGCATGTTTTCAAGTCTTGAAAATTCTAATGTAAGCTTTAGTGGATTAAATGAGTAGTGGTGGTGTAGTAGAGGCTTAGTTAGTAACCACAACCCTATTAGGTAATATATAAGGGCTTGTTAGTGTAAGTATTCTTGGTATACATGAGTTTATAATTTTCCGATATCGGTTTTCATTGAGTTTTGGTGATCAATTAGAATCTACGATAACTTGGGAACTCTAAAAATTAAATAGAGAATACTGTGAGATGTATAGTCCAATAGAAAGCCACCGTAGAAGCTCGAGCCACTAATTAAAATCCATGGCCGCATATTTAATGGGAATAGCTGCAAATTGCGGGTCGATGTTGGAGTTAGGGTCTGGGGTTTGTTCTGTAGCTCACTTACTAGATAACCAAGGCTACTTTATACGCTAAAAAATCTCAAATCACCTTAAGAAAAAATCTAGAGTTGTTTTACTTGATTTCTATTAATGTTTTTCGATATTTGAAAACATGATTTTTGATAGTTGAGTTTTGACTCGATCGTTTGACGTTCGTACGTCGACGCCGGAAAGTATTTTACCGTTTTAGCATGCGTTGGCCATATGTTCTAACCTATGTGCCCTTCGCTTGTCGTATCGGTTTTTGGATATGGATTTCTATGCAATTCGAATCGGATTTTGGTTATGGACTCAATTGTAGGCACATTCGCGTGGACTTCCGAGACGACGAAGGAAAGCAAGGTGTTCATCGACTTCGGTTAGAGCGAGAATATTATGTGAGTAGATATATATCTACTGGGGAAGTCGGGTGGATGGCGTATAGCACCCCCGCAACCGTAAAACCAGGATACGATATATATATATATATATATATATATATATATATCTTAGAGTAGTACTTAGCCTATAGGTTATGTTAGAATACCATATTAGTGTATATCCTATACTTAGTAGAAGATATATGTCTAGTTCTATTTTCTTAACCTTTGAGTTATACACACACACACATATGGATAAAAAGATATTTACGATATGATGATACGAGTTGAGATGATACGATATGATGATATGAGGTGATATGATATGATGCGATACGAGATGACATGAGATGATATATGATGATATGAGATGAGATGATGTACGCGACTATAGATCTATACTATTGATTTGATGATATCGTACGATAGGTATTCCGTACGCGATATGATGAGGATGGATCACTGATATTTATTTTTGACTTGAGAAATCTTGTTTTAAAATCACAAGTAGATATTATGATATGTTTAGAGCCATACCTACTTTCAAAACTAACGAACCATTACATACTTTTTGTTGGCGTTCCTAGTGCCTTGGCAGCTAACCGCGGCTGTTGAGGAACGAAAAACTTTAACTTTTAAAAAACTTGCGCTACAAACGACTATCTAGAATCTAACCAAACATTAAACTAGTAAAAAGAAGAGTTCTAGCTACTGTGATAAGAGGGTTATACCAAATGATCCGTGTCTTTTGGTCTTCTACCCTCTTCCTTAGCTTCTTAGGGTCTCCGTGATCGAGCTTGACCGTCGGTCTTCCACCATCGAAGATGAACCACCCGAGAGATGTGGTTCATGGCTCTAACTCCACACAGAAAACCTAGTGGAGCAACTAAAGGTTCTAGGTAGCTAATCTAGAGTGTCTAGTGATGTAGTATATTGTTTTAATATTTTTTCTACCTCTCTTCACCCTTGATTCTTAACTCATGAGAGTGTAGGGCGAAGAGGAAGAAAGAGCGCTAGAATGGAGAGAGAAAGAGAGTGGTGAAATGAAAATCTCATCAAAAAAAATAATACAAGCATGGTTTTATCAAATGATTTTTGCAAATATAAAATCCAAGCATACTTGAATAGTGTAGACAAATGAATTAAATTCATTTGTCTACCCTATTCATCCATACTTCATACCATTCTCTTTGCTACCTCACCCCTCCACCTTATTTTAATTTTCTTAGAAAAGAAAAACCATGGAAATGAGGTGTCTTCCTTCTAGAATATTTTCCGTATAAATAAGGAATACACTCTACCGTATATACATACCCGGATTCGTATCAAAATATGAATACCCAAAGAGCTAGAATAATACAAAGAACATCTTACTAGAATATACATATGGAAATATGTATATATAAATTATTAAATCAATACCTGATTTACTAATTCGGGTTAATCCTAAGCCGACTAGTATAATCAACCGTCCGATCGAAAGCCCGGATAACACTAGAATATACATATCTAAATATGTATATGTATATTATTAAATTAATACCTAATTTAATAATCCGACTTAGTCCTAAGCCGGCTAGTATTATCATTCGATCGGAACCCTGCACGTATCAAAATACGGCCACTACATCATTTCGCTTGAACCAGGAAAACTCTCTATGTGGGACTCTAAAGACTCGACAGTATACTGGCAGTGGATTTAATCACAAGCACGTCAGCGGAACTAGCTGTATGTAATGGCTACCCGGGTACCTGTCGAAAAGGAAGGCCGATGAGCAAGCTCATCAGAAACCGTACTGAGCCTATCCGTGACAATCTCTGTACAGTCAGGTCTCTTCATCTAAGAGTATCGTATACCGGGTCTAGGGGGTGGTAAACGTCAGACCCCTAATAACCTGATAAGTCATGTCGATTTGGCTTAGGACCGATCCGAGAAACTACTGATCTAATCATCAGTAAATCTCAACTGGCTTGGCTAAGGTCTTATGGTTCTGGCCAACCGGACACAGTGCGATATCGACTCCCAATACCGGGAGAGACGAATCCTTAACAATCACTCACTGCCTCCATGTGGCTCAGGACTGTACTCAACCAAAACCTGTTTGCACGACTCAGTAGAGTCATGGTAGGATAGTGATCAAAGTACAGTGGGAACTCACACGAGACAAATGATGATCTCAGGTCTAAAGATTAACATGTACTCATGTTACCTGACAACGGCTATCTGACGATAGATATAATACCATCTAGAGGTTCTCGGCGAGTTCGTCCAGTGTACTCACCCCCAGTGAGCACCTTTATACAATCTTAGGAGATTACACCAATGGCTGTGGGACCAACCACCGTCCCTCGTCGGGGTCTAGAAACGTATACACAAGTCTACTCTGGAATATCGATACCCGGTCTCGATACTCCTACGATTTGGGACCTTTAAGGATGTGCTTATGGACTACCCATCTCCCATAAGTATGATCGCCAACATAACGCTGGTAGTCAAGCAAAATCCTACGGGCTTTATCAACATGTATCAGCCATATGTGATATCAAGTATAACATATGCACATGTTAAGATAAAGACAAACCAAAATAGTATACTACTGTAACGAGTCTTTATCAACATATATAAGCAATACAAAGCAGTAAGAAAAACAAATGCATATGTTCAGATAAAGACAATTCAAATAGTATACTATATATCTGAATGTTAGGCCACGGTAGCGCCCCGGCCGTCTATCCGAGGCCAAAATGCGGAAACGAAAAATTTTCTTGACTTGAAAACCAGCGCTACCGCATCCTAAAAACCCGGATCGAACCATTAACCTAATGCTAGCTAACTAGAGAAAGGGTAGAGAGCTATACCGAACGTTCCGTGTCCTTCGGTCTTCGGCCTCCACTCCGATCTCCTCGCGGAATCTCCGGTCTTCATCTCCTCGTCGGAACGGGCACCACATCGCCGGGTTCTTTTACGGGCTCCCACCTCTGGACCGAGGCAACTCGAGCACGAAGTTGGCGAGTCGACGTGCCCAAGGATGCTGTAGGCTAAGTGTAGTAAGCTTGTCTCATAGGGTTGTGAAGTTGCCATAAAGATGATGGAGGTGAAGAAATCAACTTTGGAGATGTGTTAGGAATTTTGTAGCAAGCAAGGAAAAAAATGAGATGAAGAAAAATTCCCACACCAAATGAATTCCCTCTCACCTCAAGAATGTGGCCGGCCCCTTTAGAAAGAGAGAGAGAGAGCAAGAAGGGAGGTTAGTGTAGTAAAAGCAAAGGGGTAATCATAAGCAAAAGCAAACCTCACTTCAAAACATCACCCTCACATTCTCATCAGATCCCATCTCAATTAATGCTAAAGAAATGATGAAAGAAAAAGCAAAGATACTTTGAATTTATCATAATCCCTCATTTACAAATAAACCCTCCGCAATTGCTAATTTGCATATTTGCAAATTAGCCCCTCCATCAGAAAAATCCGGCCGTGAAGGAACAAAGGAAAACTGGCCGAAACGGAATGCAAACTGGTAACTTCAAAAAACTGATCCCGTAATAAATTACAGGAAAACCCTGCGACTGTATATACATACCCGCATTTGTATTCCGACCGAATACAAATGCAATGAGACAAAATCTACACTGTACAATACTAGGATCCGGCTTAAACCAAAGCCCGCTAGTATTATCCGTCCGATCATGATCCATACAATACCACACGTATCTGATCGAACCCTGCCATATCTCCATACGGCCTCTACAGCGTTTCGCCCGAAACTTGAGAAACTGTCTGTGGGGGACTCTAAAGACTCGTCAATACTTTGGTTGTGGATTTAACCACTAGCATGTTAGAGGTATTAGCCATACGTGACGGGCTACCAGCTATTGACCAAAAGGGACGTCTGTGAGCGAACTCATCCTGACACCCTACCGAGCCTGTCATCGACAATATCCGTACAGTCCGGTCCGTTCGTCTATGAGCATCGCATGGCGGGCCTAGGGGGTTGGTAAAAGTCAGACCCCCAATAGCGGTACAAGTCGTGTCGGAGTGTAGCCCAGAACACCCTGAGATACTACTGGAATACCTACCAGTAAATCTCCTGCCTTGGCTGAGGGCTTTGTGTAATGGCTTTCCTAGACACAGCGCGACTTCACCCCCAATACCGGGAGAGACGAACCCCTGCAGATCCGCTCACTGCCTCCATGTAGTTTGGGACTGTACCCAACTAAAACCTGTTTGCACGACTCTTTTGAGCCATGGTAGGGTAGTAATCAAAGTACAGTGGGAACTCATACGAGACAAATGACGATCTCAGGTCGATGAACTAACCTGTACACATGTCATCAGGGAACTGCTATCTGACGTCTGGTATAAGACCAACTAGCATGTTCCCGGCGAGTCCTGTCCGGTGTACTCATAACCCAATGAGTACCTGTATACATCTTAGGTGAACCAACTGACACCAGTGGCTTGTGAGACCGGCCACTGCCCCTCGTCGGGGTCTCGACTGTATACACTAGTCTACTCTGGAGAATCGATGCCCCGTTTCGAAAACTCCCACGACTAGGGACCATTTAAGGATGTGCTTATAGACCCCAGCTCCCACGTATATGATCGCTATCATACTGCTGGCCGTCAAGCAAGAATCTTAAGGGCTCTATCAACGTGCAATAGTGATCTGTAAGGTCACCTGAAACAGTACATGATGATAAAGATAAACTAGATAGCATACTATCATCTTGACTAAGACCGTCCTAACGGTATAGGTCCTTTCTCAATCATTGCAATCACGTGCCTGTGATCCAATAATTGACTCTGGGGGCACTATCTCCAACAATCTCCCACTTGCACTCAAGGCTAATTATTGTGATGTCGCATACTCACAGCCCGTGTGATACCGAACACCCAACTCCTCTACTAATCAGTCTCACAAAACCCGTTTGCGAAACTAATGCGTCCGAGGAATAACCTCAATGAGTGGATTCGCTTTGATGTTACTTTCTATGACTCTCTTTATCTCAAGTTCGCAGAGAAAACCATCTCCCGAAATGAGCAATACCTGTCTTAGAATATGTCTGGATATCTGATGGGACCTATTTCATAAATGAACTCCAAATCCAAACTTCTTAGACTGTATCGTCAACTGAAAATAATCAGCATCCTGCGCCATACCTCCCTCAGTATCCGCTTGGACCACCTGTCCAAACTACCGTCCCTCGTCAGAGGGAAAACTATAACTCTGACAGTCACTCTGTCATCCAGGTCACCTTGGAAGCCTGGAATGATAACCGTCTCCCGAAGGAGGATGCCGTCATCATATCCCTAGAACATCAACTTATGTTCTAAAACTGCTTCCGAACGTTTCTCCAGGATTGGATCAATATCACCTTATTGCATCTAGTGCAAAAACAACATCTATATCCTATGTGGAGAAACCACTGTGTAATAACCAAAGTATAACCGATCGTAGTATAGGAATTTCACTTCCTATTCTGTGTATGTCATCCTAATACCAGGACATCACACCCTACTACCTTCTTAACAGATCCATCCCCAATTCTGATGAAGTCAAACCTACGATTGTCACATCAGAAATAGATGATCTATCTCCGCTATATCTACTTTAGCCTATAAATAGACATAAGCTACTTGTCCACCAATGCTTCCGCTGCTCCCTCTGACTACGACAACCTTCTGGCAGAGTCATATAGACGTACACTTCTAAAGCTAATTTAGAACGACGCTATACTCATCCTCCTGTCGGGTCTCACAGACTGGAACAACAGCAATGGCAAGTCTGGGTAAACAAGAACCTCCCTGTCACCGTCCTTGAGGCATACCGAAGTACCTCTCGAGTGCCTGAGGTTACCCACCATATCTGCGGAGTGGCCAATGGAATGTCAAACCAAATCGAATCTTTAGGTTCTTATCAAATTTTCAGTAATCGTTTGCGGTTTTGGAATCACTTCCAGTTCTACCATACTCCCACTACTGTTTTCTGAAAAAAATCCATTTTTATTAAAACTGTGGCGAGTCAAGAACAATATCGCTATTGATCTTCCAGATGGTAGAAAGTTAACCCTCGTCATAGCCCGGGTCAACCCACAAACTGCCATTACAGAAACGTGCCTTGAGTTATCCAGAGTCTGGTTTTAAGCATAAGCCGGGCAACTCCCCATACCTTAACATTGTTAAGATATGAACTATTCTATATCTTAAGCATAAGCCGGGCAACTCCCCATACCTTAATATTGTTAAGATATGAACTATTCTATATCCAATATAGAAACAGAGGCACTGATTTAATTGGAACAAGATTCAAATCATGCAACTGTTTCCAGTGCATGTCAACTAAATGGAAGGAGGCCAATCAGCGTTACTCAATTTAGGAATGCTTCCAATTATGAGTAACCTGAAAGAGAAGCAAGTTCTCTTAATCATTACTATTAACTGAATACCATACATAAGTATCTACATCTTCGATCACCTTGAAGAATCCTGATACTTTTAGTACTTGGTTCTCTACTTTATTCATATACCTATAACTTCTCAAAACTTGGACCTTGCATTTGTACGAAACACATGTCTAAGAACTAGAGAAGTCACAAGTAAACCGAATATAGTACGAGGACCAACCCCTCTGTCCTAATGGACACTGGACAACATACAATACTCTGTATAAGTCCCCTGAGTCTAACAACTCAATCTCTGTGTGTCGTAGGCATAGTCACATAATTCGCGAATTATTCGCCGAATTCGCGAATAATTCGTGAATTTTTGATCAAACGAATTAATCTCCGAATTAATCGCCATTGCCGAACTGGCCGAATAATTCGCGAATAATTCGCGAATAATTCGCGAATTATTTCCGAATTATGTGAAGAAACAACGAATAATTCAAAAAACAGCAAATAATTCACAAAATCAAAACCTAGCGTCTCATATATTAATTTATTGCTCGAAATCCTTCCCGAACATTTCCCGAACACTTACCGAATCTTTCCCGAATACCTGCCGATTTTTTCCGAATATTTCTCCGAATCCGAATTTTCGACCTCGCCGAATTATTCCCGAATGACAAATTTGTGACTATGGTCGTAGGTTGAAAACTGTACTTATGGTTAAGAAGAATTACACCGCTGTTTAATGCCCCTTATCTAACCATCCACTGATATAGGTAAATGTCATAAACATAATTTCAAAAAGTTATATATCACTTTATAAAAATAAACGTACAGATATATCAATTTGAAATTGGTGCATAACAACGGATATTCAAAACCAAATATTTGCCGTTCGGCAAACAACCCAGGTGATTTTCTCAAATATCACCAATTACAACGAATCCCGATATAATGAGGATGATCACCCAATTCTCAATAACTTACTCACACTCATCATCTGTAAAACCATACGGATGTGAGAATCATACCTGGTAAATACATACCCTGGAGTAATGACTAATTAGGAAATCAGTTTTCTTTTAACAGTACACAGTGAAACTGAAACATTGAAATGTTTCGTAGGGGTATCCGGGTATTCCTAGTAATGCCTCTTCCATTATCTAGATTCACAACTGTAACCGTATATTTCTTTGCCACCTCTCCAAATCCCTTTCGAGTTCGTATATAACCCGATGGAGTATCCAATAAACTGTGGATCTTCGTAGTGACACGGAGTGTTCTGGAGAAATACAAAGGTGATGTAGAATTGGCGAAGAAATACTTGGTTTGGTCGTGAATAGCAGTTGCAGTTTACTTTGCCCTCCTTCTAATCCCTTTATTTGTCTTTACTTAATACCTTCTGTACACCTTTTAGGCTAAATGGTTTTCTTGATTCCCTACCGGTCGGCACCTGCCTATGCTTTGGAAGAAGACTATCCAATTTGCGTAATAGGTGTACTATCTCCTAAACCAAGGAGTACTCGCAACCTGAGAGAAGGTAAAAGGAAAAGAGAACTGAATAGTCCTATTCGTTTTCTCCAGAACCAGAAACCATCCTCGAATAAATTCCTTCGAGTTCGTATATAACCATACGATGGTTTTATCTAATGGAAGTGGATGTTCGTAGTAATACGGGGTGTTCTGGAGAAAAGGGTAAAAGTAGGAGTGGCAATGAGGTATGCAACTCTGACAATCCAAAAGCCAGTGTTTAAGAAGGTTCGGTTAATCTTGGTCACTGAGTCATAGTCAAGGGTCGGGTCATGATCGCTGCCAGAGAGAGAGAAAAGAAACACTCAGCGTGCACTCTAACCTAGATCAGAATGGTTATCACTTTATCTAATCAGGAAGCCTCCCACTGTAACGTCAAATTCTTCTCCAAACCTGAAAGAAGAATTAGTCGGGATCACCCGAGGAGTAAACCAACTCATCAGTGAGAATCGGGATCCAACTATCATCGCATGATAATGTGACGGAATCCACTCACGTTATCACACTCCAGAAGATATGCGCATATCTGGCAAGTTTCAGTTTCTTTAGAAACTCCCGATGTGTGTTTTTACCCCAAGCGGCTTATGACATTGACTAGGTCAACAAACCATAAACCGCCAGTCAAGTTCAACCCGTCATTATTCCGTATTGCATTAAACCCACCCGTACGTGCCTTTGACTAGGTCAATAAGGCCGCACGACTGTCCTAACCAATCCCATTTATGCAACAAACAAGCACCATTTAGCTACCGAACACTACGTCTTGACTAGGTTAACAAACGCAGCACGAATACTAAATAAAACCCGTAAGAAATGACGGAGGGCTACGGCTGGTTTTTGGCGAAAAACCTTTAACGTAATGAATTTGATATCGTTGAAGGAACTGCATAACTTTTAATAAAAATATAGTGGCGATAACCTTTGCTAAAGAGGTCATTCCCCGTGAAGGGATCTCGACTCTTTCCCCGTAGAATGAGGTGTAGGATATTCCAACTGAATACCACGATGCAAAGCAAAAATAATCGACTATAGTGAAGTTATTGCCCTGACACAAACTTCTGTCCAAGGGGTCACTCCCGGTGAAGGGATCTCGGCCCTTGCCTCGTCGACTGAGGTGCTGGATATTCATAACCGAATACAACTGTGCAAAACAAAAGAGAACGTCCTTGCAATAACAGCTTTTTGAAAAATGTTCCAACAACATCAGAATAGGTTTGTTTAGCTTGCATTGATCTGAATCAACGCAGTCCTATCAATTGATCACACCACAAAAGAACGAAAATACGATGTACGTATATGCCATCCGCATTCGCCACTGGGTCCCGTCATCACCCGTTAGGTTACTTAACTAACGACAGAGCGGGAACTGGACTAGCGCGGATGCAAAACATATACAACATCTACTAGTATATATATCAATATATAATAATCGCTCAAGGCGTGATAAAATGCAACATCACAGAAATGTAATAAGCATCACAGAACAATACAGATATCTGGGATTCCCGGGTTTCATAGAGCCGCTACTGAAACCCGACGTTCCCCTGGTCGTGTGGATAGCCTGTGCAATGAAATCCTAGATCCCTATGGGCGCGGCAAGTTACCCGCCAAAACCTGAAGCGAGGAAGCACCCTCCAGCAACGTGAATGGACCACCCAGCACTTAACGGAATCCGGTAACTTGGGCACCCCTCCTTGGGTCAACCTGTACCCCCTACGAGTGCGGCGAACAGCCCGCCAATTCTAGAGTGAAGCCCCCTCCGTCTCAAAGCCATGAGATGCGGGCTCGTTGCCCTCTAGAACCCGGCTACCCGTGCACCCCTCCGTGGGGTAATACTAGTACAGAAAGTAAAATATACAACGGGTACATCGACCTCAGCCCGGTCGTGCCCCAAAAGAATAATATACAAACAGGCAGTAATGGCAGTCCACATGTCGGACGCTCGCCCCGCAATATCAAATGTACATAATAAACCAAACTGTACTACCATTGCATCCAGGCTATCTCCCATGACCAATCCGCAACATCACAACACAATACAGAACATCAACGTGAATGTCACGTTCGCAAATCCGTCTAAAAGGGCTATAGCAGTTAGACAGGATTTACCGATCAAATGACATTCACGGTCGCAGATATAATGTAAATACTGTGAACTAATATGTTTAAAATTTTCGATCGACTAAATTTCCCGAAGCGGGCTCCAAGCACAACTGTAGCACTCAAAAACATCTGGGCCCAAAAAAATATACCAGAAACCCTATTTCCATGTCAGAGAGCCAGTGTAAAAATTTGATGCAGTGAAGCCAAATTTCGGCGGCGGATCCGCGGCCAAAACGTGGTTTTGGCCGCTGATCCGCCGCACTATAGTAACTTCAGCCGACCAAATTTTCACAGAATGCATAAAAAAGCCTGCACGTATTTTTTCAATGTACCAAATAATTTTTTGAGCACAGCAAAAATCCGACAGAAACCTGATGCATGAAAACGCGGTTTTTGGAATTTTCGTTCTATCGAACTTGTAAACACGTTAGAGCAAGCTAGACTAGGTTAATGGCGTGGCTCTGATACCATGTTAGGCCACGGTAGCGCCCCGGCCGTCTATCCGAGGCCAAAATGCGGAAACGAAAAATTTTCTTGACTTGAAAACCGGCGCTACCGCATTCTAAAACCCGGATCGAACCATTAACCTAATGCTAGCTAACTAGAGAAAGGGTATAGAGCTATACCGAGCGATCCGTGTCCTTCGGTCTTCGGCCTCCACTCCGATCTCCTCGCGGAATCTCCGGTCTTCATCTCCTCATCGGAACGGGCACCACATCGACGGGTTCTTTTACAGGCTCCCACCTCTGGACCGAGGCAACTCGAGCACGAAGTTGGCGAGTCGACGTGCCCAAGGATGCTGTAGGCTAAGTGTAGTAAGCTTGTCTCATGGGGTTGTGAAGTTGCCATAAAGATGATGGAGGTGAAGAAATCAACTTTGGAGATGTGTTAGGAATTTTGTAGCAAGCAAGGAAAAAAATGAGATGAAGAAAAATTCCCACACCAAATGAATTCCCTCTCACCTCAACAATGTGGCCGACCCCCCTTAGAAAAAGAGAGAGAGAGCAAGAAGGGAGGTTTGTGTAGTAAAAGCAAAGGGGTGATCATAAGCAAAAGCAAACCTCACTTCAAAACATCACCCTCACATTCTCATCAAATCCCATCTCAATTAATGCTAAAGAAATGATGAAAGAAAAAACAAAGATACTTTGAATTTATCATAATCCCTCATTTACAAATAAACCCTCCACAATTGCTAATTTGCATATTTGCAAATTAGGCCCTCCATCAGAAAAATCCGGCCGTGAAGGAACAAAGGAAAACTGGCCGAAACGGAATGCAAACTGGTAACTTCAAAAAACTGATCCCGTAATAAATTACAGGAAAAATCCGCGACTGTATATACATACCCGCATTTGTATTCGACCGAATACAAATCCAATGAGACAAAATCTACACTGTACAATACTAGGATCTGGCTTAAACTAAATCCCGCTAGTATTATCCGTCCGATCATGATCCGTACAATACCGCACGTATCTGATCGAACCCTGCCATATCTCAATACGGTCTCTACAGCGTTTCGCCCGAAACTTGAGAAACTGTCTGTGGGGGACTCTAAAGACTCGTCAATAGTTTGGCTGTGGATTTAACCACTAGTACGTCAGAGGTATTAGCCATACGTGACGGGCTACCAGCTATTGACCAAAAGGGACGTCTGTGAGCGAACTCATCCTGACACCCTACCGAGCCTGTCAGTGACAATATCCGTACAGTCCGGTCCGTTCGTCTATGAGCATCGCATGGCGGGCCTAGGGGGTTGGTAAAAGTCAGACCCCCAATAACGGTACAAGTCGTGTCGGAGTGTAGCCCAGAACACCCTGAGATACTACTGGAATACCTACCAGTAAATCTCCTGCCTCGGCCGAGGGCTTTGTGTAATGGCTCTCCTAGACACAGCGCGACCTCACCCCCAATACCGGGAGAGACGAACCCCTGCAGATCCGCTGACTGCCTCCATGTAGCTCAGGACTGTACCCAACTAAAACCTGTTTGCACGACTCTTTTGAGCCGTGGTAGGGTAGTAATCAAAGTACAGTGGGAACTCATACGAGACAAATGACGATCTCAGGTCGATGAACTAACCTGTACACATGTCACCAGGGAACTGCTATCTGACGTCTGGTATAAGACCAACTAGCATGTTCCCGGCGAGTCCTGTCCGGTGTACTCATAACCAATGAGCACCTGTATACATCTTAGGTGAACCAACTGACACCAGTGGCTTGTGAGACCGGCCACTGCCCCTCGTCGGGGTCTCGACTGTATACACCAGTCTACTCTCCCACGACTAGGGACCATTTAAGGATGTGCTTATAGACCCCAGCTCCCACGTATATGATCGCCATCATACTGCTGGCCGTCAAGCAAGAATCCTAAGGGCTCTATCAACGTGCAATAGTGACCTGTAAGGTCACCTGAAACAGTACACGATGATAAAGATAAACCTGATAGCATATAATCATCTTGACTAAGACTGTCCTAACGGTATAGGTCATTTCTCAATCATTGCAATCACGTGCCTGTGATCCAATAATTGACTCTGAGGGCACTATCTCCAACAATATCTGAGCAAGATTATTCTATACATACATATCCCCGGCATCATATACGATACAGGCCTTTAGGGCGTACATATCCAACATATACATATCTCTAGTATCCTATACAATACAGACCTCTAGGGCATACATATCCAACACTTTTAAATGATCACTTCAAGGGGACGCTATGACTTTTCAAATGGTATCTTCTTCAAAAACATCATAGCCCCTATTTCTAAAACAACATTTCGTACTATTTTAAACTATAACTGTATAGCTCATAAGTAGCGTGTATTTTTTTTTATATTTGTTCGCATTACGATTTCTTTATTCTGTTACGCTTGCATCTCGATTTCTTATTTCTGCATACACTCGCGCTTCGATCATTTACAATATATACTGTGTTTCATTCCTTTATCTCTACATGACTTCGTTTGCTAGGACACACACACCATTACCGATGATGCACATGTTGCACGTACACATACTCGCATGCTCACACACACATCATCGGTAATCGGCATGCCACGTACACAGATAGAACTCGCTATGTTATCGTATCACCTTATAATCTGTTAGCAATTTAGTTAATGTTTAGTTCCTAGTACCACATATTATTTGCACTTTCTTTGCATTTCTATACGACAGACTCATATAGACACACTTGCTATGTATTATAGTATTGTTCCGTGTCTGTACATATTATTTCATTATTGTCATATTCTTATGAGATCCTGTTTTCCTGAGATTTCTGAATTTGAGAAACCGCGGATATTATTTAAAAACTTGTGAATGTTTTAAAAATGAGGTTTTCTCTTGATATGATATTTCGGCGTCCACCATGTGATTTCTCGGTTCTGAGCTATGATGATTATCTGAATCGAAATAGGGAGAAAAACCGATTGCGGATATATGGTGGACCCGGTACGGCACTCCTGGGCAAGAAGATCGTACAGAAAGGTGTTGAGCCTAACTGGGGAACACTACCTACCGGTGAGTGATCAGTCATGTTTATTGCATATTTGTACGGTCATTTCTCTATTATTGTTAATTACTAAAAGGTGTTAATTGTAAGATAAGAACATATATGAGTTTATTTGTAAAAATATTATTGTCTTATATTTCTTAATATATAATTAATATAATTGAGGGAATATATGTATATCATATTTAAATAAAATATCTATGAGATTATTAATTTTTAAAATATGTATATTATATCATATCAAATATTCTTAACCAATATTATTAAGATATCATATCATTTAATTAGTTGGAATATTATCTCAACTAAAACAAATGCTACTAACAATTTGATTTGAGATATTGTGCAGGTATTATAATAAATCGGGTCTGAAATATAAGTAGGAGATCCACATCAAATCGACTTACCAAACTAAATCTACCGAATGTTAGGAGCAAATTGAAGAATCTCACAACGGCAGAGAAAAAAATATTTTTAGAATATTTTTATCAGAAGGATTTCCAAATATCGAGAGAGGAAGGAACGAGAAATCCGGAGACAAAAACCCGAAGGCGGCGGAACCGCGGCCATACGGGGCATTGGGCGGTGGAAGCGCGATCGTTTTATAGCCGCTGGATATAAAAATTCAGAGGCTTGATCGTCTTTGCACACACTTCAATATGACGTTTAGGGTTTCAAGTTCCAGAGCCTATATAAAGAACCGAGAGCAATTAGGGTTAATTATCGAACTATCTATCGACTGATCTACCGATCAAGAAATTTAGATATCTTGAGAAAATTAAGGTTGTAATTTAGTTTTTTCAGCGAGTAACTTCTGTAATGCAATAAGGTTATTCAATAAAAGGTAGATTACTTTTTTTTATCTTGTCTCATTATTTTCTGCATTTTAATTTCTGCATTTACTTTCCGCAATTTTTATTTTTGTTTTTCTTATAGGTTCATTAATCTTCTATCTTTCCTTATTTACTTCGTTGATCTCTATGAGTGAGTAAATTCTCGCTTGTTAGGGTTTGTAGGATAGAGTAGTATAATGGATGAACAAAATCTCTTAATTTTTTTTTAAATTTTAATTTTTATAAACTTTAGCAAAATGAATATTAACCCTCTTATCAGGCGTACTATCAATTCATGATAGTCACGACCACGATTTGAGATTCGTTAATACTTGCTTTGTTGACGGTTTAAGATAAATAGGGATCAATGGAAGGACAAGGGTCAGTAGAGAGAAACCCTAATTTCTTTAAGAACCCTAATCCACATTCATCGCTATTTCTCTAGTATTAAATAATTAAAAGATAAAAAGAATTATTTTTGAAACTCTATCCATTAACTACTAAATCGTATAAACCCCATAAGCCCTTCTCTTATAAACTTTTCAAATTTTTTTTAGTATAAAACGATAAAAATCTCACTTTTTTTTCTATTAACTCGTCTAAAACAAAAAAAGTAGTTCACCATTTTCCTATGGACGACCTGTACTCATTAGCGGCTAGCTATTGCGACACCGTTATTGATTGCGGTAATTAGAATACACAAAGACACATTTTTTCGAACTAATCAAATGGCGTCGTTGCCGGAAAAACGGTTGAAATATTTTTCTTGTTATTCAGGTTGATTTCTAATATAAAACTATAAAAATAAAAAGAGAACAAAAAAACTGCATTTTGTATTTTTAACGATTCTTGTGCGAGTTCTGCAAGAAATCTGGAGCAATTGGAGCCATAGTCACAAATTCGTGATTCGACAATAATTCGGCGAGGTCGAAAATTCGGATTCGGAGAACTATTCGGAAAAAATCGGCAGTTATTCGGGAAAGATTCGGGAAATGTTCGGGAAGGATTTCGAGCAAAAAATTAATATAAAATTAATATATGAGACGCTAAATTTTGATTTCGTGAATTATTTGCTGTTTTTTGAATAATTCGCTTTTTTTGAATAATTCGCAAATAATTCGGCAATAATTCTGTGTGTTTGGTGATGGCGAATAATTCACAGATTTAATCGGCAGTCACATAATTCGCGAATTATTCACGAATTCGCCGAATAATTCGCGAATTATGTGACTATGATTAGAGCAAACCAATAGAGATTCAGAGACTGTCAAATAGGACTAGCGGAGTATTGGAGTGCAGTGAAAAGGTTTAGAGAAAAGACTCCATCAGACGGCGGAGGACCACGGCCCAAAGGAGCGTTTGGCGGCTGAACCGCGGCCATCTTGGGGAGTTAAGCCCCCAAATCTTTCTGGTATTATTCTATCATCTTTCTCTCTCCTCTGAAACTCCAATAAACTATTTTTACATGCAGGATTCTTTGCAAACAACGCCGCTAAAAATATTTTTGCGTGTTTTAGATTTTGTTTTGTTTTGCATATTTAAAACAGATATTAAGGGGCAAGAAACACAAATTCAGATTAGGTGGGGATTTCATCACCCTTCCTAGGCCCCATAAATCACAAACGAGCATACTGCTGGGTTCGATTAGCACCCCCGCCAGGTTTCGGCACGCATCAAGTATGCTATTTCAAAAAATCTAGGGTGCCGAGCGAACCCGACCATGGATCTAACTAGAGAATTAAGGTTTTTATAGCATGTAAACAAACTTTACACTAAGTGATATAGGAATACTGTTAGTTATATGTATGCCCTAGAGGCCATTGTTGTACATATGATGTATATTATAGTGGATGCTTGAACATATATAGAGAGAACTTTCTTACTCGTCATGATAGTATGCTATTTGGTTGCTCTTTGTCTTAACATGTTGACATGTATTTGGTTACTGTCTTGCTCTCACATGTTGATAAAGCCCTTAGGATATGTACTTGACTACTAGGACTATGATGCAGAACATATTAGTGGGGCCAGGATAGTCCATGAGTACATCCTATAATTGTTCCTAGTCGAGGGTGTATCGAGACATGGTATCGATACTCCAGAGTAGATCAGCGTATACGCATCATGACCCATATGATGGGTGATGGATGATCCCACATCCATTGGTATGAGACATCAAAGATGGTATACGGGTGCTCAATGGAGACTGGGTACACTGAACGGACTCGCCGAGAACTCCTTGTTGGTATTATACCTATCGTCAGATAGCAGTTCTCTGGTGACACTGGTACAGATTTGTCTGTAGACCCGAGATCGTCATAGAGTCTTGTATGATTCCCACTGTGCTTTGATTTCCACCTTACCACGTTCATGAGAACGTGCAAAACGGTGGCTTTTGGGTACAGTCCCGAATCATATGGAGGCAATGAGCGATAGGAGGGGTTTCGTCTCTCCCGGTATTGGGGGTTGATGTTGCGCTGTGTTCGATTGGCTATAATTGAAAGTCCCTGGTCATGGCTGATTTGGAGATCTACTGGTAAGTGTTATTAGTAGTTTTTCGACCTGTTATGAGCCTCACATCGACACGACTTATCGGTTATTGGGGTCTGACGTTTACCACCCCTAGACTGGATATGCGACATATCGGACGAAGAGACCGGACTGTACGGTAGTGTTACTGATTGGATTTACAGAAGTTAGAGCAGACTTGCTTGTTGATATTTTAATCGCTCAATACCCGGGTGGCAGTTACGTTTAGCTGACCGCTTGCGGTTTGTTGGTGTTTGATATGATCATCACCTACTGCCGGCGTATTGACTAGTCTTTAAAGTTCTACATAGAGGTTTCCAGGCTCAGGAAAAACGGAGTAGGAGCACATATCTGATATGTGCGGGATCGAGATTGATACGAGTATGTGATACCATATTCTATTTTCACGATGTGTGATATCGGCCGGTTATATGTGATATAGCCGGGTTATCGGATCAAGTGTTGATTCAATGAAATAATATATAATATATATGTATGTATATATATATATATATATTATATGCTCACTTAAATATTTATTATTCTCACTTATGATACATTTAACATATATGTGATATATGTTTATTGTATTGTTTTCTTTTGCTACATAAATATTATATATGTGATATATAATATTGTGACATGCTAGGTTATACATGCAACAAGGATGTATAAGAATTATACCATACTACATGTAATGTTTGAGTTTAAATTCTTAAGTAATTTAAAAATATGGAAGTGAGTCATGGTGGAAGCTTCATGAAGCTTGTTGATAACCATTGGCAAAATCCACCCTTTTTGTTTTGCTTAAGATATTTTCTAACCAAACCATGACACATAGCCATGGTTAACTCTCTACAAGGGTTAGGTATTGACATATACTAACCAAGGGTTGCATTTCTAACCTCATCTCATTCATTCATCTTCTTCTTCCTCATCTCATTTTTGCTATCTAGATTTTTAGATCAAGAAGAAAAATAGTGAGAAATTAAAAACTAAAGAGAGCTAAATTCCTACTTCATCATTCTCTTCTATACTAGCTATATAGATTAGTGTGTTAGCTTCACTAATTCTGTATTAGTGAAGAGTGAGCTTGAATCCGTGTTTTCTCGACGTAGATCATCACAGACTTTGAAGACTTCAAGTAAGGATGTATCGTACATCTTCTGGAGCCTCTCAAGAGTTCGGGAACTCATAGATCGCAGCGAAGGGACCACTACTCGGAGCTGTTGAAGCGAAGGAACGGACTACAAAGGCTGTAATCCCTATCGCTTAGATGTAAAGTTGTTTACATGCAAAGTTAACCCTAATTCTCTAGTTCGATTACTTGGTTGGTTTGTTTAGCACCCCAAAATTTTAATATAGCATGAATGATGCATGCCAAAACCTTGCTAAGGTGCTAAGCTATCCCTACAGTGGTATCAGAGCCAAGTTAGAGCATTAGGCGTTGTCTAGACGAAGTTAGAATTCCGATCGAACTCCGAATAGCCGAAACGGACCCCCTCTCTGGAAATTTTTCAAAAAGTTGGATTTTTCCATGTTAAAAATATTCAGAAAATCATGTAGGGAATTCTATGGACACAACGGAAGAACGAAACCCTAACTCGTCTAAGTGATCGCGGATCCGCGTCCAAAACATGGTTTTGGCGGCGGATCCGCGGCGCCACTTGAGAGGCTTGGGTCGGGCCGTTCAGCTGTAGGTCCGTAGGAACTGTGGTATGTCTCTGGTTAACTTTAATAGTGCTCAAGTGTTGAGCTCTCTGGAAAATTTTGGGAATTCGTTGAATCGATCGAATTGTCTAACTTCGCCTAGCTATCTGTGATTGTAATACAATATGTGGAATTCATATAGTTAGGCATGAAATCCATAATATGTGATATTTCGGGTCTATGATGTCTAAGGTGATTGTGGATTCCAAATGTTGTATTTTTTCATTTTCTTTTCTGCGACCGTAAGTGTAATATGTGGTGTATCGTCGATTTCATTGCTATACATCAACGACAATTGGGATACGCATATTTACTTACGTTGATGACATGTGGTGTTATGTGTTGCTGTGATATATTATATTGGATCGTCGTGATTAGAATAGACGGGGGTTTTATGTGAGATGAGAGTTTTTATTTTTATTCATGTAAAATTCATTGCATGTAATATTCTTTTATTGGGGCATTTCCGGGTTGAGGATGATGTCACAATTATTGTATATTGTTTACTTTTCCGCATTAGGATAGACCCAAGGTGGGGAGTATAAGTAACCGGGTTCTAGAGTCTAGTGGGAGACCAACTCGAGAAGTCGAGTCCGGATCTCCTAACTCTAGAATTGGTAGGGTTGCTTGTGCTCTCGTAGGGGTCTAGGGATATGGGTTTGACTATTCATCACGACCGTGGAATCCGCGTTTTACTGGCTTAAATAAAACATGGAATTCCTAGTATATCCAATATTTCATATGTGATTCTTCTGTTGCTGATATTCTGTGATGTGATCATTTTATATGCTTGAGACAAATGGTTATACTATATATATGATATATAAACATTGTTGCTTTCGTTTCTTCTGTGATGCTTAGGAAGCATAAATGATGGGAATTCATTAATGAGATTAATGAAAAGAAAAGAAACCTAAAAGATATTGTAGAATCAAATTTTCAAAAAGGGTAGCTCTAGTTTTTGCTTTGAATAGCGGTATTCCTTGTAGAATATCCAGCACCTTATTCGATAAGGAAAGGGCCGAGATCCCCTCACCGGGTGTGATCTCTTTAGCGAAACTAGCAGATACTACAACTCACTCGGTTTTGTTTTTGATTGCTTCTATAGTTTTTGCTTTGCATAGCGGTATTCCTTGTAGAATATCCAGCACCTTATTCGATAAGGAAAAAGCCGAGATCCCTTCACCGGGAGTGACCTCTTTAGCGAAACTAGTAAAAGCCTCAAAAACACTTCTTTTCAAAATCACTGGTTTCTACAACGATATCAAGTTCATTACGCTCATGGTTTTCTTAAAAACTTGCGTAGCCCTCCGTCATTTCAGATAAGTGCTACTTAGTAATCGTGTTACGTTTGTTGGCCTCCGTCAAGGCGTAGTGTGCGGTAGCTAACTAGTGTTTATCTGTAAATATAAGATGAGAGTAGATTAGGGTAGTCGTACGACTTTGTTGGCCTCCGTCAAGGGTCGTGCGGGTGGATTTAATTCAATCATGAAATGTACGGGTTGAACTTCACTAGCAGCCTATGGTTTGTTGGCCTCCGTCAAGGTCATAGGACGCTAGGGGTAAAAGTATTATCAGGAATTTCAAGTATTGAAATTTACAATGAGATTGCATACCTTCTATGAGATAGTTGGATCCCGATACCCACTGTGAGCAAGAGTTGCTCCTGGGAGAGTTTTACACTTTACAATTAGCTAACCCATTAGGTGTCTAGAAAGGTGTTAATGGGGTTACCCATAAGGGAAAACGAGGTTTATCTTAATTAGGTCCGTGTGAAAGCACGTGGAACCTCCCTCAAAGTACCGGCACTGGCCTGGCTGAACGGTTAGCGAAGTTGTAGACTGTAATTAATCCCGGCTAGTTTTTCCTTTTTAGGGTTTTTTGAAGGAAGATTTGATTAAAACAGTGGGAGCCATGCTGATTAGATAAGATAATAACCAATCTAATCTTGCAAGAGCATACGCTAAAGTGTTTCCTTCTCTCTCTCCAGGTAGCGACCATGTCATGCCTTAATCAAGATAATAACATTGATGTATTGACCCGACCCGCTTGTTATACTGAGCAGGGGAACGTTGGTTCCGTTCTTTCTTATAATTGTTATAAGACTGAACAGGAGATAGGAGAATATCCGGATTCCCACGCCACCCAAATGAAGAATAAACATGCTGATGCATTTTCTTCAGGTGTGTTAGTTATCGAGAACTGTTTCTCAGTTCACTCTACGTCCTGGGCATTAGATACCAGATCAGGATCCCACATATGCAATATGTTGCATGGGCTAAGGAAAGGTAGAGAACTAGGAATAGGTGATCATTCCGTAAGAGTAGGGAATGGTGCAAATGTTGCAGCCAAAGCAATTGGCGAATATCACCTTGTATTACCAAATGGTAATACATTGATTCTGAACGAATGCTATTATATACCGAACCTGATATAAAATCTTATATCAGTTTCTTTATTAAGTAAAGAAGGATATAATTTTGTAATATAGGATGATGTTATGAACATCTTCCTAAATCAAAAGTTGATTGGATCAGGCTCGTTACATAATGGCATATACATTCTAAATCAAACCACAGTTTCTAATGTACAAAACATTCATAAGAGAAAGAGTTCAGAAATAAACGAATCCTTCTTGTGGCATTGTAGACTTGGTCATATCAATGCGACACGACTGGCTAAGTTGCATAAAGATGGATATTTGGATCCGTTCGAATTATCATCTTATGAAACTTTCCATTCATGTCTCAAAGGAAAGATGACCAAAACTCCGTTTAGTGGACACGGAGAAAGAGTTACGGAACCCTTGGGACTAATACATAGTGATGTATGCGATCCCATGTCTACACATGCCAGGGATGGTTCCTCGTACTTCATTACATTCACTGACGATCTCTCAAAATACAGACATGTGTTCCTGATGAAACACAAGTCTGAAGCTTTTGAGAAATTCAGAGAATATAAGCACGAATTAGAGAACCAAACGGGTAAAAGTATTAAGATCCTTCGATCTGATCGAGGAGGAGAATACTTGAGCAATGAGTTCCTGGATTATCTAAAAGAGAATGAGATTCTCTCTCAGCTTACTCCACCATATACACTATAGCACAACGGTGTATCGGAGCGGAGGAATCGCACCCTATTAGATATGGTGCGCTCTATGATGAGCACTGCTGAGTTGCTTATTTCTTTTTGGGGGTATGCGTTTGAGACAACCATATACCTATTGAATAGAGTTCCAACCAAATCAGTGCCTACCACTCCATATGAGATATGGGAGGGGAAGAGACCGTGTCTTAATTTTGTTAAGATATGGGGTTGCCCGACCTATGTTAAAAAGCAAAATCCGGACAAACTCGAGGCAAGGTCATTTCTGTGTAAGTTTATAGGATATCCGAAGCATTAACGAGGAAATATCTTCTACCACCCTGAGGAACAAAAGGTGTTTGTTTCTCGACATGCCACCTTTTTAGAAAAGGAATTTCTTGAAAAAGAAATTAGTGGCAGTGAGGTAGAACTGGAAGAAGTTCCAGCTACACAAACTGCAACAGAAGATTTGGTAGAACCAGAGGATTCGGTAGTTCCCGACGAACCCCAGTCTCTCCGCCGATCTAGTAGGGTTCCTCATCCACCTGAGAGATACTGCGGTTTTCTCATAGATAGTGGGAGCGAGAATTGCATCATGGAAGATGATGACCCCACTAGCTTCGAGCAGGCCATCACGAGTGGGGACTCTATGAAGTGGCCGGATGCAATACGATCTGAGATGGAATCCATGTACACCAACAAAGTATGGACTTTGGAAGTTGCTCTTGAAGGGGTAAAACCCATTGGGAGCAAATGGATTTTTAAGAAGAAACTTGGTGTAGATGGAAAAATTGAAACTTTCAAAGCTAGACTTGTTGCAAAGGGTTTTCGTCAACGACCAGGTGTGGATTATGACGAAACCTTTTCTCCAGTGGCTATGCTTAAGTCTATCCGGATCTTACTTGCCATTGCCGCATACCATGACTACGAAATCTGGCAAATGGATGTTAAGACCGCTTTTCTAAATGGTGATTTAGAGGAGTGCGTGTACATGACTCAGCCGGAGGGCTTCGCAGAGAGTGGGAGTAGCGGAAAGGTGTGCAAGCTACTTAAATCCATCTACGAGTTAAAGCAGGCATCGCGGAGTTGGAACATCTGTTTTGATGTGGTAGTCAAAGAGTTTGACTTCATCAAGAACATAGATGAACCTTGTATATACAAGAAGGTAGCAGAGAGTAAGGTTGTCTTCCTCGTATTGTACGTGGATGACATACTCTTGATAAGAAATGATGTTCCTATGCTGCACTCGGTCAAGCTCTTCTTATCACAAAGATTCTCAATGAAAGATCTAGGTGATGCCTCCTGCATTTTGGGGATTAAGATTTATAGAGATAGATCTAAACGGATACTGGGATTGTCCCAATCCAGATACATTGACACCATACTAAAGAGGTTTAGTATGGAAGAATCCAAGCGTGGGAACTCACCTACGATCTCTGGACTCACTCTCTCCAAAGAGATGTCTCCCAAGACTGATTTGGAGAGAGCTCGCATACAAAGGATACCCTATGCTTCGGCAGTAGGCTCTATCATGTATGCGATGCTATGTACCAGACCCGAGCATACTCACTAAGTGTAGTGAGTAGGTATCAAGCAGATCCTGGAGAGAATCACTGGACAGCTGTAAAGAACATTCTTAAGTACTTGAGAAGGACTAAAGAGATGTTCTTGGTGTATGGTAATGGAGAACTCCAGGTGGAGTCCTTTACCGATTCGAGCTTCCAAAGTGATAAGGACGACTTTAGGTCGCACTCGGGATTTGTCTTTACCCTCAATGGAGGGGCGGTGTGTTGGAAGAGTTCCAAACAAGAAGCCGTTGCAGACTCGACGATGGAGGCTGAATATATCGCTGCCAACGATGCTGCCAAAGAGGCTGTCTGGATAAAGAAGTTCATTACAGAACTTGGAGTGGTTCCGTCCATCGAGCATCCAATACCTTTGTATTGCGATAGCAATGGAGCTATGGATTTGGCCAAGGAACCCAGGTCCCATCAGAGATCCAGGCATATTCTGAGGCGGTATCACCTGATCCGGGAGATTGTTGATCGCCGGGAGATCGAGGTCAGGAGAGTAGACACGAAGGATAACACTGCGGATCCATTCACGAAGGCCATTCCCCAGATACAGTTTGAGAGACTCTTCGGGATGTTGGGTATGAGATACTACAACAGCTGGCCTTAGTGCAAGTGGGAGATTGTTAGTTATATGTATGCCCTAGAGGCCATTGTTGTACATATGATGTATATTATAGTGGATGTTTAGACATATATAGAGAGGACTTTCTTACTCGTCATGGTAGCTGGTTGCTCTTTGTCTTAATATGTTGACTTGTATTTGGTTACTGTCTTCCTCTCACATGTTGATAAAGCCCTTAGGATATGTACTTGACTACTAGGACTATGATGCAGATCATACTAAGGGGCCAGGGTAGTCTATGAGTACATCCTATAATTGTTCCTAGTCGAGAGTGTATCGAGACAGGGTATCGATACTCCAGAGTAGACTAGCGTATACGCATCATAACCCATATGATGGGCGATGGATGATCCCACATCCATTGGTGTGTGACATCAAAGATGGTATACGGGTGCTTAGTGGAGACTGGGTACACTGAACGGACTCGCCGAGAACTCCTTGTTGGTATTATACCTATCGTTAGATAGCAGTTCTCTGGTGACATTGGTACAGGTTAGTCTGTAGACCCGAGATCGTCATAGAGTCTTGTGTGATTCCTACTGTGCTTTGATTTTCCACCTTACCACGTTCATGGGAACATGCAAAACGGTGGATTTTGGGTACAGTCCCGAATCACATGGAGGCAATGAGCGATAGGAGGGGTTTCGTCACTCCCGGTATTGGGGTTTGATGTTGCGCTGTGTTCGATTGACTATAACTGAAAGTCCCTAGCCAGGGCTGATTTGGAGATCTACTGGTAGGTGTTATCAGTAGTTTCTCGACTTGTTATGAGCCTCACATCGACACGACTTATCGGTTACTGGGGTCTGACGTTTACCACCCCTAGACTGGATATGCGACATATCAGACGAAGAGACCGGACTGTATGGTAGTGTTACTGATTGGATTTACAGGAGTTAGAGCAGACTTACTTGTTGATCTTCTGATCGCTTAATACCCGGGTGGCCGTTACGTTTAGCTGACCGCTTGCGGCTTGTTGGTGTTTGATGTGATCATCACCTACTGCCGGCGTATTGACGAGTCTTTAGAGTTCTACATAGAGGTTTCCAGGCTCAGGCAAAACGGAATAGGAGCACATATGTGATATGTGCGGGATCGAGACTGATACGAGTATGTGATACCATATTCTATTTTCGCGATATATGATATCGGCCGGTTATATGTGATATAGCCGGATTATCGGATCAAGTGTTGATTCGATGAAATAATATATAATATGTATGTATGTATGTATGTATGTATGTGTGTGTATATATATATATATATTATATGCTCACTTAAATATTTATTATTCTCATTTATGATGCATTTAACATATATGTAATATATGTTTATTGTATTGTTTTCTTTTGTTATATAAATATTATATATGTGATATATAATATTGTGACATGCTAGGTTATACATGCAACAAGGATGTATGAGAATTATACCATGCTACATGTAATATTTGGGTTTAAATTCTTAAGTAATTCAAAAATGTGGAAATGAGTCATGGTGGAAGCTTCATGAAGCTTGTTGATAACCATCGACAAAGTCCACCCTTTTTGTTTTGCTTAAGATATTTTCTAACCCAACCATGACACATAGCCATGGTTAACTCTCTACAAGGGTTAGGTATTCACATATACTAACCAAGGGTTGCATTTCTAATCTCATCTCATTCATTCATCTTCTTCTTCCTCATCTTATTTTTGCTATCTAGATTTTGAGATCAAGAAGAAAAATAGCGAGAAATTAAATATTAAAGGGAGCTAAATTCCTACTTCATCATCCTCTTCTATACTAGCCATATAGATTAGTATGTTAGCTTCACTAATTCCGTATTAGTGAAGAGTGAGTTTGAGTCCGTGTTTCCTTGACGTAGATCATCAAAGACTTTGAAGACTTCAAGCAAGGATGCATCGTACATCTTGTGGAGCCTCTCAAGAGTTCGGGAACTCATGGATCGCAGTGAAGGGACCACTACTCGGAGCTTTTGAAGCGAAGGAACGGACTACAAAGGTTGTAATCCCTATCGCTTAGATGTAAAGTTGTTTACATGCAAAGTTAACCCTAATTCTCTAGTTCGATTACTTGGTTGGTTTGTTTAGCACCCCAAAATTTTAATATAGCATGAATGATGCTTGCCAAAACCTTGCTAAGGTGCTAAGCTATCCCTACAAATACAACTTTTGTAGACCGGTCCTTCACTTCTAAAGCTCCGTATAGTAGTCCCTTAGCTCCAAGTAGTGGTGTCCCGGACTCTCCTTAGGCTCCACTAGGTGAAAGGAACGAGCTCGCTCAAGAATTTTCGAGGCCGAAGATGATCTACGTCGAAAAATCTCTAACTCAAGCTATCTTTTGACTAATTGATGGATTAGTAAAGTAAACAACCTGTACTAAATGACTAGTTTGGTATAGATTGATGAAGTAGGAATTTTGCTCACTTTAGAATTATTTTTCTCTTTTTCTTTTTCACCTCACTAGAAAGCTAGAAAAACAAAGAAGGAGATGAAGAAAATGCTCAAGTGATCAACCATGGGTGAAGAAAATATCACATGATATTTGTAGAGACTTAACCATGGCTAAAGATAATGGTTGGGTTAATAAATATCCAGAGTAAAATAAATTAGTGGACTTAACTCAAGGCTTTTACATGCTTCCACAAGCATTTTTAGCCATGCTAATTTCCAACTAATTTTGATTTTTCCCTTAATAATTAAACACCCAAATTATCTTTACTTTGGTATGAATCTCATATACCCAAGTCCAATGTGTCATCTAGCATGACACAAAATATAAATACATTAATATATATCACATATATATTTAAATGTATTTGGAGAAAAGAAATTCCTAAGTGAGCTAATATTAGTTAATATATATTAATATATCAAATATATAATTATATATTAAATTATTAAATCAAAACTTGATTTATTAATCCGGCTATATCACATAGAACTGACTAATATTATATTACAAATTATTGAATCAACACCTGATTCAATAATCCGGTTATATCATATATAACCTATATCGCGAGATTAGAATACTGTATCACATATAAGTATCAATCTCGGTCCCGCACATATCACATATGTGCCCTACTTCGTTTCGCTTGAGCCAGGAAACCTGTGTATAGGACTCTAAAGACTCATCAATACGCCAGCAGTAGGTGATGATCATATCAGTCACCCACAAGCCGTCAGCGGTATTAGCTGGATGTAACAGCTATCCAGGTATTAAGCGATCGGAAGATCAATAAGCAAGCTTGTTCATACTCCCGTGAATCCAGTAAGTAACACTACCGTACAGTCCGGTCTCTTCGTTTGATATGTCGCATATCGAGTCTGGGGGTGGTAAATGTTAGACCCTAATAACTTGATAAGTCATACCAATGTGAGGCTCATAACGGGTTGAGAAACTACTGATAACATTTACCAGTAAATCTCATCATCAGCCCTGGCCAGGAACTTCCTGTTATGGCCAATCGAGTACATCGCAATATCAGCCCCTAATACCGGGAGAGACGAAACCCCTCATATCGCTCATTGCCTCCATGTGACTCGAAACTGTACCCAAAATCCACTTGTTTGCACGCTATTCACCTAAAGTTTTGCGAGCGCTAGCGAACGTACCCCAATCACGGCGCTGATCAATGCCAGGGTGAAGCCGGGAGAAACTTGGGTCCAGTACGCAATACGGTGGCGGAATCTATAGTCGAAGTGCGAACAGCGCATCGAAGAGGTGCCTGCGATAGGCATGTTCGTGGGCACTTTTGATCCGCAGGCGACCATCTCCCAATTCATGACGTTCTTCAAGCCGATCTCCTTCCAAGCCTTGATTGACAAGTTGGCCCAAATGGACCAGATGGGCCATAGGCCTTCCTCTTCAAAGACGGAGCCTCGGAATGAAAAGGGCAAAGGGGAAAGTAACTTTCGTCGCCAACGCTCAACAACAACCGAGTGGCCCGAGACCGGTTGTTCGCTAAAGCAACAAGCGGCAATCCCTTGATGAGAAGTTGAGACGTCCCTATTCGTTTCCCCGGGATAAAACAAGGAGACTGTTCGAACTAGCAGTGCACAACGGGCTCATCACTCTACCGGAGCCGAGGCACCCATTGCAACCGAACGATGTCAACGATCCCAATTACTGCCCCTACCACCGAGTATTGGGCCATCCGATCGAAAACTGCTACGTCTTCAAAAATTGGGTCGAAGACTAGTATCAACAGGGCAAGTTCGCGCTGTCCAAAAACTGGAAGGTAAACCCGCCCCAGCCGCACGCTCTCAAAAAGGCGGACACACCGGGGGCATCGTGCTCTTTTGTCGAAGAAGCTCCATGGGAGGTCACTCTTTCTACCAAAACGAAAAGAATGCTGAAGGATCTCCAAGCATGCACAGCGATCAGGTGGAAAAGCCCGCTGGAACCGGAGATCATCGAGGGGATGCTGAAACCACGCCCAACATTGGGAGATAATAGTGATAGTGGACAAAACATTCGGCCCCAGCCGTTAAAGTCTTCGAAGAAAAAGAAGAAGATCAAAAAGCCCGCGCAGTTTGATGACAAGCGCACGGATCTGCAAAAGCATATTGACGCGCTGGAGGAATATAACCAGAAGGCGCGAACCCCTGTCACACTCTAAGAATTTCTCAATAATATCCTTGAGAGCGGAGATAACGACAATAACGACGGGGATGACTCATTAGAAGAATCTGAGGACTATGTGGCAAGTTGCCATATGATCTATCATTCGGCGTTAACTAACGAAGAAGCTCACTCGGCGATAGAGGACAACATAAAAAAGCTGGAGGCAGGATCGAAACCAAAACCCTTGGACCCGTCTGACAAGATGATCGACTTGCTACTGAACGAAGCCCGTCAGAAAAGCAAAGCCAATCGAGAGCGCGAACTGGCTATATTCGAAAAAGCCAAACGCCGACAACTAAATGAAAAGGTCGAGGCACCCCAACCGGATCGAAGCATCCCTATCGCCAGCAAAAGCAAGGTTAAAGTAAGGAGACGATTCGCTAGGGCCCTGTCAATAGGAATGAAGTTGCCCTCTTTCAGAGGAAATTCTCCTGGCAGTATACACCTTGATGAAGCGGACATACATCCTAACTTCTGCTTATACCATCAGAGGATTGCACACCCTACCGAGGAGTGCATAGCCATTAAAAACTGGTGGCAGGGATATGTTGCCCACCGACAACACGTTCAACGAGTGAAGTGCAAGGCTTGTCGAGAACAGAAAAGCACGACAGATGAGCGCAAAGGAGCTGCTGGCAACTGTCACATAGTCAACACCAAGGGATCACAAGTTATCACCTTTGGAAGCGACTCTGACGAAGAAATCGCCCCCAGCCCTCTCTTTAAGGAATCCACCCCCGACACAAAAAATGCGAAGATTTGCGAGAAAATCTAGCTGCATAATAGTACGTTGCCCAAAAAATCTCGGACCTATGAACAAATGACCGAAACATCGTTAAACTACTACCAACCCGCGGCATCCTCAGGCTGACGTGGTAAAAAAAAAAAAAAATGGCACGTCCACAAGCGAGATGAGCACGGATGAAAACCTGAAAGGGCTCCGTGAGTAAAAACAGCAGGACTACCAGCGAGTTTGTGAAAACCTGAAAGGGCGCAATCTCGTTAAAAGACACTTGCAAGGTCCCCTCAATCTTGTGAGGAGAAAATACCTGCGTGAGATCCTTACGACTCACAAGGGAGCAACACACTTAGGGATCCCCACGATTCCTAAGGAGAAATTACACTTACGAGATCCTCACGACTCGTAAGGAGAATTCCTCTTTGAGACCCTCACGGCTCATAGGATTCAAAAGCCTTAAGCTACAAGGATCTGAACCTGTTCTTAAGCCATCACATTTCCCAGACTGCCCTACAAGCGGTTCAATATTGACCCTTGTATACAATCCACGGACACGAATAAACCTTTCCCTAACAAAGTCCTATTAGCGACTAGGGATATGCTCACACAGTGAGCGACCCTTGTAAGTCCTCTCGACTTATAAGGAGAAAACACTCTTGTAAGATCCTTATGATTTATAAGAGAACATACACTTAAGAATCCTCATGATGTTTAAGGAGAAAATGCACCTACGAGATCCTCACGACTCGTAGGGAGAAATACTGTTATGAGACCCTTACGGCTCATAAAGTCAAAAGCTTTAGTCGATAGGATCCTAACCCTATTTGCTAAGCCATCTTTGTTCGAATCAACAAAGACAAATGATGATTCGCTCCTGGCAATGTCCCAGTGGTAGCGATACTGATGCCTAAATCGGTATCAAATCCCAAGCCCTTTTACGGCAAATGATGATTCGCTCCTGGCAATATTCCAGTCGTAGCAATGCTGATGCTGAGATTGGCACCAGATTCCAAGTTCTACACTCGCGATAAAAAAATCAGCGAGCCAAAAATGCATATGAAATAGCCGAAATGATGGGACAACTTGCAACAAAATTAGCAAGTAAAATATATGCATACAAAATAGCCGAAATGATTGGCAACTCGCAATAAAAAGCAGCGAGTAAAAAAAACAAAAATAGCTGAAATGATTGGGCACCGCGAAAAATAGCCGAAATGATTGGGTAATCGCGACTTTCGCGATATAAAAAGCTGAAATGATAGAGCATCGCGGAAAAAAATAAAAAAAATTATGAAAGAATGAAACTTTTGCCCTACATATGAGATTACATCAATCCTTGTATACAATCCAGGGGCACAAACAAAAAAAGGGAACCATATTTTCCCACCAGGCTCTGTCAAAAGGAGATCCAAGTCTCGACGGTTCACAGACAGTCTAGAGACTATCCCGGAACCATGGCAAAGTCCCCTAGTTCCAAATCTCGACGGTTCACAGACAGCCTAGAGATCACCAACGGCATTTCTCCTTACTCCAGCAGGATGCAGATGCGACGTCAACAAACGACCCCAGGGTCAAAACAACGGAACCATGGCAAAGTCCCTTAGTTCCAAATCTCGACGGTTTACAGACAGCCTAGAGATCACCAACGTCGTTTCTCTTCACTCTAACCAGATGCAGACGTGACGTCAATAACCGACCTCAGAGTCACAATGAAGCGGAGCCATGGCAAAGTCCCTAATTCCAAATCTCAATGGCCACATCTACGGCCCGAAGACCAACAACGGTGTTCCTCCTCAGTCCAGCAGGATTCAGACGCGACAATCAATCTCGGAGCCACGACAGAGTCCCTAATTCCAAGTCTCGACGGCCACATCTACAGCCTGGAGACCCACAACAACGTTCCTCCTTATTTCAGCAGGATTCGGACGCGACATCACCAAATGGAGATACGGCAAAGTCCCTAGTTCCAAGACTCTACGGCCCACAGACAATCTAGAGTCAACCAATGACCTCCCCGACGGATCAACGCTCCGTCTCGGAAACAAGTCAACCAACCCCAGGGAAATCAGTGTCCTTGGCAAATACCTCGATTCAGGGAAATCATCGTCCTTGACGAAAGCATCTCGATTCGCATCGACCCGCAAGGAAATCAGTGTCTTTGCAGGAATACCTCAATTTGTTTCGACCCCAGGGAAATCGGCGTCCTTGGCAAAAACCTCAATTTAGGTAAATCAACGTCCTTGACGAGAGCATCTCGATTCGCATCGACTCGCAGAGAAATCGGTATCTTACTAGGAATATCTCGATTCGTCTCAAACCTGAGGAAATCAGTGTCCTAGGTAAATACCTCGATTCAGGGAAATTATCGTCCTTGACGAGAGCATCTCGATTCGCGTCGACCCGCAGAGAAATCAGTGTCTTTGCAGGAATACCTCGATTCGTCTCAAACCCGAGGAAATCAGTGTCCTTGGCAAATACCTCGATTCAGGGAAATCAACGTCCTTGACGAGAGCATCTTGATTCACATCGATCCGCAGAGAAATCAGTATCTTTGCAGGAATACCTCGATTCGTCTCAACCCCTAGGGAAATCAGTGTCCTTGGCAAAAAACTCGATTCAGGGAAATAAGCGTCCTTGGCGAGAGCATCTCAATTTGCGTCGACCCGTAAGCAAATCAGTGTCTTTGCAGGAATATCTTGATTCGTCTCAACTCCGAGGAAATCAGTGTCCTTGGCAAAATATCTCGATTCAGGGAAATCAGCGTCCTTGACGAGAGCATCTCGATTCGCGTCGACCTGCAAGGAAATCAGTGTCTTTGCAGGAATCTCTCGATTCGTCTTAACTCCGAGGAAATCAGTGTCCTTGGCAAAACCTCGATTCAGGGAAATCAGTGTCCTTGACGAGAGCATCTCGATTCGCGCCGACCTGCAGAGAAATCAGTGTCTTTGCAGGAATACCTCGATTTGTCTCAACCGGCAGAGAAATCAGTGTCTTTGCAGGAATCTCTCGATTCATCTCAACTGCGAGGAAATCAGTGTCCTTGGCAAAAACCTCGATTAAGGGAAATCAGCGTCCTTGATGAGAGCATCTCGATTCGTGTCGACCCATAAAGAAATCAGTGTCTTTGCAGGAATACCTCGATTCATCTTAACCCTCAGGGAAATCAGTGTCCTTGGCAAAACCTCGATTCAGGAAAATCAGCGTCCTTGGCGAGAGCATCTCGATTCGCGTCGACCCACAGAGAAATCAGTGTCTTTGCAGGAATACCTCGATTCGTCTCAACCCCCAGGGAAATCAGTGTCCTTGGCAAAACCTCCATTCAGGAAAATCAGCGTCCTTGGCGAGAGCATCTCGATTCGCGTCGACCCACAAGGAAATCAATGTCTTTGCAGGAATCTCTCGATCCGTCTCGACCTCCGAGGAAATCAGTATCCTTGGCAAAAACCTCGATTTATAGAAATCAACGTCCTTGATGAGAGCATCTCGATTCGCGTCGACCCGCAGAGAAATCAGTGTTTCTGCAGGAATATACGACGTCAGCAAAATGGAGCCACGACAAAGTCCCTTAGTTCCAAACCTCGCCGGTTCATAGACAACCTAGAGACCACCTCGACATTCATCTAGTTACAGCAGACGCAACGTCAGCAAAGCGGAGCCATGGCAAAGTTCCCAGTTCCAGGACTCGGCGGTGTACAGACAACCCAAAGTCAATCCTGACCCCGTATGGCTAAAATCAATATTGACCCCGTATGGCTAAAGTCAATATGGCCAAAGTCAACCCTAGACCTCCCTGTCAAAGCAATGCTTTGATTCGGGAGTAGGTCAACTCATCAACCACTTACGAGCCCTCTCGACTTGTATGGAAGAAAATTTTCTTGTGAGATCCTTACGACTCTTAAGAGAAAACACACTTAGGAATCCTCACGATTCCTAAGGAGAAAATACACCTACGAGATCCTCTCGACTCGTACGGAGAAAAGTCTTTATGAGACCCTCACGGTTCATAAAGTTGAAAAGTCTTAGGCGGCAGATCTGAACCTGTTTCTTAAGCCATCGCTGCTCTACAAGGGGGTCAATATGGACTATCTGCGGGCTACATTTGCCAAAGCCACATTCGCCGCTGAAATAAAGAAGCTACTTACGGGCCTTCACGATTCGTAAGGAAAAATACCCGAGTGAGATCCTTACGACCCATGGAGGCGATGAACACTTAGAAATCCTCACGATTTCTAGGGAGAATTTACACCTACGGGATCCTTTCGACTCGTAGGGAGAAAATCCTTATTGAAACCCTTGCGGTTCATGAAGATGGAAAAAGTATTAGGCTATAAGGACCCTAAACTTGTCTCCTAAGCCATCAATTCTCTGGCCACGCATAACATTGCACTACTTCACCCACGTATATACTTACGTGGACAAAGTAGTGGGAGGTATTTGTTCCCGCTAAAATTTTCGGCCAAGAGCTACTTGTTCCCTTATAAAAAGAGGGGGGGTCTTGTGCATCACGTGCTCACACGTGACCGGGCATCACGTGCAAACATGTGACTTTTTATGGGTATATTCTATCTACACCTGAATGCCTAATTAATTAAGTCACGTGCCCACACGTGATGGACTCTTGAACCCACTGAATTAATAAAATTAAATTCTAATGGGAACTAAATAAAATACAAATAAAGCAGCAAGGAAAACCCCAAATGGGGCATCACGTGCCCACACGTGACCAAGGGTCACGTGCCAATACGTGATGGGTTCCTGAGCCCTCTGAACTAATAGAATTAAATTCTAATTAAAAGCTTTATCAGTGGGGTTACGTGTTGACACGTGATAGACTCTTAAACCCTCTGAACTAATAGAATTAAATTCTAATTAAAAGGAAATCAAATGCCCTAACCGGAAAAATATTTCCTAGATATTTCCAAACAAAAAGATTGCACTCTGTAAAGTGGAGCACCGTTGGATTAAAAATCCAATGGTGATTAAAAATCACCAATTTATAGAAAGATTCTATATAAGGAAATATTTTCCTAAAATTTGCCAGGAACAACAAACAAAATATCTTTTGGAATTAAAAATCCAATGGTGAATAAAATTCACCGAGTGATCTAAAAGATCATTTTGGTTATAAAATCAATCAAAATCTTTCAATGAAAGATTGACTAAATAACCTGATTCTTTTCTTTCTCCTATAAATAGGAGTCAAGAGGGAAGAAAAAAGAGAGGAGAGAGACAACAACAGAGAGAAAAAAGTCGAGAATTTAAATTCTCCAGAGAGAAAAGAAGATTTCTTCATAAAAGAAAGAAACCCTAGGTAAGAGAGAGAAAGTGATCATTCTATAAGTTCCCACAAAAAGAGAATTTAATTCTCAAACTAAGAGTTTAACTCTTCTGAATAAGAACTTAGTTCTTCCTTTGATTGAAGATCTGCAGAAGCAGATCTTCCCATAAGTTGAGAATTTAATTCTCATCGGGGGGATTCTTCCATGTAGATCTAAAACCTAAGGGAGGACCTAAGTTCAGAAAATTTTACTCTCCCACAATGCACATAGAAATTTAATTTCTCCAACAAAGATAGGGTTTAATCCTTAATACAAAGAACTTAGTTCTTCTTCATGGTAATAGATCTGCAGAAGCAGATCTCCCCATAAGTTGAGAATTTAATTCTCATCGGGGAGATTCTGCCATGCAGATCCAAAACTTAGAGAGAGAATTGAGTTTAAAGAATTTAATTCTTTCGAACATATGGGAATTTAATTCCTCTGAACAAAATTAGGGTTTAACCCTATAAGAGAATTTAATTCTTAAACAAGGGATCTATCTCTCCATGCAGGTAAAAAGATCAATTACTTAACATGATCATGTGGCGACACGTGACTCTCCCCCTCAATGATAAAAAGAGAACGAATAAGAATAGGTCACGTGCTCCCACGTGACCCTTGAAAAGACTCCTCAAAATAAGAAGGGCAGAACAGATTTTGGGTGTCTCACGTTCTCCCACGTGACCCCTTAGCAATTATCAAACAAAAGAGGATTCTACCCAAGGGCAATGCCTCACGTGTCCCCACGTGACCCCTAACAAATACTTTTAATATCCAATGCATGGGTACCCATCACGTGCCCACACGTGATGGCCATAAAGATCAAGTGTTTAACACTTAAATATTCTGGGAGTAAAATAAAAGAAGCACAGCCCAATCTTCAGGCGCCTCACATGACCCCACGTGAGCACTTCAGTTTTAATGTTTAACACTACTTTTTAAGTGCCTCACGTAGGAGCACGTGAGCGCTGAATGTATTCTAATGTTTAACACTATATTCAAGCCAATCTTAGCCCAAATTAGCTAAGTCTTCCAGAGGCAGGACCTTCCCTTTTGACTGAACCTCAAATACACTTTTTCCAAAATTGGTCATCTCATATGACATTCAAAACAAAACCCAGAGCCTTTCAATCAACTTTGGTTCAAGGGTACATCTCTTCACACCTCTGATACATGTCGTTGTAATTCTTCAACGTCTTCAGAGAGGTGGTGGGTCCCAATGATCAATAACTATCTGGTGCATTTCCAAACCCATATTTGCATCTGAACTTGGACCGCAATGTCCTTAAACTAAACAACAGAGCCCAAATGCTCTTTTGTTGGATCTAAATGATCCTGTTAAGTAGATCTTTGTCTAAAATTAGACTAACGTATCCTTAACAAACATTTAAGTTGATCTTAATCTCAAACGAGATTAACGATTCTTAAATCAATCCAACTACAGATCCCCCAACCAATATTGGTTCAAGGGTACATCTCTTTACTCCTCTGATATTTGTCGTTGTAATCCTTCAACGTCTTCAGAGAGGTGACGGGTCCCGACAACCAAACATTCCACGGACTGTGAGGTCCTTAAACTCATAGACTATGATGTTTTTAAACTTTACAGACTATGACGTCTTTAAACTATGGACTATGATGTCCTTAAACTCTATGGACTATGATGTCCTTAAACTTATGGACAGCAAAGTTCCTAAACTAAAATAATAGAGCCCAAATACTCTTTTGTTGGATCTAAATGATCCCGTTAAGTTGATCTTAGTCTAAAATTAGACTAACGTATCCTTAACAAATTGTTAAGTTGATCTTAGTCTAAAATTAGACTAACGTGTCCTTAACAAACGTTTAAATTGATCTTAGTCTCAAATGAGACCAACGATCCTTAAACCCAAACCAAAAACCAAATCTAAGAAAATATGGATTTGGACTAATCCACGCCCTACAGGCGACAACATAAATTAGTCTCCGTGTACAATCCACGGGCAACCAAAAACGAAACAAACACCCACGACACGAAATGACCATCTGGAGAAGGAGAAAGTGGTTACCGCGATGAGGTAGCGTAATTAACTGCAGGGGCTTGCGCCTGCAGGGAAGAGCATCCCCACAATCAAAAACCCCTCAACGAGGGGGAATCTGACGAAGTCTGCTACATCGGCCGCATCCGTTTAAACCTTCAATACAAGGTGCCATAAATCAACTTGGCATCTTCGGAGTGGTGGACGGATAGCACCAAATAGTATCTTCTCCTAAATTCAGGCAAGACGAACCTACGCGGTTACGTCTCTGTGTTCGGCGGTAAACACATTATAAACCCGGCATTTTAGTCTCAAATTGAAAACACTTTTCAATAACCAGTCGGGCAATTCAGCAAGATTCCCAACAAATTATCGAATGCTCGTCGGAAACATTAGTAGACGGTCGCACCCCCGATGCCGTCAACGAAACGCACTTAGGCGGAACACCACGGCCGCGAGCACCCGAATGGATGCTTTTGGCTACAGGATTCTCCTACAGTTACTTAGTCGGGACGACGGGGCGTAGCTATCTATTAATGTTACCCGGCGAGTGTTCACGCGAGATTGCGACGGAGTTTTGATCCGAATCAAAACCCAACGGCAATCGTTAAATAAGGCTAAATTGCTAGATTTACAAAACACTAATTAGTTTTCACAAAACTAATTCTTATGGATTCCAAATATTGTATCACAAATCACAGATATCTAGACGATGTTAAACATTTCGATCGATCCATCAAACATCCACAATTCTCAGAGAACTCAACACTTGAGTCAGATTCAAAAATACCCAGAGAGTGGCACTAGTACATACGGACCAGCACAAGAAGGCACAGTCCTTGCCTCACCAACGACGTCGCGGAACCGCCGCTAAAAGCATGTTTTGGCCGCGGTTCCGTAGTCGTTTAGTCCAGTTAGGCGCTCGTTTTTCTTGGGAGTCCATAAATACCCTGCACTATTTTTTGCATATTTTTAAACACACAAATTTCAACTTTTAAAAAATTTCCAGAAAGCATGCAAAGAGTGGGTTTCGATGTTCGATCGAACACTTTAACTTCGCCTAGACAACCCCTAATACTGTAGCTTGGCTCTGATACCACTACTGGGTTCGCTTAGCACCCCCGCTAGGTTTTAGCACGTATCAAGTATGCTATTTCAAAAAATTTAGGGTGCCGAGTGAGCCCAACCAAGGATCTAACTAGAGAATTAGGGTTTTTATAGCATGTAAACAAACTTTACACTAAGTGATATAGGAATACAACCTTTGTAGACCGGTTCTTCACTTCTAAAGCCCCGTGTAGTAGTCCCATAGCTCTAAGTAGTGGTGTCCCGGACTCTCCTTAGGCTCCACTAGGTGAAAAGAACGAGCTTGCTTAAGGATCTTCGAGGCCGAAGATGATCTACGTCGAAAAATCTCTAACTCAAACTACCTCTTCACTAATTGATGGATTAGTGAAGTAAACACCCTATATTAAATGGCTAGTTTGGTATAGATTGATGAAGTAGGAATTTTGCTCACTTTAAAATTATTTTTTTTCTTTTTCACCACACTAGAAAACTAGAAAAGCAAAGGAGATGAAGAAGAAGCTCAAGTGATCAACCATTGGTGAAGAAAATATCACATGATATTTGTAGAGACTTAACCATGGCTAAAAATAATGGTTGGGTTAATAAATATCTGGAGTAAAACAAAATTAGTGGACTTAAGTTAAGGCTTCTACATACTTCCACAAGCATCTTTATCCATGCTAATTTCCAACTAATTTTGATTTTTCCCTTAATAATTAAACACCCAAATTATCTTTACTTTCGTATGAGTCTCATACACCCAAGTCCAATGTATCATCTAGCATGACACAAAATATAAACATTAATATATATCATATATATATTTAAATGTATTTGGAGAAAAAAAATTCTTAAGTGAGCTAATATTAGTTAATATATATTAATATATCAAATATATAATTATATATTAAATTATTAAATCAAAACTTGATTTAATAATCCGGCTATATCATATACAACCGACTAATATTATATTACAAATTATTGAATCAACATTTGATTCAATAATCCGGTTATATCACATATAACCTATATCGCGAGATTAGAATACCGTATCACATATAAGTATCAATCTCGGTCCCGCACATATCACATATGTGCCCTACTTCGTTTCGCCTGAGCCAGGAAACCTCTGTGTAGGACTCTAAAGACTCTTCAATACGCCAGCAGTAGGTGATGATCATATTAGTCACCCACAAGCCGTTACGGTACTAGCTGGACGTAACGGCTACCCAGGTATTGAGCGATCAGAAGATCAACAAGCAAGCTTGTTCATTCTCCCATGAACCAGTAAGTAACACTGCCGTACAGTCCGGTCTCTTCGTCTGATATGTCGTATATCGAGTCTGGGGGTGGAAAACGTCAGACCCCAATAACTTGATAAGTCATGCCGTTGTGAGGCTCATAACGGGTCGAGAAACTACTGTTAACACTCACCAGTAAATCTCATCATCAGCCCTGGCCAGGGACTTCCTGTTATGGATAATCGAGCACAGCGCAATATCAACCCCCAATACCGGGAGAGATGAAATCCCTCCTATCGCGCATTGCCTCCATGTGATTCGGGACTGTACCCAAAATCCACCTGTTTGCAAACTCTCTTGAACATGGTAGGGAGGAAATCAAAGCACAGTAGGAATCACACAAGACTCTATGACGATCTCGGGTCTACAGACTAACCTGTATCAGTGTCACCAGAGAACTGCTATCTGACGTTAGGTATAATACCATCTAGGAGTTCTCGGCGAGTCCTGTTCGGTGTACGCATTCTCCAATGAGCATCTATGTACACTCTTTGATGTCAAACACCAATGGATGTGGGATCGTCCATCGCCCCATACAGGGTCAAGAAACGTACACACTAGTCTACTCTGGAATATTGATACCCTGTCTCGATACTCCCACGAGTAGGAACAATTAAAGGATGAACTTGTGGACTACCTAGGCCCTACTAGTATGATCTGCATCATAATCCTGGTAGTCAAGTACACATCCTAAGGGCTTTATCAACATGTGAGAGCAAGACATTATCACAATACTAGTCTACATGTTAAGATAAAGAGTAACCAGATAGCATACTATCATGTCGAGTAAGAAAGTCCTCTCTATATATGTCCAATTATCCATTATAATATACAATCATGTACAATAATGGCCTCTAGGGCATACATATAACTAACACATACGCATCACCCTATATTAATAAAAAATATCTAGACCAAGCCTCTAAGGACAAATGCGCTCAATTGGGACAAATGAGGGTCGTGGGTAATCTATTGATTATCCGTATTTCTCTTATGCTGCCTAAAGCAAGTGTGACCAAGGAAAGTAGTTTACTTAATTAGGCCCGCTTTTTCGGTGATTCGTATAGCGGATACCTCTCACTTACCAGACACTTACCTGGCTACAAGATTGATAAGGAGGTGATAAAGAATTTATCCTACGTCTTGTCCTTTGGAAGACTAGGAGCGGTCTAGTGATTTGACCTTGGTGATCCCAGCTCTAGGGACTGATTGTGCATTTTGTAATTGGTTGAGTCTAGTCTTGTGTCCATCACTCTTGACAAAGCAAAGCCTTCTTAAAATCATTCTCACACGTCATCACATGCTACCACGTGCACTAAACCTACTTAGTGCATGATCGGCTGGACACGTGATTCTAGCGCTCGTTTAGTCCGCATTTTCGCTGTCGACTCCGAGGTCGATACTTTTTCACCTTCTTTTTCTCCTCCACCTACCACATCTCCCGAGATGGATGGACCTCCTTCGGGTTTTAACATCACCATGTTGCCACCACCTCTAGGTGCGCAAACTCAAAATCCACCACACATCGCTCTCTAAGACCGATGCTACCCTACATACGGACCCCTTCCTATGTGTCTGTCTTTTCTACCAGCCAATAGGGATAACTTTGAAATTAAACCCCACCTTATCAACTTGTTGCCTAAATTTCACGGGCTTGAATATGAGAATGCCTACGTTTTTATAACCAAATTCCGAAACGTATGTGCAATGATGAGCACCACCCAACTTCAAGGGATGTGATGCGATTACGTATTCTCCTTTTTACCTTATGCGATCTCGCAGAGAAGTGGCTTTATGTTGGGAATATGTATGCCATAGAGGCCATTATTGTATGATATAGTGGATGCTTAGACACATATATAGAGGACTTTCTTGCTCGACATGATAGTATGCTATCTGGTTGCTCTTTATCTTAACATGTACGCTTGTATTATTATACTGTCTCTACATGTTGATAAAGCCCTTAGTATGTTTGCTTGACTACCAGGGCTATGATGTGGATCATACTAGTAGGGCCTCTGTAATCTACACGCACATCCTTTAACTGTTCTTAGTCGAGAGAGTATCGAGACAGGGCATCTATATTCCAGAGTAGACTAGTATGTACGTTTCTTGACCCTGTAGGGGGCGATGGTTGATCCCATAACCATTGGTGTTTGACATCAAAGATTGTACACAGGTGCTCATTAGAGAATGGGTACACCGAATAAGACTCACCAAGAACTCCTATAGATGGTACCATACCTATCGTCTGATAGCAGTTCTCTGGTGAAACTGATACAGATTAGTTTGTAGACCCGAGATCATCATAGTGTCTTGTATGGTTCCCACTGTACTTTGATTTCCTCCCTACCATGGCTCAAAGGAGTCATGCAAACAGGTGGATTTTGGGTATAGTCCCGAGTCACATGAAGGCAGCGAGCGATAGGAGGGGTTTCGTCTCTCCCGGTATAGGGAGTTGATGTTGCGCTATGCTCGATTGGCTATAACAGTAAGTCCCTGGGTAGGGCTGATGAGATTTACTGGTAAATGTTATCAGTAATTTCTCGAACCGTTATGAGCCACATATCGGCATGACTTATTAAGTTACTGGGGTCTGATGATTCCACCCCTAAACTCGATATGCGATATATCAGACGAAGAGACCAGACTGTACGGTAAGTGTTACTTATAGGCTTCATGGGAGTTTGGACAAGCTTGCTTCTTGATCTTCTAATCGCTCAATACCTGGGTAGCCGTTACGTCCAGCTAGTACCGCTGATGGCTTGTGGGTAATTGATGTGATCATTACTTACTGCTGGCGTATTGACGAGTCTTTAGAGTCCTACACAAAGGTTTCCTAGTTCAAGCGAAACGAAGTAGGACACATATGCTGATATGTGCGGGAGCCCGATTAAATACGAGTATGTGATACCGTATTCTAATCTGGCGATAAATGTTACCGATTAGGTTATATGTGATATAACCGGATTATTGAATCAAGTGTTGATTTTATAATGTGATGTACAGATAATGTGATAATTTGATAATATGATATATATTTATATTTGATATAATTATATATTAACTAATACAGTAGCTCACTAATTATTTTCTTATCTTAATATATATGTGTGTGTGTGTGTGTGTGTGTGTGTGATATATATATATATATATATATATATATATATATATATATTATGAAGCATGGTTGGAATTTCTATTTTGAGAAAATAGAAATGAGGTGGAAAATGGGGAGATATTTGAGGAATGGTAAGGCATGGCTTTTTTCTATTATATTATTCATTTGTATTCACTATTGAAGTATGGGAGCAATTTATTATTGGAATAAATTGTATGCTTCAATAAGTGAATATACAAGTGTAGCCATTCTTCACTTGTTCATGCCTTAGTTCATTTTAGCTCTCTCCCATTTCCTTCTTCTTCTTTCTCTTGCATCTAGCTCTAACCCTCACATGTGTTGTGAACTCTAGAGCTTTAGAAAAATCCTAGTGAGCTAAACACCCTACTTCATCATCCTAGTCAGGATTAGCCCTTTAGACTAGGTTGTTTACTTCACTAATACTAGATTAGTGAAGAGGTAGCTTGACCTAGAGGAATTTTGGGTGGATCATCTTCGACACGAAGGTCGTGAAGCAAGCTCGATCCGTTCTTTAAGTAGAGCCTAGAGGAGTCGTAGGGACTACTACCTGGAGATTTAGAAGAGAAGGACCTGGTCTACAAAGGTTGTAGTCTCATCTCTTAGTATAGAACTTGCTATATGTTCATATAAACCCTAATATTCTAGTTAGATTCTAGGTTAGTGTAGCTTAACACCCAAAATTTTTAAAATTGCATGCTTGATGCCGGTTTAAATATAGTGGTGGTGCTAGGACATACTTTCATGGTATCAGGGCCAGGCTAGAACATTAGGGGAAGTCTTTACGATGTTAAAGTGTTCGATCGGTTTTCAAAGCCTGATTTTTATCAAGTTTCTGTCCTTTTCAAAAGTTGGAAATTTTCAGATTAAAAATAGTCAAAAAATTGTGCAGGGTATTTAATGGAGCCCCAACAAATTCGAAGCCATAATTCTATCAAAGAGTCGCGGAACCGCGGCCTAACCCCGTGTTTGGCCGCGGTTATGCCGCAAGTTTGGGGTATTTTGGGATCGTTTGTCTTGTGCTGCTCCATTGTAATATTTGGCACTTTCTGGATGTTTTTATTGAGACTCAAGTTGTTAAGGTCTCTGGTTTTTTTTGGGTGTTTGATTCGATCAAAATGTTTAACGTCGTCTAGATTATGATGATATGTGATACAATTTTTAGAATCCAAAAAAATTAGTTTTGTGAAAACTAGTTTGTAATTATAGATCTAGCGTTTTAGTCTTGGTTTGATCGATTGCCACGAAGTTTTGATTCGGATCAAAACTCCGTCGCAATCGCGTATAGTACGCGAACTCTTAGTCGGGAATCTTGTTGAATTATCCGACTGCTTATTGAAAAGAGTTTTCAATTTGAGACTTAAATGCAAGGTTTATAGGTTAGGCATAAAATTCAGAATATGAGATATTTCGGGTTTATGATGTCTAAGGAAATTGCGGATTCTAATTATTGTAGTTTTTCATTTCTTTTCTGCGACCTTAAGTGTAATATGTGGGGTATCCCCGATCTTTTTGCTATATAACAACGACATTCGGGATACGCATATTTACTTATATTGATGACATGTGATGTTTATGTATTGCTGTGATATGTTATATCGGATCGTCGTGATTGAATAGCCAGTGTTTTTTTGCGTGAGATGAGAGTTTTTCAATTTTCATTCATGTAAAATATGTATGTAATATTCTTTTATTGGGACACTTCCGGGTTGAGGATGATGTCACCATTGATGTATATTATTTACTTTTCCGCATTAGGATAGACCCAAGGCGGGGAGCACAAGTAACCGGATTCTAGAGTCCAATGGGAGACCATTTTGAGGAGTCGAGACCAGGTTTCCTAACTCTAAAATTGGCAGGGTTGCTTGCCGCTCTCGTTAGGGTCTAGGGATTTGGGTTTGGCTATTCATCACGACCGTGGAATCCGTGTTTTTCATTACTGGCTGAATTTAAAACACGGACCTCTTAGTTATCCAATATTTCATATGTTGACTTCTGCTGCTTGAGTTCTGTGATGCGATCATATAACCGCGTGAGACAAATGCTATATATATATATGATATATATAATAAACATTGCTTATGTTTTGCACCAGCGCTAGTCGAGCCCTCACTCTGTCGTTAGTTAAGTAACCTGTCGGTGCATGACGGGGCCCCGTGCCGAATGCGGATGGCATAAGCGTACGTTCTATTTTCGTTTCTTTTCAATGATGTTTAGGGAAACATAAATGATGGGACTTCATTAATGAGATTAATGGAAAGAAAAGAAACCTAAAAATGTTGTAGAATCAATTTTTTTAAAAAGGTAGCTTTAGTTCTTGCTTTGCATAGTGGTATTCCTTAATGAATATCCAGCACTTCATTCGATGAGGAAAGAGCCGAGATCCCTTCACCGGGAGTAACCTCTTTAGTAAAACTAGCAAATGCTACAACCCACTTGGTTTTGTTTTGATAGTTTCTCTAGTTCTTGCTCTGCATAGTGGTGTTCCTTGATGAATATCCAGCACCTCTTTCGATGAGGAAAGAGCCGAGATCCTTTCACCGGGAGTGACCTCTTTAGCAAAACTAGAAAAAGCTAAAAAAACACTCTTTTTCAAATCACTAGATTCTATAACGATATCAAGTTCATTACGCTAAAGGTTTTCTTCAAAATTAGTTATAGCCCTCCGCCATTTCAGATAAGTGCTATTTAGTATTCGTGCTGCATTTGTTGGCCTCCATCAAGGCACAGCGTGCGGTAGCTGATTAGTGCTTATCTGCTGCATATGATGCGATTGGATTAGGGTAGTCGGACGACCTTGTTGGCCTCCGTCAAGGGTCGTGCGGGTGGATTTAATTCAATCACGAAATGAACGGGTTGAACTTAACTAGCGGCCTATGATTTGTTGGCCTCTGTCAAGATCATAGGTCGTTAGGGGTAAAAAAATATATTGGGAATTTCATGTGTTGAAATTTGTAATGAGATTGCATACCTTCTATGAGATAGTTGGATCTCGATATCCACCGCGGGTATGAGTTACTCCTGAAAGAGTTTTCCACTTTACAATTAGCTGATTCAGTAGGTGTCTAAGAAAGGTGTTAACGGGATTATGCCCCTGCGGAAATGAGCTTATTTAATTAGTTCCATGCGAAAGCATGGGGAGACTCCCTCGGAGTACCAATACCAGCATGGCTGACCGATTGGCGAACTTGTAGGGTGTAATTAATCCCGGCTAATCTTACCTTTTAGGGTTTGAAGGAAGATTTGATAAAAACAGTGGGAGACATCCTAATTAGATAAGATAATAACCAATCTAATTTTGCAAAGAGTGCACGCTAAAGCGTTTCCTTCTCTCTCTCTCTCTCTCCAAGTAGCGACCATGACACACCTTAATCAAGATAATAATATGGATGTATTGACCGAACCCGCTTATTATACTAAGCTGGGGAACGTTGGTTCCACTTTTTCTTATGATTGTCATAAGTCTGAGTAAGAAATAGGGGAATATCAGGATTCCCACGCAACCCAAATGAAGAAAGAGCATGATGATGCATCTTCTTCGGGTGTGTTCGTTACCGAAAATTGTTTCTCAGCTCTATGTCCTGGGTATTGGATACCGGATCAGGATCCCACGTATGTAATTTGCTATATGGGTTAAGGTGAGGTAAAGAACTGGGAAAGGGTGATATGTCTCTCAAAGTACGGAATGGAGCAATTTTTGCAGCCAAAACAGTTGGCGAATATCACCTAGTATTACTAAATGGTAATACAATGATTCTGAATGACTGTTATTACATACCAAATATGATGTGCAATATTATATCAGTTTCTTTATTGCATAAAGAAGGATATAATTTTGCATTAGAGGATAATATTATGAACATTTTCCTAAATCAACTGTTGATTGGGTTTGGTACGTTGTGTAACGGTATATACATTTTGAATCAAACCACAGTTTTAAATATACAGAACACACACAAGAAGAAAAGTTCAGAAATGAACGAAGCTTACCTGTGGCATTGTAGACCAGGTCATATCAATGCGACAAGACTAGTTAAGTTGCATAAAAATAGATATTTGAATCTATTCGAATTTACATCTTATGAAACTTGCGAGTCATGTCTCAAAGGCAAGATGACCAAAATTCCATTTACTGGACACAGAGAAAGAGCTACTGAACTCTTAGGACTGATACATAGTGATGTATGTGGTCCTATATCTACACATGCCAGGAATGGTTTCTCATACTTCATTACATTCACCGATGATCTCTCAAGATTCGGATATGTGTTCCTGTTGAAACACAAATCTAAAACTTTTGAGAAATTCAAGGAATATAAGAACGAAGTTGAGAACCAGACGGGTAAAAGTATTAAAGTCCTACAATTTGATCGGAGAGGAGAATACTTGAGCACGGAATTCCGAGACTACTTAAAAGAGAATAGGATTCTCTCTCAGCTTACTCCTCCGTATACACTACAACACAATGGAGTATCGGAGTGGAGAAACCGCACCCTATTAGATATGGGGCGTTCTATGATGAGCGTTGCTGAGTTACCTATTTCCTTTTGGGGTTATGTACTTGAGACAGTTGCATACCTATTGAATATAGTTTTGACCAAATCCATGCCTACCACTCCATATGAGATATGGAATAGGAAGAGAGCATCTCTTAAACGAGTTAAGATATGGGTGTTCTTCGCCGAATAAGGGAGATGGAACCGTGTAGGTTCGTCTTGCCTGAATTTGGGGGCTGATACTATTTGGTTTTATCCGTCCACCTCTTCGAAGATATCAAGTTGATTTATGGCACCATGTATCAGAGGTTTAGATGGATGCGGCCGTTGTAGCAGACTTCGTCAGATTCCCCCTCATTTGAGGGTTTTTTTTGATTGTGGGGATGCTATTCCTTGCAGGCGCAAGCCCCTGCAGTTAATTATGCTACCGCATCGCGGTAACCACTTTCTCCTTCTCCAGATGGTCACTTCGTGTCGTGTTTGTTTGTTTTATTTTTGGTTGCCCGTGGATTGTATACGGAGACTAATTTATGTTGTCACCCGTAGGGCGTTGATTAGTCCAAATCCGTATTTTCTTAGATTTGGGTTTGGGTTGGGTTTAAGGATCATTAATCTCATTGAGATTAAGATCAACTTAAACGTTTGTTAATGATACGTTAGTCTAATTTTTAGACTAAGATCTACTTAACAGGGTTTTGGGATCATGTAGATCCATCGAAAGAGTATTTGGACTCTATCGTTTTAGTTTAGGGACGTTACGGTCCATAAGATTTAGGACATCATAGTCCATGAGTTTAATGACGTCATAATCTGTGGGGTTTAGTTTAGGGACGTTGAGGTCCATAAAGTTTAAGGACATCATAGTCCATGATTTTAAGGACCTCATAGTCTATAAAATTTAAGGACATTATAGTCTATGATTTTAAGGATCTCATAGTCCATAAAGTTTAAGGACATCATAGTCCATGAGTTTAAGGACATCATAGTCCGTAGAGTTTAGTTTAGGGACGTTGCGGTCCATTGAGTGTCTGGTTGCCGGGTCCCGCCACCTCTCTGAAGACGTTGAAGAATTATAATGACATATATCAGAGGTGTGAAGAGATGTACCCTTGAACCAGTGAATGTTCATTAAAGATTTGATAATCTTGTTTGGGACTAAAGCCAATAGGCTCAGTCAATTTGGGGGTTGGCCAATCTTGGGCTTAGCCCATTTAATCATTTTTATTTGGGACTGATCCCATTTCTGTATCAGCGATGCTGAACAATAATGCGGGCTCTGACATCCCTTATTCTTTTGTTTTATTTGAAGTGTTAAACACTAGCGTATGTTTGGCGCTCACGTGGGGTCACGTGATGTCTTAAAGTAGTGTTAAACACTAAGAGCTTAAGGCACTCACGTTGGGTCACGTGAGGCGCTTGAAAATAGGCCTAGCTTCTTTGGAATTACCTATTTGCTTTTCTGAGTGCTGAGCACTATTGGGGCCACGTGGAATCACGTGAGGCGCACTTGTATTTGATTTATTCTCCCTTTTCTTCTAAAAGTGCTTAGTACTATAAAGGGGTCACGTGATATCACGTGAGGCACCCTAAATATAGAGACTGCATTGTTTCATCTTATGAAAGTGTAAGCACTATAAAAGGGTCACGTGTTATCACATGAGGCGCCTCAAATTGAGATCTGTTTTAGGTTCACTCCCCTATCCTTTTGAAGAGGCTAGTTCAGGGGTCACGTGGGAGCACGTGACCTGATATCAATTGTTCTCTTTTGATCATTGGGGGGGCTCACGTGGGTGCACGTGATTTGACATTTATCATGTTGGGTGCTGATCTTTTTTAAGTGCATGGAGAGTTAAATCCTTTGTTTAGGAATTAAATTCTTTTATAGGATTAAACCCCAGTTTTATTTAGAGGAATTAAATTCCTATATGTTACGTTGAAAGAATTAAATCCTTTAAACTCAATTCTCCCCCTAAGTTTTGAATCTGCTGTAGGGTTCCTAGGCACACACTAGAGGTCTCACAAGGCATCAACCATGCCAATTTCAAATTTTACGATGCCGAGAAACCCTAATACGGATCGTTAACTAGAAATTTAGGCGAAACAACGAGCTAGTTAACAACTTAACTAAAGTGTAACGGAAATACAACCTTTGTAGATCCGGTGCTCCACCTCCATAGCTCCGTGATGATGTCTCCTCGCTGCGATCATCGGAACCCGGGCTCTAGTGTCGGCTTCATCGGAGAATGGACGGGCTAAGTCATCGACTACGACGCCGAAGATGATCTCCGTCGAGGCATCACTAGATCAAGCTCCACCTTCACCAAGCCATGAAAACTTGTGAAGAAAACACCCTATACTACTTGGCAAGAGGTAGCGGATGAAGAAATAGGAAGTGGGTTCGCTTTAGAATTGGATTTCTCACTCTTTTTCATCAATCACCATTGATGGTCCAAGGTTTCTTCATGTTGAAGATGAAGAAGAAGAAGAAGAAAATGTTATGATAAGTATTAAGTAAAATGAAAATAATAATAATACTTATCATCTACCAACCATGGTCAAGTGTAGAGACTAAACTAGGGTTAGTGGGAATGGTTAGGGTTAAGCATGAGACAAAAATGGTCACTTAGGTCAAAGCTTCATGAAGCTTCAACTAGAATACAAATCAAGCCACCATTTTCTTTTCATACTTTTCATTTTCCAAAAATCAATAGATAAATAAATAAGTGAATAAAACAAAACCCTAACCATTAACATGTAACCATGGTTTGATCTTTACACAAAAAACCCTAGGAATCATGCATCATCAAATATGATACAATCATTTGCACAAAAAATATATCACATATACATCTTGTACATCCAAGTGAGAAAATCCATTTAAAGTGAACCAATACTAGTTAATGCAAAGTAATATATCAAATATATAATTATACATTAAATCATTAAATCAACACTTGCTTTAACGATCCGGTCATATCGCATATAACCGACTAGTATCCAATGTATCGGCTTATCGAATCAATACTTGATTCAATAACTAGGTTATATCGCATACAACCAATCGATACATTCATCGCGAGAATAGAATACGGTATCACATACACGCATCATTCTCGGTCCCGCACATATCTCATATGCGCTCCTATTTCGTTTCGCTTGAGCCAGGAAACCTCTGTGTAGGACTCTAAAGACTCGTCAATATGCCGGCAGTAGGTGATGATCATATCAAACACCCACAAGCCGCAAGCGGTCTGCTAAACGTAACGGCCACCCGGGTATTGAGCGATCAGAAGATCGACGAGCAAGCCCGCTCACACTCCTGTGAATCCAACCAGTAACACTTACCGTACAGTCCGGTCTGATCGTCTGATATGTCGCATATCTCGCTTAGGGGTGGTAAACGTCAGACCCTAATAGCTTGATAAGTCGTGTCGATATGAGGTCTATAACAGTTCGAGAAACTACTGGTAACACTTACCAGTAAATCTCAGCAACCCTGGCCAGGGATTTCCGGTTATAGCCAATCGAACACAGTGCAACATCAACTCCCTATACCGGGAGAGACGAATCCCCTCCTATCGCTCATTGCCTCCATGTGATTCGGGACTGTACCCAAAAACCACCGTTTTGCACGCCCTCTTGGACGTGGTAAGATGGAAATCAAAGCACAGTGGGAACCACACAAGACTCTATGACGATCTCGGGTCAACAGACTACTCTGTACCAGTGTCACCAGAGAACTGCCATCTGACTTAAGGTATAATACCATCTGGGAGTTCTCGGCGAGTCCGTCCAGTGTACCCAGTCTGCACTGAGCACCCGTATATCATCTCTGATGTCAAACACCAATGGATATGGGATCATCCATCGCCCATCTGTATGGGTCGAGAAGGTATACGCTAGTCTACTCTGGTATATCGATGCCCCGTCTCGATATACCCACGACTAGGGACTTTGAAGGATGTACTTATGGACTACCATGTCCCCACTAGTATGATCCGCATCATAGTCCAGGTAGTCAAGTACACATCCTAAGGGCTTTACCAACATGTAACAGAGAGACAATCAGTGTACACGTTAAGCTAAAGGGTAACCAGATAGCATACTATCATGTCGAGCAAGAAAGTCCTCCCTATATATGTCCCAGCATCCACTACAATATACATCCAATGTACAGTAATGGCCTCTAGGGCATACATATAACTAACAATCTCCCACTTGCACTAGGTCCATCTGATAGCAGTGGTTGCGGTATCTCATACTCAACCATCCCATAAAAGTCTCTCTCTGGGAATAGGCCTTCGTGAGTGGATCCGCCGTGTTGTCCTCTGAGTCTACTCTCCCAACCTCGATCCCGTGGAGATCAACCATCTCCATGATCAGGTGATACTGCCTTAGAATATGTCTGGATCACTGATGGGACGGGTGTTCCTTGGCATAAGCCACAACTCCATTGTCACATAATGGGAGGAACTAAGTTCATCTCATGAACAAATATATATCCAGACTGCCTCTTTGGTAGCATCTTAAGTAGCGATGTATCGAGCCTTTATCGTCTAGTATGCCACGGTATCTAGCTTGGAACTCTTCCAACATACCGTCCCTTTACTGAGGGTAAAGACAATGCCTGTGACTGACATTCAGTCGTCTTTATCACCCTGGAACACTTCCAGTGATTCTCCCCAGGATCGATTGATACCATCTCACTACAACTAGTGAGAATCCTAACATCCAATTAGATCTATCTCATAGATCCAAAACCCAGGATTTAGGAGGTATCACTTTGATCCTATATGGAGAATCATTGTGATAATCGGAGATTGAGCGATCGTAGCATAGGAAACTCTTTTCTTATCAAGAGTATGTCATCCACGTACTCTACGAGGATCACTACCATACTCCCTACTACCTTCTTGTATATACAAGGTTCATCTACCATTTTGATGATGTCAAACTCTTTGACTACTACATCAAAACAGATGTTCCAACTCCGCGATACCTGCTTTATCTTATAAAGCATCTTGTGCACGTTTCCGCTGCTCCCACTGTCTACGAAGCCCTCTGGCTGTGTGCTTATAGACTCTCTCTTCTAAAACATCATTTAGAAAAGCAGTCATGACACCCAATTGCCAGATATCGTAGTCATGGTATGTAGCCGTGGCAAGTAGGATCTGGATGGACTTAAGCATATCCACTGAAAAAGGATTCATCATTATCCACGCCAGGTCGATGATGAAAACCTTTAACATGTCTAGCTTTGAAAGTCTCAACTTTTCCAAGTACACCAAGTAATCTTCTCAAGATATACTTGCTCCTGATGGGGATTTAACCCTTCAGATATAGCAACCAAAGTCCATATTTTGTTGGTGTATATGGATTCCATCTCAGATCACTAAGCATCCAGCCATTCTTACAGAGACTTACTCTCGATGGCCAGCTCGAAGCTAGTTGGGTCATCATCTCATGATGCAATCCTCGCTCCCACTGTCATAGAGAAACCGAAGAATCTCTCAGGTGGGTGAGGAACCCTACTAGATCGACGGAGAGGCTGAGGTTCGTTGGTAACTATTGAATCCTTTGGTTCTTTCAAATCAACAGCTGCAGTTTGTATAGCTGGAACATTTCCAGTTCTACATAACAGACCTTGCCTCGAGCTTGTCCGGATTTTGCATTTAGACATAGCCCGGACAACCACAAATCTTAACCAACTTAAGATATGGGCTCTTCCCTTATCATATCAAATATGAAGTGGTAGGCAATTGATTTGATTCGAACCCTATTCAATAGGTATGCAGCTTCTCAAGTGCATTACTCCCAAAAGGAAATAGGTAACTCAGTAGTACTCATCATAGAGCACACCTTATCATATAGGGTGTGATTGCTCTGCCCCGATATACCATCGTGCTATGGTGTATACGGAGGAATAATACTGAGAGAGAATCTCATTCTCCTTTAGAATAGTCCAGGAATTCCATGCACAAGTATTCTCCTCCCTGATCTCATCACAGGACATAATACTTATACCCGTATTTTGGTTCTCTACTTGTAACTTATATTCTGTGAATATCTCAAAAGGTTCGGACTTGTGTTTCAACAGGAACATAGAACTGAATCTCGAAAGATCATCAGAGAATGTAATGAAGTACAAGGAACCGGTCTTGGCATATGTAGACAGGGGACCTTACATACATCAACATGTATCAATCCCAAGAGTTCACTAACTCTTTCTCTGTTTCCAGTAAACAGAGCTATGGTCATCGTATCTTTGTGACATGACTGGCAAGTTTCATAAGATGTAAATTCAAACAGATTTGAATATGCATCTAAATGTAACTTCAGCTAGTCAGGTCGCATTGATATGACCTAGTCTACAATACCTCAAGAAGGATTCGTTCATTTCTGAACTATTCCTCTTGTGTGTGTTCCATATACTAAGAACTGTAGTTTGATTTAGAACATCAATGCTTTTAGATAACGTGCCTGAACCGATCAACTTTTGATATAGGAAATGTTCAAAACATTATCCAACAATACAAAATTTTATCATTTCTTTACTGATAAAGAGACTGATATGATTTTGTATATCAGGTTCGGTATCTAATAACATTCGTTCAGAATCAATGTATTTGGGATACAGGGTGACAGTGACTAACAGACTTGGCTGCAACACTTGCCCCGTTTTCTGTCTCATGAAACTTATCACCCGTTCTCAGTTTTTCTACCTATCTGTAGCCCTATGTAACAGATTACATATCTGGGATCCTGATCTGGTATCACATACCCAGGACGTAGAGGATACAGAGAAACAGTTCTTTGTAATGAGCACACCCGAAGATGATGCATCAGCATGCACTCTCTTCGTTTGGGCGGCACGGGAAATCTGGTATTCCCCAATTTCCTGCTTTGTCTTATAACAATTATAAGTTGGAGCGGGACCAACGTTCCCCAGCTCAGTATAACAAGCGGGTTCGGTCAATATTCCGTATTATTATCTTGATTAAGGCGTGATATGGTCGCTACCTGGAGAGAGAGAGAAGAAAACACTCAGCGTGCGCTCTTGCAAGAATAGATTGGTTATTATTTTATCTAATCAGGATGGCTCCCACTGTTTTAATCAAATCTTCCTTCAAACCCTAAAAGGAAAGACTAGCCGGGATTAATTACACACTACAAGTTCGCCAATCTTTCAGCCAGGCCAGTGTCGGTACTTTGAGGGAGGTCCCCCGTGCTTTCGCACGAACCTAATTAATGTAAACCTCGTTTTCCCAGAGGCGTAACCTCGTTGACACCTTTCTAGACACCTACTTGATCGGCTAATTGTAATGTGTAAAACTCTCCCAGGAGTAACTCTTACTCGCAGCGGGTATCGGGATCCAACTATCTCATAGAAGGTATGTAATCTCATTGCAAATTTCAACACTTGAAATTCCCGATAATATTTTGCCCCGAACGATCTATGACCTTGACAAGGTCAACAAACCATAGACCGCAAGTCAAGTTCAACCCGTCATTTCTTGATTGAATCAAACCCACCCGCACGACCCTTGACAAGGTCAACAAGGCCGCACGACTACCCTAACCCAATCTGCATCATATGCATAAGCAGATAAATACTGGTTAGCTACCGCACACTGCGCCTTGACAAGGTCAACAAACGCAGCACGAATACTAAACATGACTTATCTGAAATGACGGAGGGCTACGACAGGTTTTTCTGAAAACCTATTGCGTAATGAACTTGATATCGTTGTAGAATCAAATGATTTTAAAATGGAGTGCTTTTGAGGCTTTTCTAGTTTTGCTAAAGGAGTCACTCCCGGTGAAGGGATCGTCGGTCCTTTCCTCGTCAAATGAGGTGCAGGATATATCATATATATCACTGTGCAAAGCAAAAACACTTAAAAGCAATCAAAAGACAAACCGAGTGTGTAGCATCTGCCAGTTATTGCTAAAGGAGTCACTCCCGGTGAAGGGATCTCGGTCCTTTCCTTATCGAATAAGGTGCAGGATATATCACATATACCGCTGTGCAAAGCAAGAACTGTAGCTATCTGTTTTATTTTGAAATTCGATTCTGCAACATCTTAGGTTTCTTTTATTTCATTAATCACATTAATGAAGTCCCATCATTTAAGTACCTAAACATCACAGATAAATACGACGTACACTTATGCCATCCGCATTCGCCTCGATGTCCCCTCGTGCACCGTTAGGTTAGGTAACTAACGGCAGAGCAGGGCAGGGCTAGCGCAGGTGTAAAACATAAGTAACGTCTATATAATATATCATATATACTATATACTGTATCTATCCCAGAACATCACATGATCACATCACAGATATCGCAGCAGAAGAAACATATGAAATATTGGATATACTAGGACGTCCGTGTTTTCAATACGAGCCAGTATAAAACACGGATTCCACGGTCGCGATGAATAGCCAAACCCACATCCCTAGACCCCTACGAGAGCGGCAAGCAACCCTACCAATTCTAGAGTTAGGAGACCCGGACTCGACTCCTCGAGTTGGTCTCCCACTGGACTCCAGAACCCGGTTACTTGTGCTCCCCTCCTTGGGTCTATCCTAGTGCGGAAAAGTAAATAATATACAAAAGGTGACATCTTCTGCAACCTGGAAGTGCCCCAATAAAAGAATATTACATACAAGTTTTTACATGAATGAAAATGAAAAACTCTCATCTCACATAAAATCCCCGGCTATTCAAAACGCGACGATCCAATATAACATATCCAGCAACACATAACATCACATGTCATCAACGTAAGTAAATATGCACATCCCAATTGTCATTGACATATAGCAACGAAACCGGCGATATCACATATTACACTTACAGTCACAGAAAAGAAAGTGTAAAACTACAATAGTTGGAATCCGCAACCTACATAGACATCGCATGCCTAATCAAATGAATACCTTAGACATCACATGCCTAACAATTATAAACCCCGCATTTTAGTCTCAAAATCGAAAACACTTTTCAATATCAAGTCGGGTAATTCAACAAGATTACCGACATACTGATCGAATGCTCGTCGCAAACTTCAGTAGGCGGCCGCACCCCCGACGCCGTCGACGAAGTGCACCAAGGCGGAACACTGCTACCGCGAGCACCCGAACGGATGCTTTCGGCGATGGGGTTCTCCTACAGTCACTTGGTCGGGGCTATGGGGTGAGGCTGTCTATTAAGTTTATCCGGCGAGTATCCGCGTACGCTACGTGATTGCGACGGACTTTTGATCACATCAAAATTCCGTGGCAACCGATCAAGTGAGACTAAACTGCTATGTTTATAACATTCATTCAGTTATCTCATAACTTCTTGTGAATTCCAATTATTGTATCACATTCTGAATAAGATAGAAAATGTTAAACTTTCCGATCGAACAATCGAACACCCAAGTTTTCCCTAAACAGCTCAACTCATGAAACAGGTCTAAAAATATTCAGTTCGTGCCTCAGTACCAACGGTCCAGCCGTAGAAGGGTCAAGCCAACGCCTCACATGTGGCACGCCGTACTGCCCCAAACCCGAAGGTTCAAAGGGCAGTTCAAGACGGTCACATAATCGAGTTAAGGTTTGTTGTCTTCTAGAGGGTCCATCGCGTTACTTGCACTACTTAGAACGTCTTTAAACCACGGAAAAATCCAACACTTGGAAATTTCCCGACAGGGGAAAAATTGGGTATTTATATCCGGTCGAATTTTTTAACATATTCAAAAATTATCCGGAAAGCCAAACAGACAAAATTTGATAATCCGATCGAACAATCGAATCCCCAAAACAACCCTAGAAAATTCAACTCTTGAATATACATTAAAATTACCCAGAAAACACAGGAGTTAAATACAAACATTACTGTGCAGAATGGGGTCAAAGAGTCAACAATATGGCCGCGGAACCGCCGCTAAACGTGGGGTAGGGCCGCGGTTCCGCGGCGTTATGACGGAGTTAGGACTCCGTTTTGCACAGTAATTCATCAAAAACCCTGCTCATTTTTCTACATATTTTTAATCTGAAAAATTCCACAGTTTACAAAAATGTACAGAAAGGGGTTTGAATTAGGGTTTCGGGTTCGTTCGGGTTTCTAATTCCGTCTACGCTTCGCCTAAGGCTCTAGCTAGGCTCTGATACCACTGTAGGGTTCCTAGGCACACACTAGAGGTCTCATAAGGCATCAACCATGCCAATTTCAAATTTTACGGTGCCGAGAAACCCTAATACGGATCGTTAACTAGAAATTTAGGCGAAACAACGAGCTAGTTAACAACTTAACTAAAGTGTAACGGAAATACAACCTTTGTAGATCCGGTGCTCCACCTCCATAGCTCCGTGATGATGTCTCCTCGCTGCGATCATCGGATCCCGGGCTCTAGTGTCGGCTTCATCGGAGAATGGACGGGCTAGGTCATCGACTACGACGGCGAAGATGATCTCCGTCGAGGCATCACTAGATCAAGCTCCACCTTCACCAAGCCATGAAAACTTGTGAAGGAAACACCCTATACTACTTGGCAAGAGGTAGAGGATGAAGAAATAGGAAGTGGGTTCACTTTAGAATTGGATTTCTCACTCTTTTTCATCAATCACCATTGATGGTCCAAGGTTTCTTCATGTTGAAGATGAAGAAGAAGAAGAAGAAAATGTTATGATAAGTATTAAGTAAAATGAAAATAATAATAATACTTATCATCTACCAACCATGGTCAAGTGTAGAGACTAAACTAGGGTTAGTGGGAATGGTTAGGGTTAAGCATGAGACAAAAATGGTCACTTAGGTCAAAGCTTCTTGAAGCTTCAACTAGAATACAAATCAAGCCACCATTTTCTTTTCATGCTTTTCATTTTCCAAAAATCAATATATAAATAAATAAGTGAATAAAACAAAACCCTAACCATTAACATGTAACCATGGTTTGATCTTTACACAAAAAACCCTAGGAATCATGCATCATCAAATATGATACAATCATTTGCACAAAAAATATATCACATATACATCTTGTACATCCAAGTGAGAAAATCCATTTAAAGTGAACCAATACTAGTTAATGCAAAGTAATATATCAAATATATAATTATACATTAAATCATTAAATCAACACTTGATTTAACGATCCGGTCATATCGCATATAACCGACTAGTATCCAATGTATCGGCTTATCGAATCAATACTTGATTCGATAACTAGGTTATATCGCATACAACCAATCGATACATTCATCGCGAGAATAGAATACGGTATCACATACATGCATCATTCTCGGTCCCGCACATATCTCATATGCGCTCCTATTTCGTTTCGCTTGAGCCAGGAAACCTCTGTGTAGGACTCTAAAGACTCGTCAATACGCCGGCAGTAGGTGATGATCATATCAAACACCCACAAGCCGCAAGCGGTCTGCTAAATGTAACGGCTACCCGGGTATTGAGCGATCAGAAGATCGACGAGCAAGCCCGCTCACACTCCTGTGAATCCAACCAGTAACACTTACCGTACAGTCCGGTCTGATCGTCTGATATGTCGCATATCTCGCCTAGGGGTGGTAAACGTCAGACCCCAATAGCTTGATAAGTCGTGTCGATATGAGGTCTATAACAGTTCGAGAAACTACTGGTAACACTTACCAGTAAATCTCAGCAACCCTGGCCAGGGATTTCCGGTTATAGCCAATCGAACACAGTGCAACATCAACTCCCTATACCGGGAGAGACGAATCCCCTCCTATCGCTCATTGCCTCCATGTGATTCGGGACTGTACCCAAAAACCACCGTTTTGCATGCCCTCTTGGACGTGGTAAGATGGAAATCAAAGCACAGTGGGAACCACACAAGACTCTATGACGATCTCGGGTCAACAGACTACTCTGTACCAGTATCACCAGAGAACTGCCATCTGACGTAAGGTATAATACCATCTGGGAGTTCTCGGCGAGTCCGTCCAGTGTACCCAGTCTGCACTGAGCACCCGTATATCATCTCTGATGTCAAACACCAATGGATATGGGATCATCCATCGCCCATCTGTATGGGTCGAGAAGGTATACGCTAGTCTACTCTGGTATATCGATGCCCCGTCTCGATATACCCACGACTAGGGACTTTGAAGGATGTACTTATGGACTACCATGTCCCCACTAGTATAATTCGCATCATAGTCCAGGTAGTCAAGTACACATCCTAAGGGCTTTACCAACATGTAACAGAGAGACAATCAGTGTACACGTTAAGGTAAAGGGTAACCAGATAGCATACTATCATGTCGAGCAAGAAAGTCCTCCCTATATATGTCCCAGCATCCACTACAATATACATCCAATGTACAGTAATGGCCTCTAGGGCATACATATAACTAACATCTGCATGACAGATCTCCCCGATGAGAATTAAATTCTAAATTTGTGGGGAGATCTGCTTCTGCAGATTTTCAACCAGAGGAAGAACTAAGTTCTTTTTAGAAGAGTTAAACTCTTGGTTTGAGAATTAAATTCTCTTTTGTTTTGTGGGAGCTTATGGGGTGATCTCCTTCCTTCTCTTACCTAGAGTTTCTTTTTCCTTTGAAGAGATCTTCTTCTCTCTGGAGAATTAAATTCTCTTTTCTTTTTTTTGCTTTCAAGGGGCTTTTTCTCTCTCCTTTTGTCTACTTTCTGGCTCCTATTTATAGGAGAAAGAAAAGAATCAGTTTGTTCAACAAATCTCTCATTGAGAGATTTTGATTGATTTTATAATCAATATGATCTTTTAGATCACTCGGTGAATTTTATTCACCGTTGGATTTTTAATCCAAAGACTTCTATTTAACAGAAGATATTTCTTTTGTTGTTCCTGGCAAATTTAGGAAGATATTTCCTTGCACAGAATTTTTCTATAAATTGTTGATTTTTAATCACCATTGGATTTTTAATCCAACGGCGCTCTACTTTATAAAGTGCAATCTTTCTTGTTTAGAAAGATCCAAGGAAATATTTTCCAAAGTAGTGCTTTTGATCCCTTTGTTTAGGATTTAATTCTATCTGTTCAGAAGGCATAGGAGCTATCACATGTACCACGTGATCCCTCACAGAATTAATTTGGTTTGTTTGCATGCAGGAGTCCAACAGAGGCAAGGCATCACGTGGTAACATGTGAGCCTCTTTGTTCTTTGTTTGTTTTATAACTGAGTCCCACACGTTTTGTTTGAAAAGACGATCATGTGCTTGCACGTGAGGCTTTAGTTGCCACCTATTAAACGGAGTTGCCTATTCTGCATACAGATGCGTCATGTGCTTGCACGTGATGCTCTACTAGCGGGAACTTTCTTCTTTCCCTCTCCGAGTCTCTTTGTAAGGGATTGATGATCACGTGCTCACACGTGATGCTTCCATTAGTGGGGAATTTTCCCCTTCCCTTCTTCTTCTGAATTTTTATGAGGGAACAAATGCCCCCACAGCGTTGTTCTCACGTGGCTTACACTTGGGTGCAACGTTGTCACCTTTACAGCCGTTGGATCTGCTTAGGGAACGGGGAAGATGAACCGTTTCCCATCATGTCTTATAAATACGGGGGTCTCGTCTCTGCAACGCCTCCATTCCTTCATTTATTCCTTCTTTGCTATCTTCTGATAATTTAATTCTCCTCTTCAGAGCTTAGTTCTCTGTCCATTGAGAATTTCCAGAGTTTAACTATGCCAAAAAGAACCCCTTTTTAGGTAAAGCTCTAGAACATCAGAGAACCCTTTTCTTAAATAAAGCCTCTGGATTTTAAATCCATCATGAGAGCTTTGCTGTCCTCTAAAACCCATCTCTTAGAGATCCAAGATGTGATTTTTGAATAATAACTCTCAATGTCTTGGGCATGACATTTGATTTTTCATTTCCTCTTTATGGGGTTTCTGGAATTTAATTCCATTGCATAAAAGGAATTTAATTCCTCACCAAAGAGCTTAGCTCTGAAAGCTCAAGAAGGCCCTTCGGGAATTTGATTCCCCAGTGTTCTTGAAAAATCTTTTTAAGGGTTTTTTCCAGGATTTGTAATAGGTGTTCTTTTGTGAGGATGTTCCAAGTCATTTAAACTCCAATATGCATTTATTGAGAATCTTTTTTCTTTATTCTCTCAATGATATCCCTGCCTCGTGATTGGCGAGCCGTCATACTGATTTTGTGGGGTCCATTGTTTTTGTAATCAATGATCTCACGGAATAAGCTTCTTGTCGTTTTCTTCTGCTGTTTATATATATATATATATATATATATATTTGCACGTATAGATTGCATTAACAGTCTTTCCTCCCTTCTTTATTTCCGGGAAAATGGCTTCCCTTCCATACTTTTCTTTTACTCGCTCAGACGCTGCTTTTCCACAATCGCCGTCAGACGAAGAAGCAATGGCGATGATCAGAGCTCATGATAAAGATCAGACAAATATGCTCTTATGGGGCACTTGGTACGGCCACATCATCCGGGGTCGCCGAAGTTTTATTTGCGGGGAGCCGGTGGAACCTCTTCGCCCTATACTGCCGATGGAACGCCCACAGACTGTTTACGCAGTGGAAGTGACTAATTGGACTCTTTCGGGCCGGCTGGAGCCCTCTACCTCTGGGATACCTAACCAGCCCCTGCCTGCTATAGACATCTTAGGGCGTCGGATTTGCCAAGATGAAGCTCGACCTTGGGGTCAAGTCTATAAAGTGGGTATCACCCCCGGCACCCAGTGGGCTACCTTATTTGGGCTCGCTATATTCTTTCTGCCCACCGTGCAAGGCTGCAGAAGATCGGGCTATATCAGGCAGTATATGCATCGCTCTTCCATTACCATGCTCCTCACGTCTGGTGGATCAAAGCCTTCTTAAGCCAGTGGAATCTGCCCACCAACACCTTCCTGCTAGGGGATCGAGAGGTGTCTATCTCATTGGATGAATTCCGTGAGATTTCAGGACTGCCCATTAGGGGGGGAGCATTACGAGGAACTGCTGCCTCCTGATGAATATGTTTTCTCCACCATGCCGGCTGTACTTGATGGTCTGACAGCCGAAACCGCCGTCCGTCATAAGTATCCCAGTCTGATCAAGGCCCTGGGTATTTTCGACAGATTGTTTACGAAGTCAGAGGGGCAGGGTGTCACTTTCGAGAGCTTTATCGCCTGTTTCATTCCAAGGGATATTTTATCCAAGGAAGCCCCGATGTTTGCGAGTATTGATGACCCTTTTGGGTTTGGTTTGGATAAACTGCCGGTCAAAGAAGAAGATTTACCACAGTTTTACATCCCAATCTTGTCGGTCGTTCCTTTTGATTCGATTGCGGCTCCCGGCATGGATGAAGAGACCTTCTTTGTCGGTTTTATCAGCTTTTGGCTCAGTTGGTTTGTGATACCGTCGCACCGACGCTTCATGAGAGCTTCCGCCTTCTATCCCGCCCATCGTGTAGCTAAAGGGGCAAAGTTGGCCGTCGGCATCGTGGGTTTATCACATCTTTATCACGTGTTAAGTGTTGTGGCCAACACTTTGACTCCAGGTGTAGATGTTGTGAATCTCCCACTTCATTACTTCACATCTTGGATTGAAATGCATGTGCTGGGGGCATTCGCGGCACATCGACGGTCGAACTTCTATGACTCCTACACCTTCCCTCAAGTTATGAGATTGGTGGATGCCTCTGCTCCCGATCCGACTCAATTATGGGCCCTCCGTGTTCTGCTCAATACATATACTAATGAGGGAGAGATGGTGTTCATTGATCGCGTTCTTTCTGCTCCTGCGGGGCCTGTCCAACAGCTATTCGACTCGTCGAAAGGGGGAGCACCATCTTTAAAGCCTAGGGAGATCATGCATCTGTATTCAATTAGGCCGGGCTATTTGGTGTTCCGCCGGGATGATACGGCTCTCGTCATGCGGTATAATCCGCATCGCTTAGCTCGGCAATTGGGCTATAATCAGGGCGTCCCTTTTGAAGCGTTTTTGGTTGAGCCCACCTCATCTTTTGGAGTTATTCGCGACGTCATGCATCACTTCATGTGGCTGAACACTGGCTCTGCGTTCATGATCCCAGAACCTGACTATCTCCCACAATCTGTGGGGTCCTTTGTGGGCTGGTATCGCCACTGGGTTGGCCCTGTTATTGCTGAGGAAAGGCGGGTACTCTTTGAGTATAAGACTCCTGCTCCGACTCAAGCTGCCAGCGTCCCGTTGCGACCATGGTCAGTCGTTCGCTCTCTCTTGTGGGATAGTGGCGTGGTCCTTATCTCGCAAGCCACAGAAATCGAATCAACTCTTCCCACCATAGGGCTGCCAATGCGTACTAGAGCTCAAGCAAAGGCTTCCGCCGAAGTGCCAGCGGCAGTGCCGTTATCAGCAGTGGTGTCGCCGAAAGAGGATAGAGGGGGCGAAGTAGGCCAACATCACGCCAAAGCGTCGAAGGGAAGGAAGCGATCTTCTACCAGCGCTAGTTCCGGGTCGAAGAGGAGAAAGAAGACGGTCACCGGTCAGCTTGACCTTTTGGTGGAATCCGAGCCTATTGTTCAAGACGAACCAATATCCATGCAAGAGCCGAATGATGGTCTTCTCTTTCCGGGTTCATCTGCCGATGAAGCTGCACAATTGGCCAAAGCTATAAGGCGTTTTCAAGATGAGATCGAGAACGTGCGCGTCCCGAAGAGGCTTTACCTCTCGATTATCTTTTACGAAGATCCTCCATCACTGCGAAAGGTTCATATGGGTCCCCTGCGACTGGAAGATGACATAGCCCTCAAGCAGCCCATTTCAGCTGCCTTCGAAGATGAGCTAGCAGTGAAGACCGGTGGGTATGAGTCTACGTTTGACTCCCGGCGAGCACATTTCCTGAGGAAGGAATGACGGCTTGAAAAAGCCATACTGGAGGCACCCTGGCGCATTGGAGGCACCCTAGGACTTCGTCCATGGCAGAAAATTTGAGCTCAAGTCGTGTCCTGACTGTGGACTCTGTAAATGTCCCCGATGAGGCACTAGTAGGTGCGGAGGAGGTCGTTACGGCTGCTATTCCTGCTGCAGAGCTTCCATTGGCGGCTTCTGTTCTCCCGGTGCTTGCTCTCCCAGAAGAGGCATCCTCATTGGCCGCATATTTAATGGATCTTTCTGGTGACGGCCCGGAGATTGTGGAACAGCTAGTCGAGACCGCCGTCCCTTCATTGGAGCCTGAAGCGGTGGCCACTGCCCCTCAATTGGAAGCTGTTACACCAGCCCACGTCCCCGGTGATGTGCCTGAGGGTACGGAGGAGGCTGCCGAAGCTGCTATCCCTCCAGTTCAAAGCGGGAGGAGTATCGAAGGTAGTCTTCTATATTTTGTTTTAATGATCTCTCCATTATCTGAATCTTTCTGTCTTTTCAGAATTACGAGGATTGGCGACGTCCATCGCGGATCTATCCCCCAGAAAGTCTTTTCAGCGTCTGCTCGAGATGGCCGCCCCGCAGGCAATATCCCCGCAACGCATCGTCCTCTCTTCTGGGCAAGGTCGGTGTTATTTGACCCCCTCATTGCATTATCATTATTTCGTATAACGATGCTAATGTCTTCTGTAGTTCTGGAAGCTGACGATGAAGTTGAGATCCTCGACGGGCCTGGGGATTTGTTAAACCCTCCTTGCATGACTGCGGGTAAGTAAGGTTTTGACGTTGTTTCATCTATTCTTTGTTTGCAAATCTCGCTGATTGTTCATGAATCTTGACAGCTTTGCCCGTTCTTATTCCACTGGAATCTCGCATCATTATGCCACCCGGCCCTTATACCCGGCACGCATCTGAACAGATGGTGAAGCAAAGCCTTCACTCCTTGTCGGCTCTTATCGAAGATCTTCGTGCTGGTAGTTCGATCACAGCCAATGAATTTGTTGCCGAAGCCAACATTTCTCAGCCCTTTCTCGCCACTTACCATGACGAAACATTGGTGCATGTCTGGGTTGAGTTTTGTCGTCGAGTGGAGGCTTGCTTACATGGTCTCGAGTGCACACGCCTTCCCTCAGAGGTCGTGGCTGCAAAGACGAGCTTGCGGGGGCTGATTGAACGGTGCGCCGCAAATCTGCAGTCATGTGAGAAGAGGCTCAACCGAAAATTTTTGGAGAGGGAGCTAGCTTGAAATGCTTTGGGGGAACTTCAAGCTGAACTCACGGCTAAGACCACTCGTGCGTATGAACTTTGGCGGGTGCTTCAAGAAGCTATCAGGGAGGTGGTAGCTATTGATAAAGCCGTTATTTTTACTCACGAGATGGTTGAAACTCATAAAATTGCTGAAAAGGATCTTGAGAGTCGGCTCGCCTCGTATCAGGCTCAACAGTCTCATGCGGAGATCCGTCTCATAGCAATAATAAAACATGAAGCCGAGGCCCAGCGGAAGAAGGATGAACTGACGAATTTATTACACCGTCCGCCGGCCTGAAGATATATATGTTTTTTTATTCTCCTATTGTACTTACTCCTGAATGAGAGTATTTTTTGATTCTTTTATAGATTGTACTTTGTATTCATTTGGATTTATAAATAAAAGACATATTTTGTTTCATGGTGGTGTGTCCCTTTTAGCAAATGCATTTAGTAGATAATCTATCTTGATCTCCTTGCAGGGCAGCGATGGCTAAGGATACAGGTTCAGATCTGCCGCCTAAGGCTTTCCAACATTATGAGCCATGAGGGTCTCATAAAGACTTTTCTTCCTACGAGTCAAGAGGATCTCGTAGGTGTATTTTCTCCCTAGGAGTCGTGAGGACTCCTAAGTGTGTATTTTCTCTTGAGAGTCGTAAGGATCTCATAAGAGAATTTTCCCGCTTACAAGTCGAGAGGACTCATAGGTGGTTGTTTCCCTCCTTGTCAAGATTCGACTTTGGAGAGTGTGGCCCGTGAATAGTATGCAATAGTCCATCTTGGATCGACTTGCAGGGCCCCAATGCTTAGGAAACAGGTCCTTATCCTCATTTCCTAAAGCTTTTCCCTACGAGTCAAGACGAATCGAGAAGTTCTCGCAAGGACACTAATTTTCTCACGAGTCGAGACGAATCAAAAAGTTCTCGCAAGGATGTCCTAACATCACAGTTAACTCCTGCTAATAGAAGTCCATTAGGGTCTGTGGTACTAGGTTTTTTTTACCCGTCATACCGCCGTGCTGGCCGGTGTATTCCTCGATACGCAATCTTGCTGTTCGAGTAGCCCCGCGACTGTCGTGTCTCTGATCCCTTTGGAGGCTGGACAAGACGTCTTTAAGTAATCTTCTAGGTGATATTACCGTTGAAAGAGCAAGCGTTAGGGATATTCCATGTCGTTTTTTAGTTGAGGTTAGGCTTAGTTTGGGAGCCCCAATGAGTCATAACCACTCTGCGCTAGAGTGGGATGATCTCCGATAGTCTTTCAGGTCTCATTGCCGTCAAGACCCTGAAGCTAGGGATCTTCCTTTGCTTCGTTTGTTGACATTGTGTCTGAAATATTACGACGAATGTCGAGGTTGTCTCTGGGTTGTCTATAAACCGTCAAGATTTGGAACTAGGGGACTTTGCCGTGGCTCCATTTGTTGATGTCGTGTCTGCATCCTACTGGAGGCAGAACGCTGTTGTTGATCTCTAGACTGTAGATGTTGTTGTCGAGACTTGGAATTAGGGACTCTGCCATGGCTCCGAGGTAGTCTCTAGATTGTCTGTGAACCGTCGAGATTTGGAACTAGGGGACTTTGCCGTGGCTCCGTTTTGCTGACGTCGTATATTCCTACAGAGACACTGATTTCTCTATGGGTCAACACGAATTGAGATGCTCTCGTTAAGGACGTTGATTTCTCTGAATCGAGGTTTTTTCCAAGAACACTGATTTCCTCGGAGTTGAGACGAATCAAGAGATTCCTGCAAAGACACTGATTTCCTTGCGGGTCGACGCGAATCGAGATGCTTTCGTCAAGGACGCTGATTTCCCTTAATCGAGGTTTTTGCCAAGAACACTGATTTCCTCGGAGTTGAGACGAATCGAGAGATTCCTGCAAAGACACTGATTTCCTTGCGGGTCGACGCGAATCGAGATGCTCTCGTCAAGGACGCTGATTTCCCTGAATCTAGGTTTTTGCCAAGGACACTGATTTCCCTGGGGTTGGTTGACTTGTTTCCGAGATAGAGTCATTGGATGACGTATTTTTGAGACGGGGTCATTTGATGACGTGTTTCCCCGACGGGGTCATTTGCTGACGTGTATCCGAGACGGGGTCATTTGATGACGTGTTTCCGCTACGGGGTCATTTGCTGATGTGTATCCGAGACGGGGACATTTGATGACGTGTTTCCGCGACGGGGTCATTGGATGACGCTAAATTGTCTGTGAACCGTAGAGTCTTAGAACTGGGGACTTTGCCGTGGCTCCGATTGGTGATGTCGCGTCCGAATCCTGCTGGAATGAGGAGGAACGCTGTTGTTGTTCTCTAGGCTGTAGACGTGGCCGTCGAGATTTGGAACTAGGGACTTTGCCGTGGCTCCGATTGGTTGCGACCTTGAGGTCGGTTGTTGACGTCACGTTTGCATCCTGCTGGAGTTGAGAAGGAACGCCGTTGTTGGTCTTTTGGGATGCAGATATTGCTGTCGAGATCTGATTTTTCCCTTTGACAGAGTTTGTTGGGACACGTGGTTCCCTTTCGTTTATGCCCATGGATTATATACAGGGGTCAGTATGGACTTACCTGCAGGGCAAAAGTTCATTATTTCATATGTATTTTTTTGTTTTCTTTCCGCGATGCTCTATCATTTCAGCTTTTTGTATCGCAAAAGTCGCGATTGCCCAATCATTTCGGCTATTTTTCTGGTGCCCAATCATTTCGGCTGTTTTTTTACTCTCTGTTTTTTATTGCGAGTTGCCCAATCATTTCGGCTATTTTTGTATGCATATATTTTACTCGCTGATTTTTATTGCGAGTTGCCCAAACATTTCGGCTATTTCATATTCATTTTTTTGAATATGGAACTCAAGGTCTAATACCAATATTGCATCAGTATCGCTGCGACTGGAATGTTGCCAGGAGCGAATCATCATTTACGATGAAAGGACTTGGAATTTGATACCGATTTTAGGCATAAGCATCGCTACAACTGGGATATTGTCAGGAAAGAATCATCATCTGCCTCTGTCGATTCGAACAAAGGTGGCTTAGCAAACATGGTTAAGATCCTGTCGATTAAGGCTTTTGACTTCATGAGTCGTAAGGGTCTCATAAAGATATTTCTCCTTACGAGTCGTGAGGATCTCGTAGGTGTCTTTTCTCCTCAGGAATCATGAGGATTCCTAAGTGTATGTTCTCTTGTAAGTTGTAAGGATCTTGCAAGAGTGTTTTCTCCTTGTAAATCGAGAGTACCTACAAGTGTTTATTCATCAAATGAGGGCATTCCTCGTCGTTGGTGGGACTCGGCAAGGAAATGATTATTTGTGCCCGTGGATTGTATACAAGGGTCAGTATTGAACCACCTGTAGGGCAATCTGGGAAAGGTGATGGCTTAAGAACAGGTTCTGATCCCTGTAGCTTAAGGCTTTTGAATCTTATGAGCCATGAGGGTTTCATAAGAGGGTTCTCCTTACGAGTCGTGAGGATCTTGTAAGTGTAATTTCTTCTTAGAAATCATGAGGATTCCTAAGTGCGTTGCTCCTTTGTGAGTCGTAAGGATCTCACGCAGGTAGTTTTCTCCTTGCAAGGTCGAGAGGACCTTGCAAGTGTCTTTTAACGAGACTGCGCCCTTTCGGGTTTTCACAAACTCGTCGGTAGCCCTGCTGTTTTTACTCACGGAGCCCTTTCGGGTTTTTATCCGTGCCCATTTTGCTTGTGGACGTACCCTTTTTTTTACGAGTCTGCGCCCTTTTGGGTTTTCACAAAGTCGCCGGTAGCCCTGCTGTTTTTACTCACGGGGTCCTTTCGGGTTTTCAGCCGTGCCCATTTTGCTTATGGACGTACCGTTTTTTTTACGAGTCTGCGCCCTTTTGGGTTTTCACAAACTCGCCGGTAGCCCTGCTGTTTTTATTCATGGAGCCCTTTCGGGTTTTCATCCGTGCCCATTTTGCTTATGGACGTACCGTTTTTTTATGCGTCAGCCCAAGGATGCTGCAGGTTTGTAGTAGTTTAAAGACGTTTCGGTTAGTAGGCAGTTTTAGGACATTTCAGTCCTTAGCTAGTTTTAGGACATTACGGTCCATTGTTCATCCTGTATGCACGTGTATCTATCACGCGACGGAATACACCCATTTAGGGTGTGATTTGGTTTGGTTGGGGTGTTTTGTGATCCATCCCTATCGCGACTTCTTCCACTTGACGTCGACGCCTGGCTTTTTCGAGTATGTCCATTTTGCGTTCTCGATCAACTTTGCTCTTCTGACGGGCTTCGTTTAGCAGCACGTCAATCAACTCATCGGACGGTTCCAAGGATTTTGGTGCCGATTCTGCCCCCAGCTTCTCTGCAGCAGAAGCTTCTTTATCATCTATTGACGGGTGAGAGATCATGTGACAACTTGCCACATAATATTCGGGTTCTTCTGACGCATCGTCTCCCTCGTCATTGTCTTTGCCTCTGTTCTCAAGGATATAGATGAGAAACTCAGGGAGTGTGACTGGGGTCCGCGCCTTCTGGTTGTATTCTTCCAGCGCGTCAATATACTTTTGCATATCCGTGCGCTTGTCGTCAAACTGCACGGGCTTTTTGGTCTTCTTCTTTTTCTTCGAAAACTTTGACGCCTGGGCCTAGGCGTTTTGACTATCACTGCTAATTCTTGGCGTCGGGCACGGCTACAACATTCCCTCGACGACCTCGAGTTCTAGCGGGCTTTTCCACCTGATCGCCGGGCATGTTTGAAGATCCTTCAGCATTCTTTTTGTTTTTGCCGAAAGAACTACCTCCCATGGAGCTTCCTCTAAGAATGAACATGATGCTCCCGGCGTGTCCATCTTTTTAGGAGCATGCGATCGTGGAGGATTTACCTTCCAGTTTTCAGACAACGTGAATTTACCCTATTGGTACTGGTCTTCAACCCAGTTTTTGAAGACGTAGCAATTTTCGATTGGATGACCTACTACTCGGTGGTAGAAGCAGTAATTGGGAATGTTGACGTCACCTGGCTGCAGTGGATGTCTCGGATTTGGTAGAGTGATGAGCCTGTTGCGCACCGCCAGTTCGAACAGTCTCCTTGTTTTATCCCGAGGGAATGAGTAAGGACGCTTTAACTTTTCATTGATAAATCGCTGTCTGTCGTTTTGGCGATCAGCTGGTTTTGGACCGCTCGGCTGTTGCTGAGCATTGGTGACAAATGTCGCTTTCCCTTTCCCCTTTTCATTCCGAGGCTCCGTCTTTGAAGAGGAAGGCCTATGGTGTCAAACCCCGCTTCCCAGTGTACGGTGAAGGGGACGCGACAAGGTCCGCTACGTATATACTTAGAAGTACATACGCTAAACGTATCTAATCAATATAAAAGTAAATCACAAGAGACAAGAGATATAGAAATAACATCAACTTTATTAATAACATTCTTTTGTACAATGCATGAAAAGTAAATACAACTGGAATGAAAAGCGATGCCTAAACAATGGCATAACAGGAAATGAAAATACTGAATAGAACAAAGTACAATGTCTAGAGCTCGGGGTCTTCGTGAAACTGATCCAAGTCTTCACCGGTGGGCTCGATCTTTGCTGGGTCCAAAGCACCTGCCGCCATTCAAAGAAGAAAGAAATAGAATGTCGTCAGCGAACAGGTCGCTCGGTAGGTCCCAAAGATAAGAGGGAATTAGAAAGACAGAATAAGAGGTATCTTCTAAAGTTGTATACTATTTGTTGTAATGTTGTATTAACGCTGTTGTTTGTAGTTTGGTACAGAAGAATGCCAGTGTATACGAGAGGGGTCTCTATATGCTAGAGACCAGGGCAAACGGAAAATAAAGTACAAGGCTTCGTTAGAAGGCACGGAACAATGGCAATTGGATTCATGTTAGGTATCTTAACTCTGACCGTCTCGTGCCACTTTTAATATCTTCCGTACCAATCTACCCCTTAAACCCCGTAGTGTTTTGATTGTATTGTTGTATTGTGTAAGTTGGATGACTGACCAAAACCATGATATCAGTAAACAGATTGTAACTGCATAATCAGGTAAATGGAATAACGGAATAGTGGATGTATATCCATGGTTTGATTCAGTCAAGTTGTATAAATTGTTAACTGGATTCTGAGATTCATGTGTTCATATTGAGTTGGAATATTAAAGAATATAGATTGACTTGAATCATATTCAAGTCAGAAATAATCAGACTCAAACCCGAGTCAGACTAAAAGAAATGTAAGTCGAGCTTCTATATTTGTTAGGGTCATTATTGTAATTTATAAAACTTGAGGGGGTTTTATGTAAAAATACTTTTGTATAGTTTTCAAGATACACCTCAAGTATTTATTATTCGTCTTTATAGTTATAATGAGTGTGATTTTATTTTGTCTTATTTCTAGTGAAAATATCCTAATTACATAAATAAAGGTATTAATCTGTAATATTGATTTATTTGAAATTCATGGTATTTTAATGTAACTTTTAATCTTGTAATTTTTAGGAAAAGGTGGAAACTTTATCTTATAATAAAATAGGTGTTTAAATGATAAATATACATATGTTTATACAAGAATAATTTTTAATAAATATTTTATTTTCCAAAAATCTCATTTTTCTTAAATGTCGTATTTTAAACTTTTCGAGACCGAATGCTCCTTGCGGAGGTCTGAATCTCGCACTACTAAGCCCGAGGGTGCACGATAAACCGTACTATCCCTAATGAGTTCCCCAAAGATGGGTTGTAGTGGCGCTTTGCAAAGATTTAATAATTACTAATCATTTAGAAAACGGTTTTATAAAGATAAGGTATTTATTTGTAAAAGGTGTAAATTTCCGTATTTTAGATTCTAGGGTTTCCTAAGCCAACTAGCTTATTTCTAAATGGTCTAAATGACAAGTCATTAGAAGCCTCAAATCGCCTCTTCACCGCCAATTGCGGCCAGGTAAGTGCCAGGTGAGTGGGAGGCTCTCCACTACAAGTAGTGGCCCTAATTAAGTAACCACTCATCTTAGACATACTTGCCTAGTCACCACAAATTCAGGTTTAGATAAACGATCGATGTCCACAACTTATCGTATTTCCTATTAAAAGATATTGTTTTAAAATTGTATAAAACTTAGAACTTTTAGAAAAGGTTTTATTAAGAAAATGGTATTTTAATGTAAAATCTTGTTTTGTCGTATTCTAAATTTTCAAGGTAGCGTGTTATGATTATATATGAGTGTGTGAGGAGGTAGGTCATTACCTCGTGATCTACTTTAAGGTATAGCAATGTTAAAGGGTTAAATGTGATAAACTAAATATGGTGGTATTTAAGTGAAAGAATACGATATATTGCAAAAGCTATCATTTCATGTGTGAAAACTTGTTCAAATTAATTTTTAAGTGATTAGTAGTCAACATGAAGATATTTAAGCATTATGGAATTAGTGATAAGTGAGATTTGATAGAAAACCGAATCGAAAATCGGGTTGTTCCGATTTCCGTCGGGTTTTTAAGTTCGTATTTTAATGAAAGAAAAGAAGGATAGAAAAGGGGGACTTACGGGTTTGGACAACGCTAGAGAGTGAGAGGGGGTAGAGGGTTTGTCGGTGCGTCGAATCGTTGTTGAGAGGTCCTAGCACGATCGCCGAAATTTCACCGTCGATTTCGTCAGCGCTTCGCCTTTCGCTCGTTTTCTAACGTACCAAGTTCTCTTGAGATTTTGAGAGAGTAGACTTAGAAAAAGTGATGAGAGGGTAGAGAGTATGGGGGGTTTATATAGGGTTAGGCTAGGGTTAGGGTTTTAATAAAAAAAATATAAAAATATATAAAATCATTAAAAAATTCATTAAACCTTGTAGTAAAAGGGATTTATTGGGCAAATGATAACCGATCCAAGCATTTAGAGTGTGCAGGAGGGTTGACCAAGACCAGAGCCAACTTTTCTCTGTTGGTGACTCGGCCGTCCGGTCAAATCCGGCCGGCGGCGCCGAGTCGGGCCGAGTCAGGGTTCCAGTGGCCGGGGATTTTCCTAGGGTATAATTTGGTATATTTACATTTTCATATCCAGTACATATTTTGTGAGTTATGGCGTTTTGACTGTTGACTTCCAAAAGAAATTAAAACAAAATAAATACAAAAATAATGTGGGGTATGGGATTTGAACTCTGGTGGCTTGGTTCAGCAGTGCAAGGTATTACCAATGAGCTACAAGCTCCTTCTTGTAATTATTGTGGGAAAATAACTATTTAAAGTGGTAACAGCAACAATAAATACCCCAAATTTTAAAACAATTTTATGTACACTAAAAATGGAGTTATTAAAAAACAAAATAATTACTTATATATATATATTGTGCTCAGGTTAAAATACTCCTTTATGGATTTTTAAAAAATTTAAAAAATTTGTATAGGAAAGTGTATAGGAAAAATTAGGGTTGTTACATTCTACCCTCCTTAAAAAATTTCGTCCTCGAAATTTGAAAAAAGGAAAGTGTAACAGTTTCAAGGAAAGTCTGATGACTGCAGTATAGATAGTGTATAAAAATGACAAAGGGATATAAGGGTGAAAAAGACTTACCGGTGTTACCTTGACCTACAGTCTTGGCTTCTACGGCTTCTAATGTGAATGCCTGTCGCCGTAGTACATTCCTTCTAGCTGGAGGCACATTCTGCTTTTGGGGCCTCTTTCTCTGCCTTCTAGGCATATCCCCCATTGCTTGTTGAAATTGGCGAGTAGGCTGTGCAGGTGGTGGAGCAGGTAGTGTATAACGAGGTGCAGGAGCCTGGATAGCTGGCCGCTGCGGGTAGTTGGTGGGTGTGTGAGTTGAGTTGCTATTGTAAGGACAGTTCCTAATTCCGTGGTTGGATGCGCCACAAATTAGACATAAGCCTTTTGCGCGCCTACAGTCCTTCCACAAGTGTCCCTTTCTTCTGCAGTAGTAGCAGAAATCTGGACTTGACTGGTTATTGTTTTCTTCTGGTCTCCTAGGTTCAAACGATGGCCTTGGAGAGGCTCCTCCTGCCATTTGAGTGGCAGGGCGTTTCAAACCGGCAGATTGAGGTCTGCCTCTTGCTTTTATCACCGCTTCATAACTGCGGGCAGCTTCCAAAGTATCCTCATGTGTCAGAAATTTTCCCGTGGCTAGAGCAGCCTGAATCTCCGTGTCCAGTCCTTGTTGAAAGCGACGGGCTCTGATCTCGTCCGTCGGAATCATGTGTGCCGCGAATCTGTTTAAGGATTGTGTTAGCTATGTAGTATGTGCTATTGAACTATTGTGACATATCTTACCGGCTTAACATGGTGAATTCAGCGTCGTACTCATTTACTGATTTGTCCCACATCGAACCATGTTGTAGATGAATGAACTGCTGCTCCATGGCAAACTTGGCAGTCACAGGGAAGTATTTCGCGTCGAACTTCTCGCGAAAAGTCTTCTATTCGATAGGCTGTACCAGACGGCTTTCTTCCGCCTTCCACCAGTTGCGAGCATTATCCGTGAGCTGTAGCTTCGCCACACGGACCCAAGCTATGTCTGGCATTTGTGCTGCTGCCAGATCATCTTCGATGCTTTGTGCTCATTCTTCAGCTTCAAGAGAGCTTCCTTTACCAGAGAACTGCTTGGGGTGTAAAGCCCTGAATTTCTTTACCCCTGGTGCGTCGATCTCAGGACGGTTCAGGAGTTGTTGCTGTCCCTCAAGAAAGCTACGAATCGCCTCAAGTAGCACTGTTTGCTCGGTGGGTGGCGCAGGAACAGCTGGTGCGAGAGGTAGCGCTGAAGGTCTGTTGTTGACGTTGGTGCTGGTGTTGTTCGGGGAATTCATAACCTTGAAGAAAATTTTGGGTTAGAACAGATTCAAATACATGAAATGATAAGATTCAAGGAGTGGAAATTTGTGAGATTCAAGAAATATGAATTGTAAAGAATGTTTTAGTTGCTGGTTCTTGTGCTATATTGCTTAGGTTGTTCACGCAGACCAGAACTGCATGATAGGGATTCATACAGCTCTGACCTGCATGGGCCACCAACAAAACCTGTCACGCCCCGCTTCCCAGTATACGGCGAAGGGGACGCGACGAGGTCCGCTACGTATATACTTAGAAGTACATACGCTAAGCGTATCTAAGCAATATAAAAATAAATCACAAGAGACAAGAGATATAGAAATAACAGCAACTTTATTAATAATATTCTTTTGTAAAATGCATGAAAAGTAAATACAACTGGAATGAAAAGCGATGCCTAAATAATGGCATAACAGGAAATGAAAATACTGAATAGAACAAGGTACAATGTCTAGAGATCGGGGTCTTCGTGAAACTGATCCAAGTCTTCACTGGTCGGCTCGATCTCTGCTGGGTCCAAAGCAGCTGACGCCATTCAAAGAAGAAAGAAATAGAATGTCGTCAGCGAACAGGTCGCTCGGTAAGTCCCAAAGATAAGGGGGAATTAGAAAGACAGAATAAGAGGTATCTTCTAAAGTTGTATACTATTTGTTGTAATGTTGTATTAACGCTGTTGTTTGTAGCTTGGTATAGAAGAATGCCAGTGTATACGAGAGGGGTCTCTATATGCTAGAGATCAGGGCAAACGGAAAATAGAGTACAAGGCTCCGTTAGAAGGCTCGGAACAACGGCAATTGGATTCATGTTAGGTATCTTAAGTCTGACCGTCTCGTGCCACTTTTAACATCTTCCGTACTAATCTACCCCTTAAACCCCGTAGTGTTTTGATTGTATTGTTGTATTGTATTGTGTAAGTTGGATGACTGACCAAAACCATGATATCAGTAAACAGATTGTAACTGCATAATCAGGTAAATGGAATAACGGAATAATGGATGTATATCCATGGTTTGATTCAGTCAAGTTGTATAGATTGTTAACTGGATTCTGAGATTCATGTGTTCATATTGAGTTGGAATATTAAAGAATATAGATTGATTTGAATCATATTCAAATCAGAAATAATCAGACTCAAACCCGAGTCAGACTAAAAAAAATGTAAGTCGAGCTTCTATATTTGTTAGGGTCATTATTGTAATTTATAAAACTTGAGGGGGTTTTATGTAAAAATACTTTTGTATAATTTTCAAGATACACCTCAAGTATTTATTATTCGTCTTTATAGTTATAATGAGTGTGATTTTATTTTGTCTTATTTCTAGTGAAAATATCCTAATTACATAAATAAAGGTATTAATTTGTAATATTGATTTATTTGAAATTCATGGTATTTTAATGTAACTTTTAATCTTGTAATTTTTAGGAAAAGGTGGAAACTTTATCTTATAATAAAATAGGTGTTTAAATGATAAATATACATATGTTTATACAAGAATAATTTTTAATAAATATTTTATTTTCCAAAAATCTCATTTTTCTTAAATGTCGTATTTTAATCCTTTCGAGACCGAATGCTCCTTGCGGAGGTCTGAATCTCGCACTACTAAGCCCGAGGGTGCACGATAAACCGTACTATCCCTAACGAGTTCCCTAAAGGTGGGTTGTAGTGGCGCTTTGCAAAGATTTAATAATTACTAATCATTTAGAAAACGGTTTTATAAAGATAAGGTATTTATTTGTAAAAGGTGTAAATTTCCGTATTTTAGATTCTAGGGTTTCCTAAGCCAACTAGCTTATTTCTAAATGGTCTAAATGACAAGTCATTAGAAGCCTCAAATCGCCTCTTCACCGCCAATTGCGGCCAGGTAAGTGCTAGGTGAGTGGGAGGCTCTCCACTACAAGTAGTGGCCCTAATTAAGTAACCACTCACCTTAGACACACTTGCTTAGTCACCACAAAGTCAGGTTTAGATAAACGATCGATGTCCACAACTTATCGTATTTCCTATTAAAAGATATTGTTTTAAAATTGTATAAAACTTAGAACTTTTAGAAAAGGTTTTATTAAGAAAATGGTATTTTAATGTAAAATCTTGTTTTGTCGTATTCTAAATTTTCAAGGTAGCGTGTTATGATTACATATGAGTGTGTGAGGAGGTAGGTCATTACCTCGTGATCTACTTTAAGGTATAGCAATGTTAAAGGGTTAAATGTGATAAACTAAACATGGTGGTATTTAAGTGAAAGAATACGATATATTGCAAAAGCTATCATTTCATGTGTGAAAACTTGTTCAAATTAATTTTTAAGTGATTAGTAGTCAACATGAAGATGTTTAAGTATTATGGAATTAGTGATAAGTGAGATTTGATAGAAAACCGAATCGGAAATCGGGTTGTTCCGATTTCCGTCGGGTTTTTAAGTTCGTATTTTAATGAAAGAAAAGAAGGATAGAAAAGGGGGACTTACGGGTTTGGACAACGCTAGAGAGTGAGAGGGAGGTAGAGGGTTTGTCGGTGCGTCGAATCGTCGTTGAGAGGTCCTAGCACGATCGCCGGAATTTCGCCGTCGATTTCGTCAGCGCTTCGCCTTTCGCTCGTTTTCTAACGTGCCAAGTTCTCTTGAGATTTTGAGAGAGTGGACTTAGAAAAAGTGATGAGAGGGTAGAGGGTATAGGAGGTTTATATAGGGTTAGGTTAGGGTTAGGGTTTTAATAAAAAAAATATAAAAATATATAAAATCATTAAAAAATCATTAAACCTTGTAGTAAAAGGGATTTATTGGGCAAATGATAACCGATCCAAGCATTTAGAGTGTGCAAGAGGGTTGACCAAGACCAGAGCCAACTTTTCTCTGTTGGTGACTCGGCCGTCCGGCCAAGTCCGGCCGGCGGCGCCGGACCGAGTCGGCCTGTTCGCCGGCCGGCGGCGCCGAGTCGGGCCGAGTCAGGGTTCTAGTGGCCAGGGATTTTCCTGGGGTATAATTTGGTATATTTACATTTTCATGTCCAGTACATATTTTGTGAGTTATGGCGTTTTGACTGTTGACTTCCAAAAGAAATTAAAACAAAATAAATACAAAACTAATGTGAGGTATGGAATTTGAACTCTGTTGGCTTGGTTCAGCAGTGCAAGATATTACCAATGAGCTACAACCTCCTTCTTGTAATTATTGTGGGAAAATAACTACTTAAAGTGGTAACAGCAACAATAAATACCCCAAGTATACTTAAATTTTAAAACAATTTTATGTACACTAAAAATGGAGTTATTAAAAAACAAAATAATTACTTATATATATATTGTGCTCAGGTTAAAATACTCCTTTATGGATTTTAAAAAAAATTTAAAAATTTGTATAGGAAAGTGTATAGGAAAAATTAGGGTTGTTACATATGGCCCATCGGTCCATTTGGGCTAGCTTATCGATCAAGGCTCGGAAAGTGGTCGGCTTGAAGAACATCATAAACTGGGAGATGGTCGCCTGCGGATCGAGGGTTCCCAAAAACATGCCTACTGCAGGAGCCTCTTCTATGCGCTGTTCGCATTTCGACCATAGGTTCTGCCACCGTATCGCGTACTGAACCGATGTTTCTCCAGACTTCACCCTGGCATTGATAAATACCGTGATTGGGGTGCGTTCGCTAGCGCTTGCGAAACGCTGTGTGAATAGCAACTCCATCTCCATAAAAGTTTTGATGGAATCATTGGGAAGTTTTGAATAGCATTCGAACGCCGTCTCCGCCAAGCTGCCGACGAATTGGCGAAGCAGTAGCTTATCATCACCTCCAATGTTGCCGCACAGAGCCCTGAACTGGGCGATATGCTGGTGGGGGTTGTATGTCCCCTTATATACATGAAATTTAGGGATTGTGTATCCTGACGGGTACTTAATCTTATTGTACCAGCTGGGATAGGGTCGCCTAGTTCTGACAACTTGGCCAGCAGCTTCGTTCGCTTGATGGGCTTGTATCTGTTGAGCTATATAATCATCAAGTGCAGCTTTCAAGATTGTTTCCTCCTTTGCTACTGAAAAGGCCAGAAGAGGGTTTGACGTCTCCCCTCTGTCGTCTTCAAGGATAATCGGAGGGTCTTCAGCTGGAAGATCCGGCCGTATTATCATCCCGACCATATCTTGAAATAGAAGCATCATTTGCTTTATGTTAGCCGCTTGTTCCACGGCCTCTTTGTCTTTCTTCTCGAGGATCCTGCGGAGGAACTCTGTATCGGTTTCTTGTTCTTGACCCTGCTTCGACGACGTCTCCGGGCTTTCTTTTTGTCCAGTGAGCGTGGCCATCTTCGTTAGCATCTCCTGAAGCTTTTGCTGTTGCTGCTCCTGAGCCTTTCTTATTGATCGGATGAGTGGTCGATGGCCCGTGGAGATACGGCTATCCTCTTTTCCGGAAGCCATGTAAATGGTGTGCACCACCATGCCCCCAGACTTGGGGCATTTGGATTTAGTGCCTTTGAGGTTTGTCGTGGACACATGGGTTTTCTCCGACCTTCTTCTTTTGTGGGCGGTCGAAGTTGAGGGGGTCGTTGCAGCGGGCACCCAAGTAGATGACACCTTCTGTGGTACGACAGGGTGGTCCTTCTCTTGCCGAACCTTCATTTTCTTTGGTTGGCGGGAGTAGTCTTGGTTAATCACAGAGTCTTGGACCCTTCGCCAGACCCTGTGAATTTTGGAGGACAGCCGCTGAGGGGGCCGCTCTAGCTTTGCCTTTGTAGCGTTCTCCACAGGTGGAGGAGATCTTTTCAACACAGCAGTTGGAGAGTTTTTGCGAACCCTCCTAAGTGGTTCAAAACTGTTCCCATTTGGAACAGCAACATCGATTTCCACTATTGGAGCTGGCGAAGTCAGTCCAGAAGGGGAACTGCCCCCAGCTTTCCTCACTCGGCGCCAGTGGCGACGTCGAGCATATCGAGCGGCCGGGACCACCTCTGCTATTGGGGTAGCTGCTGTTTCCCCCAATTAGAGCAAAGCTCTGTTTGAAATTCAAATTTCAAAATTGAAGCAACGCTTCAGATGCAGCGCCAAGTGCGCTGTGCCTTAGGCAGCGCACCATGTGTGCGCTAGCGCTAGGCGCGCTGCGCTCTAAGCAGCGCGCCATGTATCAAACATGGGTGCGCTAGCGCAGAGTGCGCTGCGCTCCGAGCAGCGCACCACGTGTAAGACACAGGTGCGCTAGCGCAAGGTGCGCTGCGCTCTGAGCAGTGCACCACGTGCGAAGCACGGGTGTGCTAGCGCTGGAATTAAAAAACTCCCCGCTGTTAGATCAAAAGATCTAATAATAATGATAAATCATTAATTAATCAAAATTAAATTCTGTTATGGAAAGATTTTCCAATATTATTAAAAACATGAAGATTGCTTTATATAAAACAGAAGCCCTAGGATCAAAGATCCAATGGTGGGAAACATCCCCAAATCAATCAGAGAAAGATCTCTTTAACTGATTCAACAAATCAACTTGCCCTATATAAAGGCCCCAAGACTTCAAGTCTTATATAGAAAAAACTGCTCCAAAAACTTTGAGAAACTCAAAGATAAAGAGGAAGCTCTTGCAAGAAGATATTTCTTCAAGGTAAGGATGAAAGATGATGAACATAGAGATGAAATCATCTCATGATTAAGAAAAAAGAATTTATTTCTTTAAACAGATCATAGATCTACAAAGACCAAGGTCTTTTCAAAAGAGATCAAAAGATCTCATCATAAAATGAAAGAAGAAGAACATAATTCTTCTCACAGATCATGGATCTACAAAGGCAAAGCCTTTCATCAACATAAGAGATTGGAAATATCTCCTGCAAAAAAAATAAGAACTGTTGTTCTTAAATCTTGAGACAAAGTCTCTTTTAAAAAGAACATAAATTTGTTTCCCAGATCATAAAATTGATCAGATGCGCTTTGCGCTCTTGAAATGCGCCCTGCGCTCTTGAACTGTGCTTCTGCGCTCTCTCGACCGGCGCTCAGCGCCAAATGCGCCACGTGTCAACCACGTATGCGCCAATTAACAACTTACGCTTTGTGCTTCTGAAATAGCGCACTGCGCTCATGGGCTGGCGCTCAGCGCCAAGCGCACCATGTGTCACTCACGTGCGCGCCATTAAATTGAAAGCGCAATGCGCTCATGGATTAGCGCTTAGCGCTCATAAACTGGCCTCATGAGCTCATCATCCGGCACCTAGCGCTGAGCACGACACGTGTCCCTTACATGTGCGCTACTTGGCAGTAGCGCATTGCGCTACTTGGCAGTAGCGCATTGCGCTTTTTGACTGGCGCAAAGCGCCTTGCGCGCCACGTGTTGCGCTGACAGAACATAAATTGTTCTTTAATAAGCCCAGAGCTATGATGAATGCTCAACATTCAATAAAAAGACAAAAACATTATTAAAAGGGCCAAGCCCAAATAAAGACTCAACAGCCCAAAATAAAATGTTAAACATTTATTGGACTTACCCCAAGATTGGTCATAAGTTCTTAACTCATATTAATTGAGCCCATATGCTCATGAATATTTCAACAGATCTTAGTCCCAAATTGGACTACAGATCTTTCAACCAACTCACACCGGTTCGAGGGTACATCTCTTTACTCCTCTGATATTTATCGTTGTAATCCTTCAACGTCTTCAGAGAGGTGACGGGTCCCGACAACCAAACGCTCTACAGACATGGACTATGATGTCCTTAACCTTGGACCAAGATGTCCTTAAACTAACGCTGGACTGTAATGTCCTTAAACTAATCGAACGCAATGTCCCTAAATTAAACAATAGAGTCCAAATGCTCTTTTGTTAGATCTAAATGATTCCGTTAAGTTGATCTTAGTCTAAAATTAGACTAACGTATCCTTAACATACGTTTAAGTTGATTTTAGTCCTAAATGAGACTAACGTATCCTCAAACCCAACCCCCAAACCTAAATTTAAGAAGATACGGATTTGGAGTAATCCACGCCCTACGGGTGACAACATAAATTAGTCTCCATATACAATCCACGGGCAACTAAAAACAAAACAAACACACAAAACACGAAGTGACCATCTGGAGAAGGAGAAAGTTGTTACCGTGATGCGGTAGCGTAATTAACTGCAGGGGCTTGCGCCTGCAGGGAAGAGCGTCCCCATAATCAAAAACCCCTTAAACGAGGGGGAATATGACGAAGTCTGCTAGATCGGCCGCATCCGTTTAAACCTTCGATACACGGAGTCATAAATCAACTTGGCATCTTCGGAGAGGTGGACGGATAACACCAATTAGCATCTGCCCCGAATTCAGGCTAGACGTTTATCGTGTCTTCCCGGTTTTCGGTGGGGAACAGATTCTGGCATGCCTTGTGGGACCTTTTCCTCTTTCCATTCTACACTTCGTGTGTCGTGTTTTTTCGCGATCAAATAATCGCGGTGTGTATGTTTTTGGTTGCCCTTAGGGGAGTGGATACTGAAGTCGGCGCTTCGTCTCTATGAAGAATGGCGTTTGTTTCTACCCTAGCAACTCAGGCTCTGTCATATCTGGTGGAGTCAAGTATGGGCCACTTGCAATCTCAAATCTCTGCAATCCAGCTCTTCAAGAAATCAACGGGCTTCTCGTTAGGTCGATACTCCTACCTCCCACCCTCGGTGCCTCAACGCCGATGGAGGAAGCCCAGTAGAAGTCTGTCTTCCACAGGCTAGTTACCCAAGCTGTATCTTTGCCAATGGAATCAGTTCTCAAACGACTCGCACCTTCCAAGGACCAAGGTCGACGCAGGGGGCAGAATATTTAAGCTCTCAAAGGAAACAGGGGCAGGCTCGGCAAAATCCTGAGGCTAATCAAATCCCGGCCGTAAGAAACGGTCAACGTCGATATCGGCATCATATAAAATGAGCCAGGGTAGTTCTCCGCATGGTCCAATTTCAATCCCAGTGGTGAATGTTGTTGTTGCAACTGGGAACAGCTTCAAACTGTTGCAAAGGTCAGACAAAATTCTCCTATCGTAATATTGAAGAAGTCTCCGCAGCCCATGGAGATCCCACGAAGGCAGAAACAAGTTCGCTCTTTGAGATAACTTTCCTCATCTATATATAAGGTGTAGAAGCAGGTGGATCCTAATACAGTGGCTCCTCCTAAAACCAAAGCGGCTTTTCACAAAAAAGGAGGCCCAATAAAGCTCAAGTGCCCGAAGCAAACTCCAGAGGCCAAAAACTCCAAATACCCCAAGCCTGGGGGCATGGTAGTTCACATAGTCTATATGGTGAATTCCAAAGACGAAGTTCGAGCTTCTACTAGTCACTGACCTCAAACTCGGTCCTTAACAAAAGTTCAACTGCAACGTGAAAAGCTACAGGAGATGCTTGCTCAGGCGGCACTACTCGCTAATCCATCGTCTAAGGCAAATCTCGAAGACGCACTTGGAGAAAGAAATCTGGCATGGCACCGATTCTACGCTTGACAAATTCCAACCCATCTGTCTGCCCAGATACTACACAGAAAGATTAAAAAGGTTGTTGAGGTGTCAAGGCATACCCTTCAAACAGACTGCTCGACAAGCTCGGTTCTACAACAGGATCTGGAACGTCCCCGGAACTAAGCAGAAGTTTCCCAATGGGAGAATGGAAACGGTCGGGCTTGGGTATGTTCAATCCAAGAAAGAGAGCGATTCCGCGGCTGCTACATCATACATGATTTCGATGAAGAAGGAGATGCTCTGTGGGAAGATGCTAACCCTGAACCAAAACGAGCTCCCGTCGTGAAAATACCAAGTCCGTCGTTTGAAGAATGGATGGACAAGCTAATAAGGGAAGCGGGTCAAAAGGTCCGGGATGACCATAACCGCGAAATGGCCATCTATGAGAAAGCCAGAACGCAGCGCCTCCTTCAGCAGGTTGCGAAAAATGAAAATGCTCTTTCTTGTCAACCCGTCATACAAAAGGCCCGACGTAGAGGCAAAAATAAATCAAAGAACGGGAAAAGCGTTCGACATCGACAAAGCGGGTCCAAGAAGCCACGTGATCGGGAATCGAGCAACCAGGATTCGTCTCTTATAAAGAAGATGGGTCGGGCGTACTCTTTTGCCCAAGACAAGATAAAGAAGATACTTGATCTTGCTATAAAACATCAAATGATTATCCTCCCGGAGTCCAAGCACCCCGAGCAAGCAGGCGAAGTCTTTCACCTGGACTATTGCTCCTATCACAGGGCAATAGGACATCCTCTCGAAGACTGCTTCACATTCAAAGACTGGGTAGAAGACCGGTATCAGCAAAGCAGATTCGCTCTATCCAGCAGCTGGAGGGTAAGCCCGCCACAGAAGCATGAACCGAAAGCGACGCGTATAGCGAGAGTAGAACCAGATCAACATCGATCTTGGAAACGATCTCGTACCTGTCACGCGATAACGCCGTCAAAAGAAGAGCCTGAGAATATGGATGACCTCCCCTGGTGCTTCGAAAATGATGATGACGAGGTGATCTCAGAGTTTCCACCGGCGCCGAAAGAGCTGGAAGTTGGAAGACATACTACTGCAGATAACCTCAAGAAAATTGATTTGGGGACGACAAACGACCCCCGGCTGACGTTCATCAGTGAGTTGTTGTCTGAAGAAATGATGGCTATGCTAAAAGACGTGCTCATGCAGCATAAAGATTGCTTCGCATGGAACTATTCCGAGATGCCAGGACTAGACCCAGAGATTGTTGTACATAAATTGGCAATATCCCCGGACGTCAAGCCGATCAAATAAGCACCGAGAAGAATGAGGCTCGAGCTTGAGATGAACATCAACGCCGAGGTCAAGAAGCTAATCGACTCTGACTTTATCCAAGAGGTTCAGTATCCTGATTGGATTGCCAACATCGTACCAGTGATGAAGAAAAATGGAACGGTACGCATATGTGTGGACTTTCGGGATCTCAATAAAGCCTGCCCGAAGTATGACTTCCCAGTACCGGTCACCGAGCTGATGATAGACAATACGTCCACTCATGAAGTTTTCTCCTTCATGGATGGCTCGTCAGGATACAATCAGATAAAGATGCATCCCGAGGACCAAAAGCATATCGCCTTCCGGACCCCTTTGGGTATATTCTGCTACAAGGTGATGACTTTCGGTCTAAAGAACCCCGGTGCCACCTATCAGAGGGCCATGACGAAGATCTTCGATGACCTCATACATGAAATCGTCGAATGCTATATTGACGATCTTGTGGTGAAAAGCAAATCATACGAGGAACATCTAGAGCATCTGAAGATCGTATTTCAACGCCTTCGGCAATATAACTTGAAGATGAACCCTCTCAAATGCGTGTTCGGAGTGTCCTCGGGCAAATTCCTAGGATTCATCGTCCGACACTGAGGCATCGAGATAGATCCGTCAAAGATCAATGCGATTATGGAAATGCCTCCACCAAGGACTCTCAAGCAACCGCGGTCTCTCCAAGGGAAGCTCGCGTATATCCGGCGATTTATAGCCAACCTTTCCGGCAAGTGCCACCCCTACAGTCACTTGATGAAAAAGGGAACCCCATTCGTCTGGGATCACAAATTCCAAAGCGCACTGGACGAGATCAAGCAGTACCTGCAGAATCCGCCAGTGCTGGCTGCTCCCATCAAAGGAAAACCTCTAATCTTGTATACGACCGCCCTCGAAGGTTCTTTAGGCGCGCTGTGGGCACAAGAGAACGATCAAGGGAAAGAGAGAGCCCTCTACTACTTGACTCGAGTTCTACCGGGGGCAGAAAGCAATTACTCTCCCATTTAAAAACACTGCCTAGCATTGATCTTCGCGATAACGAAGCTCAGACACAATGCATTGGCACATGAGGTCCATCTCATATCAAAGGTAGACCCTCTCAAATATTTGATTTCAAAGGTCATATTAACAGGGCGGCTCGCTAAATGGGCCCTACTCTTGATGGAATTCTCGATAACTTATCGGCCTCTTAAGGCAGTGAAAGGCCAGGCTATCGCCGACTTCCTCGCTGAGCACCCGATACCCGCCGATTTTCCTTTGAACTGCGAATTGCCAGACGAACATGCGTTTGACACGATCGACGGGTATGATACCCGGTGGGAACTCTATTTTGATGGAGCGTCTTCCATGAAGAAGCGCAAACAAAGCATCCCTATAATCAAATCAGGGGTAGGCCTCATCGTCGTGACTCCACAAGGAAGGATAATGCGCTTTGCCTTCTCCTTAACAGAGCTGAGGACGAACAATGAAGCCAAATATGAAGCCTTGATAACAGGTCTCGAGATCGCTATCGACATGGGAATTGAAAACCTCCTCATATACGGAGACCCACAACTGGTCGTTATTCAAGTAAATGGCGATTATCAAACGTGCAAGCCAGAGCTGGTAAAGTACGGCGAGAGAGTGCAGCAATTATTGACTCAAATTCCCTCCTACACGCTGGAAAGTATACCGCGTGCGGAAAATAGCAAGGCGGATGCACTAGCCAAGCTCGCTAAAGAACTGGCCGACGAGAACCTCGATGACGTGAGGATCATTGTGCAAAGCCGTCGGGTTCTTGCACCGACAGAAATATCTCCGGAGTCGTCTGAAGAGAAGGGAGAGACCGAGCAAACGACTCTACAAATAAAATACCAGGAAAAGGTTACGGATTGGAGAGAAGTCTTTATAGACTACTTCAAATCCCGTCGAACACCTGAAGATGCGTCCTCAATACATCAGCTTATGAAACGAGCTCTGTCTTTTGCTTTCGTCAATGATACTCTGTATATACTCTAGATATGGGCAATGGCAAAAAGGCAAAAGGAAGACCGAAGAAAACATGGATGGAGGTGATAAGAAATGATATGGTTACTAAAGGTCTCGATGAAAGTATATTGTTCGATAGGAGTGAGTGGAGGCGGAGGATTCATGTGCTGGACCCGGCGTGATTCTCATGTTGGTTCATGTAGCCTACCCTATATGCTTGGGATAAAAGGCTCAGTTGTTGTTGTTGTTGTAATGATACTCTGTATAAGAGATCATTTGATTCTCTGTGGTTAAGATGCCCGGGACCTGAAGAGGCAAAGAGAGTTGTCCAAGAAACTCATGACGGACTCTGCGGTTCTCACCAAGCCGGGCCGAAGATGAAGCTGAAGATCAAACGGATGGGTTATTATTGGCCCACGATGATCCAAGACTGCCTCGAATACGCGAAGCAGTGCCATTCGTGCTAGATTCATGGGGATTTTATTCATCAGCATCCAAATCCACTAAATCCAACGGTGGCTAGCTGGCCGTTCGAAATGTGGGGAACCAACATAATCGAGCCCATCGAGCCAGCATCGTCCAGAGGACATCGGTTCATTTTGGCAACAACTGATTACTTCTTCAAGTGGGCAGAAGCAGTACCGCTGAGGGAAGTAAAGACGGAGAATATCCTCCATTTCTTCAAGACGCACGTCATTTATCTGTTCGGCACTCTGCGACGGATCATCTCCGATAACGGGTCGGCCTACAGAAGCCACAAGATCAGCCACTTCGCACAACAGCATAACATAGACTGGAGATACTCTTCGGTCTATAATCCCCGAGCTAACGATCTAGCCGAGGCTTTCAACAAGACCTTGACGAAAATCGTGAAAAAGACGGTGTCTCGGAATAAGAAGGACTGGCATGAGAGACTGCATGAAGCTCTCTGGGCATATCGAACTACATTCAAAACAGACATAAACACAACGCCGTACGCATTGGTATTCGGCACAGAAGCGGTACTCCCTCTTGAGATAGAGTTGCCCTCTCTACGAGTGGCGGTTCATTACGAGCTAACGGACGAAGAGAATGCTCACCTTCGGCTTGAGGAGCTCGATGCCCTTGATGAAACCCGGCTCATGGCGCAGCAAAATCTAGAGGCTTATAAAGCAAAGAAGACGCGCTCATATGAAAAATTGACTAGGCCGAGAACGTTCCGCCAAGGCGAACTCGTGCTAGTAGTTAAAAGACCTATGATCCCCAATCGCGCCAAGCGGGGGAAATTTGAGCCGAATTATGAAGGCCCATATATCATAGACAAAGTCTACCAGGGTGGAGCTTACCTACTCATGGACATGCATGGTGAAAGACCTTTCAGGCCAATAAACGGTCGCTTCCTAAAGAAATACTACGCCTAACAAGTCACGGCCTAGGTCAATGATAGATGACGACGCCTACGTCCGCTCGCTATCTTTCTAAGCCCAAACTCTATAAATAGTAGCCGGTTTTTGGACCGAAACGTCCTTAAACTAACAATGGACCAGTGTTCTCGCCAAAAATTTCTGCGCAGAAGAGTCCAATGTATCAAATGGCGGCGATACGCTTAAGGGAATGCGAACCAGTATCTTCCGGCCTGTATTTTGATAAACTCCCAAAGGAGGAACTATTAAATTCTGATGGTATTGGAAGTATCTCGAAAAACTCTTCGATTTGATATATTATGGGCTTCATAATTCATCCGGGATCAAAAGTTATGAGCAAATATGCTATGCACTGTTCCCTGATTAAAAATCAGGAATTACCTCAATGAGGTGTCACGTGCTCACACGTGACCAATGGTCACGTGTTGACACGTGATAGTTAAAACAGAAATAAAAAAACAAACGGCTGAAGAAGGGCCCAATTGGGGGCCACGTGCTCACACGTGACCAATGGTCACGTGCTCACACGTGATAATTAAAACAGAAATAAAATAACAAACGTCTGAAGGAAATACCTCAATGAGGTATCACGTGCTCACACGTGACCAATGGTCACGTGTTGACACGTGATGGTTAAAACAACAACATAAATAAGCGGCTGTTAAAGGAACCAATTGGGGGTCACGTGCTCACACGTGACCAAGGGGAACGTGCCAGCACGTGACAGGCTTTGAAAGCCTTACAGTTTAATAGAATTAAAATTCTAAATTTCTCTAAAATCTTTCGAAATAGAATTAAAATTCTAAATTTCTCTAAATCTTTCCAAATGGAAAAGGATTATGGGGACCATTGGATTAAAAATCCAATGGTGATTAAAGATCACCAATTTATGGAAAGATTTGATACAAGGAAAGATTTCCCTAAAATCTCACCAGAAATAACAAACATAATATCTTTGGATTTAAAATCCAACGGTGAATAAAATTCACTGAATGATCTAAACGATCATATTAATTATGAAAACAAGCAAAATCTTTCAATGAAAGATTTGCTAAACAAATTGATTCTTTTCCTCCTCCTATAAATAGGAGCCAAGAGAAGAGAAGAGGAGGAGAATTTGGAGAGAGAAAAACTTTGGAGAGAATTCTGATCTTGAAATTGAAGAGAGAAAAGAAAGGAGAATTTAATTCTCGACAAAGAAAACCCTAGGTGAGAAAAGGGAAAAAGATCAACTTCAAACAGAGAATTTAATTCTCAAAATCTAAGAGTTTAACTCTTCTGCAAATAAAGAACCTAGTTCTTCTTCTGGTTGAAGATCTGTACAGAGCACATCTCCCCATAGGATGAGAATTTAATTCTCATCGGGTTGAGATCCTGCCATGCAGATCCAAAACTTAGAGGGGGAATTGAGTTTAGAGAATTTAATTCTCCCAAAACAGAACTAGGGTTTAACCCTAATTGAGAATTTAATTCTCTCAGATCAACAGGAATTTAATTCCTCTTAAAAAGAAATTAGGGTTTAACCCTACATGAGAATTTAATTCTCCTAGAATTGTAAGAATTTAATTCCTCCAAAATCATAATTAGGGTTCAACCCTACAGAGAATTTAATTCTTAAAAATAACAGAGAACTCAAAAGATCTCCATCACGTGTCCCCACGTGACCCCTGAAAAGATCCCCAAAAAAAGAAGGAAAATGTTCTGAGGCAACGCCTCACGTGTTCCCACGTGACTTACAAAACGCAGAAAGGAAAAACAAAGGAAATGATGGCTTTGGGCGCTCTCACGTGATACCACGTGACCCCTTAGCAAACGCTTTAACAGTCAGCGCATAAATCACCGTCACGTGTCAGCACGTGATGGTCAAAAATAAAAAAATATAAAAAAGTGTTTAACACTTAATTGCAGAACGAAGAAAAGGGATCTGGTCCCACCTTTGGGCGCTCTCACGTGTCCACACGTGACCCCTCTTTCTTTAGTGTTTAACACTAATTTGGAGATTATATTTCCAGTGTTTAACACTGATTGTTTCTAGTGTTTAACACTAAATTGAAGATTGTATTTCCAGTGTTTAACACTGATTGTCTTTTAGTGTTTAACACTAATTTGAGAGTTCTACCTCCAATATTTAACACTGTTGTTCTCTAGTGTTTAACACTACTTTTAGCCAAATTGGCTAATTTTCCAGAGGCAAAAGTCCCTCCTCCAAATGAATCTCAAAATTGAGGAAATCAAAGACAAAATGTTGTTAGAGCCCCCCCAAAACCTCTATTTAGCACTGCTGAATGATGATGGGCTGAACCCAGACAAATGTCTAATAGCCCAAAGGGCCAATATTTCAAACATAATTGGACTTAGCCCAAACTGGCCATAAGTCCTCAAATCATCTTGAACTGAGCACATCTGCTCTTTCAACCAACTCATTGGTTCAAGGGTACATCTCTGAGCTCCTCTGATATTTGTCGTTGTAATCCTTCAACGTCTTCAGAGAGGTGATGGGTCCCGACAGCCATATATTTTATTGGACCACTATGTCCTTAAACTGGCATTGGACCACTACGTCCTTAAACTGGTATTGGACCACCATGTCCCTAAACTGGCAATGTACCACTATATCCCTAAACTGGAACAATAGAGCCCTCAAATGCTCTTTTGTCGGATCTAAACGATCCCGTTTAAGTTGATCTTAGCCTCAAATATGGCTAACGCATCCTTAAACCTTCAAACAGACTTTAGTCCCAAATTGGACTCTAGATCCCCCAATCAACTTTGGCTCAAGGGTACATCTCTGAACTCCTCTGACATCTGTCGTTGTAATCCTTCAACGTCGTCAGAGAGGTGATGGGTCCCGACGGCCATACATGTAATGGACCTTTATGTCCCTAAACTGGAACAATAGAGCCAATTGCTCTTTTGTCGGATCTAAACGATCCCGTTAAGTTGATCTTGGTCTCAAACTGGACTAACGTATCCTTAACAAACGTTTAAGTTGATTTTAGCCTCAAATATGGCTAACGTATGCTTAAACCAAAACCCCAAACCCAAATCTAAGAAAATACGGATTTGGACTAATCCACGTCCTACGGGCGACGACATAAATTAGTCTCCGTATACAATCCACGGGCAACCAAAAACAAAATAAACACCCACGACACGAAGTGACCATCTGGAGAAGGAGAAAGTTGTTACCGCGATGCGGTAGCGTAATTAACTGCAGGGGCCTGCGCCTGCAAGGAAGAGCGTCCCCACAATCAAAAACCCCTCAAGCTAGGGGGAATCTGACGAAGTCTGCTACATCGGCCGCATCCGTTTAAACCTTCGATACATGTTGCCATAAATCAACTTGGCATCTTCGGAGAGGTGGAAGGATAGCACCAATTAGCATCTGCCCCGAATCTCAGGCAAGACGTCCCTGTCTTGGCCGCCGTTCGGAGGGGAACAACCAGTATGTCCTAAAACTGGCGACGGACCGAAATGTCCTAAAACTAACAATGGACCACTATGTCCTAAAACTGGCGTTGGACCGAAACGTCCTTAAACTAACGATGGACCACTATATCCTAAAACTAGCTGTTGACCGAGACGTCGATAAACTACTGTGGACTGCAGCATCCCAAGGATGACACAAAAAAATAAAAAGAATAAAAAAAAGAAAGAAAAAGAAAACGGTATGTCCATAAGCAAAATGGGCACGGATGAAAATTCGAAAGGGCTCCGTGAGTAAAATCAGCAGGGCTACCGGCGAGTTTTTGTGAAAACCCGAAAGGGCGCAACCTTGTTAAAAGACACTTGCAATGTCCTCTCGACCCTGTGAGGAGATACCACCTGCGTGAGATCCTTACGACTCATAAGGGAGCAACACACTTAGGGATCCCCATGATTCCTAAGGAGAAACTACACTTACGAGATCCTCCCGACTCGTAAGGAGAACCCTCTTATGGGACCCTCACGGCTCATAAGATTCAAAAGTCTTAAGTTACAGGGATCTGAACCTGTTCTTAAGCGGCCACCACAACCTTCAATTTTGCCCTACAAGCGGCTCAATGCTGACCCTTGTATACAATCCACGGGCGCGAATAAACGTTTCCCTAACAAAGTCCCATCCGTGACTAGGGATATGTCTACACGGTAAACAGCCCTTGTAAGTCCTCTCGACTTAGAAGTAGAAAATACTCTTGTAAGATCCTTACGACTTACGAGAAGCCATACACCTAGGAGTCCTCACGATTCCTAAGGAGAAAACGCACCTACGGGATCCTCACGACTCGCAGGGAGAAATACCTTTATGAGACCCTTACGGCTCATGAAGTCAAAAGCCTTAGTCGACAGGATCTTAACCATGTTTGCTAAGCCGCCTTTGTTCGACATCGACAGAGGCAAATGATAATTCGCTCCTGGCAATATCCCAGTTGTAGCGGTGCTGATGCCGAAATTGGTATCTAATCCCAAGCTTGCAGCGAAAAGCCAACGAACCACACATGCATACGAAATAGCCGAAATGATGGGGCAACTTGCAAACAAAATCAGCAAGTAAAAATATATGCATGCAAAATAGCCGAAATGGTTGGGCAACTCGCAATAAAAAGCAGCGAGTAAGAATAAAACAAATAGCCGGAATGATTGGGCACCGCGAAAAATAGTCGAAATGATTGGGCAATCGCGACCTTCGCGATATAAAAGCTGAAATGATAGAGCATCGCGGAAAGAAATGAAAGAAAAATGAAATTTATGCCCTACAGGTGATATCATATCAATCCCTGTATACAATCCAGGGGCGCAAACGAAGAAGGAATCACACCTTCCCTCCCCAGGCTCCATCAGAAGAAGAAGCCGAATCTCAACGGTTCACAGACAGCCTGGAGATCATCTCAACATTCGTCTCATTACAACAGACACAACATCAAGTAAAGCGGAATCGCGGCAATTTCCAGTTCCATGACTCGGCAGTGCACAGATGACCGAGAGTCAAACCCCGACTCCGTGAAATGCGGATAAAGTCGACCCTTCCTGGTCACGTGGAACACGGCTTATGTCAATCCTGACCCCGTGGGAAACGTCCAGAGCGGATCCTGGTCCTCGCAGAACACGGCTATGACCCCGTGGGAAGCATCCAGAGTGGAGCCTAGTCCTCGCAGAACACGGCTATGACCCCGTGGGAAGCATCCAGAGCAAAATTCCTGATCACATGGAACGCGGCTTATGTGAATCCTGACCCTATGGGAAACGTCCAGAGCGGATCCTGGTCCTCGCAGAACACGGCTATGACCCCGTGGGAAGCATCTAGAGCAGAGCCTGGTCCTCGCAGAACACGGCTATGACCCCGTGGGAAGCATCCAGAGCAAAATTCCTGGTCATGTGGAATGCGGCTTATGTCAATCCTGACCCCGTGGGAAACGTCTAGAGCGGATCCTGGTCCTCGCAGAACACGGTTATGACCCCGTGGGAAGCATCCAGAGCGGAGCCTGGTCCTCCAAGAACACGGCTATGACCCCATGGGAAGCATCCAGAGCAAAACTCCTGGTCACGTGGAACGCGGCTTATATCAATCCTAACCCCATGGGAAACGTCCAGAGCGGATCCTGGTCCTCCCAGAACACGGCTATGACCCCGTGGGAAGCATCCAGAGTGGAGCCTGGTCCTCGCAGAACACGGCTATGACCCCGTGGGAAGCATCCAAAGCAAATTCCTGGTCACGTGGAACACGACCTATGTCAATCCTGATCCCGTGGGAAACGTCCAGAGTGGAGCCTGGTCCTCGAACACGGCTATGACCCCGTGGGAAGCATCCAGAGCAAATTCCTAGTCACGTGGAATACGGCCTATGTCAATCCTGACCCCGTGGGAAACGTCCAGAGCGGAGCCTGGTCCTCGCAGAACACGGCTATGACCCCGTGGGAAGCATCCAGAGAAAAATTCCTGGTCACGTGGAACGCGGCTTATGTCAATCCTGACCTCGTGGGAAACGTCCAGGTGGATCCTGGTCCTCGCAGTACACGGTTATGACCCCGTGGGAAGCATCCAGAGCGGAGCCTGGTCCTCGCAGAATATGGCTATGACCTCGTGGGAAGCATCCAAAGCAAAATTCCTGGTCACGTGGAACGCGGCTTATGTCAATCCTAATCCCGTGGGAAACGTTCAGAGCAGATCCTGGTCCTCGCAGAACACGGCTATGACTTCGTGGGAAGCATCCAGAGCGGAGCCTGGTCCTCGCAGAACACGGCTATGACCCCATGGGAAGCATCCAGAGCAAATTCCTGGTCATGTAGAACGCAGCCTATGTCAATCCTGACCCCGTAGGAAACGTCCAGAGCGGAGCCTGGTCCTCGCAGAACACGGCTATGACCCCGTGGGAAGCATCCAGAGCAAAATTCCTGGTCACGTGGAACATGGCCTATGTCAATCCTGACCCCGTGGGAAACGTCCAGAGCAGAGCCTGGTCCTCGCAGAACACGACTATAACCCCGTGGGAAGCATCCAGAGCAAAATTCATGGTTACGTGGTGTTGGATATAGTGCCCTCAGAGTCAATTATTGGATCACAGGCACGTGATTGCAATGATTGAGGGAGGACCTATGCCGGTAGGACAGTCTTACTCGAGATGATAGTATGCTATCTGGTTTATCTTTATCATCGTGTACTGCTTTAGGTGACCTTACATGTCACTATTGCACGTTGATAGAGCCCCTAGGATTCTTGCTTGACTACCAGCAGTATGAGGACGATCATATACATGGGAGCTGGGGTCTATAAGCAAATCCTTAAAAGGTCCCTAGTCGTGGGAGTTTCGAGATAGGGCATCGATTCTCCAGAGTAGACTAGTGTATACAGTCGAGACCCCGATGAAGGGCGGTGGCCGGTCTCACAAGCCACTGGTGTCAGTTGGTTCACCTAAGATGTATACAGGTGCTCATTGGGTTATGAGTACACCGGACAGGACTTGCCGGGAACCTGCTAGTTGGTCTTATACCAGACGTCAGATAGCAGTTCCCTGGTGACATGTGTACAGGTTAGTTCATCGACCTGAGATAGTCATTTGTCTCGTGTGAGTTCCCACTGTACTTAGATTACTACCCTACCACGCTCAAAGGAGACGTGCAAACAGGTTTTAGTTGGGTACAGTCCCGAGCCACATGGAGGCAGTGAGCGGATCTGCAGGAGTTCGTCTCTCCCAGTATTGGGGGTGAGGTCGCGCTGTGTCTAGGAGAGCCATTACACAAAGCCCTCGGCCGAGCCAGGAGATTTACTGGTAGGTATTCCAGTAGTATCTCAGGGTGTTCTGGGCTACACTCCGACACGACTTGTACCGCTTTTGGGGGTCTGACTTTTACCAACCTCCTAGGCCCGCCATGCGATGCTCATAGACGAACGGACCGGACTGTACGGATATTGTCACTGACAGGCTCGGTAGGGTGTCAGGATGAGTTCGCTCATCGACGTCCCTTTGGTCAATAGCTGGTAGCTCGTTACGTATGGCTGATACCTCTGACGTGCTAGTGGTTAAATCCACAGCCATAGTATTGACGAGTCTTTAGAGTCCCCCACACACAGTTACTCAAGTTTCGGGCGAAACGCTGTAGAGGCCGTATGGAGATATGGCAGGGTTCGATCAGATACGTGCGGTATTGCACGGATCGTGATCGGACGGATTTTACTAGCGGGCTTTGGTTTAAGCCGGATCCTAGTATTAGACAGTGTAGATTTTGTCTCTTTGCATTTGTATTCAGTGGGAATACAAATGCGGGCATGTATATGCAGTAGCGGGGTTTTCCTGTAATTTATTACGGGATCAGTTTTCAGAAGTTGCCAGTTTGCATTCCGTTCCGGCCAGTTTTCCTTTGTTCCTTCACGGCCGGACTTTCTGGTGGAGGGGGGTTATTTGCTAGTTTGCAAACAACTCATTGTGGAGGGTGTTATATGCATTTGTGGCTTCATGATGAGATTCTTTTTCCATCCACTTTCTTGCATTAATAAGATTAGAAAGGATTAGAAATTGATATGAAATTGTTATCATCATATTTGGATGTGGTCACCTCTTTTCATTCCTACACTCACCTCCCTTCATGTTTTAGTCTTTTTCCTTCCACCATTTTATTATGGCCGGCCACTTTGAGGAGGGAAGGGTGGGGTGTTCATTTGATAAGGGAAATTCATTCATCTCATTTTCTTGCTACACAAATTCAAGCTCCACTTGAAAGTTCATTTTATTCTATTCCTCCATCACCATGGCAACTACATAAACCCCAAATGAGACAATGGTTTCTACACTAGCCTACAACAATTCTTAGGCACGTCGACTCGCCATCTTCGTGCTCGAGTTGCCTCGGTCCAGAGGTGGGAGCCCGTAAAAGAACCCGGCGATGTGGTGCCCGTTTCCGACTAGGAGGCGACGAACGGTGATTCCGCGGGAGATCGGGACGACGACGAGAAGACCGAAGGACACGGATCGCTCGGTATATCTCTCTACCCCATCTTCTTGTTTGCTAGTAGCTAGGTTAATGGCCCGATCCGGGTTAAAAGTGCGCGGTGGTGCCGGTTTGCAAGTTTCGCAAAGTTTTTCGTTTCCACGTTTCCGGCGTCGGATTGACGGCCGGGGCGCCGCCGTGCACTTACACGTGGTACGCGACTTATGTCAATCCCAACCCCGTGGGAAACGTACAGAGCGGATCCTGGTCCTTGCAGAACACGGCTATGACCCCGTGGGAAGCAACCAGAGCGGAGCCTGGTCCTCGCAAAACACGGCTATGACCCCGTGGGAAGCATCCAGAGCAAAATTCCTGGTCACGTGGAACGCGGTTTATGTCAATCCTGACCCCGTGGGAAACGTCCAGAGCGGAGCCTGGTCCTCGCAGAACACGGCTATGACCCCGTGGGAAGCATCCAGAGCAAAATTCCTGGTCACGTGGAACACGGTTAAAGTCAATCCTGACCCCGTGGGAAATGCCCAAAGCAACTCCTGACTCCGTGAAATACGGATAATGGCAACACCATCAATCACTTACTGGTCCTCTCGACCCGTAGGGAAGAAAACTCTCTTGTAAGATCCTTACGACTTACAAGAGAAAACGCGCTTAGGAATCCTCACGATTCCTAAGGAGAAAATACATCTACGAGATCCTTTCGACTCATAGGGAGAAAAGTCTTTATGAAACCCTCACGGTTCATGAAGTTGAAAAGTCTTAGGAAGCAGATCTGAACCTGCTTTCTATGCCATCACTACCTCCCGAAGAATTCAAAACGGGATGCTCACTCTATCACCTGCAGGCCATGCTTACTAAAGTGACATGCTGATAACAAAGAAAAGAAGAAAGCAAAGAGATGACACAAGACATTATGAAAGAAATGTATCTTTTATTCATAAATTCAATTGGGTACAAAATACATCTTATGAAAGAATAAAAAATAGATACATTTTATTCGAAATTACAAATGGTACAAAAACAATTATTGAGAGGGAAGCGCTTTCAATAGTCTAATTAGCCGCTCGCGCACTTCCCTCAGCCCTTTTTCTTGGTCAGCTGCCGCGGCCAACTCTGCTTCGACTTGGGCTCGTTGCTGCAAATAGGACGAAAGTTGCTCTTCGACGGCCCGCTGAGCTGCCCCACGATTCTGTGCATCCCGCTCGACGATGTCGAGCTTCTGCCTCAGTGTTAGCCCGTCAGAGATGCATCGCAGAAGGCCTTCAAAGATAGCTTTCAACTGTGCAGCATTTGCATCAACCTGAGCGTGCAGCCAGGCAGATTTGCTTGAAGTCTCTTCGCACTCCTTACATTTTAAGGCCGCCTCCTGTTCAAGATGGCGAAAGTAGGGAGTTCTCTGCTCAACCCATACAGCCCGTTGAGAGTTCACAGCCAAGACCTCAGGAGCAGGACGTCCGAATTCGAGCTCGTGCAGACAGGCCTCAATTTCCCTGCAGTGATTAACCCAAGACTCAGCGATGCCCTCACTGTGAAAGTTCACGAGCGTCGCCAGCATAGGATTAACCTCCGCGGCAAAATCTGCAGCAAATGTGGGAGCCTCCACGTCAAGCTCCTCGATGTAGTCGCTCAACATGCGCAGACTATTCATAGCGCCTTTGGAAGATGAACGTCGAGAAAAGGGGCCTGCAGGCATTACACATGTCACCAGGGAACTGCTATCTGACGTCAGGTATAAGACCAACTAGCAGGTTCCCGGCGAGTCCTGTCCGGTGTACTCATAACCCAATGAGCACCTGTATACATCTTAGGTGAACCAACTGACACCAATGGCTTGTGAGACCGGCCACCGCCCCTCGTCGGGGTCTCGACTGTATACACTAGTCTACTCTGGAGTATCGATGCCCTCTCTCGAAAACTCCCACGACTAGGGACCTTTTAAGGATGTGCTTATAGACCCCAGTTCCCACGTATATGATCGCCCTCATACTGCTGGTAGTCAAGAAAGAATCCTAGGGGCTCTATCAACGTGCAATAGTGACTTGTAAGGTCACCTAAAGCAGTACACGATGATAAAGATAAACCAGATAACATACTATCATCTTGAGCAAGACTGTTCTAATGGTATAGGTCCTCTCTCAATCATTGCAATCACGTGCCTGTGATCCAATAATTGACTCTGAGGGCACTATCTCCAACAATCTCCCACTTGCACTCAAGGCTAATTATTGCGATGTCGCATACTCACAGCCCGTGTGATACCGAACACCCAACTCCTCTACTAATCAGTCTCACAAAACCTGTTTGCGAAACTAATGCGTTCGAGGAATAGCCTCAGTGAGTGGATCCGCTCAAATGTTTCTTTCTATGTCTCTCTTTATCTCAAGTTCGCGGAGAAAGCTATCTCCCGAAATGAGCAATACATGTCTTAGAGTATGTCTGGATATCTGATGGGACCTAGTTCATAAATGAACTCCAAATCCAAACTTCTCAGACTGTATCATCAACTGAACTTAATCAGTATCCTGTGCCATGCCTCCCTCAGTATCCGCTTGGACCACCTGTCCAAAATACTGCCCCTCGTTAGAGGGAAAACTATAACTCTGACAGCCACTCTGTCATCCAGGTCACCTTGGAAGCCTGGAACGATAACCGTCACCTGAATGAGGCTGACGTTATCATATCCCTAGAACATCCACTTATGTTCTAAAACTGCTTCCGAATGTTTCTCCAGGACTGGATTAATATCCTATCTGGAGAAACCACTGTGTAACAACCAAAGTATAACCGATCGTAGTATAGGAATTTCACTTCCTACTCTGTGTATGTCATCCAAATACCAGGACATCACACCCTACTACCTTCTTAACAGATCCATCCCCTATTCCGATGAAGTCAAACCTATGACTGTCACATCAGAAATAGATGATCTATCTCCGCTATATCTGCTTAAGTCTATAAATAGACATAAGCCACTTGTCCACTATGCTTCCGCTGCTCCCACTGACTACGACAACCCTTTGGCAGAGTCATATAGACGTACACTTCTAAAGCTAGTTCAGAACGACGCTATACTCATCCTCCTGCCGGGTCTCTTAGCCTGGAACAACAGCAATGGCAAATCTGGGTAAACAAGAACCTCCCTGTCACCGTCCTTGAGGCTACCGGAGTACCTCTCGGGTGCCTGAGGTTACCCACCATACCTGCGGAGTGGCCAATGGAATGTCAAACCAGATTGAATCTTTAGGTTCTTATCAAATCTTCAGTAATCGTTTGCGGTTCTGGAATTACTTCCAGTTCCACCATACTCCCACTACTGTTTTCTGAAAAAATCCATTTTTATTAAAATTGTGGCGAGTCTAGAACAATATCACTATTGATCTTCCAGATGGTAGAAAGTCAACCCTCGTCATAGCCTGGGTCAACCCACAAACAGCCATTACAGAAACATGCCTCGAGTTATCCGGAGTCTGGTTTTAAGTATAAGCCGGAAAACTCCCCGTACCTTAACAATGTCAAGATATGAACTGTTCTATATCCAATACAGAAACAGAGGCACTGATTTAATTGAACCAGATTCAAATCATGCAGCTGTCTCCAGTGCATGTCAACTGAATGGAAAAAGGCCGATCAGCATTACTCAATCTTAGGAGTGCTTCCAATTATGAGTAACCTGAAAGAGAAGCAAGTTCTCTTAATCATTACTATCAACTGAATACCATGCACAAGTATCTACATCTTCGATCACCTTGAAGAATCCCGATACTTGCAACATCTGGTTCTCTACTTTACTCTTATACCTATAACTTCTCAAAACTTGGACCTTGTATTTCTACGAAACACATGTCTAAGAACTAGAGAAGTCACAAGTAAACAGAATATAGTACGAGGACCAACCTCTTTGTCCTAATGGACACTGGACAACATACAATACTCTGTATAAGTCCCTTGAGTCCAATTTCTCATTCCCTGTGTGCCGTAGGTTGAAAACTGTACTATGGTTATGAAGAATTACACCGCTGTTTAATGCTCCTTACCTAACCATCCACTGATATAGGTAAATGTCACGGACATAATTTCAAAAAGGTATATCTCACTCTATAAAAATAGACGTACAGATATATCAATTTGAAATCGGTGCATAACAACGGATATTCAAAACCAAATATCTGCCGTCCGGCAAACAGCCCAGGCGATTTCCTCAAATATCACCAATTACAATGAATTCCGATATAGTGAGGATGGTCACCTAATTCCCAATAACTTACTCCCACTCGTCATCTGTAAAACCATACGGATGTGAGAATCAAACCTAGTAAATACATACCCTGGAGCAAGTGTCTAATTGGGAAATCAGTTTTCTATTAACAGTACACAGTGAAACTGAAACATGAATATGTTTCGATGGGGTATCCTGGTATTCTTAGTAATGCCTCTTCCATTATCCAGATTCACAACTGTAACCGTATATTTCTTTGCCATCTCTCCAAATCCCTTTATATGTCTTTAGTCATTACCTTCTGCACACCCCCTTAGGCTACAACGAATTCCGATATGGTTTTCTTCCTTCCCTACCGTTCGACACCAGCCTATGGTTTGGAAGAAGACTATCCAATAAGCATAATGGGAGTACTGTCCTAATCCTAGGAGCACTCGCAATGCGAGAGAAGGTGAAGATAAAAGACAACCGAATAAACCTTATTCCTATTTCTCCTGAACCAGAATCCATCCCCGAACAGGAACGAGTTCCTTTCGAGTTCGTATATAACCATAAGATGGAGTATCCAATAAACTGTGGATCTTCGTAGTGATACGGAGTGTCCTGGAGAAATACAAAGGTGAAGTGGGAGTGGTAATGAAATACTTGGTTTGGTCGTAAATAGCAGTCGCAATTTACTTTGCCCTCCTTCTAATCCCTTTACTTGTCTTAACTTAATACCTTCTGTACACCGTTTAGGCTAAATGGTTTTCTTCATTCCCTACCGTTCGGCACCAGCCTAAGGTTTGGAAGAAGACTATCTAATAGGCGTAACGGGTGTACTATCTCCTAAACCAAGGAGCACTCGCAACCCGAGAGAAGGTAAAAGGAAAAGACAACTGAATAGTCCTATTCGTTTTCTCCAGAACCAGAAACCATCCTCGAATAAATTCCTTCGAGTTCGTATATAACCATACGATAGTTTTATCCAATGGAAGTGGACGTTCGTAGCAATACAGGGTGTTCTAGAGAAAAGGGTAAAAGTAGGAGTGGCAATGAGGTTTGCAACTCTGACAATCCAAAAGCCAGTGTTTAAGAAGGTTCGGTTAATTTGGTCACTGAGTCATAGTCAAGGGTCGGGTCATGGTCGCTGCCAAAAAGAGAGAAAAAAGAAACACTCAGCGTGCACTCTAATCTAGATCAGAATGGTTATTAATTTATCTAATCAGGAAACCTCCCACTGTACCGTCAAATTCTCCTCCAAACCTGAAAGAAGAATTAGTCGGGATCACCCGAGGAGTAAACCAACTCATCAGTGGGAATCGGGATCCAACTATCATCGCATGATAATGTGACGGAATCCACTCACGTTATCACACTCCAGAAGGTATGCGCATATCTGGCAAGTTTCAGTTTCTTTAGAAACTCCCGATATGATTTTTGCCCCATGCTCTTATGACCTTGGCGTGAGGTCAAAATGTCATAAGTCACATGTCAAGTTCTACCCATCATTATCCAGGTTAATTTGAACCCACCTGTACCTACCCTTGACGTACGCCAAAATGGCAATACGACTGTCTCAAACCAACGCATTCTATCTATGCAACAGATAAATATCCGGCAGCTACCAATCACTATGCCTTGGCGTGAGGTCAAAATACATAGCTTGAATACTACCGAATATTTAACTGAAATGATGGAGGGCTACGAATGGTTTCTGGCGAAAACCTTTAACGTAATGAACTTGATATCGTTGAAGGAACCGGATAGCTTTATAAAGTATAGTGGCGAAAACCTTTGCTAAAGAGGTCACTCTCGGTGAAGGGATCTCGGCTCTTTCCCCGTAGAATGAGGTGCAGGATATTCCAACTGAATACCACGATGCAAAGTAAAAGTAATCGACTATAGTGAAGTTATTGCCCTGACGCAAACTTCTGTCCAAGGGGTCACTCCCGGTGAAGGGATCTCGGCCCTTGCCTCGTCGACTGAGGTGCTGGATATTTATAACCGAATACCATTGTGTAAAACAAAAGAGAACATCCTTGCAATAACAGCTTTTTGAAAAATGTTCCAACAATATCAGAATAGGTTTGTTTAGCTTGCATTGATCCGAATCAACGCAGTCCCATCAATTGATCACACCACAAAAGAACGAAAATAATGATGTACGTATATGCCATCCGCATTCGCCACTGGGTCCCGTCATTACCCGTTAGATTACTTAACTAACGACAGAGCAGGGACTGGACTAGCGCGGATGCAAAACATATACAACATCTACTAGTATATATATCAATATATAATATTCGCTCAAGGCGTGATAAAATGCAACATCACAGAAATGTAATAAGCATCACAGAACAATACAGATATCTGGGATCCCCGGGTTTCATAGAGCCGCTACTGAAACCCGACATTCCCCTGGTCGTGTGGATAGCCTGTGCAATGAAATCCTAGACCCCTACGGGCGCCGCAAGTTGCCCGCCAAAACCTGAAGCGAGGCAACCCCCTTCAGCAACGTGAATGGACCACCCAGTACTTCACGGAATCCGGTAACTTGGGCACCCCTCCTGGGTCAACCTATACCCCCTACGAGTGCGGCGAATAGCCCGCTAATTCTAGAGTGAGGCCCCCTCCGTCTCAACGCCATGAGATGCGGGCCCGTTGCCCTCTAGAACCCGACTATCCGTGCACTCCTCCGTGGGGTAATCCTAATACAGAAAGTAAAATATACATACAACGGGTACATCAACCTCATCACGGTCGTTCCCCAAAAGAATAATATACAAACAGCCAGTGACGGCAGTCCACATGTCAGACGCTCTCCCCGCAATATCAAATGTACATATACAACCAAACTGTACTACCATTGCATCCAGGCTATCCACCAGGACAAATCCGCAACATCACAGCACAACACAGAACATCAACGTGAATGTCACGTTCGTAAATCCGTCTAAAAGAGCTATAGCAGTTAGACGGGATTTACCGATCAAGTGACATTCACGGTCGCAGATATAATGTAAATACTGTGAACTAACATGTTTAAAATTTTCGATCGACTAAATTTACCGAAGTGGGCCCCAAGCACAACTGTAGCATTCAAAGAAAATCTGGGCCCAAAAAGAATATACCATAAACCCTATTTCCATGTCCAAAGAGCACTGTAGAAATTTGGCACTGTAAAGAGTTAAAATGGTGGCGGAATCGCGGCCAATACATGGGTTTGGCCGCGGTTCCGCGGTGGAACAGTAACTTCACATGACCAAATTTTCACAGAATGCTTAAAAAACCCTACTCGTATTTTTACAATATACCAAATAATTTTTTGACCACTGCAAAAATTCGACAGAAACTGGACTTGAAAATACGGTTTTTGGAAAATCCGTTCGATCGAACTTGTAAACACGTTAGAGCAAGCTAGACTAGGTTAATGGCGTGGCTCTGATACCATTGTAAGTGCACGGTAGCGCCCCGGCCGTCAGAACGAGGCCAAAATGCGGAAACGAAACTTTTACGAAACTTATAAACCGGCACCACCGCGCACTATAAAACCTGGATCGGGCCATTAACCTAATGCTAGCAAACTATAAAAGGGAAGGAAGCTATACCGAGGCGATCCGTGTCCTTCGGTCTTCGGCCTCCACTCCGATCTCCTTGCGGAATCTCCGGTCTTCATCTCCTCGTCGGAACGGGCACCACATCGCCGGGTTCTTTTGCGGGCTCCCACCTCTGGACCGAGGCAACTCGGGCACGAAGTTGGCGAGCCGACGTGCCTAAGGAATGCTGTAGGCTAGTGTAGAATGGTTTGTCTCTTGGGGTTTGAAGTTGCCACTTTGATGGAGGTGAAGAATGGAAATGAGCTTAGGATTTTTGATGTAATCTAAAATGATATGAGATGAACATTTTGCCACCACAAAAATGAACCTCTTTCCTCCTCCTTACTAGAAGTGGCCGGCCAAATATATGAGGGGAAAAGCAACAAGGGAGGTGAGTGTAGGGATAGCAAATGGTAACCGTAACCCATGTGAAGATAATGAGGAATAAGGGTCACATCCATATCAAGATCAACTCTAATCTCATTTAATGCTAGTCATCATGAAAGAAGAAAAGCAAAGATGCTATTGTTATCATAATGCCTCATATCACAAATAAACCCTCCACAACTGCTAATTTGCAAATATGCAAATTAGCCCCTTCCATCACAAAAGTCCGGCCGTGAAGGAACAAAGGAAAACCGGCCGAAACAGAATGCAAACTGGCAACTTCAGAAAACTGATCCCGTAATAAATTACAGGAAAAACCCCGCGACTGTATATACATACCCGCATTTGTATTCCGACCGAATACAAATGTAATAAGACAAAATCTACACTGTACAATACTAGGATCCGGCTTTAACCAAAGCCCGCTAGTATTATCCGTCCGATCATGATCCGTGCAATACCGCACGTATCTGATCGAACCCTGCCATATCTCCATACGGCCTTTACAGCGTTTCGCCCGAAACTTGAGAAAACGGTCTGTCGGGGACTCTAAAGACTCGTTAATACTTTTGCTGTGAATTTAACCACTAGCACGTCAGAGGTATTAGCCATACGTGACGGGCTACCAGGTATTGACCAAAAGGGACGTCGATGAGCGAACTCATCCTGACACCCTACTGAGCCTGTCAGTGACAATATCCGTACAGTCCGGTCCGTTCGTCTATGAGCATCGCATGGCGGGCCTAGGGGGTTGGTAAAAGTCAGACCCCCAAAAGCGGTACAAGTCGTGTCGGAGTGTAGCCCAGAACACCCTGAGATATACTGGAATACCTACCAGTAAATCTCCTGTCTTGGCCAAGGACTTCGTGTAATGGCTCTCCTAGACACAGCGCGACCTCACCCCCAATACCGGGAGAGACGAACCCCTGAAGATCCGCTCACTGCCTCCATGTGGCTCGGGACTGTACCCAACTAAAACCTGTTTGTACGTCTCCTTTGAGCGTGGTAGGGTAGTAATCAAAGCACAGTGGGAACTCACACGAGACAAATGACGATCTCAGGTCGATGAACTAACCTGTACACATGTCACCAGGGAACTGTTATCTGACATCAGGTATAAGACCAACTAGCAGATTCCCGGCGAGTCCTGTCCGGTGTACTCATAACCCAATGAGCACCTGTATACATCTTAGGTGAACCAACTGACACCAGTGGCTTGTGAGACCGGCCACCGCCGCTCGTCGGGGTCTCGACTGTATACACTAGTCTACTCTGGAGTATCGATGCCCTGTCTCGAAAACTCCCACGACTAGGGACCTTTTAAGGATGTGCATATAGACCCCAGCTCCCACGTATATGATCGCCCTCATACTGCTGGTAGTCAAGCAAGAATCCTAGGGGCTCTATCAACGTGCAATAGTGACTTGTAAGGTCACCTAAAGCAGTACACGATGATAAAGATAAACCAGATAGCATACTATCATCTTGAGCAAGACTGTTCTAATGGTATAGGTCCTCTCTCAATCATTGCAATCACGTGCCTGTGATCCAATAATTGACTCTGAGGGCACTATCTCCAACAGAAAGAACCCTATGTCACGTTACCTTGAGTCGGTTTTCCGATTGCTTCCCGAGCCGCACTTGTTGCCTGTCTGTGGGCGGTGGACAAGGCAGCCGAAGCATCCTCTGAAGGAGTAGGGGTAGGGGTAACAGCGCTTGAACCCGCACCCGCATCTAAGGCGGCGGTACGCTCCCTTACCGCACGCATCCTACGCTTCCTCTCAGCCCGTGCCGTGAGGGCAGATCTTCTAAAGACCTCCTTCAACAGGACATCCTCGTCCGCGCCAACAGTTACCTCTGGAGCCTTTATGGCATCCGTCATCGGTTGCTTAAGTGAAGCTTCTTTCGGCGATACCGGAGGAACTGAGATAGCCGACCCGGGAAGCGTCTCCGCATCGCCCTGTGAAGTCGGTGCCACGCTTGGAATAACCTGAGTAGAGGTAGTTCCTGTGATAAGAAGAAAAAGAGGGGTCAGATTACCCATAAGAAACGGGAGCGGAGACACGGTGAACCGAAATGTACCGATGCCTAAGGATGCTCGAAGTCTTTCCTCTTCCTCAAAAGTCTTGAGAGAAGCTGCGAGAGCTTCTTCGGTGGAAATGCCTGTTAAAGAAGGAAAAGTTGTCAGTCAAAACATGATGATAGAAATATGATGCAATAACGAAAGATTCTCAGAAGCTGATGGTTACCTGATCGTGCAAGGATAGCCAGTCCCGCTTCGTGGCTTGCCAATTGCTCAGAAGCTGCAATGGCAGCCGCCAGATCAGTATCATCTGGCGGTATGAATAGACCCTCGTTTGTCCTGTACTCGCTCAGACCCTCGCCATAAGGAGCGTGATGCTCCTGGCCGAGTACAACATTGACAGAAAGGATCGACCTTTTCTTCCTCTTCTGCGAGCGAGCTCCGGTCGCAGCTAGCACAAGCTTACGCTTGCTAGGCACTTTGGGGCAACGAGTCCCAATGTTTGAACCTACGCCAGAATCGGGGGAGGCTACTGTCACCTTTTCTACAGGAGCCTGGGGTATCGGTAGCTCGGGCCTGTCATGCGGAACTTCGATCGCTGTAGCTTCTCTTATGGGAGGCGGGGCAATGGTCCGTCGCTTCAGAGGGATGTTTCGATCACCAGCAGGGGGTGCACCTTTGCGATCGAGCAGCAGTCGCTTCTCTTCCCTGATAACGGCGCCCATTGGATGTAGGTACCAGGCCACGTGTACATTAAGGGCCTTCGGGACATAGCTCGGTTCGCTGATAAAGAAGTGAGACCCTATGTTCAGGCGCATAAAATGATGCAGTGCGCTCCGCATTCCCTCTTCGGTAGCAGCAGGTTCTGCCAAAAAGGCCTCAAGTGGGACGCCCTGATTGTAACTCAGCTGCTGGGCGAAACGATGCGGGTTGTATCTCATGAATAATGCCGCATCATTTTGCCTAAATACGAGAAAGCTCGGCCTGATGGAGTACAAATGAAGAATCTCCCAGGCTTTTAACACAGAGGCCCCGTCTTTAAAGATGTCTTGCAATGGCAGCATCGCTTTTGAAGTTTCCTGGCCGATGGTCAAGACTTTGTCTATGAAAGACATACCATCTCCAACCGTGCGCAGACGAAAGAGCAAGCCCCTAGCTTCCCGCGGTGACGGACTCACGATGGAGGCATCAACCAGCCGCATTATCCGTGGAAACCTGCATCTATCGTAAAAAGAAGGTCTTTTGTGGATATCGAAGACCCCAAACACGTGCAGCTCCATCCATGAAGTGAAGTAATGCATTGGGAAGTTGGCAGGATACACCACTGGTTCAGTGGTATCCACTGCTAAGCTGAGGCCGTGATATAGGTAGGCTAACCCTGTGATCCCGATGGCCACTTGTATTCCGGCAACCATGTGATGCGCGGGGTAGAAGACAGAAGGCCTCATGTAACGAGGGTGTAGAGGAAGCGCGAACCAGCTTAACCATAAACTGAGAAAACCGAGAAAGAACGCTTCCTCATCAATTCCCAGAGCGGCGATTTCTGATAGGGGGACGATCGCGACGCCGAGAAGAAAGAAACCCTTTTGATCGGCTTCCAGTATTGGCCGACGGTCCAAGCCAAAGCCAAAAGGATCATCAAGTTTAGCAAATTTTTTGCCTTGTCGCGACAAAATTTCTGGGCGAAGAAAATGGGCAATGAAGTCCGCAAAGCTGACCCCCCGGCCTTCGGATTCAAGAAAGAGGCTCTCATACATGTTCAACACCTTTATCAGTCTTGGGAACTGGTGCTGAATGGCGTTCTCTGGGGTAAGACCCATCACCACTAATTTGGTGGCAAAAACATATTCATCCGGAGGAAGCAGCTCCTCGTAGTGCTCCCCCCTAACCGGTAAACCAGAAATCTCGGCAAATTCTTCTAAGAAAATGGAGACCTCTCTATCCAATAGGAGGTAGGTTTGGGTCGGAATGTTCCATTGCTCTAAAAACGCCTTGATCCACCATGTGGGAGGTGCAGAATACCGGAACAAGGAAGCATAGACTGCAGGGTATAAGCCAAGCTTCAACAGCTGTGATTTCTTTGCCGATAAGATATATCGGGCCCACTGCAAGTATCCGGCCAGATGACGTGGAGTTAGCCCGATGTTGTAGAGCTGTCCCCAAGGGCGCAACTCGCCCTGACATATGTGCCGTCCTAGGGTGTCCAAAGCCACCGGCGGCTGCACGGGTACTGCGGCAATAGAAGGCCGAAGGAGATCTTCTGAAGTCCAATTTACGTCCTCTACAGTATAATTGATAAGGGGTGCATCGGCGTAAGGGATCCCAGAGATAGGCTCCGAAGGTATCCCACAAGAAAAGCTCCAGCGGCCTCTGATAATTTGATCATACCATCTACCCTATAGGTGAAGATTCTTGTATTCCGGGCCGTGGTCTCTGATCAGCGCAAGAACCTCTCGGTCTACAGGCGCCTCGGGAAATCCGCCTTTTGAGCGGACGAACGGAAAATAAGTGTCGAAAGATATGTCGCCTGCGCGAAAAGGGATAAAAGCCAACTGTCAGTGCTATAATTTAATTTAAATTCTGACACTTGGTACTTTAGAATTTGTACCACACTGCAATGCAGTGGAAAGGGGACCAAAAGGGGACCCACAAAATCTAGATGACAATTCATCAATTAATAAAATAGCCTCATCATTTGATGAAACTGTTAATTAAATAAGGAAATCCTCAAGAAAATTCTCATTAAATAAGAGATCCCTCGGGCAGAGGAGTAAATCTCCTTTTGAGAGCAATGCTCTATGACAGAGTGACACTTGTCAAACTCTGATCATGAAGGAATAAAAATTCCTCAAGAGCCTTGCTCTGAAAAAATGATGATGAGAGAATCCATCAAAAAAATTAAAATCAATTTTTTTTATGAATTAAAAATTCTGAGATCTTCAAGATGCATGAACAAACTCTAAGAGTTTTTTTATGAGCAAAGCTCTGTTCATAGGTTAAGAAACCCTGAAAGAAGATCTCCTTAGATCTATAAGTTCAAGAGAGCAAAGCTCTGTTAATGAAACCCTAAAAAGGGTTTTCTTTAGACCAAAGATCTATGGAGAGCAAGGCTCTGTTAATGGGTGAAACCCTAGATTCTTAAAATGATCTTTTAAAAGATTTAATCTTTACCAAGATTTTAACAGAGTTTTGACTCTTGAAAAGTTCTTAAGCAGAAGAGCTATGATCTGAATAAAAATTCTCAAAAGAAGAAGATGAACAGAATCATCCAAAGGACCAAAGGTCCTATTTATAGGCATTGAAATGCCTTTTCAACTTCTGAGTTGATCCAAGGGCGCAGATGCTGCCACCGCTGTACTTACATATGGGCTACGTGAGCGCAACGGTGGGGGGCATTTGTTTCCCCCAATCAGAGCAAAGCTCTGTTTGAAATTCAAATTTCAAAATTGAAGCAACGCTTCAAATGCAGCGCCAAGTGCGCTGTGCCCTAGGCAGCGCACCATGTGTGCGCTAGCGCTAGGCGCGCTGCGCTATAAGCAGCGCACCACGTGTCAAACATAGGCGCGCTGCGCTCCGAGCAGCGCACCACGTGTAAGACACAGGTGCGCTGCGCTCCGAGCAGCGCACCACGTGGGAAGCACGGGTGCGCTAGCGCTGGAATTAATAAACTCCCCACCGTTAGATCAAAAGATCTAATAATAATGATAAATCATTAATTAATCAGAATTAAATTCTGTTATGGAAAGATTTTCCAATCTTGTTAAAAACAAGAAGATTGCCTTCTGTAAAACAGAAGCCCTAGAATCAAAGATCCAATGGTGGGAAACATCCCCAAATCAATCAGAGAAAGATCTCTTTAACTGATTCAATAAATCGGCTTGCCCTATATAAAGGCCTCAAGACTTCAAGTCTTATATAAACCCCCCCCCAAAAAAAAACTTTGAGAAACTCAAAGATAAAGAGTAAGCTCTTGCAAGAAGATATTTCTTCAAGGTAAGGATGAAAGATGATGAACACAGAGATGAAATCATCTCATGATTAAAAAAAAAGAATTCATTTCTTTAAACAGATCATAGATCTATAAAGACCAAGATCTTTTCAAAAGAGATCAAAAGATCTCATCATAAAATAAAAGAAGAAGAACATAATTCTTCTCACAGATCATGGATCTACAAAGGCAAAGCCTTTCATCAACATAAGATATTGGAAATATCTCCTGCAAAAAAAATAAGAACTGTTGTTCTTAAATCTTGAGACAAAGTCTCTTTTAAAAAGAACATAAACTTGTTTCCCAGATCATAAAATTGATCAGATGTGCTTTACGCTCTTGAAATGCGCCTTGCGCTCCTGAACTGCGCTTCTGCGCTCTCTGGACCGGCGCTCAGTGCCAAATGCGCCACGTGTCAACCACGTATGCGCCAATTAACAACTTGTGCTTTGCGCTTCTGAAATAGCACACTGCGCTCATGGGGTTGCGCTCAGCGCTAAGCGCACCACGTGTCACTCACGTGCGCGCCACTAAATTGAAAGTGCAATACGCTAATGGATTAGCGCTGATCGCTTATAAACTGGTATCATGCGCTCATCATCGGGCGCCTAGTGCTGAGCGCGACACGTGTCCCTTACATGTGCGCTACTTGGCAGTAGCACATTACACTTTTTGACTGGCGCAAAGCACCTGGTGCGCCACATGTTGCGCTGACAGAACATAAATTGTTCTTTAATAAGTCCAGAGCTCTGATGAATGCTCAACATTCAATAAAAAGACAAAAACAATATTAAAAGGGTCAAGCTCAAATAAAGGCTCAACAGCCCAAAATAAAATGTTTAACATTTATTGGACTTAGCCCAAGATTGGCCATAAGTTCTCAACTCATATTAATTGAGCCCATCTGCTCATGAATATTTCAACAGATCTTAGTCCCAAATTGGACTACAGATCTTTCAACCAACTCGCACCGGTTCGAGGGTACATCTCTTTACTCCTCTGATATTTGTCGTTATAATCCTTCAACGTCTTCAGGGAAGTGACGGGTCCCGACAACCAAATGCTCTACGGCCTGTGGGGTCTTTAAACTCACGGACTATGATGTCCTTAACCTTGACTGTGAGGTCTTTAAACTCACGGACTATGATATCCTTAACCTTGACCGTGAGGTCTTTAAACTCATGGACTACGATGTCCTTAACCTTGACTGTGAGGTCTTTAAACTCACGGACTACGATGTCCTTAACCTTGACTGTGAGGTCTTTAAACTCACGGACTATGATGTCCTTAACCTTGACTATGAGGTCTTTAAACTCACGGACTATGATGTCCTTAACCTTGACTGTGATGTCTTTAAACTCATGGACTATGATGTCCTTAACCTTGGACCGAGATGTCCTTAAACTAACGTTGGACCGTAATGTCCTTAAACTAATCGACCGCAATGTCCCTAAACTAAACAATAGAGTTCAAATGCTCTTTTGTTGGATCTAAATGATCCCGTTAAGTTGATCTTAGTCTAAAATTAGAACAACGTATCCTTAACATACGTTTAAGTTGATCTTAGTCCCAAATGAGACTAACGTATCCTTAAACCCACCCCCCAAACCCAAATCTAAGAAGATACGGATTTGGACTAATCCATGCCCTACGGGCGACAACATAAATTAGTCTCCGTATATAATCCACGGGAAACCAAAAACAAAAAAAAAACACACGACACGAAGTGACCATCTGGAGAAGGAGAAAGTTGTTACCGTGATGCGGTAGCGTAATTAACTGCAGGGGCTTGCGCCTGCAGGGAAGAGCGTCCCCACAATCAAAACCCCCTCAAATGAGGGGGAATCTGACGAAGTCTGCTACGTCGGCTATATCCGTTTAAACCTTCGATACACGGTGTCATAAATCAACTTGGCATCTTCGGAGAGGTGGACGGATAGCACCAATTAGCATCTGCCCCGAAATTCAGGCTAGACGTTTATCGCGTCTTCCCGGTTTTCGGTGGGGAACAGCTGCATCGTGCCTTATGCTATGATGAGAAACTGCTGTTGGTGTCAGCTTATCAAAGACTGACGTCCGTTGAGAGGGGATGGCCAACCTGTCGAAGGCAGACTTTCGAACAGGGGTAGCAGCCTTGGTGATTTCCCCTGAAGCAGGAGTTGGAATGGCTAATCTTGTGAAGACCAATCTCTTAGTAGGAGAAGTCTCTCTGATGATTTCATTTACTCGAGCAGGAATAGCTATCCGCTTCGGGATAACTCCTTCGGGTATTGTAGGCTTCTTCACGGGCCCACTGGAGCTCAGGCTCAGCCTGTCGAAGATTGATGCAGTAGAATTGGACGACCCGTTGAGAGGGGCCGTGGTAGTTGTAAGCCGATCGAAGACCGACTTCTTTGGAGCTCCCTGCGACGGCACTGGAGCGTTGAAGCTTGCCGGTGGGATCATGGTCCAAAAAATAGCCCAGTGGTGGCTTGCATCACCTGTTCCACTGGCATCATAAAATGGGAGGCCGCTTGAAGCCCATAGGTTACTCCTCAAACGAGGACAGAGTGGGAATTGTTGTTGCAATTGGTACAGTTGGAAGCCATCGACGTTATCTTCTCTTCTGCACGAAGCAAGATACCAAATCTTAGTATCTCGAATCCAGGAGCAACCATATTAAACCGCGAACACGACACACGAAGTGTGGAGTGGAAAGAGGAAAAAGTCCCACCGGGCGTGCCAGAATCTGTTCTCCGCCGAATACGGGAGACGGAACCACGTAGGTTCGTCTTGCCTGAATTTGGGGGCAGATACTATTTGGTTTTATCCGTCTACCTCTCCGAAGATTCCAAGTTGATTTATGGCACCATGTATCGGAGGTTTAGATGGATGCGGCCGTTTTAGTAGACTTCGTCAGATTCCCCCTCATTTGAGGGTTTTTTTATTGTGGGGATGCTCTTCCCTGCAGGCGCAAGCCCCTGCAGTTAATTACGCTACTGCATTGCGGTAACCACTTTCTCCTTCTCCAGATGGTCACTTCGTGTCATGTGTGTTTGTTTTATTTTTGGTTTCCCGTGGATTGTATACGGAAACTAATTTATGTTGTCGCCCGTAGGGCGTGGATTAGTCCAAATCCGTATTTTCTTAGATTTGGGTTTGGGTTGGGTTTAAGGATCATTAATCTCATTGAGATTAAGATCAACTTAAACGTTTGTTAAGGATACGTTAGTCTAATTTTTAGACTAAGATCTACTTAACAGGGTTTTGGGTCATGTAGATCCATTGAAAGAGTATTTAGACTCTATCGTTTTAGTTTAGGGACTTTACGGTCCATAAGTTTAAGAACATCATAGTCCATGAGTTTAAAGACGTCATAATCTGTGGGGTTTAGTTTACGGACGTTGCGGTCTATAAAATTTAAGGACATCATAATCCATGATTTTAAGGACCTCATAGTCCATAAAGTTTAAGGACATCATAGTCCATGATTTTAAGGACCTCATAGTCCATAAAGATTAAGGACATCATAGTCCATGAGTTTAAGGACATCATAGTCCGTAGAGTTTAGTTTAGGGACGTTGCGGTCCATTGAGTGTCTGGTTGCCGGGACCCGCTACCTCTCTGAAGACGTTGAAGAATTACAACGACATATATCAGAGGTGTGAAGAGATGTACCCTTGAACCAGTGAATGTTCATTAAAGATTTGATAATCTTGTTTGGGACTAAAGCCAATAGGCTCAGTCAATTTGGGGTTTGGCCAATCTTGGGCTCAGCCCATTTAATCATTTTTATTTGGGATTGATCCAATTTCTGCATCAGCGATGCTGAACAATAATGTGGGCTCTGACACCCCTTATTCTTTTGTTTATTTGAAGTGTTAAACACTAGCGTATGTTTGGCGCTCACGTGGGGTCACGTGATGCCTTAAAGTAGTGTTAAACACTAAGAGCTTAATGCGCTCACGTGGGGTCACGTGAACCGCTTGAAAATAGGCCCAGCTTCTTTGGAATTACCCTTTTTTTTCTGAGTGCTGAGCACTATTGAGGCCACGTGGGATCACGTGAGGAGCACTTGCATTTGATTTATTCTCTATTCTGTCCTGAAAGTGCTTAGCACTCTAAAGGGGTCACAAAATATCACGTGAGGCGCCCAAAATATAGAGACTGTCTTGTTTCATCTTATGAAAGTGCTAAGCACTATAAATGGGTCACATGTTATCACGTGAGACGCCTCAAATTGAGATCTGTTTTAGGTTTACTCCCCTTTTATCCTTTTGAAGAGGCTAGTTCAGGGGTCACGTGGGAGCACGTGACCTCATATCAATTGTTCTCTTTTGATCATTGGGGGGGCTCACGTGGGTGTACATGATCTGACATTTATCATGTTGGGTGCTGATCTCTTTTACATGCATGGAGAGTTAAATCCTTTGTTTAGGAATTAAATTCTTTTATAGGGTTAAACCCCAGTTTTATTTAGAGGAATTAAATTCCTATATGTTACGTTGAAAGAATTAAATCCTTTAAACTCAATTCTCCCCCTAGGTTTTGAATCTGCATGACAGATCTCCCTGATGAGAATAAAATTCTCAATTTGTGGGGAGATCTGCTTCTGCAGATCTTCAACAAGAGTAAGAACTAAGTTCTTTTTAGAAGAGTTAAACTCTTGGTTTGAGAATTAAATTCTCTTTTGTTTTGTGGGAGCTTATGGGGTGATCTCCTTCCTTCTCTTACCTAGAGTATCTTTTTCCTTTGAAGAGATCTTCTTCTCTTTGGAGAATTAAATTCTCTTTTCTTTTCTTTTTTGCTTTCAAGGGGTTTTTTCTCTCTCCTTTTGTTTGCTTCCTGGCTCCTCTTTATAGGAGAAAGAAAAGAATCAGTTTGTTCAGCAAATCTCTCATTGAAAGATTTTGATTGATTTTATAACCAACTTGATCTTTTAGATCACTCGGTGAATTTTATTCACCGTTGGATTTTTAATCCAAAAACTTCTATTTTACAGAAGATATTTCTTTAGTTGTTCCTGGCAAATTTAGGAAGATATTTCCTTGCATAGAATCTTTCTATAAATTGGTAATTTTTAATCACCATTGGATTTTTAATCCAACGCGCTCTACTTTACAAAGTGCAGTCTTTCTTGTTTTGAAAGATCCAAGGAAATATTTTCCAAAATAGTGCTTTTGATCCCTTTGTTTAGGATTTAATTCTATCTGTTCAGAAGGCATAGGAGCCATCACGTGTACCACGTGATCCCTCATAGAATTAATTTGGTTTGTTTGCATGCAGGAGTCCAACAGAGGTAAGGCATCATGTGGTAACACGTGAGCCTCTTTGTTCATTGTTTGTTTTATAACTGAGTCCCACACGTTTTGTGTGAAAAGACAATCATGTGGTTGCACGTGAGGCTTTAGTTGCCACCTATTAAACGGAGTTGCCTATTCTGCATACAGATGCATCACGTGCTTGCACGTGATGCTCTACTAGCGGGAACTTTCTCCTTTTCCTTCTGTGAGTCTCTTTGTAAGGGATTCATGATCACGTGCTCACACGTGATGCTTCCATTAGTAGGGAATTTTCCCCTTCCCTTCTTCTTCTGAATTTTTATAAGGGAACAATGGGGTTGTCCGGCCTATATTAAAAAGCAAAATCCGGACAAGCTCGAGGCAAGGTCTATTTTGTGCAAGTTTGTGGGATATCCAAAAGATTTATATGGATATATCTTCTACCACACTGAGGAACAAAAAGTATTTGTATTTTAATATACCACCTTTTTAGAAAAGGAATTTCTTGTGAAAGAAATTAGTGGTAATGAGGTAGAGCTGAAAGAAGTTCCAGCAACACAAACTATAATTGACGATTTGGTAGAACCGGAGGATTCAATAGTCCCCGACGAATCTCAACCACTTCGCAGATCTAGTAGGGTTCCTCATCCACCCGAGAGATACTATGGTTTTTTCATAGACGGTGAGAGCGAGGATTGCATCATGGGAGATGATGACCCAACTAGTTTCGAGCAGGCCATCACAAGTGGGGACTTTATGAAATGGCTAGATGCTATGCGATCTGAGATGGAATCCATGTACACCAACAAAGTATGGACTTTGGAAGTTGCTCCTGAAGGGGTAAAATCCATCGGGAGCAAGTGGATCTTTAATAAGAAAATTGGTGTAGATAGAAAAGTTAAGACTTTCAATGCTAGACTTGTAGCAAAAGGTTTTCGTCAACGACCAGGTGTCGACTATGATGAAACCTTTTCTCCACTGGTTATGCTTAAATCCATCAGGATCCTACTTGCCATCGCTGCATACCATGACTACGAAATATAGCAGATGGACGCCAAGACCGCTTTTCTAAATGATGATTTAGAAGAGAGCGTGTACATGACACAGGCAGAGGGCTTCGTAGACAGTGGGAGCAGCGGAAGTGTGTGCAAGCTGCTTAACTCCATCTACGGATTAAAGCAGGTACCGCGGAGTTGGAACATCTGTTTTAATGAAGCTATAAAAGAGTTTGACTTCATCAAGAACGTAGATGAACCTCGTATATATAAGAAGGTTGTAGAGAGTAAGGTTGTTTTCCTCTTATTGTACGTGGATGACATACTCTTGATAGGAAAGGATGTTCCTATGCTACACTCTGTCAAGCTCTTCTTATCACACAAGTTCTCCATGAAAGATTTAGGTGATGCCTCCTACATCCTGGGGATTAAGATCTATAGAAATAGATCTAAAAGAATGTTGGGATTGTCTCAATTTAGGTACATAGACACCATACTAAAGAGGTTTAGTATGGAAAATTCTAAGCGTAGTAATTTACCCGCTTGCTAAGGAATCACCCTCTCCAAAGAGATGTCTCCTAAGACTGATTTGGAGAGGGCTTGGATGCAAGGGATACCCTATGCTTCTGCAGTCGGGTCTATCATGTATGCGATATTATGTACTCGACCAGATGTAGCTTACTCACTAGGTGTAGTGAGCAGGTATCAATCAGATCCTGGGAAAAAGCACTGGACAGATGTGAAGAACATTCTTAAGTACTTAAGAAAGACTAAAGAAATATTCTTGGTGTATGGTAACAGTGAACTCCAAGTGGAGTCCTTTACCGATTCGAGCTTCCAGAGTGATAAGGACGACAGTAAGTCGGTCTTGGGTTTTGTCTTCACCCTCAATGGAGGGGCAGTATGTTGGAAGAGTTCCAAGCAAGATATCGTAGCAGACTCGACGATGGAGGCTGAATACATCGCTGCCAACGATGCTGCCAAAGAGGCTGTCTGGATGAAGAAGTTCATTGCTGAACTTGGTATGGTTCCATCCATTGAGCATCCAATACCTGTGTATTGTGATAACAATGGAGCCGTGGCTTTACCCAAGAAACCCCGGTCCCATCAGAGATCCAGACATATTCTTAGGCGGTATCACCTGATCTGGGAGATAGTAGATCGAAGGGAGATCAAGGTCAGGAGAGTTAACACGAAAGATAACATAGCAGATCCACTCACGAAGGCCTTCCCCCAGATGCAGTTTGAGAGATTTTTTGGGATGTTGGGTATGAGATACTACAAGAACTGGCCTTAGTGCAAGTGGGAGATTGTTGGGAATATGTATGCCTTAGAGGCCATTATTGTATGATATAGTGGATGCTTAGACACATATATAGAGGACTTTCTTGCTCGACATGATAATATGCTATCTGGTTGCTCTTTATCTTAACATGTACGCTTGTATTATTATACTGTCTCTCTGATACATGTTGATAAAGCCTTTAGAATGTTTGCTTGACTACCAGGACTATGACGCGAATCATACTGGTGGGGCCTGTGTAGTCCACAAGCACAACCTTTAACTGTTCCTAGTCGAGAGAGTATCGAGACAGGGCATCGATATTCCAGAGTAGACTAGTGTGTATGTTTCTTGACCCTGTAGGGGGCGATAGTTGATCCCATAACCATTGGTGTTTGACATCAAAGATTGTACACAGGTGCTCATTAGAGAATGGGTACACCGAACAAGATTTGCCGAGAACTCCTAGATGGTACCATACCTATCGTCAGATAGCAGTTCTCTGGTGACACTGGTACAAGTTAGTCTGTAGACCCGAGATCATCATAGTGTCTTGTGTGGTTCCCACTGTGCTTTGATTTCCTCCCAACCACGGCTCAAAGTAGTCATGCAAACAGGTGGATTTTGGGTACAGTCCCGAATCACATGGAGGCAGTGAGCGATAGGAGGGGTTTCGTCTTTTCGGGTATAGGGAGTTGATGTTGCGCTATGCTCGATTGGCTATAATAGTAAGACCCTGGCCAGGGCTGATGAGATTTACTGGTAAGTGTTATCAGTTGTTTCTCGAACTGTTATGAGCCACACATCGGCATGACTTATCAAGTTGAAGGTCTACCCTAGCACCACCATGAGGTCCAAGTGGCATCAAGCATGCCAAATTCAAAATTTTCATGGTGCTAAGCTAGACTATCCAAGATCTTTAGCTAGGTGATTAGGGTTATGGGTTTGATATCTACTAAACTATAAGAAAGTGAAGATGGCTATACCCTCGTAGATCGAGTCATTCATTTCACATGCTCCGTGTAGTAGTCCCGCGACTCCACTAGGCTTCACTTGAGGATTTGGACGAGCTTCCTCCGAAGACCTTCGTGCCGAAAATGATCCACGCGAAGTTCCTCCAACTCAAGCTACCTCTACACTAAACTCTTTGGTGTAGGAAACACGTTACACTTGATCGCTAGTTAAGTGTAGGATGGTGAAGTGGGGGATAAGAAAGCTCACAAGTTTGTGTTCAAGCTTCATGGTTCACATCACATGTGAGGGTTGAAGCTTGAACCATGACAATGAGGAAAACTAAGAAGCTAGAGAGCATGAGAGTAAGAGAGCAACCCACTTCAAATATGTTTAAGTATTGAATGAGCAAGTGAGGATGGTAACTCTTGACCCCTCACTCATTCAAGCATGGAATTATTGCAATATAAAATTGCACACATGCTTGAATAGTGACTCAAGATGAATAAACAATGATAAAAGCCCATGCTTGCAACCCTGCTCCCAAAGTCTTCCCATTTTCCACCTCATTTCTATTTTCATAAAATAGAAATTTATGTCATGCTATATATATATATATATATTAATACATATAATAAAATATTTAGTGAGCTAATGATATTGGTTAAGATATAATTATATCAAATATAATATACATCACATTATTAAATCAATACTTGATTTAATAATCCGGTTATATCACATATGACCGACTAATATCATTTATCTGTATATCACATTATCAAATCAACACTTGATTCGACAATCTGGTTATATTACATATAACCGAACACTTTCTTATAATTTAGTAGATATCAAACCCATAACCCTAATCACCTAGCTAAAGATCTTGGATAGTCTAGCTTAGCACCATGGAAAATTTGAATTTGGCATACTTGATGTCACTTGGACCTCATGGTGGTGCAAGGGTAGACCTTCATGGTATCAGAGCTTAAGCTAGAAGATTATATGATGTAATTAGAATCACGAAACCGAAAAACACCGAAACCCAAGATCACAATTTCTGTCGATTTTAAAACTTCCTCTGAAAATTATTTAAACAACTGCAGAAACTTGTAATTGATGTACTAAGAACACTGGAGAAATTCGTGGCTATTCCACCGGTTTTGACCTAGTGAAATCCCCATTTTGGCTGGCATGGCCGGTTCCCCCTTGTCCAATATGCCTCATTTTTCTTGGGTGTTCTGGTCTGTAGATTTTGGGGTTTCAGGTATTGTTTGATTAGCCCAGTTTGCATGTGATGTTAACAGTTCTATTGGGGCTAATACGGAGTGTTTCGTAGTCGTAATTGTTACGTCGTTTCGGGTTTAGTTTGATATAGATGCAGTAGTGAGGATCCACATTTAATTGGTTTTGTGAAAACTAGTTAATGATTTTAAATCTAGCGTTTTAGTCTCGGTAAATCGGTTGCCACAGAGTCTTGATTCGGATCAAAACCCCGTCGCAATCGCGTATTGTACGCGAATACTCGCCAAATAACTTCTCTAGGTAGCCACGCCCCATTGCCCCGACCAAGTGACTGTAGGAGAACCCCGCTGCCAAAAGCATCCACTCGAGTGCTTGCGGCCACGGTGTTCCGCCTTATTGCACTTCGTCGACGGTATCGGGGGTGCGGCCATCTACTAAAGTTTCTGACGAGTGTTCAATAATGTAGTTGGGAATCTTGTTGAATCCACGACTAAGTAATTGAAAAGTGTTTTCAATTTGAGACTAAAATACAAGATTTATCATGTTAGGCATGAAATCCGGAATATAAGATATTCTGGGATTATGATGTCTAAGGAAATGTGGATTTTAATTATTGCAGTTTTTCATTTATTTTCTGCGACCGTAAGTGTAATATGTGGGGTATCCCAAATCACGTTGCTATATGTGAACATAATTTGGGATACGCATATTTACTTACGTTGATGATATGTGATATCATGTGTTGCTGGTGATATATTTTATTCGATCATTATGATTGAATAGCCGGGGGTTTTACGTGAGATGAGAGTTTTTCAATTTTCATTCATGTAAAATTTGAATGTAATTTTCTTTTATTGAGGCACTTCCGGGTTGAAGATGATGTCACCACAGATGTATATTATTTACTTTTCCGCATTAGGATAGATCCAAGGTGGGGAGCACAAGTAACCGGGTTCTAGAGTCCAGTGGGAGACCATCTCAAGAAGTTGAGACCAGGTCTCCTAACTCTAGAATTGCTAGGGTTACTTGCCACTCTTGTAGGGGTCTATAGGATGTGAGTTTGGCTATTCATCACTACCGTGGAATCCGTATTTTACATAACTGGCTAAATTTAAAATACGGAAATCCTAGTATATCCAATATTTCATATGTTGCTTCTGCTTCTTGGTTCTGTGATGTGATCATATAACTGCGTAGAAGAATGTTGTATTATATATATGATATATAATAAACGTTGCTTATGTTTTGCACCCAAACCCATCATTGCCAGTCCCAAGTCCGGATGAGAAAGGGTGAGCGTTGTGGTAGGCTTGTGATAACCAACGTAAAACTTTGTCACATTCTATGACATGAACCATAATAAGAATATCGTTAGGGCGTCCCCTACTCAGCGACGCGCTACATCGGACTCCGGGTGTAGTGTTAAGTATGCAAGGGCTTCTAGGTCGTCGTCCAGAAATGGCGCGCTACATCGGACCCCGGGTGTAGTGACAAATAAGCAATGGCCGTCGTCCAGAAACGGCATGCTACATCGGACCTCGGGTGTAGTGACAAATAAGCAAGGGCCGTCATCCAGAAACGGCACGCTACATCAGACCCCGGGTGTAGTGACAAATAAGCAAGGGTTTCATAGGATCCGTCTAGCTTCCTGGAATATAGGTTCCCTTACGGGTAGACTAATAGAATTAGTGGAGGTGATGATTAGGAGGAGAGTTGGTATTATGTGTTTGCAAGAAACTAAGTGGGTAGGTGAAAAGAGTAGAGTCATAGAGCCTTGGGGTTATAAGCTTTGGTATACGGGTAGAGATAAAAATCGTAATGGGGTAGGCATAATCATAGATAGATGGTTGCTTGAGGATGTAGTTGAGATTAGGAAAAAAGGTGATAGAATTTTACTGGTTAAGCTTACTCTAGGTGGAGAGATCCTTAATGTTATTAGTGCTTATGCACCACAGATAGGTCTTGATGACGCTAGTAAGTATCTATTCTGGGAGGATTTAGATGAGATGGTGCAAACTATACCTAGTGGAGAGAAGTTATTTATTGGTGGTGATCTTAATGGATATGTAGATACTAGTCGTTGTGGGTTTGATACTATCCATGGAGGTTTTGGTTTTGGACAAAGAAATGAAGTAGGTGACTCGATTCTAGATTTTGCCTTATCTTATGACTTGAGCTTAGCAAACACCTGGTTTAGGAAAAGAGAGTCCCACCTTATCACTTTTAGGAGCGGATCAAGTGCTAGTCAAATAGACTTTTTTCTGACGAGAAGAATAGATAGAGGTTGTTGTATTGACTGTAAGGTAGTGCCAGGTGAGAGTGTAACCACTCAACATAGACTTTTAGTTCTAGATTTTCGATTTAGAAGAGGACCTAGGAAGATTAGACGTAAGGTAGAGCCTAGAATTAAATGGTGGCGATAAAGAAGGTAACCAAAAGGCTTTTATAGATCGTGTAGTCCAAGAAGATGATTGGCATTCGGAAGATGATTCAGACAGAACATGGAACAAAATGGCTAGTTGTATCAAGAAGGTAGCTAGAGATCTACTTGGTGAGTCGAGAGGTGGTGCTCCACCATCTAAGGACACATCATGGTGGATGAAGAAGTAAAGACTGCTATTAAAATTAAAAGGGATTCTTATAAAAATTTGAAGAAAAGTAGAGATGTGGAAAGATTTGAGAAGTATAAAATGGCTAAAAAGGAAGTTAAGAAAGCTGTTCGGGAAGCAAAATCTAAGGACTACAAGGAGGTGTACGAGAAATTAGACACTAAAGAGGCTGAAAATGATATATACCGGATTGCTCGGATGCGGGAAAGGGAAACCAGAGACTTATGTGCGGTGAAGTGTGTCAAAAATGAAAATCAGAAGATTTTAGTTCGAGATGAGGATATCAAGGAAAGATGGAGAGATTATTTTAACAAATTGTTCAATGAGAGCTTTACTAAGAATTTGGATGGACTTGTCATTCAATCTCAAGATATAAACCGTGATTTCATGAGTAAAATAAGACTACCTGAGGTTAAAGAAGTTTTGAACAGAATGAGTTTAAGAAAAGCGGTTGGTCCTGACGGGATTCCTATCGAGATTTGGAGATGCTTAGGAGAAATAGGCGTTAAATGGCTGACAGATCTGTTTAATAAGATTTAGCAGACAAAAAAGAAGCCAAATGAATGGAGAAAAAGTATCCTTGTACCTATCTACAAGAACAAGGGTGACATTCAAAGTTGCTCAAACTACCGTGGAATAAAACTTATGTGTCACACCATGAAACTTTGGGAGAGAGTGATTGAACACATGCTAAGGAAGGATATTAAGATAACAGAGAACCAGTTTAGGTTCATGCCTGGATGATCGACGATAAAAGCTATTCATTTGCTTCGTCAACTTGTCGAGCGTTTTCGAGAGAGGAGAAGAGATTTGCATATGATATTTATTGATTTAGAAAAAGCATACGACACGGTACCTAGAGAGGTATTATGGGGGACAATGATGAAGAAGGGGGTCCCCGTCAAGTATATTGACATAATCAAGGATATGTACGATGGAGTAGTGGCAAATGTCAGAACTTGCGGTGGCTTAACGGGTGATTTTCCGATTACAATTGGTTTACATCAAGGATCTGCATTAAGTCCATTCCTGTTTACCATCATGATGGATGAGCTTACTAGAACTATCCAAGATGAGGTACCTTGGTGTATACTATTCACTGATAATATTGTTCTAGTAAATGAGACGAAAGCAGGGGTTAATGCCAAATTGGAATTATGGAGGCAAATATTAGAATCTCGGGGATTCAGATTGAGCAGGTCTAAGACAACATATATGCATTGCAAATTTAGTAACAAGAGAAGTCAAAACCATATTGGTATAACATTGGAAGGGTAAGAGATATCACCGAGCGACCAGTTTAGATATCTAGATTCCATCATCCAAAAGAATGGGAAGATCGATAGTGATGTTAATCAAAGGATCCAAGCTGGTTGGTTGAAATGGAGGAGTGCAACAGGGATTTTATGTGATCGTAACTTTCCGTTAAAATTGAAAGGAAAGTTTTATCGGAGCGCTATTCGGACTGCCTTATTATATGGTACAGAATGCTGGGCTCCTAAGAAGCATCATACACAGAAGATGCACGTAGCAGAGATGCGCATGCTTTGTTGGATGTGCGGTAACACTAGAAAAGATAAGGTACGAAATGAGGATATTCGTGCAAAAGTTGATGTAGCACCTGTGGAGGAGAAGATGTGGGAAAACCGGCTAAGATGGTTTGGTCATGTACGACGCAGACCTATGGAAGCACCGGTTCGACGAATAGATACTCTCGATATGGGCAATAGCAAAAGGGCAAAAGAGAGACCGAAGAAAACATGGATGGAGGTGATACGAAACGATATAGTTGCCAAAGGACTCAATGAAAGTATATTGTTCGATAGGAGTGAGTGGAGGCGGAGGATTCATGTGCTGGACCCGGCGTGATTCTCATGTTGGTTCATGTAGCCTACCCCATATGCTTGGGATAAAAGGCTCAGTTATTGTTGTTGTATATTTTGCACCCGCGCTAGTCCAGTCCCCGCTCTACCGGTAGTTAAGTAACATAACGGTGCATGACGGGGCCCAGTGGCGAATGCGGATGGTATAAACGTACGTTTGATTTTTGTTTCACTTTTCTGTAATGTTTAGGAAATATTAACTGATGGGACTTCATTAATAAGATTAATGAAAAGAAAGAAACCTAAAGATGTTGTAGAATCAAATTTTCAAAAAGGGTGGCTCTAGTTTTTTCTTTGCATAGTGGTATTCCTTGATGAATATCCAGCACCTCATTCAATGAGAAAAGAGCCGAGATCTCTTCACCGGGAGTGATCTCTTTAGTGAAACTAGCAAATACTATAACTCACTCGGTTTTGTTTTTGATAGCTTCTCTTGTTCTTGCTTTGCATAATGGTATTGATGAATATCCTGCACCTCATTCGATGAGGAAAGAGCCGAGATCCCTTCAACGGGAGTGACCTATTTAGCAAAACTAGTAAAAGCCTAAAAAAACACTCCTTTTCAAAATCACTAGATTCTACAACGATATCAATTTCATTACGCTTATGGTTTTCTTAAAAACCCGCGAAGCCCTCCGTCATTTCAGATAAGTACTATTTAGTATTCGTGCTACGTTTGTTGATCTTGTTAAGGCGTAGTGTGAGGTAGCTGATTAGTACTTATCTGCAGTATGTGATGCGATTGGATTAGGGTAGTCGTACGGCTTTGTTGACCTTGTTAAGGGTCGTACGGGTGGGTTTAATTCAATCAAGAAATGACGGGCTGAACTTGGCTAGCGCTTATGATTTGTTGACCTTGTTAAGGTCATAAGTGACTAGGGGTAAAAATAATTATCGGGAATTTCAAGTGTTGAAATTTGCAATGAGATTGCATACCTTCTATATGATAGTTGGATCCCGATATCCACTGTGAGTAAGAGTTACTCCTGAGAGAGTTTTGCACTTTACAATTAGCTAATCCAGTAGGTGTCTAGAAAGGTGTCAATGGGGTTATGCTTCTAGTGAAACAAGGTTTAATTTAATTAGGTCTGTTCGAAAGCATGGGGAACCTCCCTCGGATTACCGATACCTGCCTGGCCGAACGATTGGCAAACTTATAGGGTGTAATTAATCCCGGCTAATCTTACCTTTTAGGGTTTTGAGCGATACTAGCTGGGTGTAACGGCTACCCAGGTATTGAGCGATATGAAGATCAACAAGCAAGCTTGTCCATACTCTCCATGAAACCTATCAGTAACACTACTGTACAATCCGGTCTCTTCGTCTGATATGTCGCATATCAAGTCTAGGGGTGGTAAACGTCAGACCTCAGTAACGTGATAAGTCATGCCAATGTCTGGCCTATAACGGTTCGAGAAATTATCGATAACACTTATCAGTAAATCTCGTCAGCAGCCCTGGCCAGAGACTTCCAGTTATAGCCAATCGAGCATAGCGCAACATCAACCCCCAATACCGAGAGAGACGAAACCCCTCCCATCGCTCATTACCTCCATGTGACTCGGGACTGTATCCAAAATTCACCTGTTTGCACAACTCCTCTTGAGCGTGGTAGGGAGGAAATCAAAGCACAGTGGGAACCACACAAAACTCTATGACGATCTCGGGTCTACAGACTAACCTGTACCAGTGTCACCAGAAGATCGCTATCTGACGATAGATATACTACCACATAGGAGTCCTCGGTGAGTCCTGTTCGGTGTACCTATTCTCCAATGAGCACCTGTGTACAATCTTTGATGTCACACACCAATGGTTGTGGGATCAACCATCACCCTCTGAGGGACAAGAAACGTATACACCAGTCTACTCTGGAATATCGATGCCCTAGTCTCGATATTCCCACGACTAGGAACTGATTAAAAGATGTACTTTTGGACCACCCTGGCCTTACTAGTATGATCTCATCATAATCCTGGTAGTCAAGTACATATCCTAAGCGCTTTATCAACATGTAAGAGATAGACAGTATAAATACCAGTCTATATGTTAAGATAAAGGTAACCTGATAGCATACTATCATGTCGAGCAAGAAATTCCTCTATATATATGTCCAAGCATCTACTATATCATCAATAATTGCCTATAGGGCATACATATTCCTAACAACTGGGGTCTGACGATTCCATCTTTAGACTCAATATGCGACATATCAGACGAAGAGACCGGACTGTACGGTAAGTGTTACTTATAGGCTTCATGGGTGTTTGGACAAGCTTGCTTGTTGATCTTCTAATAGCTCAATACCTGGGTAGCCGTTACGTACAGCTAGTACCGTTGACGGCTTGTGGGTAACTGATGTGATCATTACCTACTACTGGCGTATTGACGAGTCTTTAGAGTCCCACACAGAGGTTTCTTAGTTCAAGCGAAACGAACTAGGGCACATATGCTGATATGTGCGGGAGCCTGATTAAATACAAGTATGTGATACCGTATTCTAATCTGGCGATCAATGTTATCGGTTAGGTTATATGTGATATAACCGGAATATTGAATCAAGTGTTGATTTGATAATGTGATATACAGATAAATGATATTAGTCGGTTATATGTGATATAACCGGATTATTGAATCAAGTGTTGATTTAATAATATGATATATATTTATATTTGATATAATTATATATTAACTATTCACTAAATATTTTCTTATCTTAATATATATATATATATATCTTAATATATATGTGTGTGTGTGTGTGTGTGTGTGTGATATGTATGTATGTGTGTGTGTATATATATATATATATTATGAAGCATGGTTGGAATTTCTATTTTGAGAAAATAGAAATGAGGTGGAAAATACGGAGATATTTGAGAAATAGTGAGGCATAGCTTTTTTCTATTATATTATTCATTTGTATTCACTATTGAAGCTGTAGGGTGTTTTTCGTCACCCCATTGAGATGGGAATACGCACGCGCTTGTCAGGCATACTACAGATTCCTCCTACCTAGGGTAGACGGGGGGTTATTGATTGTGGGTATCCGAATCTCCGGCGGTCGCGGACTAAGCTGCCGTTAATTACCCCTCGCCTTTGGAACGAGAGAACCTCCGATTGACGGGTCAAATTGATCATGCAAACTCAATGTACCGTGTGCGTGTGTTATGTTTTGAAAGGGTTTTGGATATATCGGGGGCCTCGCAGAGTTTACGGGGGTCCCGCTATCTAGATACTGGGCTGGAGGTCAAGGGGGTTAGCAGCCCCCTTACAGTGTGCGTGGCAACACCCTATAAGAAATTTTTTTCCAATGGGGGATGTGTTTTGGGTGTGGAGTGCATGGAAAATGAGGGGTGAGGAGTGTTTTAAATACGCGTGCATGGTACGTGGGCGCTAGACGCCCGTGGGTCACGTGCCAGGTGCGTGGACAAGTGGTACCGGCGGGTCACGTGCCCAGCACGCGACCGCTGAGCGCTGGGTGCCCGCGGGTCACATGTGCGGCACGCGACTGCTGAGCACTGGGCGCCCACAGGTCATGTGAGGCGCACGTGGGCGTTGAGCGCCCGTGGGTCACGTGCGCAGCACGCGGCCGCTGGGTGCCCGTTGGTCACGTGCGCGACACGTGACCGCTGGAAACATTAGCGAAAAAAGGGCTTAGCCCCTGGCCTGGGAGTTGAACTCCCAAGAGACTCTGGAGTTGAACTCCTAACAGGGATTATGTGTAGATTTGGACTGAAACTCCTAAAAGGGTTTTGTTTATGGAGTTAAACTCCATCAGATCTTGAATGGAGTTAAACTTCTAGAAATCTTTGGAAATGACTGAAGGGGACCCCTTTCTTCTCCCCTTTGGCCCTGGATCTTCCCTAAAGTGGGATTTTTGGAGGTGTATCTCATTCTTCCTCCTCTTTTGTTGGCCGGATCTTGGAGAAAAAGGGGGGTGAGATTTAAAAATCTCCCCCTTTTGAGATCTAATGGAAGATCTAAGTTTCCCTTCGAGGGTTTGATGGTGAAAAACTGTTTATTTTTGAAAAGGAAGAGTTAAACTCTAGATTTAATTCAAAAAGGGGAAGAAGGTTTTAGAATCTTGAGGAAGGAGAACGAGGCACAGACCCTAATTTTTTTTTGAGAGAGAAAAAAAAGTTCTCATTGATTTTTCATCATGTTGCCTTTATAGGCTACACTTTCCATATAGCCCATTGGGCTTTGCCAAATGACACTTATGCCACCACATGTCTTATGTGCTTATCTCTTTTTGCACATAAGCCATGGGGTTTACAAAATTTTGGCTTTTCGCTTATTTTACATACATTTATTTCTATACATATATATAAAAAACAGAATTACACTAAACCAATTTATGGCTTCATTCCTTTTGTCATGGGGTCGGTCCTTTTGACCTGGGCTTGGGCCCACTTGGCTTGGGGTTGACTTTGATTTTGACATGGTCAACCGGGGTGTAATTTTTGACCCCAACACCTATCAATACCAGAACAGATTTAGAGAGAAGGGACCCCAATATCCAATTCATATCTCTATAGTTTAAATTAGTTTTGGTTTAGTTTCGAGAGAGTTGTGTGAGGTTAAGCTTTGTTTCTTCTTCTTCTTCTTCCCTCTTGGAACTTTCTTTTGAGAGCTTCAGTATGGAGGTTGAACAAGTAACCAACACTATGTATCTCAACTACTTCATTTGTTAATATAATTGTCTTTTCATTGTTTATTTACTTCTTGTTGTTTTCATTTCTTGTGTTTATCATGTTTGAGTAATCTTTTGATTGTGGTGATGGTAAAGATGTGAGATGAATGGCTTTGCCTTTCTCCTCCTCTTGTGATTGTTTAATATGCTGAATTTGTGATTCTAACTTCGAGATTGTTTTATGCTATTTTTGTGATATTGTATTTTGAAACCATGATTACAAGGTAACCTCTTCATATACTATATTCACATTTATTCTCCATTTTACAATGTTAAAGTTAAAATCAATTTAGTGTTAAGCTTGCTAAGCATTAGATATGGTATTTTGTTAACAAGTGGCTTGACACACTTCTTGTTTTCATATACCGTATGCTATCACAAACCACTTAGCAAGCTTAACTCTAAAAATAATTGCTCTCACATACTAATTTGTGTATTTGATGTTGATGTATGTTTGCTAACCCTTGTGCTTAGTGTTGACACCTCAAGCATAGACATACGAACGGTAAGTGAGACAATATGGATTCGTTTCGTGTCTTGTGTCGAACTTCGGTAGTTTGATGACTTATGCTTCACAACCGTCTTGACAAGTCATGCTTCACGTCGGGATCAACACAAGGACGAACAACTAATGATCAAGGGAGTGTCGATGAAATCGCCGCGATACAACCATCCGAACCAAAGCCATGGCCACTTTCTTTTAACTTAGTTCTATATTTCGTATTTTCTAATTTTGTGACACAACCCAAATTCTTTTATTCTTGAACCTTAAGCAACAACCCCTAATCACCAATTCTCTTTGGATCGACCCGTACTTGCCGGCTTGCTATAACGCGCCATGCACTTGCGGTTTATAAATTTTAAAACGAGACTAAGCTCACGTGCGCAATATTTCTAAAAACCAATTCTTTTCAAAACCTACAGATTGGCGCGCGGGTGAGGTTCCAACAAGTTTTTGGCGCCATTGCCAAGGATGAGGTAGTCATTAGGTGTTGTTATTTCTGGTTCAAACTAATAACTAACAATTAACTCAATTTTTTTCAAAACTAACAAAACAAAAATTTCTAACTTTTTTTCTCTATCTTTGTGACCTGCTAACACCCAGTGATTAAATTAAAACATCAAAGTATACTATTAGAATACTAATATATCCTGGAAATCCCACACAAAAATTGAACACCCAAAGTTTTTCTTGGGCGGGCGACATTCTTTAAATTCCTGGCGACGCCGGCCCAATTTGAGTGTTTTTGGAACTTTCTTTTTGTGGCATCTCAAGCATCTTGTTATTACTCTATTGGTATTGTTTGATTTTTATGATTATGTGTGCGCAGGAGTTTGGACAGATATATCGCTTTTTGCACTAAATATCGTATTTTCCGACATTTTCATATTTTTACGGAATTACGAGCAGCGATCGTGCGGAGAAAGGTTAAAATTCAATTGCAAGACGTTAGTGAAGTACAGTGCCAATGATCCGCATAGTTTGACCCGTGCAAGCGAACATTTAATTACTCGTAATCACTTCAAAGGAGGTTTCTTAACCCAAATTATATCGGTACGTATTTTCCTAACACTTTCACTCAAATCCGACGCATTCCAATATTCTATCTTCTGCAGGATTCTTTGCACAATTTGCCACCAATTGAACAGAGAACTGACCCGTATTTGTTGTAGCGCTTAAGCCTAAAATGAAAAAGATTTGTTTCATTGATTGATTTGCTTAAATTCTTTTATTGATTTGCGCATTTGCATCTTAATACGGAGATTAAGGGCACGAAAACCAACAAGATACGGTAAAGGATCTCATCACCTTTTTCCGTAGCCCACAAATCATAAAATTGTATTCTTGCATACCCACAGTAATTTTAAAATCAATTAGAACTCTAACTTTAAGGACTTCGTGATCATTAGGAGAAGTTAACTGTGTTTAGAACACCGCTTAACGGTATATCGTTCACGAAGTGTCTAGACAAGTGTTTACGGCGAAACCGCCAAAAGAGAAAGGGTTATTCTAATTAAGGAACTTCGCGAAAGCGTTGGACAACCTCCCCTTATCTCTGCACTTATCTGGCTTTGTGATCCGTATATCTTGAGCCCGTTTCTTGACACAGTTTTGCATCGATAATCAGGTTCTTGAGCAGGTCTAGTTAACTTAGCATAACATGGACTGCTAGGGGTATGATATTCTTTGCTTTTGTGATTTTGTGAGTACTTGTTGATATGGGTGATACACAGTTCGACACTATTTTTCGCGATCCTTATTCTTTTGTTTATACCCATTCCCAATTCGTTTGTTTAAATTGCCATGATTCTTCCTACATTCATGCAAACTGTCCTTTCTTAGGGGGTGACCAACCATCCCAGAATTTTGATATCGGTCACCCACCTAACACTCTTAAACCCAGTCCCATTTCAAACATAGATAAAATGATTGAACACTTAGAGAAAGGGGTCGACAGGATGACGGCTTTAGCATCACAACCCTCCATTCCTAAAACAACTAACACTTCATTAGTGTATGATTGTGAGATGGATATTAGGTTGACCGCTTTAGGGAAGGGAATTGAAGTGATGACGGCATTCGAGAATCAAACAGTTGCGTCGCTAGCCATATTCATACAACAATCTGATCAACTGTTTCATGCTCAAGCTCAATCATTGGCTAGAATTGAAAAACAAGTGAAACATTTAGCTGTGAGAATTCTAGGGAGTGAAAACTGTCAATTGGAACCTAATAATGTCAATATATGTCATCTAGGAAGTCACCTGAATGAAATAAACGATCAAGCAAATTTTGATGATTTCATAGATGATGATATAATTGAGTTGACTAAGTGTTATCGGGACAAACAAGAAAACCTTCTAAGCTAGTCCAACACTAGCCTTCAGATACCAATTGAGCATCTTGTCACTGGTAATCTAGTGGTTGATTTAACTGATATACTACTTGAAGATGCGATTCTTGCACCGACTGATTTTTGCGTTAAAACTTTAGAGGAGGGAGCTTGTGAATTTGACGGGTATGGTATCGATGTAATTCACAATCAGGAACCCACAATTTTGGTATCACTTATTGAGATAGTTTTGGACGAAACGTTAGTGTGGGAACCTACGTTTGTAGATGACATGGACCTACCCAAATGTGAATGTGATGAGGGAGAATGTATTTTGGGAGATATGAGCTGTAACAACGAGAGTAGGATTGTTCGGGATCATAGGGAGGAAGACAACCTTGAGAAACATTCTTTTGTGCCGTGTTTTGAAGAGATATTTACAGATGAACTTGATAATCTTTGTAAGTTTGAGTCAGGATCATTTTGGGAAAATCCTACGGACCTATCTTTTGCTGAACTTTTTGAGGATGAGCTCCAGTTTTTAAACAAACCAGACTTCGAAACTCAACACATGCTTCTTGAACATACAAATCATTCGGGCAACAATTCTTTGACTCCCTCAAAACTTCATCTTCACATTCAATGTCTTCTGATCCCTACTTTCACACACGCATGCCCTTCACTAACTTATAACCATACTACTAACATGTACATTTTCTTTTTCTTTGTTATATACTTTCTCTTTTACCATCCCTGACCGTATATCGACAAAATTTTTGAATGGCTGGTATTAATTTCTGGACTAACGCAATCTCTTAACTTGTATATACTGAAATTAGTTCTTAGTTTTTCTTTTTATGAATAAAATCTTACTCGTTTGGGGGTGAGCATTGCGTTTTGGGGTGAGCACATTATAAAACTCAGGTTAGAATGTATGAAAAGAGGGGGGGTTTTGAAAAAGGTTTTTTTTGCAATACATCACCAGACACGATCCCCATTATTCAACACTCGAACACAAATTTTTGTCTTCTCTCCTCTCCTGAAAATCGCCACTGAATCCTTAGCTCCGCCTCCCTCATTTCGACCGGCGAAACTCCATAAAATCCTGGTGCCACCGGCCCTTCCATCACCAATCAGAGATTTGCTTCTTTCTCGCTGTAAGATTTTTCCTCCTCACATTTCCTCTGTTGTTTAATTTACCTGAAAGTTCGAATACCCACAGTAAATGGCTCCCTTTGATTTGGAAAAAAAATTTGTCGATATTTTCATCCATGAGGTGTTTGGGAGTTATTTCTATGATGCAATCCGTCAAATGGGTTGGGAATTTCTGTTGTATGGAGATGAGAGGCTGTGAGCCATCGAACAATTGGTTGATGAGTATACGATGCGTTACGAGCAGGCGAACAATTCCAGAATCGTGTCCGTTTTCATTTTCGGGGAAGAAGGAGGGTGTTCTCCGCCGACACGATTTCAAAGGTCACAAATATCCCTACCCGACTTGGATTCCAATATCCATTAGAACTTGCCGAGTATAGGATGATTGTGGGATCAAGATGCGAACTACGAGATGCTGGGCTAACTGTCCAGTAGATATACCGGACGTCTATACTGCTTCCTGCTGGGTATACAGAAATGTCAAGGGGCTCATTCGAGTTTCCTCTTTTCCAGCGATTGTGGGTCATGTCGTCCACTGCTTAAAGACGAAGGACTATCAGTTCTGCATTGTGAGCATGTTGTTCACGACAATCATGGAGGGTGTCGCAGGGCACAAATTATTACTTCCTGTCCTCATCGCTCAGATCTGCCATTACTACATGGTGGAGGACGATTTCGATGCCTGCATCACGATGTACGACACTATCCCAGTCGAGATTGAGAGGATCTCACCGGGTTATGCTGACACCATGAGTGAGCAGCAGATCTGGTTACCCTCTGACCCTAGCGAGCATGCGGCTCCGCAGACATCATCCGAGATCTACTTGGGCGAGGATATACTGACTGGTCCTTATGAGCTACACATGATGGAAATCCGCGGTATCAAGACGTTGATCCGGCTGAATACAGAAATTAAGCAGTAGTTGGGCCAGATCTTAGCGAACCAAGATGAGACGAGTGGAAGAAGCAAGAACAAAGGAAAGGGAAAGGCTAAGCGACGACGATGACATCGTCCATTTCAAGTTTGGGGGTGAATTGAGATGGGGTTTTATCTTGTATCAGCATATAGTTTTGCATTTGCATATTTCCTGCATTTCCGCATTTTATATCATGTATTTTTTTCTTTTTATTTTTTTGCATGTAGTTGCATTTCATGTTTGCTTTTGTATTACATTCTGCCGTTTGTATTAAACTGAAAAACCATAAAAAAATTTAAAATTTTTTCCAAAAACATAAAAACTTTGTCATCATGTTAGCTAGCAGGGAAACTTAGATTCGAAGTCTGACGGTTCAGTTGATAAGATAGAAACAACTAAATCTTTTTCGAGAGATTGAAAACCCGAAAGCTAACCCTCCTTTGAGTTTAATCGTAACTAATATACGTCTTTTATATAACCTTACACGTGTCATATGTTTTTGAGAATTAGATGAAAGATCTGACATGTCCTCAAACTTTTGAAAATTGATAAACATGTTTATAATCAAACATGTTTGTTCTGAATTAAGTAATATTAAGAATAGTTCATAAAGGGAAGTAGATATGAAGGATATTATTGAGGTTTTAATAGAAGCTATAAGTCTGAAAAATAACCCATCTGGAACCTTGTTGGAGTGGTTACACGCCTTATCCACATGAACACGTCCTCGGGATTAAAAAGAAAAACTGAAAATATCTTCGTAGCAAAGACATATAAAGGGATTGGAGTGAGGGCAAGAATGTATACGGTTACTGTCATGAATCAGGATAGTGGAAGAGGCATTACTAGGAATACCAGGCTACCCCTTCGAAATATTTTCATGTTTAAGTTTCATTGTGCGGTGTTAATTGAAAACTGTTTTCTCAATTAGATCCTTACTCCAGGGTATGTATTTACCAGTTTTGATTCTCACATCTGTATGGCGTTACAGATGGTGAGTGGGAGTAAGATATTGGGAATTGGGTGATTAGATCCTCTGTATATCGGAATTCTTTGTAATTGGTGATATTTGAGAAATCACCTGGGTTTTGCCTAACGGCAAATATCTGGTTTTGAATATCCGTTATTATACACCAATTTCAAACCGATATATCTATACTTTTATTTTATAAAGTGAGATATAACCTTTTGAAATTATGTCTATGATATTTACCTATATCAGTTGGTGATTAGGTAAGGTGCATTAAACAACGGTGTAATTCTTCTTAACCATAGTACAGTTTTCAACCTACAATGCGCAGGGTTTGAGTTATTGAACTCAGGGGACTTATACAAAGTATTGCATGTTGTCCAATGTCCGTTAGGACAAAGAGGTTGGTACTCATACTATATTCTGTTTACTCATGACTTTTCTAGTTCTAGACAAGTATTTCGTTGAAATACAAGGTCCGGATTTTGAGAAGTTATAGGTATAAGAATGATGTAGAGAACCATATGTTGCAAGACAAAGAGTTGGTACTCGTACTATATTCTCTTTACTTTTGACTTCTCTAGTTTTAGACAAGTATTTTATTGAAATACAGGGTCCATGTTTTGAGAAGTTATAGGTATAAGGATAAAGTAGAGAACCATTTGTTACAAATATAAGGATTCTTCAAGATGATTGAAGATGTAGATACTTGTGTTTGGTGTTCCGTTGTAAGTAATGGTTTTGAGAACTAGCTTCTCTTTCAGGTTACTCATACGTTGATGCATTCCTTGATGAGTAATGTTGTTTGGACTTCTTTCATTTGGTTAATATGCACTGGACACAACTACATGATTTTTGAATCTGGTTCCAATTAAATTAGTGCATTTTTTTCTATATTGGATATATAGAATGGATTCATATCTTAACGATGTTAAGCTATATGGAGTTGTCCGGTTGATACTTAAAACCAGAATCCGGATAAACTCTAGGCACGTTTTAGTAGTGGCAGTTTATGGGTTATCCATGGATTTGACGAGGGTTAACTTTCTACCATCAGGAAGATCAATAGTTATATTGTTCTTGACTCGCCACCAGTTTTAGTAAAATGGATTCTTTTCAGAAAATATTAGTGGGAGTATGGTAGAACTGAAAGTTATTCCAAAACCACAAACGATTACTGAAAATTTAATATAACCTAAAAATTCAATTGGTTTCAATGATCCATTAGCCACTTCGCAGATTTGATGGGTAACCTCAGGCACCCGAGAGGTACTTCGGTCTTCTCAGAGACGGTGACATGGAGGTTCTTATTTACCCAGACTTGCCATTGCTGCTGTTCTAGACTATGAGACCTGGCAGGAGAATGAGTATAACGTCATTCTAAATTAGTTTTAGAATATGCACGTGTATATGACTCTGCCAGAAGGTTGTTGTAGTCAGTGGGAGCAGCGGAAGCATAATGGGAAAGTAGCTTATGTCTATTTATAGACTAAAGTAGGTATAGCGGAAATATATCATCTATTTTTGATGTGACAGTCATAGGTTTTGACTTCATCAAAATAGGAGATGGATCTGGTAAAAAGGTAGTAGACAGTGATGTCCAGGTATTTGGATGACATGCACTTGATAGGAAGTGATATTTCTATACTACGATCGGTTATACTGTGGTTGTCATAAGGCATTTCTCCACATAAGATCTAGATAAAATATCAGGGATTCTGGTGACTGGATTTATGGTTTTAGATCCAGATTTGGGAAGTGTCCCAATTAGGGTACTTTAACATTATTCTAAAGGTGTTTTAGAATGGACGAAAACTGGCGAGGTGGTAGTACCCGCAGGTAATGGAGCTACCCTCTTTAAAGGATGTCTTACAGACCGATGAGGAGAGGGATTTGCATGATTGACATATCACTTGCTTAGGCAATTAAGCCAATCATGAGATGTCAAGTACAACACCAGATATTGCTTTTGCACAGGCTGCAATAAGCATATATATTAATCCAATCCTGGAGAAACGTTGGGAAGCAGTTATGAACATAAGTGGATGTTCTTTGGATATGATAATGGCAGTCTCCTTCGGGAGACGATTATCATTTCAGGCTTCCAAGGTGACCTGGATGACAGAGTGGTTGTCTGAGCTGTAGTTTTCCCTCTTTTGAGGGACAGTATGTTGGATAGGTGGTCCAAGCGGATATTATGAAAGGCATGGCGCAGGATACTGACTAAATTCAGCGGATGATACGGTCTAAGAAGTTTTTTGGATTTGGAGTTCATTTATGAACTGGGTCCCATCCGATATCCAGACAAATTCTAAGACAGGTATCGCTCATTTCGAGAGATAGTCTTTCTCCGCGAAGTTGAGATATAGAGAGATATAGAAAGAAACATTGGAGCGGATCCACTCACTGAGGCTATTTCTCGAACACAATAGTTTCACAAACGAGATTTGCGAAACTGATTAGTAGAGAAGTTGGGTGTTCGGTATCACACGAGCTGTGAGTATGCGACACCACAATAATTATCCTTAAGTGCAAGTGGAAGATTGTTGGCTATAGTACCCTCAAGTCAATTATTTAATCGCAGGCACGCGATTACGATGATTGAGGGAGGACCTATACGGATAGAACAGTTTTACTTAAAATGATAGTATGATATCTGGTTTGTCTTTATCATCATGTACATGCTTTATATGGTATTACAGATCATTATTACATGTTGATAGAGCCCATAGGATTCTTTCTTGACTACCAGCATTATGATGGCGATCATATAAGTGGGAGCTGGGTGGTCTTTAAGCACATCCTTAAATGTCCCTAGTCGTGGGAGTTTCGAGACTGGGCATCGATACTCCAGAGTAGACTAGTGTATACTGATCGAGACCCCGACGAGGGGCGGTGGCCAAGTCTCACAAGCCATTGGTGTTAGTTTGTTTACCTAAGATAGTATACAAATGCTCATTGGGTTATGAGTACACTGGACGGACTCGCCGGGAACATGCTAGTTGGTAGTATACTTATTGTCAGATAGCAGTTCCCAGGTGACATGTGTGCAGGTTAGTCTGTCGACCTGAGATCGTCATTTGTCTCATGTGAGTTCCCATTGTGCTTTGATTACTACCCTACCACGGCTATAAGGAGTCGTGCAAACAGGTTTTAGTTAGGTACAGTCCTGAACCACATGGAGGCAGTGAGCGGATCGTCAGGGATTTGTCTCTCCCGGTATTGGGGGTTGATGTCGCGTTGTGCATGGGTAGCCATCACCAGAAATCCTTGGCCAAGGTAGTCGAGAATTACTGATTTGGATCCGTAATTTCTCAATTGGTGATAGGCTTCATACCGACACAAAATATCGCGTTATTAGGGGTCTGACTTTATCCTCCCCCTAGACTCGATATGCGATACTCTTAGACGAACAGACCGGACTGTACGGATATTGTCACGGACAGGCTCAGTAGGGGCCAGGATGAGTTTTCTTGTCGGCTTTTCTTTCACTCAATACCTGGGTAGCTGTTACGTACAACTAGTGCCGTTGACATGCTTATGGTTAAACCCACTGCCAGCATATTGACGAGTCTTTAGAGTCCCACACAGAGGATTTCCCTGCTTCGGACGAAACGATTTAGAGGCCGTATGGTTTTACGGCAGGGTTCGATCATATACGTGCACTTATGCACGTATCATGATTCGGACGGATAATACCAATGGGCTTTGGTTTAAGCCGGATTCTAGTATTATATTGTTGGATTATTTTCGTCTCTTTGTATTCGTATTCTTCGGAATACGGATGCGGGTATTTATATACGGATGAGGGGTATTCTTGTAATTTATTATAAGGTGCTTCTAGAAAATACCACCTCATTTAGTTTTAACTTTTTAGGATTAAATGGTTAATGAGGTGGAGAGGATGAGATGTTGTTTGCATTTATTGTAGTATGGATTTGTAGTGACTCATGGTTACTATTATAGCATGCTTGTTATTTTATTTGTTGTGAGATATTTTGGAGTCTTGAGATATTTTGTTGACTTAAGATATTTTGGAGACTTGAGATATTTATTGGATGGCTTCATTATTACTCACAACATACAACTCACAAAAGACTTAGCCATTTTTCTTGAGTTGCCTCTTACTCTCATCCTCAAGCTTCTTCTTCTACCTCTACCCTTTAAGTCTTATGTGTTGAGAAACCTAGAGTGTTATGAGACAAATTAATCAATCACTACACTCTACATCCTTTAGGCTATCTAGTTTAGCGAACTAGGTATCCTAGTTACCTCGGCTATTGAGATAAGAGCTCAGAATACAAATTCTCAGGTGGATCATCTTCGATGGAGGGATACCGGAGATCAAGCTTGATCATGGAGGCCTTTAAGAGCTTGGGATGATGGTTAAAGACCGAAGGACACGGATCATTCGGTATAACCATTCTACACTCCTTTGTATATTGCTAGTTTAGGGTTAATAGTAGATCTGGGTAGTAGATTGTGTTGCCCCAGTTTTATAAATTTTTTGTTCTGCAATCGGCCACGGTTTGATGGCCAGGGCACTGCTATAACCCAACACAGAGATCCACATCCGACCGGCCAAATTGGGAATGGGGCTAGTGCCGACGGCTCTGATGAGCCCGTTTGTTTTCGTGTTTTGCACACTTGTCCCTTCAGCTCCTCTTAACTCCTCTGCACTGTTAGATTTCCCAGCAATTAAACAGAGACCATTCATTTCACCAATTAACACCATTTTAATGCTTGTTAATCCAAAATTTTAATTCCCAAACCTTAATTCTCCACTATAAATACCACCCCATACTTTAGCTCAGCCCATTCTGAAAATTCAAGTAAAAATTTTCTCAAAAATTCCTAAGTGCAAGTGGAGTAAAGTGGAGTTAGCGAGCAAGCTTGTTCCATAGAAAATCGAAGCCATTTCCGGAGCTCCCGCGATGCCATGAAGACATTCCTTCTCTTCCTCACTCTTTTTTTTAAAGATTTCCAAACCGTAAGTCCCTCTTCCCTTCTTCTTTTTCATCTTAATTCGTGTTTTTTTCAAAATATCGACAAAAGTCGAGTTAACACGTAACAATCTTCGTTTCTAAACAATTTATCATATTTGATATGTCTAAATGTCATATAATCAGCCTAATATTTTTTTAAAAACAAAACTCATATCTATTGTCTTTTTATAAAACCAAAATTTCATATTCAATACGCAAATAACGAACTTTTTCATTAAAATACCTGGAATTTTAATATCACCTATTTCGATAATTGTTAAATAACTTTAGGAAAAACTTTACGGGGTAACGACCTACCCCACATGCACGCTTGTTAGTTATATGTATGCCCTAGAGGCCATTACTATACATAGGATGTATATTGTAGTGGATGCTTGGACATATATAGGGAGGAATTTCTTGCTCGACATGATAGTATGCTATCTGGTTGCTCTTTACTTTAACGTGTACACTGATTGTCTCTCTGTTACATGTTGGTAAAGCCCTTAGGATGTGTACTTAACTACCTGGACTATGATGCGGATCATACTAGTGGGGACAAGGTAGTCCATAAGTACATCCTTGAAAGTCCCTAGTCGTGGGTGTATCGAGATGGGGCATCGATATACCAGAGTAGACTAGCGTGTACCTTCTCGACCCATACAGATGGGCGATGGATGATCCCATATCCATTGGTGTTTGACATCAGAGATGATATACGGGTGCTCAGTAGAGACTGGGTACACTGGACGGACTCGCCGAGAACTCCCAGATGGTATTATACCTTACGTCAGATGGCAGTTCTCTGGTGACACTGGTACAGAGTAGTCTGTTGACCCGAGATCGTCATAGAGTCTTGTGTGGTTCCCACTGTGCTTTGATTTCCACCTTACCACGTCCAAGAGGGCGTGCAAAACGGTGGTTTTTGGGTACAGTCCCGAATCACATGGAGGCAATGAGCGATAGGAGGGGATTCGTCTCTCCCGGTATAGGGAGTTGATGTTGCGCTGTGTTCGATTGGCTATAACCGGAAATCCCTGGCCAGGGTTGCTGAGATTTACTGGTAAGTGTTACCAGTAGTTTCTCGAATTGTTATAGACCTCATATCGACACGACTTATCGAGCTATTGGGGTCTGACGTTTACTACCCCTAGGCGAGATATGCGACATATCAGATGATCAGACCGGACTGTACGGTAGTGTTACTGGTTGGATCGGGAACAGGCAAAGGGCACAGGATTGAGGAGCTCACTGGAGTGTGAGCAGGCTTGCTCGTCGATCTTCTGATCGCTCAATACCCGGGTAGCCGTTACGTTTAGCAGACCGCTTGCGGCTTGTGGGTGCTTGATATGATCATCATCTGCTGCCGGCGTATTGACGAGTCTTTAGAGTCCTACACAGAGGTTTCCTGGCTCAAGCGAAACGAAATAGGAGCGCATATGAGATATGTGCGGGACCGAGAATAATACCAGTATGTGATACTGTATTCGATTCTCGCGATGTGACATTGATCGGTTATATGCGATATAGCCGGGTTATCGGATCAAGTGTTGATTCGATAAGTTGTTACTAATGATACCAGTCGGTTGTGTGCGTCATGACCGGATCGTTAAATCAAGTGTTGATTTAATGATTTAATGCATAATTATATATTTGATATATTGCTTTGCATTAACTAGTATTGGTTCACTTAACATGGATTTTCTCACTCGGATGTGCGCATTACATATGCGATATGATTTTGTGCACTTGTTTGTATCATGTTTAATGATACATGCTCATTAGGGTTTGTGTAAAGAATTAAACCTTGGTTAAAGAAATGGTTAGGGTTTTTATTTGCTTATTCATTTATTCATTTGTTTATTTTTTGGAAAAATATTAACATAAGATGAAATGGTGGCCTTCTTTGTTTTATTCATGAAGGTTCATGAAGTTTTGACCTTGTGACCATTTTGTCTCATGCTTAACCCTAACCATTCCTTTCAACCATGATTAATACTCTACACTAAACCATGGTTTCATGATGATAAGTATGCTTTTTATTTTCTTTTTGAAAAACAACTTATCATAATAATTATCATCTTCTTCTTCTTCTCCTTCAAGTTGAAGAAAACCTTTCTTCATCAATGGTGATTGATGAAAAAGAGTGAGAAATCCAATTCTAAAGTGAACCCACTTCCTATTTCTTCATCCTCTACCTCTTGCCAAGTAGTAGAGTGTGTTTCCTTCACAAGTTTTCTAGACTTGGTGAAGTTGGAGTTTGATCTAGCGATGCCTCGACGTAGATCATCTTCGGCACGTCGTCGATGACCTAGCCCGCTCTTTCTCCGATGAAGCCGACGCTAGAGCCCGGGATTTGATTTGGACAGCGGAGAGGACTTCATCACGGAGCCGTGGAGGTGGAGGACCGGATCTACAAAGGTTGTATTTCCGTATTCTCTTAGTAAAGTAGTTTACTAGTTGCTTTTTCGCCTAAATTTCTAGCCAACGATCTTGTTAGGGTTTCTCGGCACAGTTAAAATTCTAAATTGGCATGGTTGATGCCTTGTGAGACCTCTTGAGAGTGCCTAGGAACCCTACAGTGGTATCAGAGCCTAGCTAGAGCCTTAGGCGAAGTCTAGACAGAGTTTGAAGTCCGAACGAACCCGAAAACCCATTTCCAAATTGCTCTCTGTCCAATTTTTAAAAATCTGGATTTTTCAAAATTAAAAATATGCAGAAAATTAAGCAGGGTTTTGTAGGAATTACTGTAAATTTCGTGGACCTAATTCATCTAAACCGCCGCGGTTCCGCGGCATGAGCATGGCTCATGCGGCGGTTCCGCGGCCGTACGGTCGAGTCTCACAGTAAAAGTTTCACAGTAATTCCTCCTTAGTTGTGCTGTATTTTCTGGGATATTTTAATATTTATTATAGAGATGAGTGTTTTGGGGTTGTTTTGGGGATTCGGTGTTTCGATCGGAGTATCAGATTTTGTCTATGTGGCTTTCCGGATAATTTTTGAATATGTTAAAAAGTTCGACCGGATATAAATACCCAATTTTTCCCCCTGTCGGGATATTTCCAAGTGTTGGATTTTTCCGTAGTTTAAAGACGTTCTAAGTAGTGCAAGTAACTCGATGGTCCCTCTAGAAGACAACAAACCTTAACTCGATTATGTGACCGTCTTGAACTGCCCTTTGAACCTTCGGGTTTGGGGCAGTACGGCGTGCCACATGTGAGGCGTTGGCTTGACCCTTCTACGGCTGGACCGTTGGTACTGAGGCACGAACTGAATGTTTTTAGACTTATTTCATGTGTTGATCTGTATCGGGAAAACTTGGGTGTTTGACTGTTCGATCGAAAAGTTTAACATTTTCTATTTATCTGGAATGGGATACAATACTTGGAATTCACAATAAGTTATGATATAACTGAATGAATGTTATAAACATAGCAGTTTAGTCTCACTTGATCGGTTGCTACGGAATTTTGATGTGATTAAAAGTCCGTCGCAATCACGTAGCGTACGCGGATACTCGCCGGGTAAACTTAATAGACAGCCTCACTCCATAGCCCCGACCAAGTGACTGTAGGAGAACCCCGTCGCCGAAAGCATCCGTTCGGGTGCTCGTGGCAGCGGTGTTCCGCCTTGGTGCACTTCGTCGACGGTATCGGGGGTGCGGCCGTCTACTAAAGTTTGCGACGAGCATTCGATCAGGGTGTCGGGAATCCTGTTGAATTACCCGACTTGATATTGAAAAGTGTTTTCGATAATGAGACTAAAATGCGGGGTTTATAATTGTTAGGCATGCGATGTCTAAGGAATTCATTTGATTAGGCATGCGATGTCTATGTAGGTTGCGGATTCCAACTGTTGTAGTTTTACACTTTCTTTTCTGTGACCGTAAGTGTAATATGTGATATCGCCGGTTTCGTTGCTATATGCCAACGACAATTGGGATGCGCATATTTACTTACGTTGATGACATGTGATGTTATGTGTTGCTGGATATGTTATATTGGATCGTCGTGTTTGAATAGCCGGGGTTTTTTATGTGAGATGAGTGTTTTTCATTTTCATTCATGTAAAAACTTGTATGTAATATTCTTTTATTGGGGCGCTTCCAGGTTGCGGAAGTTGTCGCCGTTTGTATATTATTTACTTTTCCGCACTAGGATAGACCCAAGGAGGGGAGCACAAGTAACCGGGTTCTGGAGTCCAGTGGGAGACCAACTCGAGGAGTCGAGTCCGGGTCTCCTAACTCTAGAATTGGTAGGGTTGCTTGCCGCTCTCGTAGGGGTCTAGGGGTGTGGGTTTGGCTATTCATCGCGACCGTGGAATCCGTGTTTTATACTGGCTCGTATTGAAAACACGGACGTCCTAGTATATCCAATATTTCATATGATTCTTCTGCTGCGATATCTGTGATGTGATCATGTGATATGTTCTGTGATGGATACTTTATATAGTATATATGATATATTATATAGGCGTTACTTATGTTTTACACCCGCGCTAGCCCTGCCCTGCTCTGCCGTTAGTTACCTAACCTAACGGTGCACGAGGGGACATCGAGGCGAATGCGGATGGCATAAGTGTACGTCGTATTTATCTGTGAAGTTTAGGTACTTATATGATGGGACTTCATTAATGAGATTAATGAAATAAAAGAAACCTAAGATGTTGTAGAATCGAATTTCAAAATAAAACAGGTAGCTACAGTTCTTGCTTTGCACAGAGGTATATGTGATATATCCTGCACCTTATTCGATGAGGAAAAGACCGAGATCCCTTCACCGGGAGTGACTCCTTTAGCAATAACTGGCAGATGCTACACACTCGGTTTGTCTTTTGATTGCTTTTAAGAGTTTGTGCTTTGCATAGTGATATATATGATATATCCCGCACCTTATTCGACGAGGAAAGGACCGACGATCCCTTCACCGGGAGTGACTCCTTTAGCAAAACTAGAAAAGCCTCAAAAGCACTCCATTTTAAAATCATTTGATTCTACAACGATATCAAGTTCATTACGCAATAGGTTTTCAGAAAAACCTGTCGTAGCCCTCCGTCATTTCAGATAAGTACTAGTTAGTATTCGTGCTGCGGTAGTTTGGCATCCGTCAAGGCGTAGTGTACGGTAGCTAACTAGTGCTTATCTGCTAGCATATGATGCGATTGGATTAGGGTATTCGTACGGCGTTGTTTGGTCTCCGTCAAGGGTCGTGCGGGTGGGTTTAATTCAATCAGGAAATGACGGGTTGAACTTGACTAGCGGACTATGGGTAGTTTGGCCTCCGTCAAGGTCATAGGACGCTAGGGGCAAAATTATCGGGAATTTCAAGTGTTGAAATTTGCAATGAGATTGCATACCTTCTATGAGATAGTTGGATCCCGATACCCGCTGCGAGTAAGAGTTACTCCTGGGAGAGTTTTACACATTACAATTAGCCGATCAAGTAGGTGTCTAGAAAGGTGTTCACGAGGTTACGCCTATGGGAAAACGAGGTTTACATTAATTAGGTTCGTGCGAAAGCACGGGGGACCTCCCTCAAAGTACCGACACTGGCCTGGCTGAAAGATTGGCGAACTTGTAGTGTGTAATTAATCCCGGCTAGTCTTTCCTTTTAGGGTTTGAAGGAAGATTTGATAAAAAGCAGTGGGAGCCATCCTGATTAGATAAAATAAAAACCAATCTATTCTTGCAAGAGCGCACGCTGAGTGTTTTCTTCTCTCTCTCTCCTGGTAGCGACCATATCACGCCTTAATCAAGATAATAATACGGAATATTGACCGAACCCGCTTGTTATACTGAGCTGGGGAACGTTGGTCCCGCTCCACCTTATAATTGTTATAAGACAGAGCATGAAATTGGGGAATACCAGATTTCCCGTGCCGCCCAAACGAAGAGAGTGCATGCTGATGCATCATCTTCGGGTGTGTTCATTACAAAGAACTGTTTCTCTGTATCCTCTACGTCCTGGGTATGTGATACCAGATCAGGATCCCAGATATGTAATCTGTTACATAGGGCTACAGAAAGGTAGAGAACTGAGAACGGGTGATAAGTTTCATGAGGCAGAAAACGGGGCAAGTGTTGCAGCCAAGTCTGTTGGTCACTGTCACCCTGTATTACCAATACATTGATTCTGAACGAATGTTATTAGATACCGAACCTGATATACAAAATCATATCTATCTCTTTATTAGTAAAGAAATGATAAAATTTTGTATAGTTGGATAATGTTTTGAACATTTCCTATATCAAAAGTTGATCGGATCAGGCACGTTATCTAAAAGCGTTGATATTCTAAATCAAACTACAGTTCTTAGTATACAGAACACACACAAGAGGAAGAGTTCAGAAATGAACGAATCCTTCTTGAGGCATTGTAGACTAGGTCATATCAATGCGACCCGACTAGCTGAAGTTACATTTAGATGCACATTTAAATCTGTTTGAATTTACATCTTATGAAACTTGCCAGTCATGTCACAAAGATACGATGACCATAGCTCTGTTTACTGGAAACAGAGAAAGAGTTAGTGAACTCTTGGGATGATACATGTTGATGTATGTAAGGTCCACTGTCTACATATGCCAAGATAGGTTCTTTATACTTCATTACGTTCTCTGATAATCTCTCAAGATTCAGACATATGTTCCTGTTGAAACACAAGTCCGAACCTTTTGAGATATTCACAGAATATAAGTTAGAAGTAGAGAACCAAAATACGGGTATAAGTATTATGTCCTATGATGAGATCATGGAGGAGAATACTTGAGCACGGAATTCCTGGATTATTCTAAAGGAGAATGAGATTCTCTCTCAGCATTACTCCTCCGTATACACCATTGCACGATGGTATGTCGGGGCGGAGCAGATACACCCTATCTGATATGGTGTGCTCTATGATGAGTACTACTGAGTTATCTATTTCCTTTTGGGAGTTATGCACTTATGAAGTTGCATACCTATTGAATAGGGTTCCAATCAAATCAGTTACCTACCACTTCATATGTGATATGAAAAGGGAAGAGCCCATGTCTTAAGCTAGTTAAGATTTGGGGTTGTCCGGCCTATGTCTAAATGCAAAATCCGGACAAACTCGAGGCAAGGTCAGTTATGTAGAACTGGAAATGTTCCAGCTATACAAACTGCAGCTGATGATTTGATAGAACCAAAGGATTCAGTAGATACCAACGAACCTCAGCTTCTCCGCCGATCTAGTAGGGATCCTCACCCACCTGAGAGATACTTCTGTTTCTCTATGACAGTGGGAGCGAGGATTGCATCATGAGATGATGACCCAACTAGTTTCGAGCTGGCCATCAGGAGTGAGACTCTGTAAGAATGGCTGGATGCTTAGCGATCTGAGATGGAATCCGTATACACCAACAAAATATGTACTTTGGTTGCTATATCTGAAGGGTTAAATCCCCATCAGGAGCAAGTATATCTTGAGAAGATTACTTGGTGTAGATAGAAAAGTTGAGACTTTCAAAGCTAGACTTGTTAAAAGTTTGCATCATTGACCAGGTGTGGATAATGATAAAACCTTTTCAAGTAGCGATGCTTAAGTCCATCCAGATCCTACTTGCCACGGCTACATACCATGACTACGATATCTGGTGGTTGGGTGTCATGACTGCTTTTCAAAATGATGTTTTGGAAGAGAGCGTCTATAAGTACACAGCCAGAGGGCTTCGTAGACAGTGGGAGCAGCGGAAACGTGTGCAAGATGCTTTATAGGATAAAGCAGGCATCGCGGAGTTGGAACATCTGTTTTGATGAAGTAGTCAAAGAAGTTGATATCATCAAAATGGTAGATGAACCTTGTATAAAAAAAAAAGGTAGTAGGGAATATGGTGATGATCCTCGTAGAGTACGTGGATGACATACTCTTGATAGGGAAGGAGTTTCCTATGCTACGCTCGATCAATCTCCGCTTATCACAAAGATTCTCCATATAGGATCAAAGTGATACCTCCTAAATCCTGGTATTTGGATCTATGAGATAGATCTAATTGGATGTTAGCATACTCACTAATTGTAGTGAGATGGTATCAGTTGATCCTGTGGAGAATCACTGGAAGGGTTCCAGGGTGATAAAGACGACTGAATGTCAGTCGCAGGCATTGTCTTTACCCTCAGTAATGGGACGGTATGTTGGAAGAGTTCCAAGCTAGATACCGTGACATACTAGACAATAAAGGCTGGATACATCGCTACTTAAGATGCTACCAAAGAGGCTGTTTGGGTGTATATTGGTTCATGAGATGAACTATGTTCCTCCCATTGTGTGACAATGGAGTTGTGGCTTATGCTAAGGAACACAGGTCCCATCAGTGATCCAGACATATTCTAAGGCAGTGTCACCTGATCATGGAGATGGTTGATCTCCAGGGTGATCAAGGTTAGGAGAGTAGACTCAGAGGACAACACAGCGGATCCACTCACAAAGGCCAGTTCCCAGAGAGAGATTTTTATGGGATGGTTGAGTATGAGATACTACAACCACTGCTATCAGATGGCCCTAGTGCAAGTGGGAGATTGTTAGTTATATGTATGCCCTAGAGGCCATTACTATACATAGGATGTATATTGTAGTGGATGCTTGGACATATATAGGGAGGAATTTCTTGCTCGACATGATAGTATGCTATCTGGTTGCTCTTTACCTTAACGTGTACACTGATTGTCTCTCTGTTACATGTTGGTAAAGCCCTTAGGATGTGTACTTAACTACCTGGACTATGATGCGGATCATACTAGTGGGGACAAGGTAGTCCATAAGTACATCCTTGAAAGTCCCTAGTCGTGGGTGTATCGAGATGGGGCATCGATATACCAGAGTAGACTAGCGTGTACCTTCTCGACCCATACAGATGGGCGATGGATGATCCCATATCCATTGGTGTTTGACATCAGAGATGATATACGGGTGCTCAGTAGAGACTGGGTACACTGGACGGACTCGCCGAGAACTCCCAGATGGTATTATACCTTACGTCAGATGGCAGTTCTCTGGTGACACTGGTACAGAGTAGTCTGTTGACCCGAGATCGTCATAGAGTCTTGTGTGGTTCCCACTGTGCTTTGATTTCCACCTTACCACGTCCAAGAGGGCGTGCAAAACGGTGGTTTTTGGGTACAGTCCCGAATCACATGGAGGCAATGAGCGATAGGAGGGGATTCGTTTCTCCCGGTATAGGGAGTTGATGTTGCGCTGTGTTCGATTGGCTATAACCGGAAATCCCTGGCCAGGGTTGCTGAGATTTACTGGTAAGTGTTACCAGTAGTTTCTCGAATTGTTATAGACCTCATATCGACACGACTTATCGAGCTATTGGGGTCTGACGTTTACCACCCCTAGACGAGATATGCGACATATCAGACGATCAGACCGGACTGTACGGTAGTGTTACTGGTTGGATTCACTGGAGTGTGAGCGGGCTTGCTCGTCGATCTTCTGATCGCTCAATACCCGGGTAGCCGTTACGTTTAGCAGACCGCTTGCGGCTTGTGGGTGCTTGATATGATCATCATCTGCTGCCGGCGTATTGACGAGTCTTTAGAGTCCTACACAGAGGTTTCCTGGCTCAAGCGAAACGAAATAGGAGCGCATATGAGATATGTGCGGAACCGAGAATAATACCAGTATGTGATACTGTATTCGATTCTCGCGATGTGACATTGATCGGTTATATGCGATATAGCCGGGTTATCGGATCAAGTGTTGATTCGATAAGTTGTTACTAATGATACCAGTCGGTTGTGTGCGTCATGACCGGATCGTTAAATCAAGTGTTGATTTAATGATTTAATGCATAATTATATATTTGATATATTGCTTTGCATTAACTAGTATTGGTTCACTTAACATGGATTTTCTCACTCGGATGTGCGCATTACATATGCGATATGATTTTGTGCACTTGTTTGTATCATGTTTAATGATACATGCTCATTAGGGTTTGTGTAAAGAATTAAACCTTGGTTAAAGAAATGGTTAGGGTTTTTATTTGCTTATTCATTTATTCATTTGTTTATTTTTTGGAAAAATATTAACATAAGATGAAATGGTGGCCTTCTTTGTTTTATTCATGAAGGTTCATGAAGTTTTGACCTTGTGACCATTTTGTCTCATGCTTAACCCTAACCATTCCTTTCAACCATGATTAATACTCTACACTAAACCATGGTTTCATGATGATAAGTATGCTTTTTATTTTCTTTTTGAAAAACAACTTATCATAATAATTATCATCTTCTTCTTCTTCTCCTTCAAGTTGAAGAAAACCTTTCTTCATCAATGGTGATTGATGAAAAAGAGTGAGAAATCCAATTCTAAAGTGAACCCACTTCCTATTTCTTCATCCTCTACCTCTTGCCAAGTAGTAGAGTGTGTTTCCTTCACAAGTTTTCTAGACTTGGTGAAGTTGGAGTCTGATCTAGCGATGCCTCGACGTAGATCATCTTCGGCACGTCGTCGATGACCTAGCCTGCTCTTTCTCCGATGAAGCCGACGCTAGAGCCCGGGATTTGATTTGGACAGCGGAGAGGACTTCATCACGGAGCCGAGGAGGTGGAGGACCGGATCTACAAAGGTTGTATTTCCGTATTCTCTTAGTAAAGTAGTTTACTAGTTGCTTTTTCGCCTAAATTTCTAGCCAACGATCTTGTTAGGGTTTCTCGGCACAGTTAAAATTCTAAATTGGCATGGTTGATGCCTTGTGAGACCTCTTGAGAGTGCCTAGGAACCCTACAACGCTTTGGTTACATAGCACGATGCCTATATATATATATATATATATATATATGTTTGGTTCAAAGAATAATCTTTCCAATAAAATACCACATATTTTAAAAACCGTGTTTCTTTTAAAGCGGTATTTGTATTTTTTTGCAATTATACATCTACAACTCTCGTTAGGGGACCCGCTAATGGATGGTGCGGATTATCGCACATCCTGGGGATAGTCGAGCGAGATGCAGCACTCTTCGCGGAGTATTCGATCTCGAAAGGATATAAAATACGATTTTTAAGAAATGCGAATTTTTTAAATAAAACTAATTTTCAAAATTAAATTAAATTATAAATCTATATTTTCATTATATTATGAAACTATATTTTTCTAAAAAAATGAAAGATTAAAAAATGTTAATAAAATACCATCAAGATACCAAAAAATACTAGTTTTCATCAAAATACCATAAACTTTTAAAAGCTAGGTACTTATCACTAAAATACCCCAATAATTAAAACACATACTCATGAAAACCCTAAATGTTATAAATCACCCTCGAGGTTTTATTTTTAATCTATATTAAAATATTTTTCATAAAACCCCATCGAGATATACAAAATAATATCTTAAGGACTTTAGTAAATATAGGTTTAAGCGCGATCAATTATCTTTAGCCCCATAGAGCCAGAGAAAGTGAGTGCTTACATATTCAGGTTGGGCAACTTAACGGAGTCATCAATGACAACTGTCTTGGAAAAAAACATAAATCCGACTGTCCATGTGCAGCAGTTGCCGATTACTCCCGAACCTAAGAATTCAAGAGTTAAATCAGTTTACAAGTGTCTAACTCCATATGAGTCTAAACTCAACCTAAATCCAAAATCAAACACGAACTCGAATACTTGATCATGAACATGAACACTCAAAATCAATATTAAACTCAAACTTGTATACTTGACTTGACTTGACCGAACCATGGTTATAACTTGACATGAACTCAACATGACTACTTTAATACATGATTACATCCTGAACATGAACCCGAACATTTTATATCCATGGTTTCGACCAAGATCTGTAATCTTAATTTATACAATACATTACGTGGGGATAAATAGGTAGTTTGGTACGGAACGTATATCGTGGCTAGAGATGTCACTTAAAAGGCACATACATGAATTCATGTGTCATTGTCCCGTGGGTTATGACGGGGCCTTGTACTACATGTTACCATAGTCCACGGGGTAAGATGGACTCTTCTCGTATACATGAATACATTCTTTATCAAATTATAAATAACCACGTTAGAATAACTATCCTATACTTGTAAACGATCACATACAATTTTACCTGTTCATTTCACACATTACATACTATCTTCTATTTCTTCTTTTGGGACTTACCGAGTGCTAGTTCGCTGATGACATTATTTTCTGTTTCTTTCTTTGTAATGTTCGTCAGGAGGACCAGACTCTGAGGAGATAGAGCCGAGCCAGGAGGACTTGGACGAGATTACAGCTCAGCCAGATTACTAGCCCCTTCCAGCCTGCACTTATTTTCTGTATGCCATTGTTTAGACATTTGCTTTACATCATTGTATCTTTTTATTACAAATAGTTGTATGTAAAGTTGAATGTAAATAAAGTTGTTGTTCATTTTATTACTCTTGTCATTCTTGTCCATTTATATATTGCATAATTACGCTTAACGTATTTATTTCATAGTAAATACGTTGTGGACTTGGTACGTCACTGTTTCCGTCTACTGGGAAGCGGGGCGTGACAGGTTTTGTTGGCGGCCCATGTAAGACAGTTCTGCATGAAGTTTTAAGAAATATATCACAAGAATTATAAGAATCAGTAACTATACATTTCTTACATTTCAAATTTTTTTGAATCTATTCTAACCATTCCTTTTTCTATCATGGTTATGGACTCTCCTAACAACACCAGCACGAACGTCAATGGCAATACGCCACCGCTTACTCTACCACCTCCCCTACCGTTGCAGCTACTATCAATGAGCAAACGGTACTGCTTGAGGCTATCAAGAGCCTATTGGAGGGTCAGCAGCAGCATACTGCTATCCTCATGCACAGCCCCGAAGCCGAGGCACCCGGAGTCAAGCAATTTCGGGCACTGCACCCAAAACACTTGGGAAAAGAGAGCCCACTTGCGGCAGAAGAATGTGCTCAAGCTATCGAAGATGATCTGGCAGCAGTTCAAGTGCCAGATATTGCCAGGGTGAGAGTTGCTAAGTTGCAATTGACCGACAATGTAAGAGTTTGGTGGAAATCCGAGGAAAGCCGTCTCACCCAACCCATAGAGTGGAAGACGTTCCGCGATCTGTTCGATGAGAAGTTCTTTCCCGAGACTGCTTGATTTGAGTTGGAGCAATAGTTCATCCATCTGCAATAAGGTTCTATGTGGATAAAATCAGTGGATGAATATGATGCCGAATTCATCAAGGTTAATAGGTAAAGAATTCGTATCAAATACTGTTCCGTTAAAACACATCACTATCCCGACATCATATCTTATCAGGTTCGTAGCATATTTGATCCCGACCGATAAGATTCGGGCTAGACGATTCCAACAGGGCTTAGACCCGAAGATTCAGGCGGCATTAGCCACAGGTGACTACTCGACTGTAACAACTCCAAATTCTGTGTACATAAAATTCATTTAAAGTTGATGTACAATTGGGGTATTTATAATTCCTGTGAATACTATAAGAATTTGTTTATTGTTTGAACAGTAAGAAAGAGCTTGTAGCTCATTGGTAAGACCTTGCGCTACTGAACCAAAGCACCAGAGTTCAAATCCCATCAGCCACATATTCTTTTTATTTTAAAAATCTTTTAATCCTTTAGAAACCCAAGAGTCTTCACATGCACAACACGTAAAACTAAGAGTTACACTTAAAAAAAAAGATACAAATTAGTATTTAGGCCGTCAGGGACACGTAGCCCCAATCCAAGACCCCGCCTCCAAGATCGGATCGGCGAGAGGACTCCATAGGCCGGCGCCACCGGATTTTCTAAGCCCAAACCCTATTTATTTTGTAAACCCTAGACCCTTGGACTCCCCTCTTTAACCCCTATTTGTTTGTTTTCCCTGCATTTTCCAGAGAATTAAAACCCCCTTTAAATTCCATTTTAATGCAAATTTAAATGCATTTTTTCATTACCCCTAAACCCTATATTGTCCTATAAATACCCACTCTATTTTACATCCTTTCACACTGAAAATTCTATACAAAACCTATACAAAATTCTCAAGTTCTTAGTGTATAAGTGGAGTTAGTGAAGGGCGAAGCTTCGATGAACTTCTGAGGAGATTTCCGGCGACGAAACGACGCCCCGAAGCTTTCCTTAGGACCCCCCTCTCTCCTCTAGTCCAACAGGCCAATAAGTCCCCCTTCTCTCTCTCTTTTGCTATTCCCAAACTCTCATTTCTTAAGACGTGTCGGAAGCGGAGTTATCCGGCTTCCGATTCTCTTTTCTGTTAAAAATAACAAATTTTCATAATAACAAACCTACAACTTTTGATATATTGTTTAGTAATCATTAACAAAGACAATAGAACAAGTTTGACATTAAAATGATAACCACAATAAGTTTTACTTCACTTATATATTAAAATACCTTCATATTTCATTTCGACATGCTTATACCTTTTAACCGTATTACCTTAGAAAAACTCATGAGGTAATGACCTATCTCATCACAACACACATATCTAACATAGCACGATTATATTCGGGAACATAGATTCGGGAAAATACGACTTTACAGTAAAATACCTTTAACTTATAAAACATTTTTCTTTAAAAGATGTATTAAGCATTTTCATGCAAATGCTCCTCTACATCCCATTTTGGGGAACCCCGTTTTGGATGGTGCGGATTATCGTACATCCTCGGGCTTAGTAGAGCGAGATGCAGACCTCCGCAAGCAGCATTCGATCTCGATAGAATTTTTATACATTTTTCTTTAGAAAATGAGATTTTTACAAGAAAATAAATTTATTTATTTTCGTTAAATATGTATATATAAATATTACCAAAATACTTATTATATATATATATAATATTCCATGTTTCCAAATTCAAGAAAAGAATTCCAATATTACATGAAACCACCATGATAATTCAAAACAATATTCATATTACAAATAAATACCATATATTATGAAATTAGGTTTTATTCACTAGAAATGTCACATTTATAAAATATACATCAATGAAAACCCTAAAAACGATAATTAAATGCTTGAGGTGTATTTTGAAAATTATACAAAATTATTTTTACATAAAACCCTCTCAAGTTATGCTAAATTACAATAAGGACCCTAGTAAATATAGGTTTAAGCGGGACTAGTCTCTTGAGCCTCGGGGAGCCGGAGATATGGGTGCTTGCCTATTTAAGGTAGACAACTTAACAAACGGTGTTATCAACATGGTAATTGTCTTGGAAAAAGACACAAATCCTACCGTCCATGTGCAGCAGTTACCGATAACACCAAAACAATCAGGATTTCAAGTTCTTCTAAAAGTGTCTGACTCAGACTGAGTCTCAACCTAATCAATCTGACTTGAATGTGATTCAAGTACAAACTACAATATAATATGGTTCAATATGAATCCATCTATTCAAACTATATCAATTTACATTAACTGAACCGAACCATGGATTATTCCATCTACATGTCATCCATTATATCCGTTCCATTACTGATATCATAGTTTCCGCAAGTCATCCATCTATACAGTTTACAATACAAGACAATACAATACAAACAATACAATCAAGACATCGCGGGGTTTATAAGGGGTAGATTGGTACGAAAGGTGTTAGAAGTGGCACGAGACTGTAACCATAACACACCTAACCTGAATACCCATTGCCGTTGTACCGTGACTGAACGGTTCCTTGTGCTCTGTATACCTTAGTCTCCGGAATAGTGGGACTTCTCTCGTATACACTGGCATTCTTCTGTACCAAGCTACAAACAACAGCGTTAATACTAAATACAACATTATAACAATATACTCTCTATTCTGTCTATTCCATTCTTGTCTATTTACGGGACTTACCGAGCGATTTGTTCGCTGACGACATTCTCTTTCTTCTTCTTTGGAATGTCGTCAGGTGATTCGGACTCACTGGAGATCGAGCCCAGCAGCGAGGACTTGGACCAGTTTACTGAAGATCCAGAGCTCTAGTTCACTTGTACATTACATTTCCTTTACATTTCTGTTATGCCACTGTTTAGGCATTGCTTTCATTCCATGTATTTACTTTTCAGTTGTATTGTAAAAAGAATGTTAATAAATAAAGTTGTTGTTCAATTATATCTATTGTCTTTATCTCTTGTGTATATTACTTATATTGTTTAGATACGCTTAGCATGTTTACTTCAGAGTAAATACGTAGCGGCCTCGTCGCGTCCTCTGCCCGTATACTGGGAAGCAGGGCATGACAGGTTTTGTTGGTGGCCCATGCAGGTCAGCTCTGTGTGGACATATAGGTCATCTCTGTATGGACATGCAGGTCAGTTCTGCGTGGACAGCCTAAGAAATATAACATAAGAACCTGCAACTAAAAATATTCTTTACAATTCAGATTCCTTAAATCTTCTAATTTCATATATTTTGAATCTGTTCTAACCCAATTTTTTCTTTCAAGCTTATGGATTCCCCAAACAACACCAGCACGAATGTCAACAACACTCCCCCACCACTATCACTCACACCTGCCGTTGCTGTTCCGATCAACGAGCAGACGGTTCTGCTTGAGGCAATCCGCAGCCTCCTGGAAGGACAGCAGCAACAGACTGCTATCATGATGAACCGTCCAGAGGCGGAATCACCTGGGGTGAAGCGATTCAGGGCCTTGCACCCCAAGCAATTCTCAGGAAAAGAGAGCCCTCTAGAAGCTGAGGAATGGGCTCAAAACATTGAAGATGACCTGGCAGTGGCACAAGTGCCAGAGATAGCTTGGGTTCGTGTTGCAAAGTTATAGCTCATGGACAATGCACAGGTTTGGTGGAAGGCGGAAGAAAGCCGTCTTGATCAATCCATCGAATGGAAGACTTTCCGTGACATGTTCGATGCAAAGTACTTCCCTGAGACTACCCATTTTGATATGGAACAACAGTTCATCCATCTGCAACAAGGTTCAATGTGGACCAAGTCAGTAAATGAATATGACGCTGAGTTCACCATGCTCAGTCGGTAAGATACGTCTCAATGTTTAGATTTTGAATATCACATACTACACAGCTAACACAATACCTTAACAGATTTGCGGCATACTTGATAGCGACGGATGAGATTAGAGCCCGTCGATTTTAACAAGGGTTAGATCCGGAGATCCGGGCTGCATTAGCCACAGGAGATTTTCCGAACCATGAATCGGCTCTGAAAGCTGCCCGCTGTTATGAGGCAGTGGTAAAGATGAGTGTAACAACTCCAATTTTGTATACATAAAATTGATTTAAATTTGAAGTATACTTGGGGTATTTAATGTTGCTGTTACCACTTTAAGTATTTATTTTCCCACAATAATTACAAGAAGGAGCTTGTAGCTCATTGGTAACACCTTGGACCGTTGAACCAAGCCACCAGAGTTCAAATCCCCTGCCCCACATTATTTTTATATTGTTTTTGTTTTAAATCCTTTGGAAGCCCAACAGTCCACAGACCATAACTCTAAAACTTTGAACTGAACCCAGAAATGTAAATATACCAGTGCCTACCCCACAAGATTCCCCACCCACCGACCACCGGACTCGGCCGGTGGACCGGCCGACTCGGGCCGGCGCCGCCGGCCGGACCGCCGAGTCCCTTGAACGAAAAATGTGTCTTTTCGCTTTCTTTAACCCCCTGCATACACCATTTATTTGGATCGGTTCCCCGAAACTTAATTATCCCCCATTTACTACAATTTTTAATGAATTTCTACATTTTTAACAATTTTTTTAATTAAAAACCTTTCACCTACCCTACCCTAGCCTACCCTAAAAATACACCCCTACCCTCTCCTCTCATCCCAAAACCCTAAGCTCACTCTCTCAAAAATTTTCCAAGAGTTGTGTACCTTGAAAACAAGTGCGCGGCGAAGCTCCGACGAAATTCCGGCGACGTTTTTAGGAACAACCGGCGACGAAGCAACGCCTCGGCAACCTCACTAGTCCCCCCTTCACTTCTTTGCCTAATCGAAACCCGTAAGTCCCATTCTATCTCTCTTTCTATTTCTCTAAAATACGAAATTACAAAACCCGACGGAATCAGAACAAATCCAATTTCCGATTCGGTTTTCTATAAAATTTCACTTCTCACCAATACATTCATGCCTAAATATCTTTATGTTGACTATTAAACATTTAACAATCAATTTGAATAAGTTTCATCACATGAAATGATAGTCTTTCCAATTTATCGTATTTTTCACTTAAATACCACAATGTTTCGATTTCACATTTAACCCTTTAACTTTGCTATACATTTAAAGTAGACCACGAGATAATGACCTACCTCCACACACACGCAAATACAACCCTAAACGATATCATCAAAATTTAGAATACGATAAAACAATACTTTCATTTAAATACCATATTTTTAATAAAATCATTTCTAAAAGTTTTAGCTTTGATACACTTTTAAATAAATACCTCTTATTAGGAAAACACGATAAGTTGTGGATATCGATCGTTTATCTAAACCTGATTTTATGGTGTCTAGCCTAGGCAAGTGAGAAAAGGTAACTTTAAAAGGTCCGTCTCACGGTGATTCGTGAGCGGATCTCTCATTTCCTCATTTGTACTTACCTGGCCACAATTGGCGGTGAAGAGGCGATTTGAGGCTTCTAACGACTTGTCATTTAGTCCATTTAGAAATAGGCTAGTTGGCTTAGGAAACCCTAAAATCTAAAATACGGAAAATTACACTTTGCAAATAAATACCTTTTACTTTATAAAACCGTTTTCTAAAGGATTAGTATTTTACAATTTTTGCAAAGCGCCGCTACAACCCATTTTTGGGGAACCCGTTTGGGATGGTACAGATTATCGCACATCCTCGGGCTAGTAGTGTGAGATTCAGACCTCTGCAAGGAGCATTCGGTCTCGAAAGGTTTAAAATACGACATCTTAAGAAAATGAGATTTTTGGAATATAAAATATTTATTAAAATTATTTTTGTATAAATATATGTTTATTTATCATTTAAATATCTATTTTATTATAATATAAATTTTTCACCTTTTTCTAAAAATCACAAGAATAAATTTTATATTAAAATACCATGAACTTCAAATAAATCAATATTACAGATAAATACTTTTATTTACAAAACTAAGATATTTTCATTAGAAATGTCACAACATAAAACCCACCCTTATTACAACTCTAAAGACGAACAATAAATACTTGAGGTGTATTTTGAAAAGTATATAAAAGTATTTTTACATAAAAACCCCTCAAGTTTTATAAATTACCTTAAGGACCCTAGCAATTAAAAGACCTCGATTCACAATTCTGATTGTCTGACTCGGGTTTGAGTCTGATTAATCTGACTTGAATAGGATTCAAGTCAATCTACAATCTACAAGATTCCAATTCAATATGAACACATGAATCCATGAATACAATTATCAATTTATACAACTTGACTGAACCGAACCATGAATATATATTCCTTTTACATGATTCTCAGTATTCTATTTACATGACTCTACAGTTACAACCGTTTCCTGATATCATGGTTTCGATCAGTCAGTCAATCAATCATACAACCAATACAATTTACAAGATAACAATACAAACAAGATATCGCGGGGTTTAAGGGGTAGATTGGTACGGAAGGTGTTAAAGGTGGCACGGGGTGGTCAGATTAAGACACCTAACCTATATTTCGTTGCTTTTGCACCGTGGCATAAACGGTTTCTTGTACTACACGTGTCTCTAGTCTCTGGCATATAGAGACTCCCCTTGTATACACTGGCATCCTTCTGTACCAAGCTACAAACAACAGCGTTAACACAACATTACAACAATAGTATACAACTTTAAAAGATATCTTCTTATTCTGTCTTTTCTATTTTTCTCTCACCTTTGGGACTTACCGAGCGACCTGTTCGCTGACGACATTCTGTTTCTTTCTTCTTTGAATATCGTCAGGTGATTTGGACCCGGCAGAGATCGAGCCATCGCAAGAAGACTTGGAGCAGTTTGTTGAAGACCCTGCACTTTAGTTTCCTTGTACACTTTTCCTCTCTGTACTTTTCATTTCCTGTTATGCCACTGTTTAGGCATCTTTTTATTTCAGTTGTATTTCCTTTCATGTATTGTACAAAGAATGTTAATAAATAAAAGTTGCTGTTCTTTTTATTTCTTGTCTCTTGTGTATTTATTTTATATTGCTTAGATACGCTTAGCGTATGTACTTCTGAGTATATACGTAGCGGACCTCGTCGCGTCCCCTTCGCCGTACACTGGGAAGCGGGGCGTGACAGGTTTTGTTGGTGGCCCATGCAGGTCCGAGCTGTATGAAACCCTATCATGCAGTTCTGTTCTGCGTGAACAACCTAAGCAATATAACACAAGAACCAGCAACTAAAACATTCTTTACAATTCATATTCCTTGAATTTTACAATTTCATATTCCTTGAATCTTATCATTTCATGTACTTGAATCTGTTCTAACCCAAATTTTTCTTCAAGGTTATGGATTCCCTGAACAACACCAGCACCAACGTCAACAACACACCTCCAGCACTACCCCTCACACCTGCTGTTCCTGCGCCACCCACCGAGCAAAAAGTGCTACTTGAGGCGATCCGCAGCCTTCTCGGGGGACAGCAACAACTCCTAAACCGTCCCGAGACTGACGCACCGGGGGTAAACCAATTCAGGGCTTTACATCCGAAGCAGTTCTCCGGAAAAGGAAGCCCTCTTGAAGCTGAAGAATGGGCACAAAGCATAAAAGATGATCTGGCAGCAGCACAAGTGCCAGACATAGCTTGGGTCCGTGTTGCGAAACTACAGCTCACGGACAATACTCGCAACTGGTGGAAGGCGGAAGAAAGCCGTCTTGTACAACCTATTGAATGGAAGACTTTTCGCGAGAAGTTCGACGCGAAATACTTCCCTGTGACTGCCAGGTTTGCCATGGAGCAGCAGTTCATTCATCTACAACAAGAATCGATGTGGGAAAAATCAGTAGATGAATACAACGCTGAATTCACCATGTTAAGCCGGTAAGATATGTCGCAATAGTTCAATTTTTAATATCACATACTACACAGCTAACACCATCCTTAAACAGATTCGCGGCACATTTGATACCGACGGACGAGATAAGAGACCGTCGCTTTCAACAAGGACTGGACACAGAGATTCAGGCTGCTCTAGCCACAGGAAAATTTTTGACTCATGAGGATGCTCTGGAAGCTGCCCGCAGTTATGAGGCGGTGATAAAAGCAAGGGGCAGATCTCAGTCTGTGGGAGTCATGCGCCCTGCGAACCAGATGGCAGGTGGAGCCTCGTCCAGACCATCTTTTGTGCCAAGGCGATCCGGAGTACCGAACCATCGTCCCAGCCCAGCCTTTTGTAACTACTGCAAGAGAGCTGGACATATGATGAAAGACTGCCGTCGAGCCAACCGCCTTTGCTTAGTCTGCGGCTCAGCTACTCATGATATCGGGTCTTGTCCCCAAAGGCAAAACCCAGTTGCTGCACCCAGGCCAGCAAACAATTACCCACAGCGCCCTGCCATCCAAGCCCCTGCTCCAAGACTTTCACTACCTGCACCACCCAGAGGACCACAAGCTGCATCACCTCCTCGTCAGTTCCATCAAGCTCAAAGGAACGTTCCGAGGAATGCTCCTCAGGCCAGGAGGAATATACCAAAACGCCAGACTTTCACGATGTCTGTGGAAGAAGCTGAGGCCACTGGCCAAGTCATCACTGGTAAACTTTCCTTCTCAAACTTATCTTTTAGTCTTAGTTATCTACAAACTTTCCCTATACCTAAAACATATCCCATATACCTTAGGTACAATCCTAGTAGCCTCACTACCTGCACTTGCACTGTTTGATACTGGAGCATCCCACTGCTTTATGTCGCAACGGTTCGTCCGAACCCATGCGATTCCAGTCTCACCGCTTGTATCTAGTTGGAATGTCAGTTCAGGAAATTGCGTTCTAAAGGCAACTATGGGATACAGCTTGTGTCCAGTCGTCGTCTGCAGCAGAGAGTTTTATGCTGATTTCAAAGTACTGGACATACTGAACTTCGATGTGGTTCTAGAAATGGATTGGCTTGGAACTTGTTATTCTACCATCGACTGTCGTCAAAGGAGGGTAGTATTCGAGATTCCAGACCATCCGGTCTTCTATTTCAATAGCGGAGACCGTACCCTGGAGCCAAAAACCTACAAAGCAAAGCCAAGGGAAGCAGTAGTTGCAGTAGCTCAAGCAGAAGAAGAATTAAGACCAGAGGTAGTTCGAGAGTTTGACGATGTATTTCCTGACGATATATCAGGTTTGCCTCACGATCGAGCTCTTGAATTCAGTATTGATTTAGTACCAGGAGCCCAACCGGTAATCAAAGCACCTTATAGATTAAGTCTGGAAGGTTTGAAGGAAGTTTGAACACAGTTAGACGAATTATTTGCGAAAGGATGGATTCGTCCCAGCACTTCAAGTTGGGGAGCACCTGTACTACTGGTGAAGAAGAAGGAAGGTTCATACAGAATGTGCATCGTTTATAGGGCCTTGAACGAAGTCACTATAAAGAACAAGTATCCACTCCCGCGCATCGATGATTTATTCGATCAGCTAAGTGGATCTTGTGTTTTCTCTAAATTGGATCTTCGTTCAGGTTATCATCAAGTGAAGGTCAAGGAAGCTGATATTCACAAAACAGCTTTCAGAACTCGCTATGGACATTAGGAATTTCTAGTGATACCATTTGGAGTGACCAATGCACCAGCAATATTCATGAACCTAATGAATCAAGTTTTCCGGGAGTATTTAGACAGGTTTGTTGTCATCTTCATCGACGACATCCTGGTGTATTCTAAGAGTCGGAAAGAGCATGCAGAGCACCTACGAATTGTCCTGGAAACTCTTCGACAACATAAGCTTTATGCCAAGTACAGCAAGTGCGAGTTTTGGCTAAATCAAGTTGGTTTTCTTGGACATATCGTATCAGGAGAAGGAATTTCTGTGGATCCAGCCAAAGTTTCAGCAGTTAACGAATGGCCTACACCAAAGTCAGTGAAGGACATTCGGAGTTTCTTGGGTTTAGCTGGATATTACAGAAGGTTCATTGAAGGATTCTCAAATATAGAAACACCCCTGACCAAGCTCACACGAAAAGATGAAGAATTTGTGTGGTCAGAAGCATGCGAACAAGCTTTCGTAGAACTCAAGTCAAGATTAATATCAGCACCTATTCTCGTAATACCGGATCAATCTGGAGGATTCGAAGTGCATTGTGATGCATCCGGTAAGGGATTAGGATGTGTTCTACATCAGCACGGTAAGGTTGTGGCTTATGCTTCAAGACAACTGAAGACTCATGAGCGCAATTATCCGACGCATGACTTGGAGTTGGCAGCCGTCATCTTTGCTCTCAAGATTTGGCGCCATTATTTACTTGGTGAATGGGTGAACATCTACACAGATCATATAAGTCTGAAGTACGTGTTTACTCAGAAGGAGTTGAATATGCGGCAGAGAAGATGGTTAGAACTCATGGCGGACTTTGACATCAACTTGCAATATCACCCATGGAAGGTGAACGTAGTACCTGATGCTTTTAGTTGCCAACCATTATCGATGAATCTCACCACTCAGTGGAAGCTTCAGCAAGACTTGCATTAGATGGAGATTGAAGTAGTCATGCCAGGTAATGCTTCAAGTTTGATGAATCTACAAGTTCAATCAACCATTGTCAATCAGATCAAAACAGCACAAGCAAGTGATGCTAAGTTGCAAAGGATCAGAGAACAAGTGGAGAATGGACTCAGATTAGACTTCATCATCCATGAAGACAGATCATTGAGATACGGCAGCAGATTGTGTGTACCAAAAGGTCCTGTTCGGGAAGAGTTAATAAAAGAAGCTCACAGCTCTCTTACTCAGTACATCCTGGAGGTAGCAAAATGTACAAAGATCTACGTCAGAATTATTGGTGGCATGGAATGAAGCGTGAAGTAGCCAGAAGCGTCGCAAAATGTTTGGTGTGTCAGCAAGTAAAGGCTGAACATCACAGGACAGCTGGACTACTTCAACCATTACCAATCCCAGAATGGAAGTAGCAGCACATCACGATGGACTTTATGACCGCTCTTCCTCGCAGTACAAAGGGTAACGATGCTATATGGGTCATTATGGATCGACTCACAAAGTCGGCTCACTTCATCCCATTCCGAGTTGGCCAATCAACTGAGACACTAGCAAAGAAGTACATGGAGGAAATTGTGAGACTTCATGGAGTACCGGTCTGCATTGTCTCCTATCGTGACACCAGGTTCCGATCGCAATTTTGGCAGAGTCTGCAAGCAAGCTTGGGAACAAGTCTGAACTTCAGCACGGCTTATCATCCACAAACAGATGGTCAGTTGGAATGAACTATTCAAATCTTGGAGGATATGCTCAGAGCGTGTATGCTAGACTTCAAAAGATCGTAGGAAGATCACCTGCATCTTGTGGAGTTCGCGTACAATAACAGCTACCAATCAAAAATAGGAATGGCACCTTTTGCAGCATTGTATGGAAGGAAGTGTCGATCACCATTAAGTTGGAATGACATCGGAGATAGGGAACTTCTTGGACTAGTGATGATAGTAGCGACCGTTGATATAGTTCGTACTATCAGGGAACGGATGCGCATAGCCCAAGATAGACAGAAGCACTGGGCTGATACAAAGAGACGACACTTGGAGTTCTATCTAGGAGACCATGTATTCTTGAAGATATCTTCGAACCGCGGAGTGATCCAATTTGGAAGACGGGGTAAATTAAGTCCGAGATACATTGGACCGTTCAACATACTCGAACGAGTCGGTGAAGTGGCATACCGCTTAGCACTTCCGCCCTCATTGGAAGGAGTTCTTAACGTGTTCCACATATCCCAACTCAGAAAGTATGTGAGTGACCCCAGCCATGTACTTGATCATTCCGAGCTCACTATACAGCCCGACTTGTCTTGTGAGCAACAGCCTGCGGAGATCCTGGACAGGAAAGTGAAAACACTTCGGAACAAAGAAGTTAACTCGGTCCGGGTAATGTGGAGGAAAGACACTCCAGGAGAATCCACTTGGGAAAGAGAAGATGAAATGCGTGCAAGATATCCTCACCTCTTTGTAAACTAGTCCTCAAAATAAAAGTTGTAAATTTCGAGAACGAAATTTTTGTAAGAAGGGTAGATTGTAACAACTCCAATTTTGTATACATAAAATTGATTTAAATTTGAAGTATACTTGGGGTATTTAATGTTGCTGTTACCACTTTAAGTATTTATTTTCCCATAATAATTACAAGAAGGAGCTTGTAACTCATTGGTAACACCTTGCACTGCTGAACCAAGCCACCAGAGTTCAAATCCCCTGCCCAACATTATTTTTATATTGTTTTTGTTTTAAATCCTTTGGAAGCCCAACAGTCCACAGACCATAACTCTAAAACTTTGAACTGAACCCAGAAATCTAAATATACCAGTGCCTACCCCACGAGATTCCCCACCCACCGACCACCGGACTCGGCCGGGACCGGCCGACTCGGGCCGGCGCCGCCGGCCGGACTCGGCCGGACCGCCGAGTCCCCTGAACGAAAAATGTGTCTTTTCGCCTTCTTTAACCCCCTGCATACACCATTTAACCCCCTGCATACACCATTTATTTGGATCGGTTCCCGAAAATTAATTATCCCCCTTTTACTACAATTTTTAATGAATTTCTATATTTTTTATAATTTTTTTATTAAAAACCTTTCACCTACCCTACCCTATAAATACATTCCCTACCCTCTACCCTCTCATCCCAAAACCCTAAGCTCACTCTCTCAAAAAATTTTCAAGAGTTGTGTACCTTGAAAACAAATGCGCGGCGAAGCTCCGACGAAATTCCGGCGGAAATTCCGGCGACGTTTTTAGGAACAACCGGCAACGAAGCAACGCCTCGGCAACCTCACTAGTCCCCCCTTCACTCCTTTACCTAATTGAAACCCGTAAGTCCCATTCTATCTCTCTTTCTATTTCTCAAAAATACGAAATTACAAAACCCGACGGAATCGGAACAAATCCGATTTCCGATTCGGTTTTCTATAAAATTCCACTTCTCACCAATACATTCATGCCTAATCATCTTTATGTTGACTATTAAACATTTCACAATCAATTTGAATAAGTTTTATCACATGAAATTGACAGCCTTTCCAATTTATCGTATTTTTCACTTAAATACCACAATATTTCGATTTCACATTTAACCCCTTAACTTTGCTATACATTTAAAGTAGAGAACGAGGTAATGACCTACCTCCACACACACGCAAATACAACCCTAAACGATATCATCAAAACTTAGGGTACGATAAAACAATACTTTCATTTAAATACCATATTCTTAATAAAATCATTTCTAAAAGTTTTAGGTTTGATACATATTGGCCGCGGATCCGCGGCCTTATAGTGGAGTTGTGTTGTCGTATTTTGGGTGCTTCCCTGGTTTCCTGTTTCCTCGTGTTTGCCAACTCTATAATGTACAAAGTCTTCCAGAATATCTTCAGATTTCTTAGTCCAAGATTGCATTATCTTTTTCACTTTTGACTTTATCTCCCTCGAGCTCCGCGTAGATTTCTTGGATCTTGTGCAGCCCCCCTCGTGCTTTGTGCTTGTCCGAGACACGAATGACCACTGTCATATGTCTTGTCTCTGGAACAGGTACTCGGCACTGGACGGATATGGATGACCGGAACCCTGCTTTTATCTGTTGTGACAGATGTTCTGTATTTGGTGTAACTGTGGAGATTTTATCTTGATTTGCAATATTTGTACTGGAAACCTGTATTCTGTAAATATGTAACAAACACGGATTAAAAGCACCTACCTATAAACATCCGAGCGTAAGAATGGGCGGTATAAAATGCAATATTCTGGTATGAACAATACACTTTTAAATAAATACCTCTTATTAGGAAAACACGATAAGTTGTGGACATCGATCGTTTATCTAAACCTGACTTTGTGGTGTCTAGGCTAGGCAAGTGAGAAAATGTAACTTTAAAAGGCCCGTCTCACGGTGATTCGTGAGCGGATCCCTCCTTTCCTCATTTGTACTTACCTGGCCACAATTGGTGGTGAAGAGGCGATTTGAGACTTCTAATGACTTGTCATTTAGACCATTTAGAAATAGGCTAGTTGGCTTAGGAAACCCTAGAATCTAAAATACGGAAAATTACACTTTGCAAATAAATACCTTTTACTTTATAAAACCGTTTTCTAAAGGATTAGTATTTTACAATCTTTGCAAAGCGCTGCTACAACCCATTTTTGGGGAACCCGTTCGGGATGGTGCAGATTATCGCACATCCTCGGGCTAGTAGTGCGAGATTCAGACCTCCGCAAGGAGCATTCGGTCTCGAAAGATTTAAAATACGATATCTTAAGAAAATGGGATTTTTGGAATATAAAATATTTATTAAAATTATTTTTGTATAAATATATGTATATTTATCATTTAAATATCTAATTTATTATAATATAAATTTTCCACCTTTTTCTAAAAATCACAAGAATAAATTTTACATTAAAATACCATGAACTTCAAATAAATCAATATTACAGATAAATACCTTTAATTACAAAAGTAGGATATTTTCACTAGAAATGTCACAACATAAAACCCACCCTCATTACAACTCTAAAGACGAACAATAAATACTTGAGGTGTATTCTGAAAAATATATAAAAGTATTTTTACATAAAACCCCCTCAAGTTTTATAAATTACCCTAAGGACCCTAGCAATTAAAAGACCTCGATTCACAATTCTGATTGTCTGACTCGGGTTTGAGTCTGATTAATCTGACTTGAATATGATTCAAGTCAATTTACAATCTACAAGATTCCAATTCAATATGAACACATGAATCCATGAATACAATTATCAATTTATACAACTTGACTGAACCGAACCATGGATATATATTCTTTTTATATGATTCTCAGTATTCCATTTACATGATTTTATGGTTACAACCGTTTCCTGATATCATGGTTTCGGTCAGTCAGTCAATCAATCATACAACCAATACAATTTACAAGATAACAATACAAACAAGACATCGCGGGGTTTAAGGGGTAGATTGGTACGGAAGGTGTTAAAGGTGGCTCGAGCTGGTCAGATTAAGACACCTAACCTATATTCCGTTGTTGTTGTACCGTGGCATAAACGGTTCCTTGTACTACACGTGCCTCTAGTCTCTGGCATATAGAGACTCCCCTTGTATACACTGGCATCCTTCTGTACCAAGCAACAAACAACAGCGTTAACACAACATTACAACAATAGTATACAACTTTAAAAGATATCTTCTTATTCTGTCTTTTCTACTTTCCTCTCACCTTTGGGACTTACCGAGCGACCTGTTCGCTGACGACATTCTGTTTCTTTCTTCTTTGAATATCGTCGGGTGATTTGGACCCGGCAGAGATCGAGCCATCGCAAGAAGATTTGGAGCAGTTTGCTGAAGACCCTGCACTTTAAGTTTTCTTATACACTTTTTCTCTCTGTACTTTTCATTTCCTGTTATGCCACTGTTTAGGAATCTTTTTATTTCGGTTGTATTTCCTTTCATGTATTGTACAAAGAATGTTAATAAATAAAAGTTGATGTTCTTTTTATTTCTTGTCTCTTGTGTATTTATTTTATATTGCTTAGATACGCTTAGCGTATGTACTTCTGAGTATATACGTAGCGGACCTCGTCGCGTCCCCTTCGCCGTACACTGGGAAGCGGGGCGTGACAATGAGGGGCAAATCTCAATCTGCTGGAGTTAAGCGCCCTGCCACCCAGATGGCAGGAGGAGCCTCTTCAAGACCACCATTTGTGTCCAAGAGACCGGGGGTACCAATCAACCGGCCCAGTCCAGCCTTTTGTACTTACTGCAGGAGAGATGGACATTTGGCGAAAGGCTGCCGGCGAGCCAATCGTCTTTGCTTAGTCTGCGGCTCAGCTACTCATGATATTGGGTCTTGTCTCCGAAGATAAAACCCAATTGCTGCACCCAGGCCAGCAATCACTTACCAGCAGAGACCAGTCCTTCAGGCACGTGCTCCAAGACTCGCTCTCCCTGCTCCACCACCTAGAGGACCACCGACTGCACCTCCTCCTCGTCAGTTCCATCAAGCTTAAAGGAACGTTCAGAGGAATGCTCCTCCGGCCAGGAGGAATGTACCACGACGACAGGCTTTCACGATGACCGTGGAAGAAGCTAAGGCCACTGGCCAAGTCATCACTGGTAATCCTTTCTTCTCAAGCTTTTATTTCAGTCTTAACACCTACCTACATATTTTTCCCTATACCTAAAACCTATCCCACATACCTTAGGTACAATCTTAGTAGCCTTACTTCCTGCACTCGCACTATTCGTTATTGGAGCATCTCATTGCTTTATGTCGCAACGGTTCGTCCGAACTCATGCGATACCAGTCACACCGCTTGTATCCAGCTGGAATGTCAGTTCCGGGGACGGTGTTCTGAAGGCAACAACGGGATACAGTCTGTGTCCAGTGGTCGTCTGCAGCAGAGAATTTTATGCTGGCTTCAAGGTACTAGACATACCGAATTTCGACGTCGTCTTGGGTATGGATTGGCTCGGAACATTTTATGCTACCATTGACTGTTGTCAAAGAGGGTAGTATTCGAGGTTCCAGACCATCCGGTCTTTTATTTCAAAAGTGGAGACCGTACCTTGGAGCCAAGTACTTACAAAGAGAAACCAAATAAGGCAGTGATTGCAGCAATTCAAGCGGAGGAAGGATCAAAACCAGGAGTGGTTCGAGAGTTCGACGGTGTGTTTCCTGACGATATATCAGGTTTGCCTCCCAATCGAGCTCTTGAATTCAGCATTGATTTAGTACCAGGAGCACAACCGGCGATTAAAACACCTTATCGATTAAGTCCGGAAGGTTTGAAGGAAGTCCGAACTCAGTTGAACGAATTATTGGTGAAAGGATGGATTCGTCCCAACACATCAAGTTGGGGATCACCAGTACTTCTTGTGAAGAAGAAGGAAGGTTCATATCGATTGTGCATTGATTATATAGCCTTGAATGAAGTAACGATAAAGAACAAGTATCCACTCCCGCGTATCGACGATTTATTCGATCAGTTAAGTGGATCTTGTGTTTTCTCTAACTTAGATCTTTTTTCAGGTTATCATCAGGTGAAGGTCAAGGAATCTGATATCCATAAAACGGCATTCAGAACACGCTATGGTCATTACGAATTTCTTGTAATACCATTTGGAGTGACCAACGCACCAACAATATTCATGAACCTGATGAATCAAGTTTTCCGGGAGTACTTAGACAGCTTTGTTGTCATCTTCATCGACGACATCCTGGTGTATTTTAAGAGTCGGAAAGAGCATGCCGAACACTTACGAATTGTCCTAAAAATTCTACGACAACATCAACTCTATGCCAAATACAACAAATGTGAGTTTTGACTAGATCAAGTTGGCTTTCTCGGATATATTGTATCGGGCGAAGGAATCTCTGTGGATCCAGCGAAAGTTTTAGCAGTAAGCGAATGGCGGACACTAAAGTCAATGAAGGACATTCGAAGTTTCTTAGGTCTAGCTGGATATTATAGAAGGTTCATTGAAGGTTTTTCTAAGATAACAACACCTCTGACCAAGCTCACACGTAAAGACGAAGAATTCGTGTGGTCAGAAACATGCGAGCAAGCTTTCGTAGAACTCAAGTCAAGATTGACATCAACGCCTATTCTCGTTATACCGGACCAATCTGGAGGTTTTGAAGTGCATTGTGATGCATCCGGTAAGGGATTATGATGTGTTCTACATCAGAACGGTAAGGTTGTGGCTTATGTTTCAAGACAGCTGAAGATTATGAGCGCAATTATCCGACGCATGATTTGGAGTTGGCAGCTGTAATCTTTGCTCTTAAGATTTGGCGTCATTATCTTCTTGGTGAGCGAGTGAACATATACACAGATCACAAGAGTTTGAAATATGTGTTTACTCGGAAGGAGCTTAATATGCGGCAGAGACGAAGGTTAGAACTCATGGAGGACTTTGACATCAACCTGCAATATCACCCGGGAAAGGTGAATGTGGTACCTAATGTCTTTAGTCGCCAACCATTAGCAATGAATCTCACCGCTCAGTGAAAGCTGTTAGTTATATTCATGCCCTAGAGGCCATTATTATACATGTGAAGTATATTATAGTGGATGCTTGGACATATATAGGGAGGGCTTTCTTACTCGACATGATAGTATGCTATCCGGTTGCTCTTTATCTTAACATTGACACTTATTGTCTCTCTATTACATGTTGATAAAACCCTTTGGATGTGTACTTGACTACCAGGATTATGATGCAAATCATACTAGTGGGGCAAAGGTAGTCGGTAGGTACATCCTTCAAATGTTCCTAGTCGTGGGAGTATCGAGACGGGGCATCGATATTCCAAAGTAGACTAGCGTATACGCTTCTCGACCCATATGATGGGCGATGGATGATCCCATATCCATTAGTGTTTGACATCAGAGATGGTATACGGGTGCTCAGTGGAGACTGGTTACACTGAACGGACTCGCCGAGAACTCCTAGATGGTATTATACCTATCGTCAGATAGCAGTTCTCTGGTGACACAGGTACAGATTAGTCTGTCGACTCGAGATCGTTATAGAGTCTTGTGTGATTCCCACTGTGCTTTAATTTCCACCTTACCACGCTCAAGAGATCGTGCAAAACGGTGGTTTTTGGGTACAGTCCTGAGTCACATGGAGGCAATGAGCGATAGGAGGGGATTTCGTCTCTCCCAGTATTGGGGGTTGATGTTGCGCTATACTTGATTGGCCATAACAGGAAATCCCTGGTCAGGGTTGCTGAGATCTACTGGTAAGTGTTATCAGTAGTTTCTCGAACTGTTATGGGCCTCATATCGGCATGACTTATCAGGCTATTGGGGTCTGACGATTACCACCCCCAGGCTGTGATATGCGATATATCAGATGAAGAGACCGGACTTTACGGTAGTGTTACTGATTAGATTCACAGGAGTATGAGCAGGCTTGCTTATTGATTTTCTGATCGCTCTGTTTCCCCCAATCAGAGCAAAGCTCTGTTTGAAATTCAAATTTCAAAAAATTGAAGCAACGCTTCAGATACAGCGCCAAGTGCGCTGCGCCCTAGGCAGCGCACCATGTGTGCGCTAGCACTAGGCGCGCTGCGCAGCGCACCACGTATCAAACACAGGTGCGCTAGCGCAGGTGCGCTGCGCTCTGAGCAGCGCACCACATGCAAAGCATGGGTGCGCTAGCGCTGTAATTAATAAACTCCCCACCGTTAGATCAAAAGATCTAATAATAATGATAAATCATTAATTGATCAGAACTAAATTATGTTATGGAAAGATTTTCTAATCTTGTTAAAAACAAGAAGATTGCCTTCTGTAAAACAGAAGCCCTAGGATCAAAAATCCAATGGTGGGGAAAGATCTCCAAATCAATTAGAGAAAGATCTCTTTAACTGATTCAACAAATCAGCTTGCCCTATATAAAGGCCCCAAGACTTCAAGTCTGATATAGAGAACCCCCCCCATAAACTTTGAAAAAACTCAAAGAAAAAGAGCAAGCTCTTGCAATAAGATATTTCTTCAAGGTAAGAATGAAGGATGATGAACACAGAGATGAAATCATCTCATGATTAAGAAAGAAGAATTCTTTTCTTTAAACAGATCATAGATCTACAACGACAAAAATTCTTTCACAAAGAGATCAAAAGATCTCATCATAAAATAAAGAAGAACATAATTCTTCTCACAGATCATGGATTTAGAAAGGCAAAGCCTTTCATCAACATAAGAGACAAAAATAAGAACTGTTGTTCTTAGATCTTGACACAAAGTCTCTTTAAAAAGAACATAAATTTATTCTCAGATCATAAAATTGATCAGATGCGCTTTGCGCTTTTGAAATGCTACTTTCGCTCTTGAACTGCGCTTCTGCGCTCCCTGAATCGGCGCTCAGCGCAAAATGCGCCACGTGCCAATCACGTATGCGCCAATTGACAACTTGCGCTTTGCGCTTCTAAAATAGCACACTGCGCTCATGGGCTGGCGCTCAGCGCCAAGTGCACCACGTGTCACTCACGTGTGCGCCACTAAATTGAAAGCGCAATGCGCTCATGGATTAGCGCTCAGCGCTCATAAACTGGTATCATGCGCTCATCATCTGGCACCTAGCGCTGAGCGCGACACGTATCCCTTACATGTGCGCTACTTGGCAGTAGCGCACTGCGCTCTTTGACTGGCGCAAAGCGCCTGGCGCGCCACGTGTTGCGCCGACAGAACATAAATTGTTCTTTAATAAAGCCCAGAGCTTTGATGAATGCTCAGCATTCAATACAAGATAAAAACATTGTTAAAAGGGCCAAACCCAAATAAAGGCTCAACAGTCCAAAATAAAATGTTAAACATTTATTGGACTTAGCCCAAAATTAGCCATAAGTTCTCAACTCATATTAATTGAGCTCATTTGCTCATGAATATTTCAACAGATCTTAGTCCCAAATTGGACTACAGATCTTTCAACCAACTCACACTGGTTCGAGGGTACATCTCTTTACTCCTCTGATATTTGTCGTTGTAATCCTTCAACGTCTTCAGAAAGGTGACGGGTCCCGACAACCAAACGCTCTACGGACTGTAGGGTCCTTAAGCCCACGGATTATGATGTCCTTAACCTTGACTGTGAGGTCTTTAAACTCACGGACTATGATGTCCTTAACCTTGACTGTGAGGTATTTAGACTCATGGACTATGATGTCCTTAACCTTGACTGTGAGGTCTTTAGACTCACGGACTATGATGTCCTTAACCTTGACTGTGAGGTCTTTAAACTTATGGACTATGATGTCCTTAACCTTGACTGTAAGGTCTTTAAACTCACGGACTATGATGTCCTTAACCTTGACTGTGAGGTCTTTAAACTCACGGACTATGACGTCCTTAACCTTGACTGTGAGGTCTTTAAACTCACGGACTATGACGTCCTTAACCTTGACTGTGAGGTCTTTAAACTCCCGGACTATGATGTCCTTAACCTCATTCGCGATGTCTTTAAACTAACCCTGGACCGAGATGTCCTTAAACTAACATTGGACCAAGATGTCCTTAAACTAACCCTGGACCGTAATGTTCTTAAACTTATCGACCGCAATGTCCCTAAACTAAACAATAGAGTCCAAATGCTCTTTTGTTGGATCTAAACGATCCCGTTAAATTGATCTTAATCTAAAATTAGACTAATGTATCCTTAACATACGTTTAAGTTGATCTTAGTCCCAAATGAGACTAACGTATCCTTAAACCCAAACCCAAATCTAAGAAGATACGGATTTGGACTAATCCACGCCCTACGGGCAACAACATAAATTAGTCTCCGTATACAATCCACAGGAAACCAAAAACAAAACAAACACACACGACACGAAGTGACCATCTGGAGAAGGAGAAAGTTGTTACCGTGATACGGTAGCGTAATTAACTACAGGGGCTTGCGCCTGCAGGGAAGAGTGTCCCCACAATCAAAAACCCTCAATGAGGAGGAATCTGACGAAGTCTGCTATATCGGCCGCATCCGTTTAAACCTTCGATATACGGTGCCATAAATCAACTTGGCATTTTCGGAGAGGTGGACGGATAGCACCAATTAGCATCTGCCCCGAAATTCATGCGAGACGTTTATCGCGTCTCTCCGCATCTTCGGCGGGGAACAGATTCTGGCACGCCCGGTGGGACCTTTTCCTCTTTTCACTCCACACTTCGTATGTCGTGTTCGCGAACGAATCGCGGTTTGATATGGTTGCCCTTGGGTTCAAGGTACTAAGATTTGGTGTCTTGCTAAAACGAAAGATCAATGGCGTCTACCTGCACAAAATGTTCCAGCTGCAACTGCAACTCCCGTTCCGCCTCATCTGGAGGTGTAACTTACGGGCTCCAGGCGACCTCCTTTTTGACAATGCTGGTAGAGCAGGTAACGCAGAGTACCATCGGGTTGTTCTTCGGGACCATGCTCCCACCAGTGATCATTAACATCCCGCTGCCGCAAGAAGCGCGGAAGAAGTCGGTCTTTGATCGGCTCACTACCACCACGGTCCCTCTCAACAGGTCATCCAATGCCAAGCCAACAACATCAGTCTTCGATAGGCTGAGCCTGAACTCCAATGGGCCCGTCAAGAAGCCCACGATACCTGAAGCGGCCATCCCAAAGCGGATAGTCATTCCTGCTCTCGAGGTCACTAAAGAAGCTTCTCCCATCAAAGGATCAGTCTTTACGAGGCTGGCCACTCTGGCTCCCGTTCCTGCTCAAAGGTCTGTCTTTGACAGATTGGATACTGCTACTCAACGGACGTCGGTCTTCAAAAGGCTGGTACCAGCAGCACCTCACCAGAACAGGGGGCATGACAAAGCCACCCCCATAGCTGAACCAACACCATCTGCACGACATGTTCGCCGTCGTCACTGGTGCCGAGTACGGAAGGCTGGGGGCAGCTCTTCGTCTGGATTTACTCCACCAGCTTAAATGGTGGAGATCGATGCTGCTGTTCCAACCGGGAACAGCTTTGAACTGCTTAACAAGGTGCGCAGGAACTCTCCTACTGCAGTGCTGAAGAGATCTCCACCAGTGAAGAATGCTACAGAGAAGAAGCCGGAGCAGCAATCTCAGCGACTTTCTTCCAAAATTTACAAAGTCTGGTGACAGGTCCAGGAATCGGTGATTGATCAAGATTACCCTCGCCGACAGAAAAAAGTGAAAGTTCAGCAAGAAGAGAACCATCCTGTCAAGCCACAAAAGGAAAAACTGTTTGGGTGCCCACTGCAATGGCCCCTTCGACGTCAACCGTTCACAAGAGAAGGAGGCCCGAGAAAGCCCCTGTGAATGCGGCAATCCGTAAAGACGCTGAGCCCAAACGCCCCAATTCTGGAGGCATGATGGTGCATACCGTTTATATGGATTTCGAAAAAGAGGAAAGCCGTGCTTCTATGGGCCATCGACCTTTCACTCGATCGATAACAAAGGCTCAGGAACAACAGCAGCAGAAGCTTCAGGATATGCTGACTGCAATGGCCGCACTCACTGGGCCAAAAGAGAATTTAGAGACCTCCGAGCAGCGTCAGGAACAAGAAACTGACACCGAATTCCTCCGAAGAATGCTCGAGAGGAAAGAAAAAGAGGCTGTAGAACATGCAGCCAATATAAAACGAATGGCTCTCTTATTCCAAGACATGGCTGGGATGATGTTACAGCCGGAACCTCCAGCTGAATACCCTCCTATCATCATTGAAGACGACAGAGGGGAGACATCGAACCCTCCTCCGGCTCTTTCAGCAGCCAAAGAGGAAACCATCTCCAAGGCCACTCTGGATAACTACATTGCCCAGCAAATACGAGCTCACTAGGCAAATGAAGCGGCCGGCAAAATTGTTAAAACTAGGCGACCATATCCAGGCTGGTATGACCAAATAAAGTACCCGCCGGGATATACAATCCCTAAATTTCATGTATATAAAGAGACGGGCAATCCCCACCAGCATGTCGCCCAGTTCAGGGCTCTATGTGCCAACACCGGAGGTGATGATAAATTGCTACTTCGCCAGTTCGTCGGCAGCTTATCGGAGATGGCATTCGAGTGGTATTCTGAACTTCCAAACGACTCTATCAAGACGTTTGCGGAAATGGAACTGCTGTTTACGCAGAGATTCACGAGCGCTAGCGAGCGTACCCCGATTACCGCATTAATTAACGCCCGGGTGAAACCGGGCGAAACTTGGGTACAATACGCAATACGGTGGCGAAATTTATGGTCAAAATGTGAGCAGCGCATCGAGGAAGCGCCAGCAGTGGGCATGTCCGTGGGCACTCTGGACCCTCAGGCAACTATTTTCCAATTCATGATGTTCTTCAAGCCGACCACGTTCCAGGCCTTGATCGACAAACTGGACCAAATGGACCAGATAGGTCATAGACCGTCTCCTCCAAAGCAGGAGCCGCGGACCGAAAAGGGTAAAGGGAAGGCGGCATTCGTTGCGAATACTCAACAGCAGCCCAGTGGACCAAAACTAACGGATCAACTAGAAGAGAGACGACGATATTATAATCAGAAAATGAAGCGTCCTTATTCGTTCCCCCGGGACAAAACGAAGAGACTGTTCGAACTGACGGTGCGCAACAGGCTCATCAATCTGCCGAATCCAAAACGACCGTTACAACCCGGCGAGGCTAATAGTCCCAATTATTGCCCTTACCATCAAACGGTAAGCCGTCCAATTGAAGATTGCTTCGTCTTTAAGGGATGGATCGAGGACCAATACCAACAAGGTAAGTTTGCGCTGTACGAGAATTGGAAGGTGAACCCGCCGCAGCCACACGCTCCTAAGAAGACGGATACACTGGGGGCATCGTGTTGTTTCATAGAAGAAGCTCTATGGGAGGTCGCTCTTTCAGCCAAAACTAAAAGAATGCTGAAAGATCTCCACATATGTCCGGCAATTAGGTGGAAGAATTCACTGGAACCTGAGATCATTGAGGGGATGCTGAAACTGCGCCCAACTCCAAAGATTGGTGGTGATAGCCAAAGCACTCACACCCAGCCGTCAAAGTCTTCGAAGAAGAAGAAGAAGAAGACCAAAAAGCCCATGAAGCCTGGTGACAAGCGCACGGACCTGCAAAAACATATTGACGCGCTGGAAGAATATAACCAGAAGGCGCGGACCCCAGTCACACTCCAAGAATTTCTCAACCACGTCCTTGAGCTCGGAGATGATGACAATAGAGAAGACTCGTCGAATGAATCTGAAGATTATGTGGCAAGTTTCCATGTGATCTCTCACTCGTCGATAGATGATGAAGAAGCTTCTTACACAGAGAAACCGGGGGCAACTTGAGCCGGAACTTCTAGGGCCTTCAGACGAAATGATTGATGCATTCCTGGACGAGGCTTTTCTTAAAAGCAAAGCTGATCGGGAGTGTGAGATGGCCATATTTGAAAAGGCCAAACGCCGGCGACTGGACGAAAGGATTGAAACACTCCTGCCAGATTGAAGTACGTCCGCCGCAAATAAAAGCAGGTTCAAGACGAGGAAGTGGTTCGCCAAAGCCATATTAATAGGAATGAAGCTGCCACCCTCTGAAGAAAATACTCCTGATGACGCGGATATACATCCCAGCTATTGCTTATATCATCGAAAGACTGCGCACCCTACCGAAGAGTGCAACGCTTTTAAAAGATAGTGGCAGGGATATGTTGCTCACCGGCAAAATTTCAACCGGATGAAATGCAAAACCCGTCGGGAGCAAAGAAATACGACCGAGGAGCATAAAAGAACTGCTGGAAACCGTCATATGGTCGACGCAGGGGGATCGCAAGTTCTCACCTTCGGGAGCGACTCTGATGAAGAAATGACTCTTGGTCCTCTCTTTAAAGAATCCACCTCGGGAAAAGAGGAAGAACCAAAGACCTGTGAAAATATTCAACTGCGAAATCGTACGCTGGCCGAAAAGAATCTTGGGCCCTCGAATAGTGGGTCAAATAGAAAAGATAAGGGTAAAGAAAAAGTCCCTGAAGATATCGCCCTAGATGACCAAGTCGCCAAAGAGCTGACCGCCAAGGACCCGCCAAAGAAAAGTAAGGTGGACTACAACGTTCTGGCACACTTGAGAAAGATACCCTCGCAGCTCAGCATTCTCGATGCCCTTCTGCTATCAAAAGAAGTAAGAGATTCTTTGATCAAGGCACTGCAGGAGCCCGAGCAATTCCAAGGTTTCCTCGCCGAAGAAAAGATGAAAGACGAGCTGGAAGAAGTACACACGGCCGATATCACCTTCGGCGATGAAGACCTCCTCCTCGGGACGTGCGAGCACAACCGTCCTCTTTATGTCTCCGGATACTGTCATGATATCAAGATAGGAAAAATCCTGGTCGACAATGGGTCCTCCATCAATCTCTTCAATGTGAGAGTATTGAAGGAAATTTGCATGAGCGTTCAGCACCTCGCTCGTGATAAAATCACCATCTCCGGGTTTGACTCTCAGTCATCACGAACGCTTGGGTCTATAATATTGACACTATGCTTTAGGCTACTTGTCACGGACATTAAGTTTCATGTCATCGACGCCAAGACACGCTACAATGCTTTGCTCGGCCGGCCCTGGTTACACGAGTACAACATCATCCCTTATACACAACATCAGTGTATGAAGTATTTCAAAGATGGTCTCGAGTACACTGTGACAGGGGAACTAAACCCGTTCTCCGTGAACAAAGTCCGAAAGTACGAAGATGGAAAATACTTCCTGCCAGATTTCGAAGACACGGAAAGATGTCGTAAATCGGAGGACAAGAACAAAGCTATCACCACTATTCCAGTCTTCGGGAGTGATACTGAGGAGGAAGAAGAAATAGTTTATTCAGGTCCGCCCCAGTGCAACAAGCCGGGACCGTCCACTCCTATGTTGATCTTCGGCAGCGACTCGGAAGATGAGGTCAATGCCGTATTCTCTGCTCGGCCATCAATACAAGCCTTCGCTGATGAAGATCAAAGTTTGCAAGTTGCCATGGTTCCGCCAAAGCATCATAAAGAGCTAAACGCGCTTGATACCTACAGTGTGGAAGAACTGCAGACATTCTACGTCCCTCCCAGGCGAAAAGGTGAAAAGGCGATCCTATTATACCGATCCGGGGAAACCAATATAGAGAAAGAAATCTGGCATGGCGCGGATTCTACACTTGACAAGCTCCAGTCCATCCGTTTGCCCAGATATTACACGGACGGACTAAAGAGACTCTTGAGATGCCAAGGTGTACCCCTTAAGCAAACTACTCGACAAGCACGGTTCTATAACAGGATCTGGAACGTTCCCGAAACTCAACGAAAGTTGCCCAATGGGAGAATGGAAACGACCGGGCATGGATATGTTCAATCCAAGAAACGGGAACTATTCCGCGACTGCTACGTCATACATGACTTTGATGAAGAAGGAGATGCTCTATGGGAAGATGCTAGCCCTGAACCAGAACGAGCTCCCGCCATAAAAATGCCCAGTCCGTCGTTCGAAGAACAAATGGATAAGCTTATAAGGGAAGCAAGTCAAAAGGTTCGAGATGACCATAATCGCAAAATGGCCATCTACGAGAAATCCAGAATGCAACGCCTCCTTCAACAGGCTGTGAAAAATGAAATTGCTCCTCCTTGTCGAGTCGTTGTACAAAAGGCCCGACGCAGAGGCAGAAATAAACCAAAGAACGGGAAAGGCGTTCAACAGCGACAAAGCGGGTCCAAGAAGCCACGCGATCGGGAATCGAGCAATCCGGATTCTTCTCTTATAAAGAAAACGGGTCGAGCAAACTCTTTTCCTCAAGATAAAACACAGAAGATACTTGATCTTGCCATAAAACATCAAATGATTACACTCCCGGAGTCCAAGCACCCCGAGCAAGCAGGCGAAGTCCCTCAACCGGACTATTGCTCCTATCACAGGGCAATAGGACATCCTCTCGAAGACTGCTTCACATTTAAAAACTGGGTAGAAGACCAGGATCAGCAAGGCAGGTTCGCTCTATCCAGCAGCTGGAGGGTAACCCCGCCGCAGAAGCATGAACCAAAAACCACGATAGTAGAACCAGATCAATATCGATCTTGGAAGCGATCTCGTACTTGTCATATAATAACACTGTCAGAAGAAGAGCCCGAGAATATGGATGACCTCCCCTGGTGCTTCGAAAACGATAATGACGAGGTAATCTCAGAGTTTCCACCGGCGCCAAACGATAATGAAAACTAGCTACCGGGTCACTAGGTTGTATGAGGGCGGCCATGGACACATTCAAATCCATCATCTGTTGTCATGACGCTACCCTAAAGTCTTCCAACAACTGTTCCAGACTAGACATGGGTTGTGAAGGGGTTTCTGTAAAAGATTCAAAATTGTTTGGATACTGGAAACTCCCAAAAGGTTGTTCAAAATCAATGTGTATGGCAGGTGCAAAAGTTGGGTAGGACTCGTAGGAATTGAATGGCTGGACAGGGGTAGGATCAACATACGAATAAGAAGGTGAATGGAATTGTTGATCCAAAGAATTTGTAGTGGTGAAAGAAGTGAAAGATCGGCTACGGGATTGTTCAATATGTTCAGCGATGGACAAAGGACGACTTGCAAAAGAGGTATCAACATAAAAGGGTGGTGAAAGTTGAAAAGATTGATACAAAGTGGATTGCGGAGTGCAAGTGTTTATCCTAGACGCGTCTATGCGATCTTTCAATGAAATTTTGGGCATGGAGGGGTCGTTCGAACTTCGACCAAAGCAAGAACCGTAGGAAGTTATGTCTGGTTGTGGGTACTAAAGTTCGGCAAGGGTTTTTCGAGGTAGGGTACCCATGTTATGAAGAGAGGAAGAAGAATAAGCGAAAAGGAGGGGAAAAGAATGTGGTTCTTTTTAATTTAGTTTTTTTAGTTAGTTATTAACAAAAGAATGAAATATACAAAAAAAATCTGGACAAAAACAATCACGACACAAAAATACCACACACCTAATCGTTCTAGGGTTCACCTAGGTCAACTAGACCTGCTCAAGAACTTGATTGGCGAAGTAAAAGTGTGTCGAGAAACAGGCTCAAGATACACTGATCACGAGGCCAGGTAAGTGCAAAAATAAGGGGAGGTTTTCCGACGCTTTCGCGAAGGTCCTTAATTAAATAACCCTTTCTCTTTTGGCGGTTTCGCCGTGAACACTTTCCTAGACACCCCGTAAACAATATACCGTTAAGCGGTGTTCTAAACACAATTAACCTCTCCTAGTGAGCGCAAAGTCCTTAAGGCTTAAAGTCCAATTTCTTTTAAAATTTGTGCGGGTAAACGTTTATGCACAGTTTCGTGATTTGTGGGCCACGGAAAAAGGTGATGAAATCCGTTACCGTATGTTTTGGGGGTTCGCTTGCCCTTAAATCCGTATTAATGTATACAATGCTCAATTCAATTAAAATTCAAAGAATCAAACAATCGTTTTTATTTTTAGTTTAAGCTCGGCACTGCAACAAATACGGGTTAGTCAAAAATTATTATTTTTTGGCGTTTGCTAGCGAACTTGCAAAGAATCCTGCAAAGATTTTATATTGGAAGCGTCGGATTTGAGAAGAAGGTGTTAGTAAAGTACGTACCGTTAAGTTGTGAGTTAAGAAACCCCCGTTGAATTAAATCCGGTAAGCTTGAAAAGTTCGCTTGCGCCGGTCAAACTACCCGGATTTTTGGCACTGTACTTCGTAACCACCTTAACTTTGAATGTGCACTTTGCTCCCCACGCCCGCTGTTCGCAAATCCGCAAAATCTGAAAATGTCGGAAAAAATGGATATTAGTGCGGAAAAACGATACGAATGCCCAAATACCTGCACACTAAAAATTATAAAAAAAACAAACAATACAAATAGGGCAAAAATAGAACACTGGAGCTCAGAGGAGAAATTGGAGGCAAGAGGTGGTGAAAGGGCCGGCGTCGCCGGATTTGGTGATGATCTCGCCGGCCAACTTGATGAGGTAGGGCTCTAAATTTCAACAATAGTCTCAGTGTTCCACTAATGCCACACTGATATTGTTTATCTTTTTATTTTAGTTACAGAGTGCAAGCAGGTATAAAATCCAAAGAACAAAATGGTTAGCTTGTATTAATTTTTTGTTTGGTTTTGAAATTTTGAATTTTTTTAGTTTGTTTTAGAAAATAGGGTTAGATGGATATTAACAAGATTAACCCGAAATAACAAAAACAAAAACGTTATCGTCTCCCCGGCAACGGCGCCATTTGATCGCACGCCAAAAGCGTGTCGGATAATTAAAAGTTCTAAAGTTTAACCGCGATCAGGACGGTGACGCTTTGCAGCTAGCCGCGATGAGCACGGGTCGATCCACAGGGAGATGGTAAGTTTTACATTCTTGTTTTAACGAGTTAACAACGTGGCGGATTTGTTCGTTATCTAACCTATGTGTTATATTCAAGTATAAGGCTTGTTAGAAAACGATAGGATAGTGTAAGTTAATGGATTCCGTATTCAAGTACTTTGAGCCAAACTCAACCAATGAAGCTAGAACAATCGGCAACAACGTGGATTAGGTGACTTAAGCACGGTATTCATGGAATCTGGCTTATTGACCCTTGTCCTTCCGTTCTTGTATCTTGCTTTCGCCTCCGGCCAAACCGAATGCAACCGGTCACGGTTAGGAATCACCTTTACCTTGGTAGGATAGGGTGCCTAACGGAGCGTTTGCGTAAGGTTTGGGCTGAGTTTCAAATGGAAAAGACGGGAAAAGGAAATGAGGAACGAAATGTTAACTTACAAAATCTTTCTCTTTTCCTAACAACAATATTCACACCATTCACAAAACAAACCAAAAAGATATAACAAAAGAGAAGAACAAAGAAAAGAAAAGATTACAAGCAAGTAATTAAATGACATGGTAATAAATTGCAAGTAACAAAAGTCAAGAATGAAAATGCATGTAAATAAAAGAGCAAGTAAGAAAGACTAAGAACCATAGAACCCAAAACAAGACATGAGTTCAATAACCAAATCTTAAACTTGCAAGCTCAATGAAGAGGTTGCAAGATCAAGAAGAGGCAAAGAACTCATGGTGAATAAAGGCACAAAAGAGATCTTTATTAATCTTCAAGAATGATACAACCCTTGAGATCAATAACCAACCCTTAAACTTTCAAGATAAATGAAGAGGTTGAAGGATCAAGAGAAGGTTAAGAACTCAAGGGGACTACGCTATTTACAAGAACAAAATGAAAACAAAAGAGGTTTGGTGAAAAGAATGAAACAATGTAAGCACAATCCCCCACCCTTTCTCCTTTGCCCCATGGTCTGTATTTATAGGCTCCAAAGAATGGAGGGAAATTCGAATTTTTAAATCAACACAAAATCTTTAGCATTGAATGCTCATTACTTCATGTCCATTTGTGACTTGATTCATAGCTACCCCCATTATGGTCCATTTTGATTTGTCTAGTTGATTTTGGTTTGCACTTATTATTGGAGGGAAATTTGAATCTTTAAATCAACACATAATCTTTAACATTAAATGCACATTACTTCATGTCCATTTGTGCCTTGATTCTTGTCTTCCCCATCATGGTCCATGCTGATTTGTCTATTTGAATTTGATTTGCACTCAGTTTTGGAAGGAAATTTGAATCTTTAAATCACACACATAATCTTCATCATTAAATGCTTATTACTCCATTCCCACATGTGGCTTGATTCATGGCTGCCCCATTATGGCTCATGCTGATTTGTTTGATTCCTTTTGATTTGAACACATGCTTTTTAGTCTTGAATGCATATAAAATCATATGCATATAAAATCATCTCCTTGGATGCATATAAAATCATATCCACATGTGCTTAAAAGTCTTGTGTACACACTTGTTGTGTTGGACCATTTAGATAAAAAAATGTGTACACAACTTGTTGCGTAAAGGAACTCCTGAAGTATTGGTCGGTTTGCGTTTCTGGTCGCAGTGTCTTCCCTCAAGTGATATATTCGTGCTTTTGGATGCATTTCCAGTATTTTGTCATGGATACCTGTAATCTGTAATACTGAGTAGACACTGGTTAATAATACCGATAAATACAACAAATAGATAATGAATGGGCGGTATTAGAATGCAGTTTTCTGATATGAACAAATACCCCCAAAATTATCTTTTGCTCGTCCCGAGCAAAACCATTTATTCACAAAAGAAAATCTTAACCGCACTTTCGCAGGGAACGCGATTGCACTGAGCGTGTGCAACAAGCCGTTAAACCTCTAGGTGTCCCTAGTAGGAGGAGTGTTGTCTCTTGAGGGTTTTCAGCGGATACTACCCACAAAATCCCGTCAAGCTAGTTTTGCGAAATAACTATGATTCAAACCCTAAGGTTTTGTTTAAAAGATAGCAATTCTATTATCCTAAATTTAGAACTATCGAACCTTTATTTTTCACACCTCGCTTCTTTTTTAACTTAAGATTTTATATGTCTTTATGTGCAGTGCAAATAGTGTCGTTAAGTTTCCAAAGGATCGATTAAAGTCGTCATGTTACAAAATAAAGCCCAGACAAAAACTTAAAAAGGATCACATAAGTTTTATAAAGAGTTAAGTATTTCTCAAGTTTCATTCTCCAGTTAGGTTTCAAATTCAGAATTTCTATCTTCCTTAACAGGAAACTAGGTCTTATTTTTCACTCCACCTTTTTCTTGTTTTCATTTCATACACGCCTCTGTGAACGTGCAATAGTCTTTATCATAGAATAAAATCTTCATATCTCCGCTAGAAATACTTTTTTATAAAAACCTGTCTTTTGTCAAGATTATTCTCACACAAAGAACCGTTAGGAATTTTAACTCGGAGAGAACACTTGCTTGACTTTGTTTTAATCCGGAATTTCTAGGCTTCTTAGCGAGCTTTGGGCCAATACTCCCAAACCAGTTGGTTTTAGGGCATTAGGTGTAGAGACACCCCGGCGGACTTAATTACTCAAGTTACCTAGGCCCTAAAACAAAAGACAATTTTGGTTTGAAAATAATAACGATTTAATACGAATGGAGATATAACTGGTAGTTCAATTATTTTTTTGGATAAAATACGTGTTTAGTAGGTTAGGTGTGTAATCATTCCAATCAAGTTTCAAATGGGTTATTCTTCAGAATTAGTTCTTATCAAGGCATCAATGATATCCCTTCATATCCGCTTCACTTCATTAACTATTCTTGATATTACTTATTTCAGAACAAACTTATTTGATCCTCAGAAAATAATTTATCCATTTAAAAGTTTTCAGACATAATAGACTTGTCATCTAATTTTCAAAACTCATGACACGTGTAGTGTGATGTAAAGACATATATCAGCTATAGTTAACTTCAAAGGAGAGTTATCTTTCAGGTTTTCAAAATATAAAAATAAGATTTAGTTATTCTTATCTTATCATACAAACCGTCGAAATATTGAATCTAAGTTCTCCCACTAACTAACTTGACGATAAAGTTTTTATGTTTTTAGAAAATTTTCTGATTTTTATGGGTTTTTAAGTAAGTATACGAATGCAGATATACAAATGAATGCGAAGGTAGAAAGCTTACCGAGCACACCCCCAAACTTAAACTTGACAGTGCCCTCACTGTCAGGCTATACTAAGAGGGTCAAAATTGTCGGTGCCTCTCCAAAAACAATTTATATACAAAAATAAAAACCAAAAATTATGTACACCAAAAGGTTCCCCCCTCCTCCCAAACTTAAGTAAAACAGTGTTTCCACTGTTTAGCGTTGAAGTTCAGGATTTAGGAGGGAAAGAGAACAGTATCAAGCTATACAAGGCCTTACAAAGGCCAAAAGTGATCACCAACAATTCAAAAATTCTATCATGATAATATGTGGGTTGGTGAAAGAAGATGAAGAGAAAAGAAATGGAGAATACGCGAGACCGTATGGAGGTAGAAGTGGTATATGGTCTCGATGGAGGAGGAGAACGGCAGAAGGGAGAAAGAAATGGAATACGAACTTGAGGGTGAAAATGGAGTGAATAAATTAGCACAATTTGTAATGACCGATGTGTAAGAAGCGTTTGTGCTAATGTATTAACCCGTCGAGAAATGGGGTCAAATTCCTCAAGATTCGCGAGAAAACATGGGTACGCCGAACTCGGTAAACCAGATATAGGAAATGAAAGTGATACAGTTTCTTGCAAGGTCAGAACGAATGAAGGGACGAAGGGGAGTGATTTAGGGATAGTCTTATTCTCACCTAAATAAACTGTCTCGAACTCGAAAGATTCCATCAATAGTTCGAAATGACTGTGAGCAACCGAGTTTGATGGTTCAACTAACTCATCTGAAAATTCAAAGGACTCAAACTCGGGCGGTGAGCCTTCAACATCGTCCGAAAAAGTGAAACACTCGTAATCGTTATCGGCTGTGAGAAGAGTGTTAGATTCAAGGAGGAACGCACTAGTGGCGTCAAATGTGCTGTGATTGAACAAAAAAATTTCAAACTCACAGTCCTCCTGCATGATCTTTTGCGTGGTCGGAATGATGGAAAGGATGGAGGGTGATTTAGGAAGTATAACAGTTAAAGGTTCAGGAGGATGAATTGGAAAATCCGACACATCAAACAAAAATGGTTCATCCTCAATACTATCCTCAATACTATCCTCGAAAATTATCTCATCCATGCAAATCTCATCAAAATCAAGACGCATATGAAGTTCGGGAGAAACATTTAATGACTCGGGATGATGAATTGGAGAGAAAATTTCAGTCAAATCTATGGGTTCATCATCCAAAATACTCGCTGCGTCAATATCCTCAATCAAGTGAAAATTAAGATTCTCAGACTCCTCATCAAAAGCATGGATTTCAATCGATTCTGGTTTTAAGATGGAAGTGTAGAGGTCAAAAGGTTTAGGATTGGTTTCACTTGGAATGGACCCTTCACAATCTGGTAAATCAAATACTACAAAATCGCACAACTCATTAAACGTTCTATCTTTAATCGGTAAATCTTTTGGGACACTAGATAGACATTCAAAACTGGAGTTGTGTGATTCAATTTGCAATGGGTAGGTTTGATTAGGATGGGTGTACAACTCACTTTCACTACTCAAATTCTCAGCCTGTCCTACCGCCTCATCATACATTGTAAAATGTGGAGCTAGTTGAAAACTAGCTACCGGGTCACTAGGTTGTATGAGGGCGGCCATGGACACATTCAAATCCATCATCTGTTGGCATGACGCTACTCTAAAGTCTTCCAACAACTGTTCCAGACTAGACATGGGTTGTGAAGGGGTTTCTGTAAAAGATTCAAAGTTGTTTGGATACTGGAAACTCCCAAAAGGTTGTTCAGAATCAATGTCTAGGGCAGGTGCAAAAGTTGGGTAGGAATCGTAGGAATTGAATGGCTGGACAGGGGTAGGATCAACATACGAATAAGAAGGTGAATGGAATTGTTGATCCAAAGAATTTGTAGCGGTGAAAGGAGTGAAAGATCGGCTACGGGATTGTTCAATATGTTCAGCGATGGACAAAGGACGACTTGCAAAAGAGGTATCAACATAAGAGGGTGGTGAAAGTTGAAAAGATTGATACAAAGTAGATTGCGGAGTGCAAGTGTTTATCCTAGACGCGTCTATGCGATCTTTCAATGAAATTTTGGGCATGGAGGGATCGTTCGAACTTCGACCAAAGCAAGAACCGTAGGAAGTTATGTCTGGTTGTGGGTACCAAAGTTCGGCAAGGGTTTTTCGAGGTAGGGTACCCATGTTATGAAGAAAGGAAGAAGAATAAGCGAAAAGGAGGGGAAAAGAATGTGGTTTTTTTTTTATTTAGTTTTTTTAGTTAGTTATTAATAAAAGAATGAAATATACAAAAAAAATCTGGACAAAAACAATCACGACACAAAAATACCACACACCTAATCGTTCTAGGGTTCACCTAGGTCAACTAGACCTGCTCAAGAACTTGATTGGCGAAGTAAAAGTGTGTCGAGAAACAGGCTCAAGATACACTGATCACGAGGCCAGGTAAGTGCAAAGATAAGGGGAGGTTTTCCGACGCTTTTGCGAAGGTCCTTAATTAAATAACCCTTTCTCTTTTGGCGGTTTCGCCGTGAACACTTTCCTAGACACCCCGTAAACAATATACCGTTAAGCGGTGTTCTAAACACAATTAACCTCTCCTAGTGAGCGCGAAATCCTTAAGGCTTAAAGTCCAATTTCTTTTAAAATTTGTGCGGGTAAACGTTTATGCACAGTTTCGTGATTTATGGGCCACGGAAAAAGGTGATGAAATCCTTTACCGTATGTTTTGGGGGTTCGCTTGCTCTTAAATCCGTATTGATGTATGCAATGCTCAATTCAATAAAAATTCAAAGAATCAAACAATCGTTTTTTTTTTAGTTTAAGCTGGGCACTGCAATAAATACGGGTTAGTCAAAAAAAAAAAAAAATTGGCGTTTGCTAGCGAACTTGCAAAGAATCATGCAAAGATTTTATATTGGAAGCGTCGGATGTGAGAAAAAGGTGTTAGTAAAGTACGTACCGTTAAGTTGTGGGTTAAGAAACCCCCGTTGAATCATATCCGGTAAGCTTGAAAAGTTCGCTTGCGCGGGTCAAACTATCCGGATCTTTGGTATTGTACTTCGTAACCACCTTAACTTTGAATGTGCACTTTGCTCCCCACGCCCGCTGTTCGCAAATCCGCAAAATCTGAAAATGTCGGAAAAAATGGATATTAGTGCGGAAAAGCGATACGAATGCCCAAATACCTGCACACTAAAAATTATTTAAAAAACAAACAAAACAAATAGGACAAAAATAGAACACTGGAGCTCAGAGGAGAAATTGGAGTCAAGAGGTGGTGAAAGGGCCGGCGTCGCCGGATTTGGTGATGATCTCGCCGGCCAACTTGATGAGGTAGGGCTCCAAATTTCAAATATAGTCTCAGTGTTCCACCAATGCCACACTGATATTGTTTATCTTTTTATTTTAGTTACAGAGTGCAAGCAGGTATAAAATCCAAAGAACAAAATGGTTAGCTTGTATTAATTTTTTGTTTGGTTTTGAAATTTTGAATTTTTTTAGTTTGTTTTAGAAAATAGGGTTAGATGGATATTAACAAGATTAACCCGAAATAACAAAAACAAAAACGTTATCGTCTCCCCGGCAACGGCGCCATTTGATCGCACGCCAAAAGCGTGTCGGATAATTAAAAGTTCTAAAGTTTAACCGCGATCAGGACGGTGTCGCTTTGCAGCTAGCCGCGATGAGCACGGGTCGATCCACAGGGAGATGGTAAGTTTTACATTCTTGTTTTAACGAGTTAACAACGTGGCGGATTTGTTCGTTATCTAACCTATGTGTTATATTCAAGTATAAGGCTTGTTAGAAAACGATAGGATAGTGTAAGTTAATGGATTCCGTATTCAAGTACTTTGAGCCGAACTCAACCAATGAAGCTAGAACAATCGGCAACAACGTGGATTAGGGGACTTAAGCACGGTATTCATGGAATTCGGCTTATTGACCCTTGTCCTTCCGTTCTTGTATCTTGCTTTCGCCTCCGGCCAAACCGAATGCAATCGGTCACGGTTAGGAATCATCTTTACCTTGGTAGGGTAGGGTGCCTAACGGAGCGTTTGCGTAAGGTTTGGGCGGAGTTTCAAATGGAATAGACGGGAAAAGGAAATGAGGAACGAAATGTTAACTTACAAAATCTTTCTCTTTTCCTAACAACAATATTCACACCATTCACAAAACAAACCAAAAAGAGATAACAAAAGAGAAGAACAAAGAAAAGAAAAGATTACAAGCAAGTAAATAAATGACATGGTAATAAATTGCAAGTAACAAAAGTCAAGAATGAAAATGCATGTAAATAAAAGAGCAAGTAAGAAAGACTAAGAACCATAGAACCCAAAACAAGATATGGGTTCAATAACCAAATCTTAAACTTGCAAGCTCAATGAAGAGGTTGCAAGATCAAGAAGAGGCAAAGAACTCATGGTGAATAAAGGCACAAAATAGATCTTTATTAATCTTCAAGAATGATACAACCCTTGAGATCAATAACCAACCCTTAAATTTTCAAGCTCAATGAAGAGGTTGAAGGATCAAGAGAAGGTTAAGAACTCAAGGGGACTACGCTATTTATAAGAACAAAATGAAAACAAAAGAGGTTTGGTGAAAAGAATGAAACAACGTAAGCACAATCCCCCACCCTTTCTCCTTTGCCCCATGGTCTGTATTTATAGGCTCCAAAGAATGGAGGGAAATTCGAATTTTTAAATCAACACAAAATCTTTAGCATTGAATGCTCATTACTTCATGTCCATTTGTGACTTGATTCATGGCTGCCCCCATTATGGTCCATGTTGATTTGTCTAGTTGATTTTGGTTTGCACTTATTATTGGAGGGAAATTTGAATCTTTAAATCAACACATAATCTTTAGCATTAAATGCACATTACTTCATGTCCATTTGTGCCTTGATTCTTGTCTTCCCCATCATGGTCCATGCTGATTTGTCTATTTGAATTTGATTTGCACTCAGTTTTGGAAGGAAATTTGAATCTTTAAATCACACACATAATCTTCACCATTAAATACTTATTACTCCATTCCCACATGTGGCTTGATTCATGGCTGCCCCATTATGGCTCATGCTGATTTGTTTGATTCCTTTTGATTTGAACACATGCTTTTTAGTCTTGAATGCATATAAAATCATATGCATATAAAATCATCTCCTTGAATGCGTATAAAATCATATCCACATGTACTTAAAAGTCTTGTGTACACACTTGTTGTGTTGGACCATTTAGATAAAAAAATATGTACACAACTTGTTGCGTAAAGGAACTCCTGAAGTATTGGTCGGTTTGCGTTTCTGGTCGCAGTGTCTTCCCTCAAGTGATATATCCGTGCTTTTGGATGCATTTCCAGTATTTGTCATGGATACCTGTAATCTGTAATACTGAGTAGACACTGGTTAATAATATCGATAAATACAACAAATAGATAATGAATGGGCGGTATTAGAATGCAGTTTTCTGATATGAACACTTGACCCACGCAGCCCGCTGGGTGTTCACAACCAGGACCTCTGGAGCAGGACGTCCGACCTCAAGCTCATGCAGGCAAGCCTCAATTTTTCTGCAGTGATTAACCCAAGACTCAACGACGCCCTCACTATGAAAGTTTACGAGTGTCGCCAGCATAGGATTAACCTCCGCGGCAAAATCCGCTGCGAATGTGGGAGTCTCCACGTCAAGCTCCTCGATGTAGTCGCTCAACATGCGCAGACTATTCACAGCGCCTTTGGAAGATAAACGTCGAGAAAAGGGGCCTGCAGGCATTATGACTTAAGACTCAAACGGAGCTGAAGTCGATATACCGCTGCAAAACAAATCACAGTCAAATGACGGTTCAAGAAATAGAAGAGGTTCATGAACAATGGAGTTTACTATACCGGCTGCAGCAGGTGGCAAGGCAGGGAGTACCAGTGGCGCAACTGTTCTTTCGTCTCCTCCTTTGATCTGTAATGCTGCAATCAAAACAAAGAAGAATTAGAAATGATTTGGCTGCCCGTAAAAGAAGAGACGTTAGCTGAAGGCTGTACTCACCAGCGCCACTAGATAAGGCAATCTCTGATTGGAAAGAGAAGTGTGGGTGTAGCACCTGATATAGGTGATCAAAAAGGACTCCTGCAAGGACATGGTAATGCAATGTCGGTACATAAAGCATACAGCCTATAATGAAACTGATGGGTCACAAATCTGCACCTTCCAGCATTTGAAATGGTACGAGAGAAGGTAGAAGAGCGGTCACCGTTAAGGCAGCGACTGGAGATGCTTCCTCGGGTGGTACAACCCCAACGCTCATCACACCTGCATTAGAAATAAGAGAAACGCTGTCAAAAAGAAATTAAAAGGGATTGCAGAATAAAGGGGAAAGTAATGACCCAAAATCTACCTGGTGAGTCGCCGGTCGAGACCGCGACAAGCGCGTCACTGGAGGCAGCAAATGTTTCACCCTCCTCCATCGGAATGGTCTCGCCACCCATAGCCTCATCCCCCGATTCTACGAGAATCGTTGTGACACTCGCAGCGCCCAGCAACGGCAAGGAGCCGCAAGGGGAAAGCACGACGATTGGAGCAGTGCCCGACTCTTGAGAAAGAGTGGCCACCTCGGGCTCGGTGACTGTAGCCATCTCACCCACCGCTACCTCGGGCTCAGTGATCGTGGCTGTCTCACCTGCCGCTACCTCAGGCTCAGTGGTTGCCGCCACTTCTTCGGCAAGACTCGGCCCTGCAAGATAGGATATATGAGAACCTGAAAGTTAAAACTTTAACAAAAGAACCCAATGTCACGTTACCTTGAGTCGGTTTTCCGATTGCTTCCCGAGCCGCACGTACTGCCTGTCTGTGGGCGGTGGACAAGGCAACCAAAGCATCCTCTGAAGGAGTAGGGGCAGGGGTAATAGTGCTTGAACCCGCACCCGCATCCAAGGCGGTGGTACGCTCCCTTGCCGCGCGCATCCTACGCTTCCTCTCCGCCCGGGCCATGAGGGCAGATCTTCTAAAGACCTCCTTCAACAGGACATCCTTGTCCACACCAATAGTTACCTCTGGAGCCGTTATGGCATCCGTCATCGGTTGTTTAAGTGAAGCTTCTTTCGGCAATACCGGCGGAACTGAGATAACCGACCCGTGAAGCATCTCCGCACCGCCCTGTGAAGTCGGTGCCACGCTTGGAATAACCTGAGTAGAGTTAGTTCCTGTGATAAGAAGAAAGAGAAGGGTCAGATTACCCATAAGAAACAGGAGCGGAGACACAGTGAACCGAAATGTACCGATGCCTAAGGATGCTCGAAGTCTTTCCTCTTCCTCAAAAGTCTTGAGAGAAGCTGCGAGAGCTTCTTCGGTGGAAATGCCTGTTAAAGAAGGAAAAGTGTCAGTCAAAACATGATGATAGAAATATGATGCAATAACGAAAGATACAGCCGATGGTTACCTGATCGCGCGAGGATAGCCAGTCCCGCTTCGTGGCTTGCCAATTGCTAAGAAGCTGCAATGGCAGCCGCCAGATCAGTATCATCTGGCGGCATGAATAGACCCTCGTTTGTCCCATACTCGCTCAGACCCTTTCCATAAGGAGCGTGAGGCTCCTGGCCAAGTACAACGTCGACGGAAAGGATCGACTTTTTCTTTCTCTTCTGTGAGCGAGCTCCGGTCGCAGCCAGCACTAGCTTACGCTTGGTGGGCACTTTAGGACGACGAGTCCCGATATCTGAACCCATGCCAGACTCGGGGGAAGCTACATTCACCGTCTCCATGGGAGCACGGGGCACCGGTAGCTCGGGCCTATCATGCGGGACCTCGACCGCAGCGACTTCTTTTAAGGGAGGACGGACGATGGTCCGTCACTTCATAAGGATGCTTCGATCACCAGCAGAGGGTGCACCTTTGCGATCGAGTAGCAGTCGCTTCTCCTCCCTGCTAACGACGCCCATTGAATGTTGGTACCAGGCCACGTGTACATTAAGGGCCTTCGGGACACAGCTCGGTTTGCCTCACTTGAGGACCGAGATATAAGGCCAAATTGAACCTCGAGGCTGATAAAGAAGCTGGACCCTATGTTTAAGTGCATGAAATGATGCAGCGCGCTCCGCATTCCCTCTTCGGTAGCAACGGGTTCTGCCGGGAAAGCCTCAAGTGGGACGCCCTAATTGTAACTCAGCTGCTGGGCAAAACGATGTGGGTTGTATATCATGAATAGCGCCGCATCATTTTGCCTGAATACAAGAAAGCCCGGCCTGATGGAGTACAAATGAAGAATCTCTCGGGCTTTCAATACAGAGGCCCCGTCTTTAAAGATGTTTTGCAATGGCAGCACCACTTTTGAAGTTTCCTGGCCGATGATCAAGACTTTGTCTGTGAAAGACATACCAGCTCCAACCGTGCGTGGACGAAGGAGCAAGCCTCTAGCTTCCCGCGGTGACGGACTCACGATGGAGGCGTCAACCAGCCGCATTATCCGAGGAAACTTGCATCTGTCGTAAAAAGAAAGTCTTTTGTGGATGCTAAAGACCCCAAGCACGTGCAGCTCCATCAATGAAGTGAAGTAATGCATTGGGAAGTTGGCAGGATGCACCCCTGGTTCAGTGGTATCCGCTGCTAAGCTGAGGCCGTAATATAGGTGGGCTAACTCGGCGATCCCGATGGCCACTTGTATTCCGGCAACCATGCGATGCACGGGGTAGAAGACAGAAGGCCTCATGTAACGAGGATGCATAGGAAGCGTGAACCAGCTTAACCATAAACTGAGAAACCTGAGAAAGAATGCTTCCTCATTAATGCCCGGAGCGGCGATTTCTGACAGGGGGACGATCGCGACGTCAGGAAGAAAGAAATCCTTTTGATCAGCTTCCAGTATTGGCCGACGGTCCAAGCCAAAGCCGAAAGGATCATCAAATTTAGCAAACTTTTCGCCTTGTCGCGACAAAAATTTTGGGCGAAGAAAACGGGCAATGAATTCCGCAAAGCTGACCCCCCGGCCTCCGGATTCAAGAGAGAGGCTCTCATACATGTTCAACACCTTTATCAGACTTGAGAACTGGTGCTGAATGGCGTTCTCTGGGGCAAGGCCCATCACCACTGGCTTGGTGGAAAAAACATATTCATCCGGAGGAAGCAGCTCCTCGTAGTGCTCCCCCCTAACTGGTAAACCAGAAACCTCGGCAAATTCTTCCAAGGAAATAGAGACCTCTCTATCCAATAGAAGGAAGGTATGGGTCGGAATGTTCCACTGCTCTAAAAACGCCTTGATCCACCATGTGGGAGGTGCAGAATACTGGAACAAGGAAGCGTAGACCGCAGGGTATAAGACAAGCTTCAGCAGCTGCGATTTCTTTGCCGATAAGATATACCGGGCCCACTGCAAGTATCCGGCCGGATGACGAGAAGTTAGCCCGATGTTGTAGGGCTGTCCCCAAGGGCGCGACTCACCCTGACATATGCGCCGCCCTAGGGTGTCCAAAACCGTCGGCGGTTGCACAGGAATCGCAGCCATAGAAGGCTGAAGGAGACCCTCCAAAGTCCAATTAACCACCTCCACGGCATAGTTCACCGGGGGTGCATCTGCATAAGGAATCACCGAGATAGGCTCCGAAGGCGTCGCACAAGAAAAGCTCCGGCGGCCTCTGATAATCTGATCATACCATCTACCCCATAGGTGAAGATTCTTGTATTCCGGGTCGTGGTCTTTGATCAGCGCGAGAACCTCTCGATCTACAGGCGCTTCAGGAAATCCACTTTCGGAGCGAATGAACAGAAAGGAAGTGTCGAAATACATGTTGCCTGCGCGAAAAGGGACAAAAGTTAACTGTCAGTGCTCTAATTTAATTTAAATTCTGACACTTGGTACTTTAGAATTTATACCATACTGCAATGCAATGGAAAGGGGACCAAAGGGGGGACCCATAAAATCTAGATGACAATTCATCAATTAATAAAACAGCCTCATTATTTGATGAGACTGTTAATTAAATGAGGAGATCCTCAAGAAAATTCTCATTAAATGAGAGATCCCTCATGAAGAGGAGTAAATCTCCCTTTGAGAGCAATGCTCTATGACAGAGTGACACTTGTCAAACTCTGATCATGAAGGAATAAAAATTCCTCAAGAGCTTGGCACTGTAAAGATGATGGAAAAACCCATCAGAAAAAATTAAAGTCAAATTTTTTTTATGAATTAAAAATTCGGAGATCTTCAAGATCTATGAACAAACTCTAAGAGTTCTTTATGAGCAAAACTCTTTTCATGGGTTAAGAAACCCCAAGAAAAGATCTCCTTAGATCTATGGGTTTAAGAGAGCAAAGCTCTGTTAATGAAACCCTAAAAAGGGTTTTCTTTAGATCAAAGATCTATGGAGAGCAAGGCTCTATTAATGGGAGAAACCCTAGATTCTTAAAATGATCTTTTAAAAGATTTAATATTTACCTAGATTTTAGCAGAGTTTTGACTCTTAAAATTCTTAAGATGGAGAACTATGCTCTGTAGGAGAATAAAATTCTCAGAAAATAAGTAAGAAGATGAACAGAATTATCTAAATGACCAAAGGTCCTATTTATAGGCATTGAAATGCCTCTTCAACTTCTGAGTTGATCCAAGGGCGCAGATGCTGCCACCGCTGCACTCACATGTGGGCCACGTGAGCGCAACGGTGGGGGGCATTTGTTTCCCCCAATCAGAGCAAAGCTCTGTTTGAAATTCAAATTTCAAAAAAATGAAGCAACGCTTCAGATGCAGCGCCAAGTGCGCTGCGCCCTAGGCAGCGCACCATGTGTATGCTAGCGCTAGGCGCGCTGCGCAGCGCGCCACGTGTCAAACACGGGTGCGCTAGCGCAGGACGCGCTGCGCTCTGAGCAGCGCACCACGTGTTAAACACAGGTGCGCTAGCGCAAGGTGCGCTGCGCTCTGTGCAGCGCAAGGTGCGCTGCGCTGGAATTAAAAAACACCCCACCGTTAGATCAAAAGATCTAATAATAATGATAAATCATTAATTGATCAGAACTAAATTCTGTTATGGAAAGATTTTCCAATCTTGTTAAAAACAAGAAGATTGCTTTCTGTAAAACAGAAGCCCTAGAATCAAAAATCCAATGGTAGGGAAACATCCCCAAATCAATCAGAGAAAGATCTCTTTAACTGATTCAACAAATCAGCTTGCCCTATATAAAGGCCCCAAGACTTCAAGTCTGATATTGAGAAATACCCCCCCCCCCCCATAAACTTTGAAAAAACTTAAAGAAAAAGAGCAAGCTCTTGCAAGAATATATTTCTTCAAGGTAAGAATGAAGGATGATGAACATAGAGATGAAATCATCTCATGATGAAGAAAGAAGAATTCTTTTCTTTAAACAGATCATAGATCTATAAAGACAAAAAGTCTTTCACAGAGAAATCAAAAGATCTCATCATAAAATAAAGAAGAACATAATTCTTCTCACAGATCATGGATCTAAAAAGGCAAAGCCTTTCATCAACATAAAAGATTGGAAATATCTCTTGCAAAAATAAGAACTGGTGTTCTTAGATCTTGAGACAAAGTCTCTTTAAAAAGAACATAAATTTGTTCCCAGATCATAAAATTGATCAGATACGCTTTGCGCTTTTGAAATGCGCGTTGCGCTCTTGAACTACGCTTCTGCGCTCCCTGGACCGGCGCTCAGCACCAAATGCGCCACGTGTCAATCACGTATGCGCCAATTGACAACTTGCACTTTGCGCTTCTGAAATAGCGTACTGCGCTCATGGGATGGCACTCAGCGCCAAGCGCACCACGTGTCACTCACGTGTGCGCCACTAAATTGAAAGCGCAATGCGCTCATGGATTAGCGCTCAGCGCTCATAAACTGGCATCATGCGCTCATCATCTGGCGCCTAGCGCTGAGCGCGACACGTGTCCCTTACATGTGCGCTACTTGGCAGAAGCGCACTGCGCTCTTTGACTGGCGCAAAGCGCCTGGCGCGCCACGTGTTGCGCTGACAGAACATAAATTGTTCTTTAATAAAGCCCAGAGCTCTGATGAATGCTCAGCATTCAATACAAGATAAAAACATTGTTAAAAGGGCCAAACCCAAATAAAGGCACAACAACCCAAAATAAAATGTTAAACATTTATTGGATTTAGCCCAAGATTGGCCATAAGTCCTCAACTCATATTAATTGAGCCCATCTGCTCATGAATATTTCAACAGATTTTAGTCCCAAATTGGACTACAGATCTTTCAACCAACTCACACCGGTTCGATGGTACATCTCTTTACTCCTCTGATATTTGTCGTTGTAATCCTTCAACGCCTTCAGAGAGGTGACGGGTCCCGACAACCAAATGCTCTACGGAAAGTGGGGTCCTTAAGCCCACGGACTATGATGTCCTTAACCTTGACTGTGAGGTCTTTAAACTCACAGACTATGATGTCCTTAACCTTGACTGTGAGGTCTTTAAACTCACGGACTATGGTGTCCTTAATCTTGACTGTGAGGTCTTTAAACTCACGGACTATGGTGTCCTTAACCTTGACCGTGAGGTCTTTAAACTCACGGACTATGGTGTCCTTAACCTTGACCGTGAGGTCTTTAAACTCACGGACTATGGTGTCCTTAACCTTGACCGTGAGGTCTTTAAACTCACGGACTATGATGTCCTTAACCTTGACCATGAGGTCTTTAAACTCACGGACTATACTGTGAGGTCTTTAAACTCACGGACTATGATGTCCTTAACCTTGACAGTGAGTTCTTTAACTCATGGACTATGATGTCCTTAACCTTGACTGTGAGGTCTTTAAACTCACGGACTATGATGTCCTTAACCTTGACTGTGAAGTCTTTAAACTCACGGACTATGATGTCCTTAATCTCGACCGCGATATCTTTAAACTAACCTTAGACCGAGATGTCCTTAAACTAACATTGGACCGAGATGTCCTTAAACTAACGCTGGACCGTAATGCCATTAAACTAATCGACCGCAATGTCCCTAAACTAAACAATAGAGTTCAAATGTTGTTTTGTTGGATCTAAACGATCTCGTTAAGTTGATCTTAGTCTAAAATTAGACTAACGTATCCTTAACATACGTTTAAGTTGATCTTAGTCCCAAATGAGACTAACATATCCTTAAACCGAACCCCCAAACCCAAATCTAAGAAGATACGAATTTGGCTAATCCATGCCCTATGGGCGACAACATAAATTAGTCTCCGTATACAATCCACGGGCAACGAAAAACAAAACAAACACACACAACACGAAGTGACCATCTGGAGAAGGAGAAAGTTGTTACCGCGATGCGGTAGCGTAATTAACTGCAGAGGCTTGCGCCTGCAGGGAAGAGCGTCCCCACAATCAAAAACCCCTCAACGAGAGGGAATCTGACGAAGTCTACTACATCGGCCGCATCCGTTTAAACCTTCGATATACGGTGCCATAAATCTATTTGGCATCTTCGGAGAGGTGGGCGGATAACACCAATTAGCATCTGCCCCAAAATTCAGGCGAGACGTTTATCGCGTCTCTCCGCGTTTATGGTGGGGAACACACTCAATACCCAGGTGGCGATTACGTTTAGCAGACCGCTTGCGTCTAGTGAGTGTTTGATATGATCATCACCTACTGCCGGCGTATTGACGAGTCTTTAGAGTCCTACACAGAGGTTTTCTGGTTCATGCGAAACGAAGTAGGAGCACATATGTGATATGTGCGGGACCGAGAATAATATGCGTATGTAATACCGTATTCTATTCTCACGATATATGATATTGGTCGGTTATATGTGATATAGCCGGGTTATCGAATCAAGCGTTGATTCGATAAGTTGATTCATATGATATTAGTCGGTTGTATGTGATATAGTCGGATTATTAAATCAAGTGTTGATTTGATAATTTAATATATAATTATATATTTGATATATTAACTTACATTAACTAATATTTGCTCACTAGGTATTTCTTTTTCTCACTTGTGCTTTGGTATATATGTGATATATATTAATGTACATTTTTTGTGTGTCATGCTTGATGATACACGTGACATGGGTGTATGAGACTCACACCATGCTTATGATAATCCTAGGGTTTTTATTTATCAAAGTAAATCAAAATTGGTTGGAAATTTGTCATGGCTAGAAGTTTGGAGAAGCTTGTTGTGTCCATTGACTTAGTCCACTAATTTGTTTTACTTGAGATATTTGTTAACCCAACTATTATCCTAAGCCATGGTTAAGTCTCTACAAGGGTTAGTATATGATATTAACTCACCCATGGTTGCCATAACACTTGAGATTTTTCTATGGTTGCTTCTTCTTCATCTCCTTCAAGCTCACTAGCTTTTGGGAGGTGGAGAAAATGAGTGAGAAAAATATTTCTAAAGTGAGCAAAATTCCTACTTCATCATCCTCTACTATATTAGCTATTTAGTTTAGGGTGTTTTCTTCACTTATTCCATATTAGTGAAGAGCTAGCATGAGCTTGAGTCTCCTCGACGTAGATCATCTTCGGCCTTGAAGACTTCGAGCAAGCTTGTTCATTTCTTCATGTGAACCCTTACTGGAGTTCGGGTGTTCACTACTTGGAGCGAAGGGACTACTACACGGAGCTATTGAAGTGAAGGACCGGTCTACAAAGGTTGTACTCCATATTCACTTAGATGTAAAGTTGTTTATATGTTGTATTGTCTAATTCTCAAGTTAAGATTCTAGGTTTAGGGTTGTTTAGCATGGCAATTTTTTTGAAAATGGAATGGACGATACCTCCCGAAACCTTGCTGTCGTGCTAGGTAACCCTACAGAAGCTTCAACAAGACTTGTATCAGATGGAGATTGAAGTGATCATGCCAAGTAACGCTTCAACTTTGATGAACTTAAAAATTCAATCTACCATTGTCAATCAGATCAAAGCAGCTCAAGAAAGTGATGCTAAGTTGCAAAAGATCATAGAACAAGTAGAGAATGGACTCAGAACAGATTTCATCATCCATGAAAACGGATCTTTGAGATACGGCAGCAGATTGTGTGTACCAAAAGGTTGGACAAGTTAATGAGGGAAGCTCACAGCTCTCCCTACTCAGTACACCCTGGAGGTATAAAGATATACAAGGATCTGCATCAAAATTACTAGTGGCATGGAATGAAACGTGAAGTTGCCAGAAGCATCGCTAAATGCTTAGTGTGTCAGCAAGTAAAGGCTGAACATCACAGGACTACTGGATTACTTCAACCGTTACCTATCCCAGAATGGAAGTGGCAACACATCACAATGGATTTTGTGACTGCACTTCCGCGCAGCACAAAGGGTAACGATACGGTATGGGTTATTGTGGATCAACCCACAAAGTCGGCTCACTTCATCTCATTTCGAGTTGACCAATCTATTGAGACATTAGCAAAGAAGTACATGGAGGTAAAAATCTAAGTAAGATTTAAACTCTTCAATATATACTATCTCTGATACCCATGAACTCATATAGGAAATTGTGAGACTTCATGGAGTACCGGTGTGCATTGTCTCCGATCGTGACACCAGTTCCGATTACAACTTTGGCAAAAGTCTGCAAGCGAGCTTGGGAACAAATCTGAATTTCAGCACGGCTTATCATCCACAAACAGATGGTCAGTCTGAGCGAACTATTCAGATCTTGAAAGATATGCTCAAAGCGTGTATGTTAGACCTCGGAGGATCGTTGGAAGATCACCTACATCTTGTGGAGTTTTCATACAACAACAGCTACCAAGCAAGCATAGGAATGGCACCCTTTGCAGCGCTTTATGGAAGGAAGTGTCGATCGCCATTAAGTTGGGACGATATCGGAGATAAAGAACTCCTTGGACCTGAAATGACAGTAGCAACTGTTGACGTAGTTCGTACTATCAGGAAAAGAATGCGCAGATCCCAAGATCGACAGAAGCACCGGGCTGATGCAAAGTGCTGTCATTTGGAGCTCCAGCCAGGAGATCACGTACTTCTGAAGATATCTCCAAACCGCGGAGTGATTCGATTTGGAAGATGGGGTAAACTAAGTCCAAGATATATTGGACCGTTCGACATACTCAAACGAGTCGGTGAAGTGGCTTATCGCTTGGCACTTCCACCTTCATTCGAAGGAGTGCACAATGTGTTCCATATATCCTAACTCATAAGGTATATAAGTGACCCCAGCTATATTCTCGATCATTCCGAGCTCACTGTACAGCCCGATTTATCTTGTGAGCTGCAACCTATTGAGATCCTGGATAGAAAAGTGAAGTCACTTCGGAATAAGGAAGTCAACTTGGTTCGAGTGATGTGGAGAAAAGACACACCGGGAGAATCGACATGGGAAAGGAAAGATGAGATGCGTGCAAGATATCCTCACTTATTTGTAAACCAGTCCTTAAAATAAATTGTAAATTTCGATGACAAAATTTTTGTAAGGAGGGTAGACTGTAACAACCCCAAATTCTGTATACATAAAATTCATTTAAAGTTGATGTACAATTGGGGTATTTACAATTCCTGTGAATGCTATAAGAATTTTTTTTATTTTTTAACAGCAATAAAGAGCTTGTAGCTCACTGGTAAGACCTTGCACTGCTGAACCAAAGCACCAGAGTTCAAATCCTATCAGCCACATGTTCCTTTTATTTTAAAATTCTTTTAATCCTTTAGAAGCCCAAGAGTGTTCACGTGCACAACATGTAAAACCAAGAGTTGCACTTAAAACAAACAGATACAAATTAGTATTTAGACCGTCAGGGACACGTGGCCCCAATCCAAGACCCCACCTCGAAGATCGAACCGGCGAGAGGACTCCATAGGTCGGCGCGGCCGGATTATCTAAGCCCAAACCCTTTTTTTTGTAAACCCTAGACCCTTGGACTCCCCTCTTTAACCCCTATCTGTTTATTTTCCCTGCATTTTCCAGAGAATTAAAAACCCCTTTAAATCCCATTTTTAATGCAAATTTAAATGCATTTTTTTCATCACCCTTAAACTCTAAATTGTCCTATAAATATCCACTCCATTTTGCATCTTCACACTGAAAATTCTATACAAAAACTATACAAAATTCTCAAGTCCTTAGTGTAGAAGTGGAGTTAGTGAAGGGCGAAGCTCCGACGTACTTCCGAGGAGATTTCCGGCGACGAAACGACGCGCCGAAGCTTTCCTTAGGACCCCCGCTCTCTCCTCTAGTCCAACAAGCCAGTAAGTCCCCCTTCTATCTCTCTTTTGCTATTCCCAAACTCTCATTTCTTAAAACGTGTCGGAAGCGGAGTTATCCGGCTTCCGATTCTCTTTTCTTTTAAAAATAACAACTTTTCTTAATAACAAACCTACAACTTTTGATATATTGTTTAGTAATCATTAACAAAGACAATAGAACAAGTTTGACATCAAAATGATAACCATAGCAAGTTTTACTTCACTTTTACATTAAAATACCTTCATATTTCATTTCGACATGCTTATACCATTTAACCGTATTACCTTAAAAAAAACTCATGAGGTAATTACCTACCTCATCACAATACACATTTCTAACATAGCACGATTATATTCGGGAATATAGATTCGGGAAAATATGACTTTACTGTAAAATACCTTTAACTTATAAAACCTTTTTCTGTAAAAGATGTATTAAACATTTCCATGCAAATGCACCTCTACAACCCATTTTGGGGAACCCTGTTTGGCTTGGTGCGGATTATCGCACATCCTCGGGCTTAGTAGAGCGAGATGCAGACCTCCGCAAGGAGCATTCAATCTCGATAGAATTTTTATACATTTTTCTTTAGAAAATGAGATTTTTACAAGAAAATAAATAAATTTATTTTCATTAAATATGTATATATAAATATTACCAAAATACTTATTATATATATAATATTTTATGTTTCCAAATTCAAGAAAATAATTCCAATATTACATGAAACCACCATGATAATTCAAAACAATATTCATATTACAAATAAATACCATATATTATGAAATTAGGTTTTATTCACTAGAAATATTATATTTATAAAATATACATCAATGAAAACCCTAAAGACGATAATTAAATGCTTGAGATGTATTTTGAAAATTATACAAAATTATTTTTACATAAACCCCCCTCAAGTTATGCTAAATTACAATAAGGACCCTAATAAACATAGGTTTAAGCAGGACCAGTCTCTTGAGCCTCGAGGAGCCAGAGATATGGGTGCTTGCCTATTTAAGGTAGACAACTTAACAAACGGTGTTATCAATATGATAATTGTCTTGGAAAAAGACACAAATCCTGCCGTCCATGTGCAGCAGTTACCGATAACACCAAAACAATCAGAATTTCAAGTTCTTTTAAAAGTGTCTGACTCAGATTGAGTCTCAACCTAATCAATCTGACTTGAATGTGATTCAAGTACAAACTACAGTATAACATGATTCAATATGAATCCATCTATTCAAACTAGATCAGTTTACATTAACTGAACCGAACCATGGATATATTCCATCTACATGTCATCCATTATATCCGTTCCATTACTGATACCATGGTTTCGGCAAGTCATCCATTTATACAGTTTACAATACAAGACAATACAATACAAACAATACAATCAAGACATCACGGGGTTTATAAGGGGTAGATTGGTATGGAAGGTGTTAGAAGTGGCATGAGACTGTAACCATAACATACCTAACCTGAATATCCATTATCGTTGTACCGTGGTTGAACGGTTCCTTGTGCTTCGTATACCTTAGTCTCCGGAATAGTGGGACTCCTCTCGTATACACTGGCATTCTTCTGTACCAAGTTACAAACAATAGCGTTAACTCTAAATACAACATTATAATAATATACTCTCTATTCTGTCTATTCCATTCTTGTCTATTTACGAGACTTACCGATCGATTTGTTCGCTGACGACATTCTCTTTCTTCTTTTCTGGAATGTCATTAGGTGATTCGGACTCACTGGAGATCGAGCCCAGCAGCGAGGACTTGGACCAGTTTACTGAAGATCCAGAGCTCTAGTTCACTTGTACATTACATTTCCTTTGCATTTCTGTTATGCCACTGTTTAGGCATTGCTTTCATTCCATGTATATACTTTTCAGTTGTATTGTAAAAGGAATGTTAATAAATAAAGTCGTTGTTCAATTATATCTATTGTCTTTGTCTCTTGTATATATTACTTATATTGCTTAGATACGCTTAGTGTGTTTACTTCAGAGTAAATACATAGTGGCATCGTCGCGTCATCTTCCTATATACTAGGAAGCGGGGCATGACATCGACTCATGAACTCGCCCTGAAGGCAGCACGTCGTTATGAAGCTGTGGTAAAGAAGAAGCGTAAGCCCCAAACAGCTGGAATCAAACGCCCTGCCGTACAGATGTCAGGAGGAGCCTCTTCTAGGCTGACCTTTGCACCTAGGAGACCGGGAAGATCATTTAACCGGTCCATTCCAGATTTCTGTTTCTACTGCAAGAGAACTGGACACTTGGCGAAGGACCGCATGCGTGTAAATGGCCTGTGTTTAATTTGTGGCGCATCTACTCACTCTATAGGAGCATGCCCATTTCGTTTTAACACAGCACCAGCACCTAGACCCGCAATCACAGCCCCGCAGAGGTCAGCCATTCAGGCACCTACACCCCGCCTAGCTCTCCCTGCACCAGCTCCATGTGGATCACCTACACAGCCTCAACGTCAATGTTCCCTTATAAAAATTAAATAATGAACAAAAAGCGATGGGAAGAATTCCCTAAATGGAGCATCACGTGCCCACACGTGATGCGCCTTGAAGCAAAGATTATAGGCATCGCGCTTAACAAATAAGGTTGAAATTGAGTCTCACGTACAGGCACATGAGCATCTATATACAAAGTATATAGGTACCTTCCTAAAACAAATAACAGGCTATAGAAGCTCACGTGTCAGCACGTGATGCTCTTTTTTAGGCTTAACTTTGTGGGGGTCACGTGCCACATGTGACATTCCTGAACATCAGCTCACGTGCCAGCACGTGATACCTTTCTCTGGGACTGCTGCATATAAGCAAACCGGCCTAATATTATGGGTCACGTGCTATACGTGAGGGTTTCTAATACCTTCTAAGCCGATAGAATTAAATTCTAAATAAGAAGGATCAAAACCCGATTTGGAAAATATTTCCTTGAATCTCTCTAAATAAGAAAGATCGTGCTCTATAAAACAGAGTACCGTCGGATTAAAGATCTAATGGTGATTAAAAATCACCAAGCTGCAGAATAAGCTCTGTATGGGAAAATATTTCCCCAATCTTTCTAAACAAGAAAGATTACGCTCAGAGCACCATTCGATTAAAGATCCAATGGTGATTAAAAATCACCAAGCTACAGGATAAGCTCTGTATGGGAAAATATTTCTCCAATCTTTCTAAACAAGAAAGATTGTGTTCTGCAAATCAGAACACCATTGGATTAAAGATCCAATGGTGATTAAAAATCACCAAGCTGCGGAATAAGCTCTGTATAGGAAAATATTTCCCCAATCTTTCTAAACAAGAAAGATTGTGCTCTGTAAATCAGAACACCGTTGGATTAAAGATCTAATGGTGATTAAAAATCACCAAGTTACAGAATAAGCTCTATATGGGAAAATATTTTCCCAATCTTGTTAAAAATAAGAAAATAACTTCTGTAAAACAGAAGTCCCTAGATCAAAAATCCAACGGTGGATCAACAAACTTGCCTCTACTATATAAAGGACTCGAGACTGAAGAGAAAAAGAGAGGAACCCCTCCCTTAAACTTCAAGTTCAAAAAGAAGAGCAAGCAGGAAAAAAAACTTTAAGTGAGAAGAAAGAAGAAGAACTTTCTTCAAGGTAAATAAAAATAGTAGAGATTAGAGCATCTCATCTGCATATCAAAGGGTTTAACCCTCATAAAAGAACATAGTTCTTCCCTGGATTTGAGATCCATGAGACAAATCTCCCACAAATCAGAATTTAATTCTCATGGGGATGAATTTGTTCTTGGGGATCGAAAATCCAGAGAAGAACAGAGAATTGAACTCTTCAGAATATAATACACGAAGAAAAATCAGCGCCAAGCGTCTCACGTGCCCCTCACGTGGGTGCTGCTTAATAAAGAATGCTTAGCACTCGGTGGTTGGCGCTCAGCGCCAAGCGCCTCACATGCCCCACACGTGGACGCTGCTCAATAAAGAGTGCTTAGCATTCAGTGGTTGGCGCTCAGCGTCAAGCACCCCACGTGCCCCTCACGTGGACACTATTCAGCATAAAGTGTTCTGCACTCATCATACCAGTGTCCAACGGTTGGTGCTCAGCGCCAAGCGCCTCACGTGCTCCACACGTAGGCGCCATAAAGAGTGTTTAACACTCCATAAAAAACAAAAAAAAGGGAAAAGCAAGACAAAGTGTGGGCGTCAGAACCCATATGAATGCTCAGCATTGTTGGCACAGAAAGGGGACCAAGCCCAAGCAAGTGTTTAACACATTATTCAAAAATGGAATGACTGGGTTGAGCCCAAGTTTGGTCAAACTCTTAATCAACCGAACCCATATGCTTTTTATTTTCCAGAGTGGTCCTGGTCTGAAACAAAACTACTAAACTTCTGACGAGTATTCATTGGTTCGAGGGTACATCTCCCCACGCCTCTGATATACGTCGTTGTAATTCTTCAATGTCTTCAGAGAGGTGGTGGGTCCCGACAACCAAAAATTCTATGGACCGCAATGTCCTTAAACTAAGACAATAGAGCCCAAATTCTCTTTTGTTGGGTCTGAATGATCCAAAAAATCCTGTTGAGTAGATCTTAACCTAAAATTGGACTAACGTATCCTCAACAAATATTTATGTTGATCTTAATCCCAAATGAGATTAACGATCCTTAAATTAAACAAAACCCAAATCTAAGAAGATACGGATTTGGACTAATCCACGCCCTACGGGCAGCAACACAAATTAGTCTTCGTATACAATCCACGGGCAACCAAAAATAAAACAAACACACACGATACGAAGTGACCTTCTGGAGCCGGAGAAAGTGGTTACCGCTACGCAGTAACGTAATTAACTGCAGGGGCTTGCACCAGCAGGAAAGAGCATCCCCACAATAAAAAAAACCCTCGCAAATGAGGGGGAATCTGACGAAGTCTGCTACAGCGGCCGCATCTGTCTAAACCTTCGATACACGGCGCCATAAATCAACTTGGCATCTTCGGAGAGATAGACAGATAAAACCAAATAGCATCTGCCCCTAAATTCAGGCAAGACGACCTACGCTGTTTCCTCTCTGTTTTCGGCGGTAAACAGATTCTGGCACGCCCGGTGGGACCTCTTCCTCTTTCCGCTCCACACTTCGTGTGTCGTGTTCGCGAACGAATTGCGGTTTAATATGGTTGCCCCTGGATTCGAGGTAGTAAGATTTGGTGTCTTGCTCCTACGTAAAAGAGAAGATGACATTGATGGCTTCCAACTGCACCAATTGCAACAGCAACACTCACTTCGCCCCAACTGGAGGAGTGACTTATGGGCCCTAAGCGGCCTCCATCTTTCCAATGCCAGTGGAGCAGGTGACTCAGGCCACCGCTGGATTGTTCTTCGGGACCATGCTCCCACCAATAAACTTCAATGCTTCAGTGCCATCACAAGAGGCCCTGAAGAAGTCGGTCTTCGATCGGCTTGCAACTATCATCGCATGATAACTTGATGGAATCCACTCAAGTCACCACACTCCAGAAGGTATGCACATGCATGGTAAGTTTCCTGTATGTTTGAAACTCTCGATGTGATTTTTGTCCCAAGCGCTTATGACCTTGATTTTGGCCAACAAATAATAATACGCAAGTCAAGTTCTACCCGTCATTATCCAGATTGATTTAGACCCACCCGCACACATCCTTGACTTTGGCCAACAAAGTGGTACAACAACAACAACTGAGCCTTTTATCTCAAGCTATGGGGTAGGCTATATGAACCAACATGAGAATCACGCCGGGTCCAGCACATGAATCCTTCGCCTCCACTCACTCCTATCGAATAATATACTTTCATTGAGTCTTTTGGCAACCATATCGTTTCGTATCACCTCCATCCATGTTTTCTTCGGTCTCCCTTTTACCCTTTTGCCATTGCCCATATCGAGAGTATCTATTCGTCGAACCGGTGCTTCCATAGGTCTGCGTCGCACATGACCAAACCATCAGCCGGTTTCCCGCATCTTCTCCTCCACAGGTGCTACACCAACTTTTGCACGAATATCCTCATTTCACACCTTATCTTTTCTAGTGTTACCGCACATCCAACGAAGCATGCGCATCTTCGCTACGTGCATCTTCTGTGTATGATTCTTCTTATGAGCCCGACATTCTGTACCATATAATAAGGCAGGCCGAATAGCGCTCCGATAAAACTGCCCTTTCAATTTTAACGGAAAGTTACGATCATACAAGGTGGTACGACTGTCCTAAACCAATGCATCTATCTATGCTACGGATAATCAACATATAGCTACCATTCACGATGCCTTGACTTTGGCCAACAAATACCGCATGAATACTATGTGCTATTATCCGAAATGACGGAGGGCTACGGATGGTTTTTGGTGAAAAATCTTTAACGTAATGAACTTGATATCGTTGAAGGAACCGAATAGCTTTACAAATATATAGTGGCGCAAATATTTGCTAAAGAGGCCACTCCCTATGAAAGGATCTCGGCACTTTCCTCGTCGAATGAGGTGCAGGATATTCCAAACTGAATACCACGATGCAAAGCAAAAGAATCGACTATAATAAAGTTATTACGATGACGTGAACATTTGCTCAGGAGGTCACTCTCGATGAAGGGATCTCGGCTCTTACCTCGTCGAATGAGGTGCTGGATATTCATAACCGAATATCACGATGCAAAGCAAAAGGAAACGTCTGTAATGTCTATTTTAAAAAAACGTGGTTCCAACAACATCATATAGCTTTGTTTTCCTTGTATTAATCGGAATTGATGCAGTCCCATCAATTAAAACATATCACACCGGAAAAGAACGAAAATACAATGTATGTATATGCCATCCGCATTCGCCACTGGGCCCTGTTATCACCCGTTAGGTTACTTAACTAACGGCAGAGCGGGGGCTGGACTAGCACGGGTGCAAAACATATACAACAACTATTTGTATATATATAAATATATATACATTCGTCTCAGGCATGATATAAAGCAACATCACAGAATCTCAGCCAACAACACAAAATCGTGGATAAGCCTGGAGCCTCGGGTTTCACTTAAGCCGCAAATGAGACCCGACGTTCCCTGTCGTGTGGATAGCATGTGCAATGAAAACGTAGACCCCTACGAGTGTGGCAAGTTACCCGCCAATCCCAGAAGTGAGGCAACCCCAATCAACAACGTGAATAGGTCACCCAGCACTTCACGAAATCCGGTAACTTAGGCACCCCTCCGTGGGTCAACCTGTACCCCCTACGAGTGCGGTGAATAGCTCGCCAATTCTAGAGTAAGGATCCCTCTGTCTCAACGCCATGAGATGCGGGCCCGTTATCCTCTAGAACCCGACTATTCGTGCACTCTGTCTTAGGGTAATCTTAGTATAGAAAAGAAAAGAAATATCTACAAGGGTGACATCGACTTCAACCCGTTCATTCCCCAAACAAGGCAGAGACGACAGTCCACATGTCGGACGCTCATCCCGCAATATCAAATGTACAAATGAATCTAAACTGTACCACTATCATTGCACCACTGGCTATCCACCACGACGATCCAACCACAACCACAGCATAACACAGAACGTCAACGTGAATGTCATGTTCGCAAACCCGTCTAAAAGACATATAGCAATTAGACGAGTTGTACCACTCTAATGACATTCACGGTCGCAGATAGTAATGTATGTACTGAAAACTATAAACGGCGTTAAAATAGCGACTTCGAAACACTCCATATTGCCCGAAACAAAAGATAACAGAATATCCAACCTGGACAAAAGCAAACAATACCTCAGAACCAATATTCCAGAGACTAGAACTCCACAAAAAAATCAAATCCCAAGTCCCATATTAGACCGGCTAGGCTGGTAATTTTCTTAATCTCCCTGGTCCCATAGTTGAATTTGGGGCTCGTGTTTTGTGGGTGTTCTAGATACTACATAAATAGCTTTCTGCAATTGTTTAAAAAATTGAAGACTAGAAAAATTCGACAGAAACTGGAATATTTTCCGTATTGTTTCGGTTTCGTTATTTTAATATCGTCTAAAACTGCTAATAAGGGGTTAATGGGTTGACTCTGATACCATATCGGGTTATGGCAGGGCCCTGGCCATCAAACTGTGGCTGATTGCGGAACAAAAAATTTATAAAACTTGCGCTAACACAACCCGCTACCCGGATCTACCATTAACCCTAAACTAGCAATATACAAAGGAGTGTAGAATGGTTATACCGAATGATCTGTGTCCTTCGGTTTTTAACCATCATTCCAACCTCCTAGAGTCCTTCATGATCAAGCTTGATCTCCGGTCTCCCTCCATCGAAGATGATCCACCTGAGAATTTGTATTCCGAGCTTCTACCTCAATAGCCAAGGTAACTAGGTACCTAGTTCGCTAAACTAGATAGCCTAGAGAATGTAGAGTGTAGTGATAGATTAATTTGTGTCATAACACCCTAAGTTTCTCAACACATGAGACTTGAAGGGTGGAGGTAGAAGAAGAAGGTTGAGGATGAGAGTGAGAGGCAACTCAAGAAAAATAGCTAAGTCTTTTGTGAGTTGTGTGTTGTGAGAAATAATGAAGCCATCCAATAAATATCTCAAGTCTCCAAAATATCTTAAGTCAACAAAATATCTCAAAACTCCAAAATATCTCACAACAAACAAAATAAAAAGCATGCTAGAATAGTAACCATGAGTCACTACAAAGCCATGCTACAATAAATGCAAACAACACCTCATCCTCTCCACCTCATTAACCATTTAATTCTAAATTGTTAAAACTAAATGAGGTGGAATCTTCTAGAAGCACCTTGTAATAAATTACAAGAATACCCCTCATTCGTATATACATACCCGCATCCGTATGCCGAAGAATACGAATACAAAGAGATGAAAATAATCCAACAATATAACAATAGAATCCGGCATAAACCAAAGCCCACTAGTATTATCCGTCCGAATCATGATACGTGCACAAGTGCACATATATGATCGAACCCTGCCATAAAACCATACGGCCTCTACATCGTTTTGCCCGAAGCAAGGAAACCCTCTGTGTGGAACTCTAAAGACTCGTCAATACACTGGCAGTGGGTTTAATCACAAGCACGTCAGCGACACTAGCTGTACGTAACGGCTACCCAGGTATTGAGCAAAAGGAAGGCCGACGAGCAAACTCATCCTAACCCCTACTGAGCCTGTCCGTGACAATATCCGTACAGTCCAGTCTGTTCATCTAAGAGTATCGCATATCGAGTCTAGGGGGAGGATAAAGTCAGACCCCTAATAACGCGACATTTCGTGTTGGTATGAAGCCCGTCACCAACTGAGAAATTACTGATCCAAATCAGTAATTCTCGACTATCTTGGCCAAGGATTTCTGCTGATGGTCACCCGTGCACAACGCGGCATCAACCCCCAATACCGGGAGAGTCAAATCCCCGATGATCCGCTCACTGCCTCCATATGGCTCGGGACTGTACCTAACTAAAAATGTTTGCACGACTCCTTATAACCGTGGTAGGGTAGTAATCAAAGCATAGTGGGAACTCACACGAGACAAATGACGATCTCAGGTCGACGGACTAACCTGCACACATGTCATCTGGGAACTGCTATCTAACAATAGGTATACTACCAACTAATATGTTCCCGGCGAGTCCGTCCAGTGTATTCATAACCCAATGAGCACCTGTATACTATCTTAGGTGAACAAACTAATACCAATGGCTTGTGAGACCTGGCCACCGCGACTCGTCGGGGTCTCGATCGGTATACACTAGTCTACTCTGGAGTATCGATGCCCGATCTCGAAACTCCCACGACTAGGGATATTTAAGGATGTGCTTAAAGACCACTCAGCTCCCACGTATATGATCGCCTTCATAATGCTGGTAGTCAAGCAAGAATCCTATGGGCTCTATCAACATGTAATAGTGATCTGCAATACCACATAAAGCATGTACATGATGATAAAGACAAACAAGATAGCATACTATTATTGAGTAAGACTATTCTATCCGTATAGATCCCCCCTCAATCATCGTAATCGTGTACATGCGATTCAATAATTGACTTGATGGCACTATAGCCAACACTCTGGCCTCGAGATTCGTTCCACGTGGGTTTTTCTGTGTTTAAACCATTTTGCGCATGTTTGATTTTTCTGAACCTTTCATTTTCCCGTGTATTGCACGTGCAATCTTTTGAGCTTCCAAAAAGACAAAGAAAAATCAGAAAAAATAATTGTGTCTGTTGAGAATTGAACACACAGATCACGTCACAGCAGTGCAAAGACTTTACCAGGGAGCTACAAGTTATTTCCTGCTTTTATTTAATAGAAATAATTTTTAACTCTTACACAGGCTGTAATACTCTTTTATGTACATTAACAGGAAAATTTCTGTACAAAAATTTCAGAGTCGTTACACCCTAAACTCCAAAAATGGAATTTAGTAAACTTTAATCAAATTGGAGTTGAGATGGCAGCAGTTTAAGGCTGGATAATTACAGTTATCTCAACTTTAAAATGCTTGCCAAACAAGCAAAAGTTAGCATTTTAGAGTTAACTTTTGCTGACTCTATGAAACAACGGTATACAAAACCTAACTCTATTCCCAAACATGCCCTAAGGGTGCTTTAATGGATGTAAACTAGAACACGGGCATAGCTCGGTTGATCATAGCATTTTCCCTCGGGAAGTGTGAGGGGGTCGATCTCAGAAGGGAACGTGATCACAATTTAACATGTTCGGCGCAGATCCGCGAGGCCCTAGGGTGCATGTGTGTGATGTGTTCGTAGGTTCCGTTCCCAAAAAAAGATGTAAACTTAATTGTATGTATGGCATATTTGGTTAGCAAGAAAAAAGAATTGCAACATTTATTGCATGCGGCATTTGTTGCAAAAAAATGGCCCAAATCCATTGTTTGATTATTTTCAAGTTTTGTTATTTGATTTTCAAATCCAAACCATTTTTTGTGTTTGGTTGAACAAAAAATTAAAGGAAATGCAACATTTGTTTCCAATTTGCATATGTGTCATATTCAAAGCTTATGTGGCACCACCTAATAATTATTATACTCACCATCTCCAAAATTGCAACTCTTGTTACAACCAAAATGAATACAAAAATCCAACCGAGCTTAGCTGAGTTGGTACCAATTTCCTCTTCAATATGAGATGCCGCAAGTTCGATCCCCGAAAAGGGTTGATTTTCAAAAAAAAAATTATTGAGCGCAACAAATATTGCAAGATTTTATGCTTTTTGGGACCTCCACTTTCATTTCCAGCTCAAATTTGTTGCAAACCAAACAAAGCAAATGACTAGTTTTTGTAACAAGTATCGCATGAATCTCCATTTCCAAGCAACTAAACAGCCCCGTAATTTTGCTCGCAACAGAATAGAACCGTCAGTAACTTAGAAAAGCCACGGATAAACCCGAAAGGATACAGAATATCTAGACCGGTATGAGATATGTTCGTTGATTAGGTCTGAGTTTTCGGATTTGCCTCCGACATCAATAACGACGGCGTGTGACAATGATAGCTACAAGGACCAGCCGGTATATCAACGGCGAGGGTCATCCACGACGGCGGCAACAATGATGGCAATGCTCAAAGAGAAGACTACAAATTCTCTGTTGCCTGGTTACCAAACTTGATGAGCCAAGAAAAACCAGAATTCTCAGGACATAGAAAGCCTCGAAATATACACTCTTTTATGTCATGGGAACAAAAACTCTACTCTTTTTACTTCCTACCTGCCATATCAAAGGGTGACAGTTTTCCCAATTGATGCTCCCACAACACCAAATTCCACTAATCTCACCATTTTATTATGTTAGACTAATCTAAGACTTTTCCCCAAGAGGCAAAAGATAATCCAAGCTTTCCAAAAAAGATAAGATGCGTTGTCCTTGTCACGCCTTAATTTGCTATCCTTTGATGTTTCCATTCTGTTTCAAACAAATTCCAAGCACTGTCTTCGTTTTCATCGAAGTCTTTTCTTGCAAATCGGATTGCTACTGGTCCAGTGGCAATGGTTAGACATCTAAATTTTTAAGTGCTGTGCTATCTTGATATAAATAGCTCGGAGCAGAGAACCTATATTACTAAACAAAGCTCTATTGCCATCAGTATTACCGTAATACTAAACAAAGTTCTATTATCATCGGTAAAATGTATTTCCGTATATCGTTAAAGGTTTAATTTTTATGCAAGACTAGCCTTGCTACTAAAGGGGCAATACAAAGGATTTAAGGTATTCTTGGGATGGTGGGGACAAGGCATATCTATTTATTTGGATTCGGACCATGCAGAATGAATCGTCAACGATAATAAAGTTTGGATCATGCACAAAGGATTTACATCACTTACTGTTCAAACCAATAGTAAGGTTTTTTGAGCGGCATACCGATAGATTGGATTAACCTTTGTGCGAAAAAAATTTCTATGTATAAACCGAGAAATTATTCGGTGTCAGGTGTAATACATCCGGGCAGGGGGTGAAAGAGAGGAGTGAATTTTGGGCAGCCTTAGGTAGACCCACACTTCTATTTCTTCTCTCTTGTCCGGATGTTTAAACCAGTACTATTCAAAAGAGAGCAGGGATAGGTCATGCGGTCCCACAAAACTCCCTGAAGATATCTCTCTCTCCCCCTCCCCGTACACTTTACAATTTCTCATTCCATAATGCTGCGTTCCTTAAACTTTTGACTTTATTTTCAAAAGTCTCATATCTTTTGACTTCTGCGGCTCTAGGCCACAAGACTATTTATCTTTAGCCCTTCAACAAAACTATTCTATATAAAACTATATAAAAACAAAGGTAAATTGTTATAAAAATAACCAGGCCATTCTGAGAATTTCTAATACCCTGGGCCTTTTTCTCTAGTTAAAAAACTCCTTGGCCTGCTAAAAATCCCATGCTATACTTTTTTTACTTTTGTAATTTTGTCGCGCCCCGCTTCCCAAAAAGACGTGGGAGCAGACACATGACGAGACCCACGACGTATTTATTTCGATAAGTTTATTTCCCGAAACAAATATACTGAGTGTTTATAAGCAATATAAGAATGACAAGAAATGACAAGTAAATAAAATCCAACAATTATTTTATTACATTCAAATTTCACAAGTTTCAAATCAATCACGAGAAATCTGAACAAGAAACATAAACATAGAAACCTAAACATGTGGCTTATTGAAAAAGCAAAAGTTGAAATAAAGAACAAGTGGCATATTGAAACTGTAAACTGGAAAGAAAACTAAGGAACGGTTTCAGAAGTGAACTGGTCGTAATTTTCAGCAGTAAGTTCCACCTCCTCAATCTCTAAATCATCTGACGAATATTTCAAAGAAACAAAAAATGGGTAGAATGTCCGTCAGCTAAATTTCGCTCGGTGAGTCCTCAAAAGAGATAGAAATGTGAATGCGGTAAAGGACAGTATGTAAGTAGCATACGAATTCTAATGTGCTTATGGGTGTCAATTAAATCTAGCAACTATATGCACATGGTAAGATATCATGAGTATGACAATATGTGTGTGTGTGTGTGATGGAGGAAAGGTGCCATAGGAGGGAATTTCCTCCTATGGCGTCGGAAAAATACACCTTCCATGGAATTTTTTGACGATCAGCATACATCACGTTCATCTTTATCTTCTAAGATGTGGATACACCAAATTTCATGTGATTATACCATTTTATCACCGCTGATTTAGTTGGTGCAAAATTAATGGTTTACCGACAGTCGAACATTTTACATTGCTAATTCAACGGTGAAAAAGTGGTGTAATCACATGAATTTAGTGTATGCACATCTTAGATGATAACAATGATGATGATGGATGCCGATCGTTGGAAAAAATTGTGGAGGTTATATTTTTCGACGCCATAGTAGGAAATCCCCTCCTATGGCATCTTTCCTCCATTATTCTCATATATACATAGATACCAATGTAACATGAGTATGGAAAAAAAATATAGTATAGCCGTATAGTGTAGGTATAGTGAGCATGTAACAAGTAAAAGTGCTGAACATATGATGAATAGCATTGCGTTCGAAAGAGGTCATTAAAAGAGTCATATAACTAACGTAATTTAAGTGTGAATGTCAACCAATCTCAAGAGTGTTCTCGAACCCAATATATTATCGTCCAGGGATAAGGAACCACAGATTCGAATCAAGTATTACTAACGGGACTTCAGCCGTTGATTGGCACGCATTCGGCGTGCCGGGAGTTTAAAGTTCTAAAGTTAACCGCAATCAGGACGGTGTCGCTTGGTAGCTAGCCGCGATGAGTACGGGTCGATCCACAGGGAGATGAAGCGTTTTACGTTCTTATTTTGACGAGTTAATGCATGTAGCGGAATGTTTGTATCTATCCTACGTATATATATGCACAAGTAAAGTTTGTTAGGAATAGATAGGTTAGTGTAAGCTAGAGAATTCCGTACTCAATTCTTTGAGCCGAACTTAACCATTGAAGCTAGAGCAATTGGCAACAACGTGGATTAGGGTGCTTAAGCATGGCATTAGAAATTCGGCTTATTGACCCTTGTCCGCCCGTTCTTGTCTCTTGCTTTCGCCTTAGGCCAAACCGAACGCAACCGGTCGTGGTTAGGAATCACCGATACCTTGGTAGGGTAGGGTGCCTAACAGAGCGCTTGCGTAAGGTTTGGGTAGAGTTCAATTGGAAAATACGGGAAAAGGAAATGAGCAAAAAAACCTTAACTTACAATATCTTTCTCTTTTCCTAACAACACCAATTCACAAACATTACAACAACAAACCAAAAAGAGCAAATAAAAGACAAACAAAGAAAAGAAAATACAACAAGCAAGTAAGTAGATGGCATGATGATAAATTGCAAGTAAAGCAAGATAATAAAGAGCAAGTAATGAAAAGAGCAAGTAAAAGAGCAAGAAAGAAATACTAAGAACCTTGGAACAAGTTACTGTTGGATATATATGCCCTAGAGGCCTACATTGTATAGGATGCTTGGGATATGTATGTACATGACAGTTTTGCTTGATATGATAGTACGCTATTTGGTTTGTCTTTATCTTAACGTATGATATATTTTACTTGGTATTTATATATGTATGTTGATAAAGCTCATAGGGTGTTTGCCTGACTACCGGCGTTGTGATGGCAGTCATACTTGTGGGAGCTGGATAGTCAATAGGCACATCCTTAGATGTCCCTGGTCGCAGGAGTATCGAGACTAGGCATCGATGCTCCGGAGTAGACTAGTGTATACATATCTAGACCCTGAGGAGGGGCGATGGATTGGTCCCGCGGCCATTGGTGGAGTGCACCTAAGATTGTATACAGATGCTCACTGGATATGAGTACACCGGACAGGACTCGCCGAGAACTGACTGGATGGTATTATACCTAACGTCAGATAGCAGTTCTCAGGTGACATGTGTGCAGATAGCCCGTTGACTTAAAGTCATCATTTGTCTCGTGTGAGTTCCTACTGTGCTTTGATTATTACCCTACCACGGCTCAAAGGAGTCGTGCAAACAGGTTTTAGTTGGGCACAGTCCCGAGCCATGTGGAGGCAGTGAGTGACTGTTAGGGATTCATCTCTCTCGGTATAGGGAGTTGATATCACACGGTGATTGGTTGGTCATTATCATAAGTCCCTGGCCAGGGCTGATTGAGAATTACTGATGGACTGATCAGTAGATTCTCATATGGTCTTGAGCCATACCGACACGACTTGTACGGTTATTAGGGGTCTGACGTCCACCACCTCCCTAGACCATACATGCGATACTCTTAGACGAACAGACCGGACTGCGCGGATATTGTCACGGACAGGCTTAGTAGGATTTCGGATGGGTTACCTCATCGGCTTTCTTATCGACAACTACCTGGGGACCGTTACGTACAGCTAGTGACGCTTGCGGTCTGTGGTTAAACCCACTGCCAGCGTAGTAGTCGAGTCTTTAGAGTCCCACACAGAGATTTCCCAAACCCAGGCGAAAAGATATAGAGGTCGTATGGTTTTACGACAAAGGTTCGGACGCATACGTGTTTAAACGCACGTACGACATTCGGACAGTTTTTACTAGCCGGCTTTGTTTTAAGCCAGATTCTACTATCGGATTATTGGATTTATACAGTCTAAAGTTTTTCCGTGTTTTCACGGATGCGAGGGGCGTTCTCGTAAATTCCGAGAAGCTTCTAGAAGGATGTGACATGAGGGGTTAAGGTGGCATTTTCATTAATTGCTTTAGTGACTCATTCATATGAATCATCATATCATTAAATGCATCATTAATGCATCATTAATGATCTAATGACTCACATGATGAATCACTCTTCTTGAATAAATGAAGCATGGTGAATAATCATTTAATTGATATTATTTGATATTTCATTATGTTTTATATATTCAAGTGAGAAGCTTTTCTCATATCATTATTATCTCCACCTTCTCTCTCCTCAAGCTCTCTCTCCTTCACCAAACCCTAATCTTACCACTCATGAGTTGAGAACAACGATTAGGAAAGACTAAACACTCCATAACCAATCTCTACATCATCTTAGTTCCTTTATTAGCAACTAGAGAAACTAAGTAACCTCAAGTTTAGAGGTTATAGCTTGGATTAGGGTTCTCGGGTGGATCGTCTATCACGAAAAGGAAGCCGAGGAGGACGTGGAGATCCAAGGAGGCCATAGAGATCGTAAAGACGAAGGACTAGAATCGTTTGGTATAATCTTTTAACATAGTAGCTTAGAACTCTATGCTTTTTGTTAATTATCGTTTAGCAAAGATTTTCAGTTAGTCGATGTTCGCTTAATAAACAAGATCGTTTTTCATATTTCCGCCTCCCCGCAACTCGTGGGGTGTTGCACATCGACTTACAGTTACAAACCATGGGTTTAATAACCCAAACTTAAACTTGCAAGCTCAATTAAGAGGTTGCAAGATCAAGAGAGGGCTAAAAACTCAAGGCAAATGAAGGCATAAAAGTGAGCTTTATTAATTCCATATGAAAATACAACCCTTAACATCAATAACCAACAATTAAACTTGCAAGCTCAATTAAGAGATTGCAAGATCAAGTGAAGGCAAAGAGCTCAAGGGGACTGAACTATATACAAGAACAAGAGAAACAAAAGTGTAAAAGCTTGGACAATATATGGCAATCCAAGACCCCTATCCCTTGCTCACTCATCTGCTTTATACAGGCATAAAAGAAAAGAAAACTAGCAATACAAATATGATGAGGTGCTAGCAGGGGAGAGTCTGTGAAAAACTGGGGGCAAATGAGGCAGATGGGGCGGGCCTCTTCAGCCAAAGTGATGATGTGGCCGGCCATAATGGTGAGTCCATGTCTCGTATTAGAAGTGTAGTCTTGTGTGCTCCCATATATCACATTGGTGCTGCTAGATTTCTCTAATTTAACCCGGTCTGCACTCTTGGATTTGGAGGGAAACTTGATGCAACATAACACATCATATCTTTATGCATTAACTACCCATCACTTCTCATGCTTACTTGACGGATGTCGGATCTCGTCAAGATGTTACCTTCCGTAGATCTGCTACGAGCGACGATGGACGGCTGAGATTGAGCTGGGGGTTGCCTCCTGAAGCGTGTGGATCTCAGTGGGTTTGAAGCGGTTGAGGCCAAGGTATCCTTATTCTGCGGTAGCCCGGAGACGAGCTGAGAGGGCTGAGGAGGCCAATTGTGCAGGGGGCTCAGAGGTGAGCCAACGGTTATTTGTAAGGCAGGCACAGGAGTGGTTTGGATGGTTGCGGAAGGTCGTCCACGTTCATGGGCCGCAGACCCGGGGTATTCTACCGACGTACTGTTCCTGGTCCTTTCTTGCTAGCTTCGGGACACGTCATCTGCCACGTGTCACGATCTGGGAAGTCGACGATATCCAGCATCATCACCACTTGTGCCATGATTCATGGCAGCCCCCATCATGGTCCATGCTCCAAGAGTTGTGTTCACACATGCTATGTGTTGGACCAAAATGTGTACACTTTATTTGTTTGCAAAATAACTCTTGGATATCGATCGGTTTCCAGTTCTGATGCAGTGTCGACTCACAAATGATATATCTGTGATTTTAAGTGTATTTCCAGTATTTTGTCACGGATACCTGTAATCTGTAATTACTGAGCAGACACTGGTTAATAGTACCGATATATACAAAAAATAGATAATGAATGAGCGGTATTAAAATGCAATATTCCGGTATGAACAAATACCCCCAAACTTATCTTTTGCTCGTCCCGAGCAAAAGAAAATCCTAGCCTCACTTTCGCAGGGAACGCGATTGCACTGAGAATGTGCAACAAGCCGTTAAACCTCTAGGTGTCTCTAGTAGCAGGAGTGTTGTCTCCTGAGTGTTTTCAGCGGATACTACCCAGAAAATCCCGTCAAGCTAGTTTAATGTCGATTCTACTCCTATAGTTTAGTATCTACGTTAGAAATTCTATTATTCTAAATTAGAAATATCCAACTCTTATGTTTTACGCCTCCTGTTTATTCAACCCCAGATCCTATACGTTTTACAGTTTTGAAAGATCTCGGTTTCTCTTGGGTTTTCCTTCTAAAGTGCGATCTTAACAGGGATTTTTATCAGTTTTACGGAAAACATAAGTCTTATTCTTTATTTCTATCTTTCCTCCAAACATCGATTGTATACCCCTATGTGTGTATATATTTTCACCCTTACACTCAAGAATTCAATTCAAGCTATAATACTCTTTCCCTGATACCTAATACTACTTCTTTTCATTAATGAGGGACGGTGTTGCTCACACACCTTTCATGCGACTATTAATGCTTCATGAGGCACGAACAGCCAATTACTGAATGTGTGAGCTTAAAGCGTAAATAGCAATCTAGGGAGCCCCCCGTAGATTCTTCTTTTTCTTCTTCCGCTTCTTCTTCTTTTGAGTCAAGCCTGTTTCCCCCTTGGCAGAACAAATGGACCGATTCAGGATCCTTGCTGCCCTCGGTGCCCTGTCCCAGAAGAGAGCCGGGGGTGCGGCCGTGCCTCGGGCCGACCCGAGTTCCGTACCAAGGGAGTTGCTGGCGACAAGGCCATCCGCCTCGACCCGAGCCCCCGATGATTGCCGCGGCGGCGGCCAGAGGCATCCGCGGGTTCCCGAACCCCGGACGAGGGAAGCGGAAGAGGACGAAGACGAGATTCCTCTTAAGTGGAAGAAGATGGTCTCTTGTGCGCCACCGACTGAGGTTCTTGAGGGGATTTTTGTGCAGGAGGGGGACGCCTGCATCGTAGTCCCGTCCGGGCTTTCCGTTGCCACCAGCCTGCTCGCTGATATGGAAGGGTCGACTGGAGGCAAGATTCCGCGGGGGACCCTGAGGGCCCAAGTGGCAGCTATAGCTCAGGAGGCGGTGCAGGTACGTACTCCGTGATGTGTTATTTGGAGCGCCCTATTCTCAGTTCGAGTGTCTCTAAGTCTCTCTGCTGTTTCTCATCAGGTCTATCAGTACTGCACCCTCGTTGCTCGCATGGAGGCCGAGGAGAATGCCCATGCTATGAGGTTGGCGGGGGAGTCTTCTTAGGAGGCCGAGAATCTGCAACTCGAGCTGCGTCTGGAGAGGGAGAGGATGGCCATCCTCGAAGCCCAATTGTCCACCGGGGAGCTCACCGTCTCAAAGTGCCAGGAGTCCTATCACCGGCTATGTGAGTCCCACCGAACCATCGAGGCTAAGTTGGCGGAGCCGGCCGATCTTTATGCAACAGTGAAGAAGGCGAGGGATGCCAGCAGACGGGATGCCGAGGCTGCGCTTCAGGTGGCGAAGGTTATCGAGATTCAAGCTCGAAAGGCGATGGCCGATTACAAGGGATGAGACCAGTTTTACGCCGACCTCGGCGAAGCCTCTGCCATTATATGGCATGAAGCTCTTGATGCCATCAAGTCGCAGTTTCCGGAGTTTGCCGACGGTGAGCTCCGTGTTCGGGTCCCACTTTCAGTGGTCGTGCCTCCGGCAGATGGTGATGAGGGAGGGGTCGCTGCTGGAGCGGAAGCCCGGGATTCTGGGGATGGCACCGAAGAAGGTGAGGTCTACACGGAGCTTTCGGCCATAACTTTTTTGCTTTCCCTTTTTCTCTCTTTTTGTATGCCTCCGGGCAATTTGGTAAGGCTGGGGAGCCCAAAGTACCTTGTAAGAGATTTTGGAAGTTTGAATGAAACTTAGTCTTTTCCTTCTGTGTGACAGTGCTTTTCCTGTGTGGGTACTTGAGCTTGTCAGTTCTGACCACGATCAAGCGTTAGGCCGCAGGTTGATGGCCCATGTTTTAGATAATGATTGCCCTTCGAGTGCTTGTCGGTTAACTGCTGTGAAAGAAGGTCAGTGTTCTCCAGCCTCCGGAGTCGAGGTGGTGATCGTTTACTTAATCAGTTTAGAGGAACCTTTGTTACAGGAAGGTCGGCGCTTTTGATTGAAATGATAGGAATTATGATCAAAATATTAATTACCGCAATCAAGAACGGCATCGCTTGGTAGCTAGCCGGTGAGTACGGGTCGGTCCACAGGGATTTTGTGTATTCTCAATTTGTTCTAACGAGTTAATTCCGATTGTTGTCGGATTGATTAAATCTAAAAACTAGGATTAAAATCTTGCTAGGATTAGATTTAGATTAAGTTTGGAAAGTCAATATTCCTCACCGCTTTTTATGCCCTAATTAAGATCTATGAGGTGTTATAGTAATAATTAATAAAGTGGATTAGTATCATCGGGAAGAAACGATGTTTCTTCCTCTAGGTTCTTGTCTTTCCTTTCTTAATTCTTACCCTAACCTCCATAGAAAACATGCGCAACCGGTCTTTTATACTACGGTATCACCGCTACCTCGTGGGATAGGGTGCCGTAGGGAGCGGTGTGTGTATGTATGCATGGATTCCTATAAAAATATGTGATGGGCAAGAAAGGGGTGAGAGATCTTCATCTCTCAAACCTTCCCTATTCCTAACCCTAACAAGTGAGGAACTACTCACTCATTAGGGAATTGAAAAACATGTTCTAAACTAATTAACTAGGACAGATAATAAAAATCTATACTAGGGCAGGAAAGAAAATTTAACTAGGGCAATAAAAAGAAACTTACTCTAATTTTTATTTGATGCTCTCTTCAATCATTTACAGGAATTGAATTCTGAATTTGGATAGATACAATGAGGCATAAGAAGAGGCATACCTCCAAAAGAGGTTTAGGGCTTCTATTTATAGATTATAGAAATCCTAGGGTTACATTCGATTCACATCTGCATTTACAAATATGCCCCTAAGAAGACTAGTCAAAGCACCGACGCACCGACACAAAATAGCACCGACACGGGCGACGCACGGTCGCGGAACTGCGGCCAAGAGCCAGGTTTGGCCGCGGTTCCGCAGCCATATAGGGGGCTTGGTTGCTGATTTCTTCTGGGTTTCTTCTAGCTGCATTTTTCTTCTTGTTTCTTCACTTGGTTTCTCAGATTGTCTTCTAGTTTTCTTCCAGATTTCCACAGTGAATAATGTCATAGACTTTACCGCTTGCTTCGTGTCGAAGTCTTGAACCTTGCACCGCCTTTGTACTTTGTGAACTTGCTCATTGATCTTCATTGTCCTTCAAACTGTAGACATGATCAAGATTCTTCCATTTGTCGGTCGTAGTCTCACTTTTGTATCGTCTTTTCATCATTTTCACTGTTTTTGTTCCAAGAACCTGTAACCTGCAACTATGTAGCAGACATGGATCAAAAGTACCTGTTTATTTGTAAAATGAACAAGAATGGGGAATATAATAATGCAATATTATGATATGAACAAATACCCCCAAACTTATCTTTTGCTCATCCTCGAGCAAACCTAGTTTATTCTTGAAAAAGACCTAGCCTTACTTTCGCAGGGAAACGCGATTGCACTGAGCTCGTGCAACAAGCCGTTAAACCTCTAGGTGTCCCTAGTAGGAGGAGTGTTGTCTCCTGAGGGTTTTCAGCGGATACTACCCACAAAATCCTATCAATTAGGCCCACTGACTTTTATTCTCCAATTAGGTTTTCTAACAAGAAACTCTATTATCTTTGACTCAGTAATTATCCACTCGTATTTTTCACGCTTCCTTATTATTTAACTTAAGATTATATATGTTCTGTAGACTTACTTAGCTTTTAGCATCTTTTAAGTTTTCCTTCTAGGGTTCTATCTCAACTTAGGAATTTTTATCATCTCTATTAAAGATATAAGTCATATTTTTCATTCCTATCTCTTATCTAAACCCCAATCACATACCCCTACGTGTGTGTGTATATCACCCCTACACTTGGAAATTAAAATCAAGCTATTATACTGTTGTGCATCGTCCAAAGTACTTTTCTATTGGTGAATTTTTAGATGAAATTGCTCACACATTCTTCATGCGACCGTTAATACTTCTTGAGGTACCAACGACCGATTACAAAATGTGTTTGCACATTAAAGTGTAATTCATAGTCTTGTAACACCTAAGGCTTTTAGCAGTGACTCCCAAACCAGTTGGTCTAAGGCACTAGGTGATGAAGCACTCTCGCTAGATATTTTTTCTATTAATGCAGCCTTAAGTAATTAAAAAAACCAGTGTTCATTTTGTTTTATCTCTTTATTCACACTTGTATTTTATTTTATTTTTCTTCGTACTAAGGACTTTAGACAAGAGCATTTCAAGGTCTCTTCTACTATTCCAAGTTTCAAGGTTCGTGTTTGTGCAATTTGTAGGGTATATATTTTCAGAATTTAGACTTAAGCTTAGGAATTATTTTAATTTAGCCCAAGAAATCAACTCGAAATCAACTCGAAAATATCAATACTTTTCCCTTGTTTTAATTTAGCCCAAGAAATCAACTCGAAAATTGCCTATTTCTAAATAAACTACAAAGACATATACTTTCAACCGTTAAATTTTAAGAAAGGTTATTTTTAGGATTTTTAATTTACTACGTCTAAGATCTAATTGTTCCTAGCTAGTTAACCTGCTTGTCAAACGCAAGTCAATTATGGCCAAAATTGAATGTTTTAATTTTTTATAATTTTTTTAAATTTTTTTTTAGTTTTTATGGATTTTAAAATAAGTATGCAAATGCAAAAATATACACATGAATGCGAAGGAAGAAGGCTTACCGAGCATGCCCCCAAACTTAAACATGACAGTGTTCTCACTGTCAGGCTACACCAAGAGTGTCAAAATTGTCGGCTTTCCCCTGTTTATTTTTTTTATATTTTTTATTGTTAAAAGAATATATATATATATATATATATATATATATATATACACAACAAGGTTCCCCCCAAACTTAAGTGAAACAGTGTTTCCACTGTTTTAAGCGTTTAAAATTCAGAGTTTAGGGAGGAGAAAAATCAAGCTATACAAGGCTTTTACACAGACCAAAGGTTAGTACCAACCATTCAAAAATTCTATCGTGATAATGGTAGGGTTGGTGAAAGAATGGAGTGTAGAGAAAGGAGTTGAAAAACATACGAGACCGTATGGGAAGAAGGGTGGAATATGGTCTCGGTATATTCGGAGAAGAATGGCGGAAGAGAGGAAGAAGTGTAGTACGAACTTGAGGGTGTAAATTGAGTGAATACATCAGCACAAATTGTGATGACCGATGTGTTAAAAATGATTGTTCTAATTTATCAACCCGTTGAGAAATAGGGTCAAATACCTCAAGATTCGCAAGAAAACATGGGTACGTTGAACTTGGTAAACCATCCATTGAAAATGGAAGCGCGACGGATTCTTGCGCGGTCGAAACGATGGAAAGGACGAAGGGGAGTGATTTAGGGATAGTCTTATTCTCACCTAAGTAATCTGTCTCGAACTCGAAGGATTCCATCAATGGTTCGAAATGACTGTAAGCAACCGAGTTTGATGGTTCAACTAACTTATCTGAAAATTCAAAGGACTCAAACTCGGACGGTGAGTCTTCAAAATCGTCCGCAAAAGTGAAACACTCGTAATCGATATCGGTTGTGAGAACTGTGTCAGATTCAAGGAGGAACGCACTAGTGGCGTCAAAACTGCTGTGATCGAACAGAAATTTTTCAAGCTCGCAGTCCTCCTGCGTGATCTTTTGCTTGGTCGGAACGATTGGAAGGATGAGGGGGGTGATTTAGGAAGTATAACAGTTAAAGGTTCAGGAGGATGAATTAGAAAACCCGACTCATCAAACAAAAATGGTTCATCCTCAATACTATCCTCAATACTCTCCTCAATACTATCCTCATAATTCTCATCAAAAGTTATCCTATCCATGCAATTATCATCAAAATCAAGACGCATATGAGGTTCGGGAGAAACATTTAATGACTCGGGATGATGAATTGGAGATAAAATTTCAGTCAAATCTACGGGTTCATCATCGAAAATATTCCCTCCGTCAATATCCTCAATCAAGTGAAAATCAATTTTTTTGGACACCTCATCAAAAGCATGGATATTTATCAATTCAGGTTCTAGATTGGAGGTGTAGAGATCGAAAGGATTGGTGATGGTTTCACTCGAAAAGGACCCTTCACAATCTGGCAAATCAAGCACTACAAAGTCGCACAACTCATTAAACGTTTTATTTTCAACTGGTGAATCATTTGGGACACTTGATAGACATTCAAAACCGGAGTTGTGGGATTCAATTGGTGATGGGTAGGTTTGATTTGGAAGGGTGCACAACTCACTCTCTCTACTCAAATTCTCAATCTGTCCAACTGCCTCATCATACATTGGAATTTTTGTAGCTAGTTGGAAACTAGCTACCGGGTCACTAGGTTGCATAAGGGCGGCAATGGACGCATCCAAATTCCTCATCTGTTGGTTTGTTGCTGCAATGTAAGCTTCCAACGACTGCTCCAGACTAGACATGGGTTGTGAAGGGGTTTCAGTAAAAGATTCAAAATTGTTTGGATTCTGGAAACTCCCAAATGGCTATGTAGAAGCAATGTCTAGGGAATGTGCGAAAGTCGGGTAGAACTGGTAGGAATTGAATGGTTGGACAGGAGTAGGATCAACATTTGGGTAAAAAGGTGAATGAACTTGTTGACCCCAAGAACTGGAAGTGTTGAAAGGAGTGAAAGATCGGTTATGAGATTATTCAATATGTTCAGCGATAGACATGGGTTTCGGAGTTACAACAGGACTCGAAAAAGGAGTATCAACGTAAGAAGGTGGTGAAGGTTAAAATGGTTGATACAAAGTAGATTGCGGAGTCGAACTGTTTCTCCTAGACGCTTCTATTCGATCTTTCAAAGAAATTTTGGGCATGGAGGGGTCGTCCGTAATTCGACCAAAACAATTTGCGTAGGAAGCAATGTTTGGTTCACGGTACCAAAGTTTGGCAAGAGTTTTATGAGGTGGGGTACCCATGATGTAGGAAAGGGGAAGAAAAAGAATGTGGGGTGCACGGATTTCTTAGCGACAAGTTGCAAGTTTTTGTAAAAAAAATTTCTTTTTGTGTTTTTTTTGGATCTTTTTGCAAAAAAATTTTTTCAATAAAAGGCTTAGACACACGTTCAATCAATCATAAATGCACCATCAAGCCTAGATCTAGGGTCACCTAGATCAGCTAGACAGCTCCTAACTGTTCCAAAGGGCAAGAAATAGGACCTCAAACCGCCACTTCACCGCCAATTGTGGCCAGGCAAGCACAAGTAGAGAAAGGAGGGATCCGCTCACGAATCACCGTGAGACGGGCCTTTTAAAGTTACCTTTTACTACCTGTCTAGCCTAGGCACCACAAAGTCAGGTTAGGATCAACGGTCGATGCCTACAACTATTCCTTTGTCCTATTGAGCGCGAAGTCCTTAGGGCTGAGTCTAATCTTTTTTAATCAATTGATGATCAAAGCAATATGCCTTATGCGATTTTTGGGGTCCTGGGAAGGGTAATGAAATCCCTACCCAATCTGGATTGGTGTAAAAAGCCCCTTAAAGTCAAATTAAAATATGCAAAGCAGTAAACACAATCACTTGCAAACAATATTTTTTTAGCGCGGCGCAAAGAATCCTGCACAAGATCAAGTTATTAGAGAAGGGAGAGAAATTTTTGCGCAAAAACCCTGCAGGAAATTTTTACAGAGGAGATATTAGTGGTTACAGAGAAGAAGAGGGAGCTTACAGAGGAGATTCCACGCGCTAACGTCACCAAGGAACCGCGGATGCGCGGTCAAAGTGCTGTTTCGGCGGCAGAAATGCGGTGGACTTTGCAGTTCGGTTCCCGAGATTTCTTCTGTTCCTCTGTTATGATTTTCCTCTGTTGTTCAGATCTGTTGTTTTTTGTTTCGATCTCTGGATTTTTCCAGATCTGAATTCATTCGTCGATCCTGCAAAATTCAAACGAAATACCCTTCACAAAATAACAAGATGATAAATTTTTATATTTTTTCAGTTTTTATGATTTTTATGATTTTATATTAACCCGAAATTACAAAAAGAAAATAACAACGCCATCCCCGGCAACGGCGCCATTTGATTGAAATGATAGGAATTGTGATCAAAATATTAATTACCGCAATCAAGAACGGCGTCGCTTGGTAGCTAGCCGGTGAGTACAGGTCGGTCCACTGGGATTTTGTGTATTCTCAATTTGTTCTAACGAGTTAATTCCGATTGTTGTCGGATTGATTAAATCTAAAAACTAGGATTAAAATCTTGTTAGGATTAGGTTTAGGTTAAGTTTGGAAAGTCAATATTTCTCACCGCTTTCTATACCCTAATTAAGATCTATGAGGTGTTATGGTAATAATTAATAAAGTGGATTAGTACCATCGGGAAGAAACGATGTTTCTTCCTCTAGGTTCTTGTCCTTCCTTTCTTAATTCTTACCCTAACCTCCATGGAAAACATGCGCAACCGGTCTTTTATACTACGGCATCACCGCTACCTCGTGGGATAAGGTGTCGTAGGGAGCGGTGTGTGTATGTATGCATGGAGTCCTATAAAAATATGTGATGAGTAAGAAAGGGGTGAGAGGTCTTCATCTCTCAAACCTTCCCTATTCCTAACCCTAACAAGTGAGGAACTACTCACTCATTAGGGAATTGAAAAACATGTTCTAAACTAATTAACTAGGACAGATAATAAAAATCTATACTGGGACAGGAAAGAAAATTTAACTAGGGTAATAAAAAGAAACTTACTCTAATTTTTATTTGATGCTCTCTTCAATCGTTTACAGGAATTGAATTCTTAATTTGGATAGATACAATGAGGCACAAGAAGAGGCATATCTCCAAAAGAGATTTAGGGCTTCTATTTATAGATCATAGAAACCCTAGGGTTACATTCGATTCACATCTGCATTTACAAATATGCCCTTAAGAATACTAGTCAAAGCACCGATGCACCGACACAAAATAGCACCGACACGGGCGACGCACGGCCACGGAACCGCGGCCAAGAGCCAGGTTTGGCCGCGGTTCCGCGGCCATATAGGGGGCTTGGTTGCTTATTTCTTCTGGGTTTCTTCTAGCTGCATTTTTCTTCTTGTTTCTTCACTTGGTTTCTCAGACTGTCTTCTAGTTTTCTTCCAGATTTCCACAGTGAATAATATCGTGGACTTTACCGCTAGCTTCATGTCGAAGTCTTGAACCTTGCACTGCCTTTGTACTTTGTGAACTTATTCATTGATCTTCATTGTCCTTCAAACTGTAGACATGATCAAGATTTTTCCATTTGTCGGTCGTAGTCTCACTTTTGTATCGTCTTTTCATCATTTTCACTGTTTTTGTTCCGAGAACCTATAACCTGCAACTATGTAGCAGACATGGATCAAAAGCACCTGTTTATTTGTAAAATGAATAAGAATGGGGAATATAATAATGCAATATTATGATATGAACAGCTTTCCAAAGAATTGGCCGAGCATTATTGCTGCTCGGGGACTCTTGGCTAGGGCTTTGATCCTTAGCTTGGGCTGGGCCGTTAGAGGCCTGCTAAGGGTGGACCGAGCAGGGTTGCTTCCCGGTTGCCTCTTGGCGAGGGCTTAGATCCCTGGCGTCGTGGGGTAGGGATATGCCATGGATAGCCGAGCTGGGTAGCCGCTCGGCTGCCTCTTGGTGAGGGCTTCGATCCCTGGCGTTGTGGGGTAGGGATTCTACCAGCCAGGGATAACCAAGCAAGGGCGAGCCCGGTTTCCTCTAGGTGAGGGCTTCGATCCTTAGCGCGGGAGGGGCCTGCTACGGACGGGCCGAGCAAGGTTTCTGCCCGGTGCCTCTTGGCGAGGGCTTAGATCCCTGGCGTCATGGGGTAGTGAACTACCAGCCGGGGATAGCCGAGCAGGGTAGCCGCACGGCTGCCTCTTGGTGAGGGATTCGATCCCTGGCGTTGTGGGGTAGGGATTCTACCAGCCAGGGATAACCGAGCAAGGGCGAGCCCGGTTGCCTCTTGGTGAGAATTTCGATCCTTAGCGCGGGAGGGGACATAAGGGGCCTGCTAAGGACAGGCCAAGCAGGGTTACTGCCCGGTGCCTCTTGGTGAGCGCTTTGATCCTTAAGGACGGGCCGAGCAGGGTTACTGCCAGGCGCCTCTTGGCGAGGGCTTTGATCTCTGGCGTTGTGGGGTAGGGAACTACCAGCTAGGGATAACCGAGCAAGGGCGAGCCCGATTGCCTCTTGATGAGGGCTTTGATCCTTAGCGCGGGAGGGGTCGTATGGGGCATGCTAAGGACGGGCCGAGCAAGGTTACTGCCCGGTGCCTCTTGGCGAGGGCTTTGATCCTTAAGGATGGGCCGAGCAGGGTTGCTGCATGGTGCCTCTTGGAGAGGGCTTTGATCTCTGGCGTTGTGGCGTATGGAACTACCAGCCAGGGATAACCGAGCAAGGGCGAGCCCGATTGCCTCTTGATGAGGGCTTTGATCCTTAGCGCGGGAGGGGCCGTAAGGGGCCTGCTAAGGACGGGCCGAGTAGGGTTGTTGCCTGGTCATGAAAGGATTCGTCCGACCCTCCCGTCGTGTGAACATCGGGAAGGGCAATAGTCACAAGTCAGGAGCGTACAGGGGAAGACAGAACGTTTCGGGAAGCCGCGTCAGTTTCGCCACGTGACAGTGTGGCATTGGAGTAGTTGCCGCGATTCCTAAAATTCGCGCCGATACGCACGAGAATCCGGATCCTTGAAGATTGTGTTTGAGGTTATAAATAGGGAAGGAGATAGCAGCTCCTTCGGCACCGCTTTCTTTCGAGATGACTGGGCGTGTGTATTTGATCGAAGAGATCATCACCCTTGGTGATCTCTCCTTGTATGACCAATCACTGGCCGAGGAGGGGTACCGGGGAGTGGTTCAGTGCCTTGAGGATCACTTCGGCCGGCTTCTCCCACGGCGGTCGTCCCTACTTCAGATGTTGATGTACGCGATCTGGAGGAGGTCCCCGGGGTTGGACAACCCCTTTACTGAGGAGCTTCTGCACGAGGCGCTCGACAAGATGCATTCGATCTTCCTTTTCGTCCTCATCTCGAAAGCCAGGCACGACCGATCCTTGGCTCTGATTTTAGAGTGTTTCAAGATGAGGTACGTCGTGGGCCAAGGCTCAGAGGGAGGAGCGTCGGGTGCTTCTGAGGTGTCCCGGGTCCGCGTGCAGCGTCGGCAGGAGCGGGCTGCAGCGGCTAGGGCCCGACTTACGGAAATCCACTCTGAGTATCACCATGAGTACTTCCATGATCCCGTTCCACCTCTGTTGTAACCCTTTCTTTTTCTGTAAGGCTGAGGAGCCCATAGTACCTTTTTGAATGAATAAAATTCTACTTTTCACAATGTCCTAGCGTTCCCTTCTTATTATTCAAATAGAAAGGGCTTTAGAAAAGTTTACATTGTCCTGGTGAAAGAAGAAGTACACACTCGTAGATGTTCCCCTCACTGGTACAGCTTGAGCTTCTCAGCATTGTAAGGCCGTGGAAACTTTCGCCCGTCCGCGTCTTGCAAGCGGTAGGCTCCACCGGGAAGGACCTCGGAGACGAGGAAAGGACCGTCCCATTTCCGGGAAAACTTATGCAGCCTACCTTGATCGACGAAATTGTTTCGCCTCAGGACCAGGTCTCCGGTCTTGAAGAAGCGACGCTTCACTCGCGCGTTATAGTATCGGGCGGTTTGCTGTTGAGAGGTGGCAGCTCTGATCTGAGCCCGATCTCGTTTCTCCGACAAGATGTCTAAGTTTGTCCGAGGGGCCGCGGTGTTTGCTTCGTCGTCAAAGTGTTCGACCCAATGACTGGGTAGCCCGATCTCCGCCGGGACCATTGCCTCGGTCTCGTAGCAGAGGCTGAAAGGGGTTTCCCCGGTGAGGGTCTTCTTTGACGTGCGCAGGGCCCATAGGACCCGATGAAATTCCTTGACCCAACTGCTCCGGAGTCCTTTTAGGCGGGTCCGGAGACCTCAGAGGACGTCCCAATTAGCGACTTCAGCTTGCCTGTTGCACTGGGGATGTGCGACCGCGACAAACTTCATGAGGATATGATACTCATTGCAGAATTCCTTCACTTTCTCGTTTTCGAAGTTCGTCCCGTGGTCGGTGATGATACACCTCGGGATGCCGAACCGGAGTATCACGTTGTTCTGCAGGAACTTGATCGTCGTGGTAGCATCCGGTTTCCTGATGGGGATGGCCTCGATCCACTTCATGTAGTAATTCACTGCGACCAGGACATACTTGTGCTCGCCCGTACCGGTAGGAAACTGGCCTATCATGTCCATTCCCCACTGGGAGAATGACCACATGGAGGTTAAGGCGGTTAGCTTGGTAGCCGGAAGGCGAGGTATGCTCCCGTAGAGTTGGCAACTTTTTCATCTCCTGACGAGCTTCTGGGCGTCTTGGTGAATAGTTGGCCAGTAGTACCCCTGGAGCAATGCCTTCTGGATTAAGGTGTGGGCCCCTTGATGTGCGCCGCTGACCCCTTCATGGATTTCACGGAGGACGTAGTCGGCTTCGTGGGGGTCGACGCACCAGAGCAGGGGCTGAGTGAAGGACTTCTTATAAAGGTTCCCATTGCTCCAGACGAAGTGACGGGCTTTGGCTCGGAGACAGCGGGCTGCTCCTCGATCTTCTGGGAGTGTACCTTCCCTTAGGAATTCTACGAGGGGCTTCTTCCAGTCCCGATCTTCTTCCTGGGCTGTGTACACATGAAGCATTGTCGCCCTGTCTTCCACGCTGGGCCGTGGCAAGATCTCGAAGAGGATAGATCTCTTGTTGTTGGCAGAGTAGGATGAAGCCAGCTTACTCAAGGCATCGGCTTGGGCATTGAGCTGTCTGGGTATTTGCTCTACCTGGACTTCGTCGAAGTTCTTTCGAAGTCTTCTTACCTCGGCCAGATACTTCACCATTAGAGGTTCCCGAGCCTCGTAATGCCCGGTCACTTGGCTGACGACTAGGGCTGAGTCACTGCAGATCCAAATTGTTTTCAGCCCCAGCCCAGAGGCCATGCACAGTCCAGCCAGCAGGGCCTCGTATTTTGCCATGTTGTTTTAAGCCATGAACCCGAGCCTCGGAGAATACTCCATCTCCGCCTCGTTCGGGCCTCGAATGATGAGGTCGGCACCACAGCCTTACTCTGTCTAGGACCCGTCGACGTAAATGACCCACTCAGGGATTGGGTCGGGCCTCCCCTCAATCTAGGGTTGAGCCGCGAGGGTCGGCGTGAACTCCGGCTTCTTACTGGGGATGGTGCACTCGATGATAAAATCGACCAGGGCCTGTGCTTTAATGGCCTGCCTCGGGCTGTATTTTATATCAAATTGGGACAGCTCCCACCTCCACTTCTCTAAGCGGCCCGATTCGGGTGAGGCGAGGATAGCCCCCAGCGGGTGCTCAGTAAGAACGCGGATAGTGTGCGCCTGGAAGTAGTGTCGTAGCTTCCTTGAGGTCACAACGAGTGCCAAGACGATCTTCTCCATGGTTGGATACTTCGTTTGCGTCTTTGAAGACGTGGCTTATGTAGTATACCAGTTTCTGCACTCCGACGACCTCTCGAATGAGCACCGAGCCCGCTGCTTGGTCGGATACCGCTAGATACAGTGATAGCTCATCTCCTTCAACTGGTCGGGTGAGCAGTAGTGGCATCGTAAGGTGCCTCTTCAATTGGTCAAAGGCGGTCTGGCACTCCTGTGACTACTCGAACCTCGGAATCTTCCTCAGAGCTTTGAAGACGGGATGCACTTCTCCCCAGACCTCGACATGAAACGGCTTAGAGCGGCTACCCGACCAGTTAGTCGCATGATCTCGACGTTGGTCTTGGGCATGGCCATGTTGAGGATAGCGTCGATTTTCTCTGGGTTAGCTTTGATTCCACGGTGGGTGACCATGAAACCGACGAACATTCCCCCAGTGACCCTAAATGCGCACTTAGCTGGGTTCAGTTTCATCTTGAACTTGGGGAGGACTTCGAAGGCCTCGCCCAGATCCTTGGCGTGGTCGACCGACGAGACCGAATTGACGAGCATATCGTCGATGTAAACTTCCATGTTCCTGCCGATCTGCGGTTTGAACATGCGGTTAACCAACCGTTGGTACGTAGCTCCGGTGTTCTTGAGACCGAAGGGAATCACCTTGTAGCAGTATACCCCCCGGTCCGTTGTGAATGCGGTAAGATCTTCGTCTGCTGGATTCGTACGGATTTGATTATAGCCGGAAAAGGCGTCCATGAAGCTCAATAGCTCATGGCCCGCCGAGCTATCAACGAGCTGATCTATCCGAGGGAGAGGATAGTTGTCTTTGGGGCAAGCATTGTTGAGGTCGGTGAAGTCGACGCACATGTGCCATTTCCCGCTCGACTTTTTGACCAGAACTACGTTCGCCAGCTACTCCGAATAGGGTACATTCCTAATGAAGTTGGTGGCGAGGAGCCGATCTACTTCGTCCTCAATGGCCTTCTGTTTGACCGGGGAGAAGCTTCGCTTTTTCTACCTGACGGGTCGTGCCGTAGGATCTATCCCGAGCTTGTGAGATATGATTTTGGGGTCAATCCCAGGCATGTCAGCAGGCGCCCAGGCGAACACGTCGGAGTTGTTTCTGAGGAAATGAACCATGTCATCTCGCTAAGTTCCTGTCAGAAGCGATCCGATCTAAACGATTTTTTCGCCATCCCCATCTACGAGGGGGACCTCTTTCGGTGGCTCCACCGGGGTCCCTCGGATCTCTTTTTGTTCGTCTCGAGTGTCCAGAGAACCCCTGATGTCACCTTCACCGTCGACATCGTCAGTTGGCCGCTCAGACAAAGACGTTGCGGTGAAGGAAACCTTTGCAATCCGCTGGTCTCCATAGACCCGACCTATCCCGCCCTGGTCGAGAGGGAACTTCATCACGAGGTGGTAGGTCGAGATCTGGGCCCGGAGAGAGTTCAGCGTTGTGCGGCCGAGGAGGATGTTGTAGGCCGATGGGATTCACGCTATGATGAATTCCATGGGAACTGTTTATGTACGGCCGGCCTCCCCGACATTAAACTGTAGAGTGATTACCCTTTCTGTCGGGATGGAGTGGTTGGTGAATCCTGAAAGGACGTGGGAGGTCGGCCTTAGGTCTGCCGGGGTGAGCCGCATGCGCCGGAAGCAGTCGTAGAAGAGAATGTCTGCCGAGCTTCCCGAGTCGACCAGTATCCTATGCACCTCGTATTGGTGGACCCGAGCCGTAATCACCAGAGGGTCTTGTAGGGCAGGGATATGCCGTGGACGCGCCAGCTGACGGATGTCGAATCTCATCAAGATGTTACCTTCTGTAGATCTGCTACGAGCGACGATGGACGGCTGAGATTGAGCTGGGAGTTACCTCCTGAAGCGTGTGGATCTCAGTAGGTTTGAGACGGTTGAGGCCGAGCTACCTGCAAGGAAGTCCCAGGGTGGTTGTACCACCGAGGACCCTCCGACAATCAAGTTAGACTGGATATTCGAGCAGAGTAATGGCCTAGTGAGGAGAAAATGACTTACTTGAGTCGCCTGAAAGAGGGGTACCCAGCAGCCAATGGCAGGCGGGCGCGAGAATCACGCCGGCCGTTACGCTCCCGACGTCACGCCCGCGTGATGGGCGGGATCCCGCATTAATGACGAGACAGGCTCGTTAATGGGGGATCGTGATAGCATGGAACGCGGGATCATGAGCGGCGGATATCTCACGCATGGCGAGATTCGCGGAGCCGTGGCGGAGGTTCCTACGACTGGTGCTGCTGGTCGGTCGCTGGGACTGAGGAAGATGAGCTTGGCGGGTGGCTCGAGAACGAGCGGGAAGCCGAGATATCTTGGTTCTGCGGTAGCCCGGAGACGAGCTGAGAGGGCCGGGGAGGCCAATTGTGCAGGGGGCTCGGAGGTGAGCCAACGGTTGTTTGTAAGGCGGGCACAGGAGTGGTATGGACGGTTGCAGAAGGTCAGCCACGTTCATGGGCCGCAAACCCGTGGTATTCTACCGACGAACCATTCCTGGTCCTTTCTTGCTAGCTTCTGTACACGTCATCTGCCACGTGTCACGATCTGGGAAGTCGACGATATCCAGCATCATCACCACTTGTGCCATGATTCATGGCATCCCCCATCATGGTCTATGCTCCAAGAGTTGTGTTCACACATGATATGTGTTGGACCAAAATGTGTACACTTTATTTGTTTGCAAAATAACTCTTGGATATCGATCGGTTCCCAATTCTGGATACAGTGTCGGCTCACAAACGATATATCTGTGATTTTAAGTGTATTTTCAGTATTTTGTCACAGATACCTGTAATCTATAATTACTGAGCAGACACTGGTTAATAGTACCGTTATATAAAAAAAATAGATAATGAATAAGCGGTATTAAAATGCAATATTCTGGTATGTGCAAATACCCCCAAACTTATCTTTTGCTCATCCCGAGCAAAACAAAATCCTAGCCTCACTTTCGCATGGAACGCGATTGCACTGAGCACGTGCAACAAGCAGTTAAACCTCTAGGTGTCTCTAGTAGGAGGAGTGTTGTCTCCTGAGGGTTTTCAGCGGATACTACCTACAAAATCCCGTCAAGCTAGTTTAACGTCGATTCTACTCCTATAGTTTAGTAATTACGTTAGAAATTCTATTATCCTAACTTAGAAATATCCAACCCTTATGTTTCACGCCTCATATTTACTTAACCCCAGATCCTATACGTCTTACGGTTTTGAAAGATCTCGGTTTCTCTTGGATTTTCCTTCTAAAGTGCGGTCTTAAATCAGGGATTTTTATCAGTTTTACGGAAAACATAAGTCTTATTCTTTATTTCTAACTTTCCTCCAAATATCGATTGTATACCCCTACGTGTGTGTGTATTTTCACCCCTACACTCAAGAATTTAATTCAAGCTATGGTACCCTTGCCCTAATACCTAATACTACTTCTTTTCATTAATGAGGGACGGTGTTGCTCACACACTTTTCATGCGACTATTAATGTTTCTTGAGGCACTAGCAGCCGATTACTGAATGTGTGAGCTTAAAACGTAAATAGCAGTTTCCAGATCTTGACTTTATTTTTTTATTTTTCTTTTCTTTATTTTTCTTTTTCAAGACCGGAGATATTTTTCAATGATGTTTTTTTGGTGTTTAGCTTTAAATACCGTTTTTTTTTCTTTTTTTCATACTAGGTTTTCAGGCAAGAGTATTTCTAGATATCCTCTACTATCCCAAGTTTCAAGGTTCGTGTATGTGCAATTTGTAGGGTATATACATTCTAAGTTTGGACTCAAGAATAGAAACTATTTTTCAGACTTATTATTCGGTAAAGCTTCAATATTTTCCCTTCATCTCGACTTAACTCGAGAACTGAACTCAAAATTATCTACTTCTATAAAAAAACTGTAAGGACGTATAATTACCAAAGTTAAACAGAAGGAGGGTTATTTTTAGGATTTTCAATTCCTAAGCCTACGATTTAGTTATTTCTAACATATCAACTAAACTTTCGGAATGAAATTCTCAGTTATCCTATTAATTAACTTGACGACAAAGTTTTTATATTTTTGTAAAAAAATTTGATTTTTGTGGGTTTTAATAAGGTATGCAAATGCAAAATATACATATGAATGTGAAGGTAGAAAGCTTACCAAGCATACCCCCAAACTTAAATTTGACAGTGCCCTCACTGTTAGGCTATACCAAGAGCGTCAAAATTGCCGGCGCTACCTAAAAGAAATAGATACAAAGCAACAAGCAAAACAAAAATATATACACCAAAAAGGTTCCCCCCAAACTTAAGTGAAACAGTGTTTCCACTGTCTAAGCTGTAAAGTTCAGGATTAAGGGGAAAGAGAATAGTTTCAAACTATACAAGGTCTTACACAGGCCGAAAATTAATACCAACTATTCAAAAAATTTATCGCGATAAAGCAGCGGTTGGTGAAAGAATGCGGAGAGAAAAGAAATGGCGAATACGCGAGACCATATGGGGATAGAAATGGGATACGGTCTCGGTGGAAGAGAAGAATGGCGGAAGGAAGAGAGAAGTGGAATACGAACTTGATGGTGGAAATGGAGTGAATAAATTAGTACAATTTGTGATGACCGATGTGTAACAAGTGATTGTACTAATCTATTAACCCATCGAGAAATGGGGTCAAATCCCTCAAGATTCGTGAGAAAACATGAGTACGCCGAACTTGGTAAACCAGATATAGTAAATGCAAGTGATACGGTTTATTGCAAGGTCGGAACGATGGAAAGGATAGAGGGGAGTGATCGAGGAAAAGGATCGGTTAAACGTTCAGGAGGGTGTACACAGTCAATGAAAGGGACAGGATAAATTGGAAAATCCGACTCATCAAGTAAAACTGGTTCATCCTCAATACCATCCTCAAAATTCTCCTCAAAAATTAGCTTATCCATGCAATTTTCATCAAAATCAAGATGCATATGAAGTTCAGGAAAAACAGTTAATGATTCGGGATGATGAATTGGAAAGAAAAACTCATCCAAATCTGCGGGTTCATCATCCAAAATATTCCTAGCGTCAACATCCTCAATTAAGTGAAAATCAAATTTCTCGAACACCTCATCAAAAGCATGGATTTCTATCAATTGTGGTTCAAAATTGGAGGTGTAGAGGTCAAAAGGATTGGGTGTGGTTTCACTCGAAAGGGACCCTTCACAATCGGGTAAATCAAATACTACAAAGTCGCACAACTCATTAAACATTCTATGTTTAGTTGGTGAATCATTTAGGATACTTGATAGATATTTAAAATCGGAGTTGTGGGTTTCAATTTGCAATGGGTAGGTTTGATTTAGAAGGGTGTACATCTCACTCTCTCCATCCAAATTCTCAACTTGTCTTACCGTCTCATCATACATTGGAAAATGTGGAGCTAATTGGAAACTAGCTCCCGGGTCACTAGGTTGTATGAGAGCAGCCATGGACGCATTCAAATCCATCATCTGTTGGTATGACACTACCCGGAAGTCTTCTAACGACTGTTCCAGACTAGACATAGGTTGTGATGGGGTTTCAGTAAAAGATTCAAAGTTGTTTGGATACTGGAAACTCCTAAATGGTTGTTCAGAAGCAATGTCTAGGGAAGGTGCAAAAGTCGGATAGGACTGGTAGGAATCGAATGGTTGGACAGGAGTGTTTCCCCAATCAGAGCAAAGCTCTGTTTAAAAATTCAAAATTTAAAAGTTGAAGTAACGCTTCAGATTCAGCATTCTACGCTGCGCGCCATGTATCAAACACGGGTGCGCTGGCGCAGTTGCGCCGCGCTGCGCGCTGCGCACCACGTGTCAAACGCAGACGCGCTCGCGCTAGGTGCGCTGCGCCCTAGGCAGCGCACCCCCAATCAGAGCAAAGCTCTGTTTCAAAATTCAAAATTTAAAAGTTGAAGCAACGCTTTAGATCCAGCGCTCTGCGCTGCGCGCCACGTGTTAAACACGGGTGCGCTATCGCAGTTGCGCTGCGCGCCACGTGTCGAATGTAGCTGCGCTGGCGCAAGGTGCGCCAGCGCTGGAATTAAAATTCCCCCACCGTTAGATCAAAAGATCTACTAATAATAAATTATTAATTAATCAGAACTAAAATTCTGTTATGAAAAGATCTTTCCAATCTTATTAAAACAAGAAGATTATCTTCTGTAAAACAGAAGCCTTGGGATCAAAGATCCAACGGTGGGAAATATTCCCAAATCAATCAGAGAAAGATCTCTTAAAACTGATTCAACAAATCATTTGGCCCTATATAAAGGCCCCTAGACTTCAAGTCTAAAGGATATACATAGAGAGATAGAGAAAACCCTCTGCAAATTTTGAGAAAAAAACTCAAAGAGAAAGAAAGGCAGGCCTTTAGAAAAAGAAGATCATTTCTTCATCTTCAAGATAAAGAACTAAGTTCTTAAAACAACAGAGATGAAATCATCTCGTAAAAAGAAGAACTATCTTCTAAAAAGATCATAGATCTACAAAAGACCAAGGTCTTTGATAAAAAGAAAAGATCAAAAGATCTAATCATAAAAAAACTAAAAGAAGTATTTTATTTCATTCATAGATCTTTGATCTATAAAGGCAAAGCCCTTTTATAAAACAAGAACTTTTGTTCTTGAATCTTGAGGCAAAGCCTCCTTTAAGAAGAACATAAATTTGTTTTTTAATCTTGAAAGTGCCTTGCACTCATGAATTGCGCTCTTGCGCTCATTGGACCGGCGCTCAACGTAAAAGCATGCCACGTGTCAACCAAAGACACAATCTGCGCTTTGCGCTTCTGAAACAGAGCACTGCACTCATGGGCTGGCGCTCAGCGCCAAGCGCGCCACGTGTCACTCACTGGCGCGCCAACAGACTAGCGCAATGTGCTCATAAATTAAAAGCGCAATGCGCTAATAAACTAGCGCTAAGCGCGACACGTGTCCTCTTCATGTGCGCTACCTGACAGAAGCGCAATGCGCTCTTTAGCTGACGCAAAGCGCCTGGCGCGCCACGTGGCGCATTGTCAGAACACAATCTGTTCTGATGAAGACAAAAGATGTCAGAATCCAATGCGTAGCATTATTAAAAGGGTCGAGCCCAAATAAAGGCTTAATAGCCAGATTAAAAATAAAATGTTAAACATTTTTAATTGGACTTAGCCCAATTCTGGCCATAAGTCCTCAACTTATCTTGAATTAAGCACATCTGCTCTTTCAACCAACTCATCTTGGTTCAAGGGTACATCTCTTCACTCCTTTGATACTTGTCGTTGTAATTCCTCAACGTCTTCAAAGAGGTGACGGGTCCCGACAACCACACATTTCATAGACTATGACGTCTCTAAACATCGGACTGTGGGGTCCTTAAACCCATGGACTATGATGTCCTTAACCTCGACCGTGATGTCTTTAAACTAATATCGGACTGTGAGGTCCTTAAACTCACAGACTACGATGTCCTTAACCTCGACCGTAATGTCTTTAAACTAATATCGGACTGTGAGGTCCTTAAACTCACGGACTATGATGTCCTTAACCTCGACCGTAATGTCTTTAAACTAACATCGGACTGTGGGGTCCTCAAACCCACGGACTATGATGTCCTTAACCTCGACCGCGATGTATTTAAACTAACGATGGAGTGTAATGTCCTTAAACTAATTATCGACCGCAATGTCACTAAACGAAACAATAGAGCCCTATTGCTTTCTTGTCGGATCTAAACGATTCTGTTAAGTTGATCTTAATCTAAAATTAGGCTAACGTATCCTTAACAAACGTTTAAGTTGATCTTAGTCTCAAATGAGGCTAACGTATCCTTAAACTCAACCCCCCCAAACCCAAATCTAAGAAAGATACGGATTTGGACTAGTCCATGCCCTACGCGCGACAACATATGTAACAACTCTATTTTTAATGTACAAAGAATTGATTTAAATTCAATGTATACTTGGAGTATTTATTACAGCTAATATCTCTTTAAGTATTTATTTCACTCCATAATTACAAGAAGGAGCTTGTAGCTCATTGGTAATACCTTGCACTGCTGAACCAAGCCACTAGAGTTCAAATCCCATGCCCCACATTATTTTTTAAATTATTTTGTTTTAATTTTTTTGGAAAGTCAACAGTCAAACAGTCATAACTCACAAAATTTATACTAAACATAAAAAACTAAATACACCAAAATTCCCCCCATGAGCTTCCCCACCCAGAGGTACCCCGACTCGGCCGAGTCGGCCGGCGCCGCCGGCCGGACTCGGCCGGACGACCGAGTCGTCAACACGGAATTTCTCCGTGTTGACCTGGTCATCCCCCCTGGATACTTTATTTTCTTTGATCGGTTACCAGATTCTCAATAAATCACTTTTATTGCAAAATTTAATGATTTTTAATGTTTTTTTTATATTTTTTTAAAATTAAAACCCTAACCCTAGCCTAGCCCTATATAAACACCCCTACCCTCTACCCTTTCACCCTACATTCCTAAGTCCACTCTCTAAAAAATTCAAGAGAACTCGGTACGTTAGAAAAAGAGCGAAAGGCGAAGCGCTGCCGAAATCGACGACGAATTCCGGCGATCGTACTAGGACCCTTCACGACGTTTCGACGCACCGACAACCCACTACCTTCCTAGCACTCTCTAGCTTGTCCAAACCCGTAAGTCCCCCTCTTTCTATCTTTCTTTTCTTTTAAGAAAAATACGACTTTTTAAAACCCGACGGAAATCGGAACAAACCGATTTTCGATTCGGTTTTCTATCAAAACTCACTTGTCATTAATTCCATAATGCTTAAACATATTCATGTTGACTACTAATCACTTAAAAATCAATTTGGATAAAGTTTCTCACATGAAATGATAACTTTTGCAGAATACCGTATTTTCGCACTTAAATACCCCTAAGTTTAGTTTATCATGTTTAACCCCTAAACTTCACTATACCTTAAAGTAGATCACGAGGTAATGACCTACCTCCACACACACTCATATGTAATCATAACACGCCACCTTGAAAATGTAGAATACGATAATACAAGACTTTTCATTAAAATACCATTTTCTTTATAACCCTTTTCTGAAAGTTCTAAGTTGTATACAATTTTAAAACAAAATCTCTTAATAGGAAAATACGATATATCATGGACATCGATGGTTTATCTAAACCTGACTTTATGGTGTCTAGGCTAGGCAAGTGAGCTTAGATAACTTTAAAAGGCCCGTCTCACGATTCGTGAGCGGATCCCTCCTTCCTCACTTGTACTTACCTGGCCACAATTGGCGGTGAAGAGACGATTTGAGGCTTCTAATGACGTGTCGTTTAGACCATTTAGAAATAGGCTAGTTGTCTTAGGAAACCGTAGAATCTAAAATACGGAAATTTACACCCTTTTACAAATAAATACCTTATCTTTATAAAACCGTTTTCTAAATGATTAGTATTTATTAAATCTTTGCAAAGCACCACTACAACCCACCTTTGGGGAACTCGTTAGGGATAGTATGGTTTATTGTGCACCTTCGGGCTTAGTAGTGCGAGATTCAGACCTCCGCAAGGAGCATTCGGTCTCGAAAGGTTTAAAATACGATATTTAAGAAAAATGAGATTACGGGAAAATAAAATAATTATTAAAATTTATTTTTGTATAAACATATGTATATTTAACATTTAAACACCTATTTTGTTATAAGATAAAGTTTCCACTTTTTCCTAAAAATTACAAGATTAAAAGTTACATTAAAATACCATGAATTTCAATATTACAAATTAATACCTTTATTTTTGTAATTAGGATATTTTCACTAGAAATAAGACAAAATAAAATCACACTCATTATAACCATAAAGATGAATAATAAATACTTGAGGTGTATCTTGAAAACTATACAAAAGTACTTTTTACATAAAACCCCCTCAAGTTTTATAATTTACAATAAGGACCCTAACAATTATAGAACTTCAAATTACATTTCTTTTAGTCTGACTCGGGTTTGAGTCTGACTATTTCTGACTTGAATATGATTCAAGTCAATCTATATTCTTTAATATCCCAACTCAATATGAACACATGAATCCCTGAATTCAGTTAACAATCTATTCAACTTGACTGAATCAAACCATGGATATACATTCATTATTCCGTTATTCCAATTACCTGATACAATCCGTTTACTGATATCATGGTTTTGGTCAGTCGTCCAACTTACATAAAACAATACTACAATACTGTTAAAACACTACGGGGTTTAAGGGGTAGATTGGTACGGAAGGTGTTAAAGGTGGCACGAGGTGGTCAGATTAATACACCTAACCATATTCCGTTGCTGTTGTACCGTGGCTTAACGGTTCCTTGTACATTCCGTTTGCCCTGGTTTCTAGTATATAGAGACCCCTCTCGTATACACTGGCATCCTTCTGTACCAAGCTACAAACAACAGCGTTAACACAATATTCCATAATATTCTACAACATAATACTTTAGAAAATACTCTTATGTTGTCTTTCTAATTCTTCCTTATCTTTGGGACTTACCGAGCGACCTGTTCGCTGAAGACATTCTATTTCCTTCTTCTTTGAATGTCGTCAGGTGCTTTGGACCCAGCAGAGATCGAGCCCACCGGTGAAGACTTGGAACATTTCCACGAAGACCCCGAGCTCTAGATATTGTACCTTATTCTATTCAGTATTTTCATTTCCTGTTATGCCACTGTTTAGGCATCACTTTTCATTTCAGTTGTATTTACTTTTCATGCATTGTACAAAAAAATGTTATTAATAAAGTTGATGTTATTTCTTTATCTCTTGTCTCTTGTGATTTACTTTTATATTGCTTAGATACGCTTAGCGTATATACTTCTGAGTACATACGTAGCGGACCTCGTCGCGTCTCCTTCGCCGTACACCGGGAAGCGGGGCGTGACAACATAACTTAGTCTCCGTATACAATCCACGGGCAACCAAATACGAAACAAACACTCACGACACGAAGTGACCATATGGAGAAGGAGAAAGTTGTTACCGCGATGCGGTAGCGTAATTAACTGCAGGGGCTTACGCCTGCAGGAAAGAGCGTCCCCACAATCAAAAACCCCTCAAACGAGGGAGAATATGACGAAGTCTGCTACATCGGCCGCATCCGTCTGAACCTTCGATACATAGTTCCATAAATCAACTTGGCATTTTCGGAGAGGTGGACGGATAGCACCAATTAGCATCTGCTCCGAAATTCAGGCAAGACGTTCGCCGCGTCTCTATCACGTCTTTCGGCGGGGAACAGATTCTGGCACGCCCGGTGGGACCTTTTCCTCTTTCCACTCCACACTTCGTGTGTCGTGTTCGCGAACGAATCACGGTTTGCTAATGGTTGCCCTTGGATTTCGAGATACTAAGATTTGGCGTTTTGCTTGGTGCAGAAAGCGAAGGATCGATGGTGTCCACTTGTGCAAAATGTTCCAACTGCAATTGCAACCCACGCTCCGCCTCATCTGGAGGCATAGATTACGGGCCTCAAGCGGCTTCCCTGTTCACGATGCCGGTGGAACAGGTCACTCAAGCCACTATTGGATTGTTTTTCAGGACCATGCTCCCGCCAACGAGCTTCACCGTTACTGTGCCAACGCTGGAAGCTCCCAAGAAGTCGGTCTTCGATCGGCTTACAGCTACAGCGTCCCCTCTCAACGGGTCGTCCGGCTCCAGCGCCTCAGTCTTCGCCAGATTGGGCCAAAGTTCCTGTGGGCCCGAGATGAAGCCTACAATTCAAGAGGAGGCTGTTCCGAAAAGGATAGCCATCCCTGCTCCTGAAGTCGTCAAGGCGGCTCCTCCTGCCAAGGGGTCGGTCTTTACAAGACTGATTATTCTGGCTCCCGCTCCGACTCCCGTTCCTGCTCAAAGGTCTGTTTTTGACAGATTGGATACCTCTACTCAAAAGACGTCAGTCTTCAAGAGGCTGACACCGGCGGCGCCTCACCTGAACAGAGGGCAAGACAAAGCCATCACCATCGCCGAACCAACCCCAACAGATCGACGCGCTCAACGTCGCCACTGGCCCCGAGTAAGGAAGGCTGGGGGCAACTCCCCCTCTGGGCTAACTCCACCAGCTCCAACGGTAGAAGTCAACACTGCTATTCCAACCGGGAACAACTTTGAGCTGCTGAACAAGATGCGCAGGAACTCGCCTACCGCCATACTGAAAAGATCTCCGCCATCGGTGGAGACCGTTACAGAAATAAAGCCGGAGCAGTCCCCTCAACGGCTGTCTTCCAAAGTTTACAAAATCTGGCAACAAGTCCGAGAGTCGGTGGTTGATCATGACTATCCCTACCGGCAGAAGAAGCTGAAGGTCCGACAGGAAGAAAACCGTCCTGTTAAGCCACAGAAGGCGACGGCTACTCGGGTACCCACTGCAACGGCCCCCTCAACTTCGACTGCTCATAAGAGGAGAAGGTCGGAGAAAATCCCCATGTCTGTGATAAATGTCAAAGGCACTGAGCCAAAACGCCCTAAGTCTGGGGGCATGGTAGTGCATACCGTCTATATGGCATCTGGAAAAGAGGATAGCCGTATCTCCACAGGTCATCGACCGCTTACGCGATCCGTGACAAAAGCCCAAGAGCAGCAGCAGAAGGTTCAAGAGATGATGACTGCGATGGCCGCACTCACCGGGCCAAAAGAAAGCCCGGAAACATCCGCGGAGCAGCGCCGTGAGCAGGAAACTGATGCTGAATTCTTTCGGAGAATGCTTGAGAAGAAGGACAAAGAGGCCACAGAACAAGCGGCCAATATAAAACAAATGGCCCTTCTATTCCAAGATATGGTGGGAATGATGATCCAGCCGGATCCCCCGGCGGAAGATCCTCCAGTAATAATTGAAGATGACAGAGGAGAAACATCGAATCCTCTGCTGGCTCTCTCAACAGCCAAGGAGGAGACAATATCCAAAGCTGCCCTGGATGACTATATTGCTCAACAAATAAGTGTTCACCAGGCAAATGAAGCGGCCGGCCAAGTTGTCAAAACTGGGCGACTGTATCCAGGCTGGTATGATCAGATAAAGTATCCGCCGGGCTACACGATCCCGAAATTCCACGTGTACAAAGGGACAGGCAATCCCCATCAACATGTCGCTCAGTTCAGGGCTCTTTGCGGCAACACCGGTGGCGATGATAAGCTTTTGCTCCGCCAATTCGTCGGCAGCTTGTCGGAAACGACATTTGAGTGGTACTCCGAACTTCCAAACGACTCCATCAAGACTTTCGCAGAAATGGAGTTGTTGTTCACCCAGCGATTCGCGAGTGCTAGTGAACGCACCCCAATAACGGCATTGATCAATGCCAGGGTGAAGCCAGGCGAGACATGGGTCCAATACGCCATACGATGGCGGAATCTGTGGTCGAAGTGCGAACAGCGCATCAAAGAAGCACCAATTGTGGGCATGTTCGTGGGCACTCTAGACCCTCATACAACTATTTCACAGTTCATGATGTTCTTCAAACCGACCACGTTCCAGGCTCTAATCGACAAGCTAGCCCAGATGGACCAGATGGGGCATAGACTGTCTCCTCCGAAGCTAGAGCCGCGGAACGAAAAAGGTAAAGGGAAGGCGACCTTCGTTGCGAATACCCAACAACAGCCCAGTGCCCCGAAACTGACGGATCAACTGGAAGAGAGACGGCGCTATTATAATGAGAAAATGAAGCGTCCTTACTCGTTCCCATGAGACAAAACGAAGAGACTTTTCGAGCTGGCGATGCGCAACGGGCTTATCAATCTGCCGAATCCAAAGCGACCATTGCAACCCGGCGAAGCGAATAATCCCAATTATTGCCCTTACCACCAAACGGTAAGCCATCCAATCGAAGATTGCTTCGTCTTTAAGCGATGGATCGAGGATCAGTACCTACAAGGCAAATTTGCGCTGTCTGAGAAGTGGAAAGTAAACCCACCACAACCGCACACTCCTAAGAAGACGGACACACCGGGGGCAACGTGCTCTTTTGTGGAGAAGCTCCATGGGAGGTGGCTCTTTCGGCCAAAGCCGAAAAGATGCTGAATGATCTCCAGACATGCTCAGCGATCAGGTGGAAGAATCCGCTGGAACCCCAGATCATCGAAGGGATGCTGAAGCCGCGCCCAACTCCAAAGATCAGTGGTGACAGCCAAAGCTCGCACACCCAGCCGTCGAAATCTTTGAAGAAGAAAAAGAAATCCAAAAAGCCCGTGAAGCCTGGCGACAAGCGCACGGGCCTGCAAAAGCAGATTGACGCGCTAGAAGAGTATAACCAGAAGGCGCGGACTCCGATCACGCTCCAAGAGTTCCTCAGCCACGTGCTTGAGGGCGGAAACGATGGTAGTGAAGAAGACTCGTCTGATGAATCCGAAGATTACGTGGCAAGTTGTCATGTGATCTCTCACTCATTGATAGACGATGAAGAGGCTCCTTGCACGAAGGAACTGGGGGCAGGTCCTGAGCCAGAACTTCTGGGGCCATCAGATGAAATAATTGATGCATTCTTGAATAAAGCTTGTCTTAAAAGCAAAGCTGATCGGGAGCGTGAGACGGACATATTTGAAAAGGCCAAACGTCGGCGACTGGACGAAAGAGTTGAAACACTCCCGCCAGAACAAAGCACATCCGCCGCGAATAAAAATAGGTTCAAGACGAGGAAAAGGTTCGCCAAAGCCATATCAATGGGAATGAAGCTGCCATCCTCCGAAGCGAAAATGGGCACGGATGTCCATAAGCAAAATGGTATGTCCATAAGAAAAATGGGCACGGATGAAAACTCGAAAGGGCTCCGTGAGTAAAAACAGCAGGGCTACTGGCGAGTTTTGTGAAAACCCGAAAGGGTGAAACCTCATTAGAATAAAAAAAAGAAGAGAAAAAAGAAAAACGGTATGTCCATAAGCAAAATGGGCACGGATGAAAACCCGAAAGGGCTCCGTGAGTAAAAACAGTAGGGCTGCCGGCAAGTTTTGTGAAAACCCGAAATGGCGCAATCTCGTTAAAAGACACTTGCAAGGTCCTCTCGACTTTGTAAGGAGAAACCACCTGCGTGAGATCCTTATGACTCACAAGGGAGCAACACACTTAGGGATCCCCATGATTCCTAAGGAGAAATTACACTTGCGAGATCCTCACGACTTGTAAGGAGAACCCTCTTATGGGACCCTCACGGCTCATAAGATTCGAAAGTCTTAAGCTACAGGGATCTAAACCTGTTCTTAAGCAGCCCCCACAACCTCCAATACTTCCCTACAAGCGGCTCGATGCTGACCCTTGTATACAATCCACGGGCGCGAATAAATATTTCCCTAACAAAGTCCCATCCGTGACTAGGGATATGTTTGCACAGTGAACAACCCTTGTAAGTCCTCTCGACTTATAAGGAGAAAACTCTCTTGTAAGATCCTTACGACTTACAGGAGAACATGCACTTAGGAATCCTCACGATTCTTAAGGAGAAAACGCACCTACGAGATCCTCACGACTTGTAGGGAGAAATACCTTTATGAGACCCTTACGGCTCATGAAGTCAAAAGCCTTAGTCGACAGGATCTTAACCCTGTTTACTAAGCCACCTTTGTCCGACATCGACAGAGGCAAATGATGATTCGCTCCTGGTAATATCCCAGTTGTAGCGGTGCTGATGCCGAAATCGGTGTCCAATTCCAAGCCTGCAGCAAAGAAACTAGCAAGCCACACATGCATACGAAATAGCCAAAATGATGGGGCAGCTTGCAACAAAATCAGCAAGTAAAACTGTATGCATGCAAAATAGCCGAAATGATTGGGCAGCTCGCAATAAAAAACAGCGAGTAAAAATAAAACAAATAGCCGAAATGATTAAGGCACCGCGAAAAATAGCCGAAATGATTGGGCAATCGCGACCTTCGCGATATAAAAGCTGAAATGATAGAGCATCGCAGAATAAAAAAAATGAAATTTATGCCCTACATGTGGTATTACATTAATCTCTGTATACAATCCAGGGGCGTAAACAAAGAGGGAATCACACCTTTTCTTCCCAGGTTTCATCAGAAAAAGAAGCCAAATCTCAACGGTTCACAGATAGCCTGGAGATCATCTCGACATTCGTCTCATTACAACAGACATAATAAAGTAGAACATCGGTAACTCCCAGTTCCATGACTCGGCGGTACACAGATGACCGAGAGTCAAACCCTGACTCCGTGAAATGCGGATAAAGTCAAAAATTCCTGGCTACGTGGAACGTGGCTTATGTCAATCCTGACCCCATGGGAAACGTCCAGAGCGGATCCTGGTCCTCGCAGAGCACGGCAATGACCCCGTGTGAAGCATCCAGAGCGGAGCCTGGTCCTCGCCGAACACGGCAGTGAACCCGTGGGAAGCATCCAGAGCAAAATTCCTGGCTACGTGGAACGCAGCTTATGTCAATCCTGACCCCGTGGGAAACGTCCAGAGCGGATCCTGGTCCTCGCAGAGCACGGAAATGACCCCGTGTGAAGCATCCAGAGCGGAGCCTGGTCCTCACCGAACACGGCAGTGAACCCGTGGGAAGCATCCAGAGCAAAATTCCTGGCTACGTGAAACGCGGCTTATGTCAATCCTGACCCCTTGGGAAACGTCCATAGCGGATCCTGGTCCTCGCAGAGCACGGCAATGACCCCGTATGAAGCATCTAGAGCGGAGCCTGGTCCTCGCCGAACACGACAGTGAACCCGTGGGAAGCATCCAGAGCAAAATTCCTGGCTACGTGGAACGCGGCTTTGTCAATCCTGACCCCGTGGGAAACGTCCAGAGCGGATCCTGGTCCTCGCAGAGCACGGTAATGACCCCATGTGAAGCATCCAGAGCAGAGCCTGGTCCTCGCCGAACACGGCAGTGAATCCGTGGGAAGCATCCAGAGCAAAATTCCTGGCTACGTGGAACGCGGCTTATGTCAATCCTGACCCCGTGGGAAACGTCCAGAGCAGATCCTAGTCCTCGCAGAGCACGGCAATAATCCCGTGTGAAGCATCCAGAGCGGAGCCTAGTCCTCGCCGAACACGGAAGTGAACCCGTGGGAAGCATCCAGAGCAAAATTCCTGGCTACGTGGAACGTGGCTTATGTCAATCCTGACCCCATGGGAAACGTCCAGAGCGGATCCTGGTCCTCGCAGAGCATGGCAATGACCCCGTGTGAAGCATCCAGAGCGGAGCCTGGTCCTCGCCGAATACGGCAGTGAACCCGTGGGAAGCATCCAGAGCAAAATTTCTGGCTACGTAGAACGCGGCTTATGTCAATCCTGACCCCGTGGAGAACGTCCAGAGCAGATCCTGGTCCTCGCAGAGCATGGCAATGACCCCGTGTGAAGCATCCAGAGTGGAGCCTGGTCCTCTCCGAACACGGCAGTGAACCCGTGGGAAGCATCCAGAGAAAAATTCCTGGTCACGTGGAACGCGGATAATATCAACCCTGACCCCGTAGGAAACGTCCAGAGCGGAGCCTGGTCCTCGCAGAACACGGTAGTGAACCCGTGGGAAGCATCCAGAGCAACTCCTGACTCCGTGAAATGCGGATAAGGACAACTTCACCCATCACTTGCGGGTCCTCACGACTCGTAAGGGTGTAAATTCTCTTGTGAGATCCTTACGACTTTCAAGAGAAAACACACTCAGGAATCCTCACGATTCTTAAGAAGAAATTACACCTGCGGGATCCTCTCGACCGGTATGGAGAAAATTCTTTATGAGACCCTCATGGCTCATAAAGTTGAAAAGTCGTAGGTGACAGATCCTAACCCTGTTTTCTAAGCCATCACCACCCTAGAATGAGCCCAAGATTGACAGCTATGTACTATCTACAGACCGCACTTGCTAAAATCACATGGCAACAACATAGCAAGGAAAAGAAAGCAACAGTATAACAAAAAATGTGTACCTTTTATTTATGAATTCAATTGAGTACAGGGCAATCGTATAAAAGAATAAAAAAATGGATACATGTTGTTCAAAAATTACAAGTGTTCAATCTATACAAAAGCATCTATTGGGAGGGAGGCGCCTTCAATAGACCAGCTAGCTGCTCGCGCACTCCTCTCAACTCTTCCTCACAATCAGCCATCGCGGCCAGCTCTGCTTCAATGTGGGCCCGCTTCTGCAAACAGGATAAGAGTTTCTGATCAACTTCCTGCTGGGCAGCCTCCTGACTCTGCGTGGCCTGCTCATTAAGATCAAGCTTCTTCCTCAACACCAGCCCATCAGAGATATATCGTTGAAGGTTTTCAAAAATGGTGTTCAGCTGGACAGCATTAGCTGCAACCTCAGCGCGCAATTGGGCAGATTCGGCAGACGTCGCCTCACGTTCCTTTCGCTTAAGGGTTGCCTCTCGTTCGAAATGGTGAAGGAACGGAACACTCTGCTCAAGCCATGCGGCCCGCTGGGAGTTCAAAGCCTGAGTCTCGGGAGAAAGACACATAAGCTCAAGCTCATGCAGACAGGCCTCAATCTTCTTGCAATGATTAACCTAAGACTCGACGACGCCTTCATTATGGAAGTTCACAAGCGTCGCCAGCATTGGATTGACCTCGACAGCAAAATCTGCGACAGATGTAGGAGCCTCCGCGTCAAGCTCCTCGACGTATTCGCTCAGCATACACAGACTGGTCACAGCACCTTTTGAAGATGGACGTCTGGAAAAGGGCCCTGCCGGCATCATAATGCGAGACTCGAAAGAGGCCAGAGTCGAAGCGACCGCTGCAAAACAAATCACAATCTGACGACGGATCAAGAAGTATAAGGGGTTCATGAACAATAGGATTTACTATACCAGCTGCAACAGATGGCAAAGCCGGGAGGACCGGTGTCGCAAATGTTCTCTCATCTCCTCCTTCAATCTATAGTACTGCAATCAAGGCAAAGAAGAATCAGAAATGATTTCACTATTGGAAAAAGAAAGAACATTAACTGAAGGCTGTATTCACCAGCGCCACAGGATGAAGCAATCATCGACGGGAAGGAGATGTGGGGGTGCAACACCTGGTACAGGTGGTCAAAAAGGACTCCTACAAAAACGCAATAATGCAACGTCAATACATAAATTATACAGCCTAGAGATAAGACTGATGGGTCACAAATCCGTACCTTCCAGCATCTGAGACGGTGCGAGAGAAGGTAGAGAGGTGGTCACCATCAGGGCGGTAACTGACGGCGCTGCCTCGGGTGGCGCGACATCAGCACTAACCGCACCTGCATTAGAAACAAGATAAACCCTGTCAGGAAAGATTGAAAAAGATTGCGGAATAAAAAGAAGGGCGGTGACCTAAAATCTACCTGATGAGTCGCCAATCGGAACCGTGACGAGGGCGTCACTTGATACAACAACAGCGTCTCCTTCCTCCAGTGGGGTGGTCTCACCTCCCGTCGCCTCATCCCCTGACTCCACGAGAGCCGTCGTCACCCTTGCGACGCCAGGAGACGGCAAAAAACCGTAGGCGGGAAGAGCGATAATCGGGGCGGTACCCGACTCTTAAGAGAGATAGGCCACCTCGGGCCCAGCAATTGTACCCATTTCTCTCGCCGCCACCTCGGGCTCAGTAATTGTAGCCGTCTCATCCACCCCCGTCTTAAGCTCGACCGTGGTAGCCGTCTCACCCGCCGCCACCTCGGGCTCGGCAATGGTAGCTATCTCGGGCATAGCAATCGTGAGTGTCTCGTCAGCCACTACCTCGGGCCCGGCAATTGCGGCCACATCGCATACCGCCGTCCTGGGTTCGGCAATAGCAGCTACCTCCTCCACCTCTCCCTCAGGCTCAGCGGTCGCCGCCACTTCTTTGGTGAGGCTTGGCCCTACAAGATAAGATATATGAGAACTGATAATTCAAAAATTTGACAACGGAATCTCAAGGCACATTACCTGGAGTTGATTTACCGTTTACTTCCCGAGCCACATGTGCCGCCCGTCTATAAGCAGTATACAAGGCAACCGGAGACTCCTCTGAAGGAGTAGCAGCAGGGGTAGCGGCGCTCGAACCCACTCCCGCAGCTAAAGCAGCACTACGCTCCCTTGCTGCGCGCCTCCGGCACTTCCTTTCCTCCCGGGCCATCAAAGTAGACCTTCTAGAAGCCTCCTTCAACAGGACGTCATCGTCCGCATCCAGGCTTACCTCTGGAGCCGTCAAGGCTTCCGTCATCGGTCGTTTAAGTAAGGCCTCTTTGGGCAGTGCCGAAGAGGCCGGGACTTCGGTAGCTGGCTCGGGAAGAATTTCCGCATCAGCTTGCGGAATCAGCATTGTGGTCCCTACGATAAGACAAAGAAAGGGTCAGATTACTCATAAGAAACGGGAGCAGGAACATGGTGAACCGAAATGTACCGATGCCTAAGGATGCTCGAAGTCGTTCCTCTTCCTCAAAAGTCTTGAGAGAAGCGGCGAGAGCTTCTTCGGTAGAAATGCCTGTTAAAGAAGGAAAAACGTCAGTCATAACACAATAATAGAAATATGATGCAATGGCGGAAAATACAGCTAATGAGTACCTGATCACGCAAGGATAGCTAACCCCTCTTCGTGGCTAGCCAATTGTTTAGAAGCTGCAATGGCAGCCGCCAGATCAGTATCGTCTGGCGGCATGAATAAGCCCTCGTTTGTCCCATACTCGCTCAGGCCCTCTCCGTAAGGAGCGTGAGGCTCCTGGCCAAGTACAACGTCGAGAGAAAATATCGACTTCTTTTTCTTCTGTGAGCGAGCTCCGGTCGCAGCCAAAACCAGCTTGCGCTTCGTGGGCACTTTGGGACGGCGAGTCCCGATATCCGAGCCCATGCCAGATTCGGGTGAAGCTACATTTACCGTCTCCAGGGGAGCGCGGGGCACCGATGGCACGTCCACCGTCTCCATAGGAGCATGGGGCAATCCACGCGTGGGGCTTAGCACACGTGGAGGCTCAACTGCAGCAACCCCTCTTAGCGGAGGGGGGGTAGCGATCCGTCGCTTTAAAGGGATGTTGCGATCGCTGGCAGGGGGCGCACTCTTGCGATCGAGCAGCAGCCGCCTCTCTTCCCTGATAACAGCACCCATCGCGTGTTAATACCAGGCCCCATATACGTTAAAGGCCCTCGGAATGCAACTCGGCTCGCTAATAAAGAAGTGGGAGCCCGTGCTCAAGCACATAAAGTGATGCAGCATACCCCGTATTCCCTCTTTGGTGGCAGCAGGTTCTTCCAAGAATGCCTCCAGTGGAACCCCCTGGTTATAACTCGGCTGCTGGGCAAAATTAAGGGGGTTGTATCTCATAAAAAGCGCTGCTTCATTTTGCCTGAATACGAGAAAGCCCGGCCTAATGGAGTATAGATGTAGAATCTCCCGGGCTTTCAACACGGAAGCCCCGTCCTTAAAAACGTCGCGCAATGCCGGCACCGTCTTGGAAGTTTCCTGGCCTATCGTCAGGACTTTGTCCGTAAAAGACATCCCAGCTCCGACTGTGCGCGGACGAAGAAGCAAGTCCTAGCTTCCCGTTGAGACGGATTCACAATAGAAGAGTCGACCAGCCGCATAATTCTCGGGAATTTGCATTTCTCGAAAAACGAAGGTCTTTTATGAATACCAAATACTCCGAGCACGTGCATTTCTATCCATGAAGTAAAGTAGTGCATCGGGAAGTTGGCGGCATGCACCCCCGGTTCAGTTGTATCCGCCGCCACACTAAGACCGTGGTACAGGTGGGCTAACCCAGCAATCCCAATGGCCACTTGTATCCCGACAACCATTCGATGCGCTGGGTAGAAGACGGACGGCCTCATGTAGCGAGGGTGCATAGGGAGCGCGAACCAGCACAACCACAGCCCAAGAAACCCAAGAAAGAAAGCCTCCTTGTCAATGCCCGGCGCGGCGATTTCTGACAGAGGAATGATCGCGGCATCAGGAAGAAAAAAGCCCTTCTGATCGTCTTCCAGTACTGGTCGACGGTCCAAGCCAAAGCCGAAAGGGTCGTCGAGCTTGGCAAACTTTTCGCCTCGTTGCGATAAAATCTCCGGGCGAAGAAACCGGGCAATGAAGTCTGCGAAACTGACCCCCCCGGCCTCCGGATTCCAAGAAGAGGCTTTCGTACATGTTCAGCACCTTTATCAGACTAGGAAACTGGTGCTGAATGGCGTTCTCCGGCGTTAGGCCCATCGCCACCGGCTTGGTGGCAAAAACATATTCATCTGGAGGAAGCAGCTCCTCATAGTGCTCCCCCCTAACCGGCAGACCGGAAATCTCAGCAAATTCTTCTAAGGAGATGGAGACTTCTCTGTCCAGCAGAAGAAAGGTATGGGTTGGGATGTTCCACTGCTCCAAGAACACCTTAATCCACCATGTCGGAGGAGCAGAATATTGGAACAATGAAGCATAAACCGCAGGGTATAGGCCGAGCTTCAACAGCTGCGTTTTCTTCGCTGACAAGATGTACCTGGCCTACTGCAAATACCCGGCCGAATACCGGGGGGTCAACCCGATGTTGTAGGGTTGTCCCCAAGGGCGCGACTCGCCCTGGCATATGCGCCGCCCCAAAGTATCTAAAGCTGCCAACAGCTGCATGGGTATGGCGGCAATCGAAGATTGAAGAAGACCCTCCAAAGTCCAATTGACAACCTTCACGGCATAGTTCACCGGGGGTGCATCTGCATACGAAATCGACGAGATCGGCTCCGACGGCGTCGCACAAGAGAAGTTTTGACGACCTTTGATAATCTGGTCATACCACCTACCCCACAGGTGAAGGTTTTTGTGTTCCGGGTCATAGTCTCTGATGAGCGCGAGAACCTCCCGGTCCACAGGTGCCTCAGGGAATCCTCCCTCTGAACGAAAAAACGGGAAAGAGAGATCGGAAGACATGTTGCCTGCGAGAAAGGACAGAATTCAATTGTCTGTACTATAATTTAATTTTAAAATTCTGACACTCGGTACTTTAAAATTTGTACCACGCTGCAATGCAGTGGAAAGAGGACCAAAGGGGGACCCACAAAATCCAGATGACAATGCATCAATTAATAAAACAGCCTCATCATTGGATGAGACTGTTAATTGATGAGGAGATCCTCAAGGAAATTCTCATTGAATGAGAAATCTCTCGGGAAAAGGAGAAAATCTCCCTTTGTGAGCAAAGCTCTATAACAGAGTAACACTTGTCAAACTCTGGTCATGAAGGAATAAAATTCCTTAAAGAGCCTGGTTCTGTAATGATGATGGAAAATCCATCAAAGATTAATTAAAATTAATTTTTGAGAATTAAAAATTCTGGGATCTTCAAGATCCATGAAAAAACTCTTAAGAGTTCTTCCTCAAAGATCAAAAGATCCATATATTATCAAAGAGCAGAGCTCTGATTCATGGGATAAGAAACCCCAAGAAAAGATCTCTTTAGATCTATGGATTCATGAGAGCAAGGCTCTATTAATGAAGCCCTAAAAAGGTTTTCTTAGATCAAAGATCTATGAAGAGTAAGGCTCTGTTAATGGGTAAAAACCCTAGTTTATTAAAAACTTTTAATTTTACCTAAGTTTGGAAAGAGTTCTGACTCTTGAAAGTTCGTAACTGAAGAGCAAGGCTCTGAATAAAATTCTCAAGAAGAAGATGGAAATCATCTAAGGGACCAAAGATCCTATTTATAGGCACTGAACCGCCTCTTCAACTTCTGAGTTGATCCAAGAGCTCAGATGCTTCCACCGCTGCACTCACGTGTGCGCCACGTGAGCGCAACGGTGGGGGGGGCATTTGTTTCCCCAATCAGAGCAAAACTCTGTTTCAAAATTCAAAATTTAAAAGTTGAAGCAACGCTTCAGATCCAGCACTCTGCGCTGCGCGCCACGTATCAAACACAGGTGCGCCAGAGCAGGTGCGCCGCGCTGCGCGCCACGTGTCAAACGCAGACGCGCTAGCGCCAGGTGCGATGCGTCCTAGGCAGCGCACCCCCAATCAGAGCAAAGCTCTGTTTCAAAATTCAAAATTTAAAAGTTGAAGCAACACTTCAGATCCAGCGCTCTGCACTGCGCGCCACGTATCAAACACGGGTGCGCTAGCGCAGCTGCGCGCCACGTGTCGAACGTAGATGCGCTAGCGCAAGGTGTGCTAGTGCAAGGTGCACCAGCGCTGGAATTAAAATTCCCCCACCGTTAGATCAAAAGATCTACTAATAATAAATTATTAATTAATCAGAACTAAAATTCTGTTATGGAAAGATCTTTCCAATCTTATTAAAACAAGAAGATTATCTTCTGTAAAACAGAAGTCTTAGGATCAAAGATCCAACGGTGGGAAATATTCCCAAATCAATCAGAGAAAGATCTCTTAAAAATGATTCAACAAATCATTTGGCCCTATATAAAGGCCCCTAGACTTCAAGTTTAAAGGATATACATAGAGAGATAGAGAAAACCCTCTGCAAATTTTGAGAAAACTCAATGAGAAAGAAAGGCAGGCCTTTAGAAAAAGAAGATCATTTCTTCATCTTCAAGGTAAAGAACTAAGTTCTTAAAACAACAGAGATGAAATCATCTCGTAAAAAGAAGAACTATCTTCTAAAAAGATCATAGATCTACAAAAGACCAAGGTCTTTGATAAAAAGAAAAGATCAAAAGATCTAATCATAAAAAAACTAAAAGAAGTATTTTACTTCATTCACAGATCTTTGATTTATAAAGGCAGGGCCCTTTTATAAAATAAGAACTTTTATTCTTGAATCTTGAGGCAAAACCTCCTTTAAGAAGAACATAAATTTATTCTTTGATCTTGAAAGTGCCTTGCACTCATGAATTGTGCTCTTGCGCTCATTGGACCGGCGCTCAACGCCAAAACATGCCACGTGTCAACCAAAAACACAATCTGCGCTTTGCGCTTCTGAAACAGAGCAGGGCGCTCATGGGCTGGCGCTCAGCGCTAAGCGCGCCACGTGTCACTCACTGGCGTGCCAACAGACTAGCGCAATGCGCTTATAAATTAAAAGCGCAATGCGCTAATAAACTAGCGCTTAGCGCTAAGCGCGACACGTGTCCTCTTCGTGTGCGCTATCTGACAGAAGCGCAATGCGCTCTTTAGCTGGCGCAAAGCGTCTGGCGCGCCACGTGGCGCAGTCAGAACACAATCTGTTCTGATGAAGACAAAAGATGTCAGAATCCAATGCTTAGCATTATTAAAAGGGCCGAGCCCAAATAAAGGCTTAATAGCCAGAATAAAAATAAAATGTTAAACATTTTTAATTGGACTTAGCCCAATTCTGGCTATAAGTCCTCAACTTATCTTGAATTGAGCACATCTGCTCTTTCAACCAACTCACCTTGGTTCAAGGGTACATCTCTTCACTCCTTTGATATTTATCGTTGTAATTCCTCAACATCTTCAAAGAGGTAACGGGTCCCGACAACCACACATTTCATAGATTATGACGTCTCTAAACATCGGACTGTGGGGTCCTTAAACCCATGGACTATGATGTCCTTAACCTCGACCGTGATGTCTTTAAACTAACATCGGACTGTGACGTCCTTAAACTCACGGACTATGATGTCCTTAACCTTGACCGTGATGTTTTTAAACTAACATCAGACTGTGAGGTCCTTAAACTCACGGACTATGATGTCCTTAACCTCGACCGTAATGTCTTTAAACTAACATCGGACTGTGGGGTCCTTAAACCCACGGACTGTGATGTCCTTAACCTCGACCGCGATGTCTTTAAACTAACGATAGACTGTAATGTCCTTAAACTAATTATCGACCGCAATGTCACTAAACTAAACAATAGAGCCCAATTTCTCTCTTTTCGGATCTAAACGATTCCGTTAAGTTGATCTTAATCTAAAATTAGGCTAACGTATCCTTAACAAACGTTTAATTTTATCTTAGTCTCAAATGAGGCTAACGTATCCTTAAACTCAACCCCCCCAAACCCAAATCTAAGAAAGATACGGATTTGGACGAGCCCACGCCCTACGACCGACAACATAACTTAGTCTCCGTATACAATCCACGGGCAACCAAACACGAAACAAACACCCACGACACGAAGTGACCATATGGAGAAGGAGAAAGTTGTTATCGCGATGCGGTAGCGTAATTAACTGTAGGGGCTTGCGCTTTCAGGGAAGAGCGTCCCCACAATCAAAAACCCCACAAATGAGGGGGAATCTGACGAAATCTGCTACATCGGCCGCATCCGTCTAAACCTTCGATACATGGTGCCATAAATCAACTTGGCATCTTCGAAGAGGTGGACGGATAGCACCAATTAGCATCTGCTCCGAAATTCACGCAAGACGTTCGCCGCGTCTCTGTCGCGTCTTTCGGCGGGGAACACAGGAGTAGGATCAACATTTGGATAAGAAGGGGAATGGAATTGTTGATCAAAAGAATTTGCAGTGGTGAAAGGAGTGAAAGATCGGCTACGGGATTGTTCAATACGTTCAGCAATAGACATGGGTTTCGGAGTTACAACAGGACTCTCAAAAAGGGTATCAACGTAAGAAGGTGGGGAAGTTTGAAATGGTTGATACAAGGTGGAATGCGGATTCCAGTTGTTTATCCTAGACGCGTCTATCCGATCTTTCAAAGAAAGTTTAGGCATGGAGGGATCGTTCGAAATTTGACCAAAGCAAGAACTGTAAGAAGTAATGTTTGGTTGTGGGTACCAAAGTGCGGCAAGAGTTTTTCTGGGTGGGGTACCCATGATATGGAGAGAGGAAGAAGAAGAAGAGAAAAGGAGGGGGAACAGAATGTGATTTTTTTTTAGTTATCAACAAAAGATTGAAATATACACACAAAAAAGAATCTGAACAAAAACAATCACGACACAAAATACCACACACCTAATCGGTCTAGGGTTCACCTAGGTCAACTAGACCTACTCCAGAACTTGATTGTCGAAGTAAAACTATGTCGAGAAACGGGCTCAAGATATACTGATCACGAGGCCAGGTAAGTGCAGAGATAAGGAGAGGTTTTCCGATGCTTTCGCGAAGGTCCTTCAATAGATAACCCTTTCTCTTTTGGCGGTTTGCCGTTAACACTTTCCTAGACACCCCGGGAATGATATACCGTTAAGCGGTGTTCTAAACACATTTAACTTCTCCTAGTGAGCACGAAGTCCTTAAAGGCTTACAGTCTAGTTTCTTTTAAAAATTTTGTGCGGGTAATCGTTATGCTCAATTCATGATTTGTGGGCCACGGAAAGGTGATGAAATTCTTTACCGTATATTGTAGGGTTCGCTTGCCCTTAAGTCCGTATTAATGGATGCAATGCACAATTCAATAAAAAATTATTCAAAGAATCAAACAATCGTTTTTCGTTTAAGCTCGGCACTGCAAAAAATACGGGTCTGTAAATTTTAGCGTTTGCTAGCGAATTTGCAAAGAATCCTGCAAAGATATTATATTGGATGCGTCGGATTTGAGAAGAAGGTGTTAGAAATACGTACCGATAAGTTTTTGGGTTAAGGAAACCCGTTGAAGTAAATCTGAATAGCTTGGAAAGTTTGCTTGCGCGGGTCAAACTACCCGGATGTTTGGCACTGTACTTCGCAACCACCTTAACTTTGAATGTACACTTTGCTCCCCATGGTCGCAGTTCGCAAATCCGTAAAAATCTACAAATTTCGGAAAAAATGGATATTGGTGCGGAAAAGCGATACGAATGCCCAAATACCTGCACACTAAAAATTATATTAAAAAAACAAGCAATAAAAATGGGACAAAAACAGAACACTGGAGCACAGAGAAAAAATTAAGAGCATAAGGAGAAGCTTGGGCCGGCGAGCTCGGATCTTGTAAGTGTGTCACCGGTTTAGTTATGGAATTGGGGCTCCAAATTTCTTCAGGTGTCCCACTGTTCTACTAGTGTCTCAATGTTCTTGCTTGTTTTTTCTGTTGATATCCAGAGTGCTAGCAGGTCAAGAATCCAGAGAACAAAAATTGTGAGGGATGTTAGTTTTTTTTTTGTTTTGAAATTTTTTGATTTTTATGTTGTTTTTAAGAATAGGGTTAGATTTGTAAATGAGATGTACAGAGATTAACCCGAAATAGCAAGAATTAAAACGTTACCGTCTCCCTGGCAACGATGCCATTTGATTGACACGCATTCGGCTTGCCGAGAGTTTGAAGTTCTAAAGTTAACCGCAATCAGGACGATGTCGCTTTGCAGCTAGCCGCGATGAGTACGGGTCGATCCACAGGGAGACGGAGCATTTTACGTTCTTGTTTTGACGAGTTAATGCGTGTGGCGGAATGTTCGTATCTATCCTACGTGTATATATGCACAAGTAAAGTTTGTTAGGAATAGATAGGCTAGTGTAAGATAGGGAATTCCGTACTAAATCCTTTGAGTCGAACTTAACCATTGAAGCTAGAGCAATTGGCAACAACGTGGATTAGGGTGCTTAAGCACGGTATTAGAAATCCAGCTTATTGACCCTTGTCCGCCCGTTCTTGTCTCTTGCTTTCGCTTCCGGCCAAACCGAACGTAACCGGTCGCGGTTAGGAATCACCGATACCTTGGTAGGGTAGGGTGCCTAACGGAGCGCTTGCGTAAGGTTTGGGCAGAGTTCAATTGGAAGATACGGGAAAAGGAAATGGGCAAAGAAATCTTAACTTACAATATCTTTCTCTTTTCCTAACAACACGAATTCACAAACATTACAACAACAAACCAAAAAGAGCAAATAAAAGACAAACAAAGAAAAGAAAATACAACAAGCAAGTAAGTAGATGGCATGATAATAAATTGCAAGTAAGTAAAGCAAGATAATAAAGAGCAAGTAATGAAAAGAGCAAGTAAAAGAGCAAGAAAGAAATATTAAGAACCTTGGAACAAGTTACAAACCATGGGTTTAATAACCCAAACTTAAACTTGCAAACTTAATTAAGAGGTTGCAAGATCAAGAGAGGGCTAAAAACTCAAGGCAAATGAAAGCACAAAAGAGAGCTTTATTAATTCCATATGAAGATACAACCCTTGAGATCAATAACCAACACTTAAACTTGCAAACTCAATTAAGAGGTTGCAAAATCAAGTGAAGGCAAAGAGCTCAAAGGGACTGAAATATATACAAGAACAAGAGAAACAAAAGTGTAAAAGCTTGGACAATGTATGGCAATCCAAGACCCCTATCCCTTGCTCGCTCATCTGCTTTATATAGGCACAAAAGAAAAGAAAACTAGCAATAAAAATATGATGAGGTGGAAGCAGGGGAGAGTCTGTGAAAAACTGGGGGCAAATGGGGCAGATGGGGCCGGCCTCCTCGGCCAAAGCGATGATGTGGCCAGCCACAATGGTCAGTCCATGTCTCGTATTGGAAGTGTAGTCTTGTGTGCTCCCATATATCACATTGGTGCCGCTAGATTTCTCTAATTTAACCCAGTCTGCACTCTTAGATTTGGAAGGAAACTTGATGCAACATATCACATCATATCTTTATGCATTAACTACCCATCACTTCTCATGCCCACTTGTGCCATGATTCATGGTAGCCCCCATCATGGTCCATATTCCAAGAGTTGTGTTCACACATGCTATGTGTTGGACCAAAATGTGTACACTTTATTTGTTTGCAAAATAACTCTTGGATATCGATCGGTTTTCAGTTCTGGATGCAGTGTCGGCTCACAAACGATATATCTGTGATTTTAAGTGTATTTCCAGTATTATGTCACGGTTACCTGTAATCTATAATTACCGAGCAGACACTGGTTAATAGTACCGATATATATAAAAAATAGATAATGAATGAGCGGTATTAAAATGCAATATTTTGGTATGAGCAGCCATCGTTGATGTTTTCCAAACCTAATAGGCTATCGTCCAGAGGCTTGGAAACACGGGCCCTCATGATAGATTGCATATGTTAGTATTCATGGATTCATGTACTAGGGAAATTCATGAAATTTTGTTGGATCTATACTTAAACCACCCCAACACTCCATGTATATTAGCCTATGATTAAAGTTACCAGTCTTGATTGAATTAATGAATTCAGAAGATGGTGTATAATATCAAGTTTTCAAGATTGAGTTCATGTCAAGAAACATGTAGTCATGTCAAGTGCAAATCATGGCAATAGTATTCATGATTCGAGTCAAGTTGGACCAAGTATGAAGGTTGGGTACAAGTCATGTCAAGTGTTCATATTAAATTCTAGTATTCGTGTCAAGTTTTCGTATCAAGTTTCATGTATTCAAATTCAAGTGAGAGATCAGTTTCAAGTTCAAGTTTTGAGTTTGAGTTCATGTACCTATATGATTTGATATAAGTGATGTTGCATTTTATATTTAAGAAGAATTATCTTTTGAAAACTTCTTAAGATTGAGAATAATCGGGCAACCGCTGCACATGAACGGCAGAATTTGTATATTTTTCAAAAATGATTGCCAATGATAATTCCTTTAATTTGCAGTGTTATCTAATCTGGACAGGCAAGCACCTACTTTCTACGGCTCCTCGAGACTTAGAAATTTGGTACCGCTTAACCCATTATTAATCTAAAATCCTTGAATATTTATTCAAATTGTTTATGTATAGTTGCATGTTTGGATTTCTCGAGAGGGTTTTATGTAAAATGCTTTAAAAATCAAGCTCGAAGGTATTTTTTGATAACAACATATTAATTAAAATTTCAAAAGTTTTTATAAAAAATGTATTTCATATTTAATGGTATTTTAGTGATAAAACCTAATTTTTAAAAGTTTATGGTATTTTATGAAAATCTATCTTTTGGAAACTTGAGGGTATTTTCTTAAAAACTTTAATCTTTTTATTGTAGAGTATTTTTATTTCAAACAACTTTACAAGTTTGCTTTGTTCAAGTTATATATTAAATTATTTATTTAAATATCATTGAAATAGTTTAAGTTTTAGAAGAAAATCGTATTTTCATTTCAATTGACAACGTGCTCCGCGAAGAGCTCCGATCTCACCCACTAAACCTAAAATGTATGATAATCCGCACTATCTTTTAACAAGGCTTCCCTAACGAGAGTTGTGAGAGCGTAACTACCTAGGAAACAAATTTATAGATTAAAATTCTCTTTCTATATTTTGAGGGTGTTTTAATGCAAAACGATTATTTAAGAAAAACGCTACGAGTTCGTAACCGTGCTGTTTCCCCCCAATAAGAGAGCAGGGCTCTGTTCAAAATTTGAAATTTGAACTAAGATAGCGCCTCACGTGCAAACCACGAGAGCGCCAGCGCCATGAGTCAAAGACTCTGTGGCAGCGCCTCACGTGCAAAGCACAAGAGCGCTAGCACTAAGAGCGCCTGCGCCAAGAGCACCCGCGCCAAGAATCAAAGACTCTGAGGCAGCGCCTCACGTGCAAAGTATGAGAGCGCCAGCGCCAGAACTAAAAGTTCTCTACCCTTGGATCAAAGATCCAACGAAGATGATAAATCATTAGAGTGCAGAATTAAATTCTGATTGAGGAAATACTCCTTAAATCTTTCTAAACAAGAAAGATTGTGCTCTGTAAATTAGAACACCGTTGGATCAAAGATCCAATGGTGATTAAAAAATCACCAAGATACAGAATTAAATTATGATTGAGGATATACTCCTCAAATCTTTCTAGACAAGAAAGATTGTGCTCTGTAAATCAGAACGCCGTTGGATCAAAGATCCAAAGGTGATAAAAAATCACCAAGATACAGAATTAAATTCTGACTGAGGAAATACTTCTCAAATCTTTCTAAACAAGAAAGATTGTGCTCTGTAATCAGAGCACCGTTGGATCAAAAATCCAATGGTGATTAAAAAATCACAAAGATACAGAATAAGTTCTGTACGGGAAAATATTTTCCCAATCTTGTTAAAAACAAGAAAAATGTCTTCTGTAAAACAGAAGTCCTTGGATCAAATATCCTACGGTGGATAAATTCCCCAAATCAATTAGAGATCTCTCAATAAGAGATTTCCTTAACCGATTCAACAAATCAGCCTCCCCTATATAAAGGACCCAAGACTTCAAATCTTGTACAGAAGAACCCCCCCCATAAACTTCGATCTCGAAGAGAAGAGCTAGCTTTAGGAAGAAGAATTTTCTTCAAGGTAAGGGAGATCAGAACATCTCATCTGCAAGGGTTTAACCCTCATAAAAAGAACATAGTTCTTTTCTCGGATATGAGATCCACGAGACAAGTCTCCCATAAATGAGAATTTAATTCTTACGGGGATGAATTTGTTCTTAGGGATCAAAGATCCAGGGAAGAACAAAGAATTGAACTTTACAGATCATAACACAGAAAGAAAGAAAAAATCTAGCGCCAAGCGCTGCAAAATAAAGAGTGCTTAGCACTCAGTGTCTGGCGCTCAGCGCCGAGCACTCACGTGCTCCTCATGTGGGCGCTATTTTATAAGAAACGCTTAGCACTCCAAGTCTGGCGCTCAGCGCCGAGCGATCCACGTGCTCCTCACGTGTGTGCTATTTTATAAAAGTGCTTAGCACTCAGTGTCTGGCGCCAAGCGCCAAGTGCTCCACGTGCTCCTCACGTGGATGCTGATAAAATAAAGAGCGCTCTGTAAGAAGAGCCTAGCGCCATAAAGAGTGTTCAACACTCATAATAAAAAAAAGAAAAGAAACAAAACAAAAGAAAGTGGGAAAAGCAAAGCAAAGTGTGAGTGTCAATATTCACATAAATGTTTGGCATCATGTGCACAGAGAAAGGACTGTGTCCTAGTAAGTGTCTAACACTTTATTGAAATAGGAAACGACAGAGACTCTATGGGCTGAGCCCAAGTTAGCCAAATTCCTAATCAACCGAGCCCATGTGCTCTTTATTTTTCCAAACTGGTCTTAGTCCTAAACAAGACCACCGATCTTTTGACAAATATCAATTGGTTCGAGGGTACATCTCTTCATACCTCTGATATATGTCGTTGTAATTCTTCAACGTCTTCAGAGAGATGGAGGGTCTCAATAACCAATAACTTTTGGTGCATCCTCAAACTGTTGATCCAAAACCCTTACAAACTATGATGTCTTTAAACCCTATAGACTATGATGTCTTTAAACCCTATGGACTATGATGTCCTTAAACTCCATGCACTATGATGTCCTTAAACCCAATGGACCGTGATGTCCCTAAACTAAAGCAACAGAGCCTAAATTCTCTTTTGTTGGATTTAAATGATCCTAAATCTTGTTAAGTAGATCTTACTCTAAAATTAGACTAACGTATTCTTAACAAATATTTAAGTTGATTTTAATCTCAAATGAAATTAATGATCCTTAAATCAAACCAAACCCAAGTCTAAGACAATACGGATTTGGATTAATTCCCGCCCTACGGGCAACAATATAAATTAGTCTCCGTACACGATCCACGGGCAACCGAAAAAAATAAAATAAACACACACGACACGAAGTGAATATCTGGAGAAGGAGAAAGTGGTTATCGCTACACGGTAACGTAATTAACTGCAGGGGCTTGCGCCTGCAAGGAAAAGCGTCCCCACAATCAAAAACCCCTCGCAAACGAGGGGAAATCTGACGAATTCTGCTACATCGGCCGCATCCGTTTAATCTTCCGATACACGATGCCATAAATCAACTTGGCATCTTTGGAGAGGTGGACGAATAAAACCAAATGGCATCTGCCCCAAAAATTTAGGCCAGACGTCCCAACGTCCCGGTCGCGTCTTTCGGCGGTAAACAGATTCTGGCATGCCCGGTGGGACCTTTTCCTCTTTCCACTCCACACTTCGTGTGTCGTGTTTCGTAAACAAATCGCGGTCTGCTACGGTTGCCTGTGGATTCGAGATACTAAGATTTGGTGTCTTGCTCCCGTGCAGAGAAAAGAAAATCAATGGCTTCCAACTGCACCAACTACAATAACTCCCGCTCCGTCCCATCTGGAGGAGTAACTTACGAGCCCCAAGCGGCCTCCATCTTCGCAATGCCGGTGGAACAGGTGACACAGGCCACCACTAGGTTGTTCTTCGGGACCATGCTCCCGCCAATGAGTTTCAACGCTCCAGTGCCATCACAGGAAGCTCCAAAGAAGTCGGCCTTTGATCGGCGTACTACTACCATGGCCCTTTTCAACGAGTCGTCCAAGTCCAACGCCTCGGTCTTTAACAGACTAGGCCAAAGCTCAAGTGGGCCCGTGAAGAAGCCTGCAATACCCGAAGGAGTTATCCCAAAGTGGATAGCCATCCCAACTCCGGTAAACGAAGTCGTCAGAAGGGCTTCCCCTGCCCAGGGATCGGTCTTTGCAAGACTAGCCATCCCAATTCCTGCTTCGGGTGAGGTCATTACAAGTGCTTCCTCTGCCCAAAAGTCGACCCTCAGAAGATTGACTATTCCCTCTCAGCGGACGTCTGTTTTCGATAGGCTGACACCGACAATAAATTCTCATCAGATCAGGGGACATGACGAAGCTATCCCGACAACAGAGGTGATCCCAGCTACACGACATGCTCGACGTCATCACTGGCGCCGAGTGAGGAAAGCTGGGGGCAGCTCTCCTTCTGAACTTACACCACCAGCTCCAATGGTGGAAGTTGATGCTATTGTTCCAACTGGGAACAGCTTTGAGCCGCTCAGGAGGGTGCGCAAGAACTCTCCAACTGCTATGTTGAAAAGGTCTCCTCCACCTGTGGAGAACATTACAAAGGCAACCCGGAATAGCCCTCTCAGCGGCTGTCCTCCAAAATCCACAGGGTCTGGCGAAGAGTCCAAGACTCTGTAATTGACAAAGACTACTCCCGCCGATCAAAGAAAATGAATGTCCGGCAAGAGGAGAATCATCCCGCCATTGTACCACGGAAAGTATCGTCTGCGACAGCCACCTCAACCTTGACCACCCATAAATAGAGAAGGCCGAAGAAGATCCCCGTGTCTACGACAAATCTCAAGGGCACTGAACCTAAATGCCCCAAGTCTGGGGGCATGGTAGTGCACACTGTCTACATGGCTTCCGAAAAAGAGGAAAGCCGTACTTCTGGGGGTCATTGACCACTTACGCGGTCCGTAACTAAGGCTCAAGAGCAACAACAGAAACTCCAGGAGATGCTGACGAAGATGGCCGCACTTACTGGGCAGAAAGAAGGCTCAAAGGTATCATCGGATCAACGCCAGGAGCAAGAAACCGATGCCGAGTTCCTACGAAGGATGCTTGAGAAAAAAGATAAAGAGACCGTAGAACAAGCGGCTAATATAAAACAAATGGCGCTCCTGTTCTAAGATATGGTAGGGATGATGATCCAGCCGGACCCTCCAGCCGATGATCCCCCAATAATAATTGAAGACGACAGAGTGGAGACATCAAACCCTCTTCCGGTTTTATCAGCAGCCAGGGAGAAGACGATCTCGAAAGCTGCGCTTGATGACTACATAGCTCAACAAATACGAGCTCATCAGGAAAGTGAAGCTAGTGGCCAAGTCGTCAGAACTGGGCGACCAAATCCAGGCTGGTATGATAAAATTAAGTACCCGCCGGGATATATGATCCCTAAATTTCACGTGTACAAGGGGACAGGCAACCCCCATCAGCACGTCGCTCAGTTCAGGGCTCTCTGCGGCAATACTGGAGGTGACGAAAAATTGCTACTTCGCCAGTTCATCGGCAGTTTAGCAGAGACAGCTTTCGAATGGAACTCAGAGCTTCCAAATGACTCCATTAAAACATTCACAGAAATGGAGTTGTTATTCACCCAGCGTTTCGCAAGTGCTGGTGAACGCACCCCGATCACGGTATTGATCAATGCCAGGGTGAAGCCAGGAGAGACTTGGGTTCAGTATGCAATTCGGTGGCGGAACCTATGGTCGAGATGCAAACAATGCATAGAAGAAGCTCCTGCCATGGGCATGTTCATGGGGACCCTGGATCCAAAGGCAACTATATCCTAATTCATGATGTTCTTCAAGACGACCACTTTCCAAGCTTTAATCGATAAGCTAGCCCAAATGGACCAGATGGGTAGACCGCCCTCCTTGAAAACGGAACTTCGGAACGAAAAGGGTAAAGGGAAAGTGACATTTGTCGCTAATGCTCAACAATAGCCGAGTGATCTGAAACTGGTTGCTCGCCAAGGCAACAAACCGCGATTCTTTGACGAGAAGTTGAGACGTCCTTACTCGTTTCCCCGGGATAAAACGAGGAGACTGTTCGAACTAGCGGTGCGCAACAGGCTCATCACCTTGACAAATCTGAAACGCCCACTGCAACCTGGCAACGTCAACAATCCCAATTACTGCCCCTATCACCGAATATTGGGCCATCCAATCGAAGATTGCTTCGTCTTCAAAAACTGGATTGAGGACCAGTACCAACAAGGCAAATTCGCACTGTCTGAAAACTGGAGGGTAAACCCACCACAACCGCACACTCCTAAAAAGGTGGACACACCCGGGGCATCATGCTCATATATAGAGGAAGCTTCATGGGAAGTTGTTCTTTCAGACAAAACTAAGAGAATGCTCAAGGATCTTCAGACATGTTCGGCAATCAGATGAAAAAGCCCGCTGGAGCCAGAGATCATTGAGGGAATGTTGAAACCGCGCCCAACAACAAGAGTTGGTAGCAATGGGCAAAATACCCAGGCCCAGCCGTCAAAATCTTCAAAGAAAAAGAAGAAGACTAAGAAGCCCGCGCATCCTGATGACAAGCGCATGGACCAGCAAAAGCATATTGACGTGCTGGAAGAATATAACCAGAAGGCGTGAACCCCGGTCACACTCCAAGAGTTTCTCAACCATATCCTTGAGAGCGGAGTTAATGACAATGATGACGGAAACAGCTTATTAAAAAAACCCGAGGATTATGTGGCGAGTTGTTACATGATCTCTCATTCACCAATAAATGACGAAGAAGTTCACTCGGTATCAAAAGATATTGTAAAGGAGCTGGGGGCAGGATCGGTGCCAAAATTCTTGGAACCGTCAGATGAGATGATTGACATATTGCTGAGCGAAGCCCGTCAGAAGAGCAAAGCTGATCAAGAGCGTGAAATGGCCATATTTGAAAGGGCCAGGCATCGGCGCTAAGTTGAAGAAGTCATGGTGGGGATGAGTCGCAAAGCGCTCCAACCAGATCGAAGTATGCCCGCGGCAGACAAAAACAGGCTTAAGACAAGGAAACAGTTCACTAAAGCCCTGTCAATGGGAATGAAGCGGCCTCCTTTCAAAGGAGATACTTCTGGCGGTATATACCTTGACGAAGTGGACATTCATCCGAGCTACTGCTTGTACCATCGAAAGGTTACACATCCCACTGAAGAATGCAATGCCTGCAAGAAATGATGGCAGGGATACGTTGCCCACCGACAACGTTTCAAGCGGATGAAGCGCAAAATTTGTCGGGAGCAGAGAAATATGACAAATGAGTGCAAAAGAACTGCCGGCAACTGTCACATGGTTGATACCAAGAGATCTCAAGTTCTCACCTTCGGAAGCGATTCTGACGAAGAAATAGCCCTCGGCCCTCTCTTCAAAGAATCCACCTCAGGAAAAGAAGAAGAGATGAAGAACTGTGAGAATATTCAGCTGCGCAATCGTACGCTGCCCGAAAAGAATCTCGGACCTACAAATAAGGGATCGAACAAAAAAGATAAGGGAAAGGAAAAAGTCCCTGAGGATATCGCCCTCGATGATGGAGTCGTCGAAGAACTTGCAGCCAAGGACCCGCCTAAGAAAGACAAAGTAGATTACAATATCCTGGCGCACCTGAAGAAAATACCCTCACAGCTAAGCGTGTTGGATGCCCTTCTCCTGTCTAAAGAGGCACGAGGTTCCCTAATCAGGGCATTACAAGAGCCCGAGCAGTTTCAAGCTTTCCTGCCGAAGAAAAGATGAAGGACGAGCTGGAAGAAGTGCACAAAGCTGACATTACTTTCGGCAATGAAGATCTCCTCCTCGGAACGTGCGAGCACAACCGCCCCCTGTATGTCATCGGGTACTGCCATGACATCAAGATTGGGAACATCTTACTTGATAATGGATCTTCTGTCAACCTCCTAAATGTGAGGGTGCTAAAAGAAATCTGCATGAACGTTCAGCACCTCGCTCGGGATAAAATCACCATCTTCGGGTTTGACTCCCAGTCATCGCGGACGCTTGGATCTGTAATGCTGACGTTACGCTTTGGGCTGCTCGTCACTGACTTCATGTTTCATGTCATTGATGCCAGGACCTGCTACAATGCATTGCTCGGCAGGCCTTGGTTACACGAGTACAATATCATCCCTTCTACACAAGATCAGTGTATGAAGTATTTCAAAGATGGTCTCGAGTATACCGTGACGGGGGAACTGAACCCGTTCTCCGTAAATGAAGTCCGAAAGTACGAAGATGCAAAGTATTTCCTACCAGACTTTGAAGATGGAAAATGCCATAAACCGGAGAATATGCAAAAAGCTATCACTACTATTCCGGTCTTCGGGAGCGATACCGAGGAGGAAGAAGAGATAGTCTATTTGGGGCCGCCCCAATACAACAGGCCGAGACCATCTACCCCTATCCTGGTCTTTAGCAGTGACTCTGAAGACGAGGTCAACGCAGTGTTCTCGATTCGTCCATCAATGCAGGTCCTCACTGGAGATGATCAGAGTTTGCAAATTGCCATGGTTCCGCGGTAGCACTACAGAGAGCTTGATGCGCTTGAAACATATAGTGTAAAAGAGCTACAGACATTCTACGTCCCTCCCAGGCAAAGAGATGAAAAGGCGATCCTATTCTATCGATCCACGGAAACTAAAGTCAAGAGAGAAGTCTGGCGTGGTGCCGAACCTGCGTTTGACAGGCTCCAACAAATCCGTCTGCCCAGATACTATGCAAAGAGATTAAAGAGGTTATTGAGATGCCAAGGTGTACCCTTTAAGCAAACCGCGTAACAAGCCCAATTCTACAACAGGATCTGGAACGTCCCTGGAACTCAGCGAAAATTGCCCAACGAAAAAATGGAAACGATCGGACTTGGATATGTCCAGTCCAAGAAATGGGAGCAGTTTCATGACTGCCATGTCATAAAGGACCTTGATAAAGAAGAGGATGCTCTTTTAAAAGACGCTGACGTTGAACAAGAACGAGGTCCTGCCATAAAAATGCCGAGTCCGTCGTTTGAAGAACAGATGAGCAAACTAGTAAGGGAAGTGAGTCAAAAGGTTCGGAATGACCATAGCCGCGAACTGGCCATTTACGAGAAGGCCAAGACGCAACGCCTCCTTCAGCAAGCTACGGAGGATGACAATGCCCTCCACCGTCAGCCCGCCATGCATTCCCAAGATAAGAAAAAGGCCCAATGCGGAGGCAAAAACAAGTTAAAGAATGGAAAAAAACATTCGATAGCGGCAAGACGGATCCAAAAGGCCACGCGATCGAGAAAAGGTCAGCCGGAATCCGTCTCTTATGAAAAAGATGGGTCGAGCATATTCTTTCCCTCAAGACAAGACAATGAGAATTTTTGAGCTTGTCATGAACCATCAGATGATGACACTCCTGGAGTCTCGGCACCCCGATCAAGCGAACGAGGTTCATCACCCGGATTATTGCTCCTATCACCGAGCGATAGGACATCCTCTTGAAGACTGCTTCACCTTCAAAAACTGGGTCGAAGACCAATATCAACTCGGCAGATTCTCTCTATCCAACAGTTGGAGGGTAGCCCCACCATAAAAGCATGTGCCAAAAGCAACGTATATGGCAAGAGTAGAACCGGAGCAACATCGGTCTTGGAAACGAGCTCGTACCTGTCACGTGATAACGTTGTCGGAAGAAGGAATGCACGAGAATATGGATGACCTCTCCTGGTGCTTCGAAAATGAGGATGAAGATGGGTTGATCTCAGAATTTCCACCGGCACCAAAAGAATTGGAAGATGGAATACACACCACGGTGGACAACCTGAAAAGAATCGACTCGACAAAGAGCAAGTGGCTACGCTAAAAGATGTGCTCATGGAGTACAAAGACTGCTTCGCATGGAACTATTCCGAGATGCCGGGGCTAGATCCAGAAATCGCTGTGCATAAATTGGCGATACCTCCGGACGTCAAGCCAGTCAAACAAGCACCAAGAAGAATGCGGCTCGAACTTGAAATGAGCATCAACGCTGAAGTCAAGAAGCTGATAGACTCCGGCTTCATTCAAGAAATTCAATACCCCGACTGGATCGCCAACATTGTCATAGTGATGAAGAAAAATGCGCATCTGCATGGACTTTCAGGACCTCAACAAAGCTTGCCCGAAGGATGATTTTCTTGTACCGGTTACCGAGTTGATGATAAATAACACGTCCAATCACGAAGTCTTCTCCTTCATGGACGGATCGTCGGGGTACAATCAAATAAAGATGCATCCCGAAGACCAGAAGCATACCGCTTTCCGGACTCCTCTGGGCATATTCTGCTATAAAGTGATGCCTTTAGGTCTGAAGAATGCCGGCACTACCTATCAGAGGGCCTGACAAAGATCTTTGATGACCTCATACATGAGATTCTTGAATGTTATATTGACGATCTCGTGGTGAAAAGCAAATCGTACGAGGAGCACTGGGAGCATCTGAAGATAGTGTTTCAGCGCCTTCGGAAATACAACCTGAAGATGAACCCTCTGAAATGCGCGTTCGGAGTTTCCTCAGGCAAATTCCTAGGATTCATCATACGACACCGGGGCATCAAAATAAACCCGTCAAAGATCAAGGCGATTATAGAAATGCCTCCGCCAAGAACTCTCAAGCAACTACGGTCTCTCCAAGTAAAGCTCGCGTATATCCGACGGTTCATAACCAACCTCTCCGGAAAGTGTCGTCCCTTCAGTCACCTGATGAAGAAAGGAACCCCGTTCGTTAGGGATCACAAATGCCAGGATGCACTGGACGAAATCAAGCAATACCTGCAGAATCCACCGGTACTGACCGCTCCAGTCAAGGGAAAGCCCCTCATCCTGTACACAACCGCCCTTGAAGGTTCGTTAGGCGCGTTATGGGCACAGGAGAATGACCAAGGGAAAGAGAGAGCCCTCTACTATTTGAGTCGAGTTCTCCTGGGGGCAGAAAACAACTACTCCCCTATCGAAAAACACTGCTTGGCATGAATCTTCACGATAATGAAGCTTCGGCATTATGCTTTGGCACATGAGGTCCATCTCATGTCAAAGGTGGATCCTCTCAAATATCCGATGTCAAAAGCCATTCTAACAAGAAGGCTTGCTAAATGGGCATTCCTCTTGATGGAATTCTCAATAGTATATCGACCCCTTAAGGCGATAAAAGGCCGGGCCATCGCTGACTTCCTCGCTGAGCATCTGATACCTGCCAATTCACCTCTAAATTGTGAATTGCCAGACGAACATGCGTTTGACATGATCGACGGGGAGAGAGGAGGGAGTGATACCCAGTGGGAACTCTACTTCGATGGGGCATCTTCCATGAGGAAGCGAAAGCACACCTCCCCCATAATCAAATCTGGGGTGGGCCTCATCTTCGTAACTCCACAATGAGGGATATGCGTTTTGCCTTTTCCGTAATGGAGCCAAGAACAAACAACGAAGCGGAATATAAGGCCTTGATAGCAGGTCTTGAGATCGCTATCGACATGGGAATCAAAAACCTCCTCATATACAGAGACTCCCAGCTGGTCGTTAACCAAGTAAACGGCGACTATCAAACGTGCAAACAGGAGTTGGTAAAATACGGCGAAAGAGTGCAACAATTGCTGACTCAAATCTCTTCCTACGTCCTAGAAAGCATACCGCGTACAGAAAATAGCAAGGCGGACGCATTAGCCAAACTCGCTAAAGAACTGGCTGACGAAAACCTCGATGACGTGAGGATCGTTATACAAAGCCGTCGGGTTCTTACACCAGCGGAAATGTCTCCGGTGTCGTCTGAGGAAAAGGAAGCGACCAAGCAAACAACCCTACAAATAGAGGACTAAAAAAAGGCTAAGAATTAGAGAGAAGTCTTTATAGACTACTTCAAATCCCACCGAACACCTGAAGACGGATCCTCAAGACATCAGCTCATGAAACGAACTCTGTCTTTCGCCTTCGTCAATGATACTCTGTATAAGAGATCATTCGACTATTTGTGGCTGAGATGCCTAAGACCGGAAGAAGAAAGGAGAGTCATCCAAGAAACTCATGACGGACTCTGCGGTTCTCATCAAGCCGGGCCAAAGATGAAACTGAAGATCAAAAGAATGGGCCACTATTGGCCCACGATGATTCAGGACTGCCTCGAATACGCGAAGCAGTGCCACTCGTGCCAAATTCATGGGGACTTCATCCACCAGCATCCAAACCCGCTACACCCAACAGTGGCTAGCTGGCCGTTCAAAATGTGGGGAACCGTCATAATTGGGCCCATCGAACCAGCGTCATTCAGAGGACATCAGTTCATATTGGCGACAATTGATTACTTCTCTAAGTGGGCAGAAGCAGTACCGCTAAGAGAAGTGAAGACGGAGAACATCCTCCATTTCTTCAAAACACACGCCATCTATCGGTTCGGCACTCTGCGATGGATTATCTCTGATAACGAGCTGGCCTACAGAAGTCATAAAATCAGTCGCTTCGCACGACAGCATAATATAGACTGGAGATACTCTTCGGTCTATAATCCCCGAGCTAACGGTCTAGCTAAGGCTTTCATCAAAACCTTGACAAAGATCATAAAGAAGACAGTGTCCAAAAATAAAAAGGACTGGCACGGGAGACTGCATGAAACTCTCTAGGCGTACTGGACAACGTTCAAGACGGCCACGAACACAACGCCATTCGCGTTGGTATTCGGTACAGAAGCGGTACCCCCCTCGAGATAGAGCTACCCTCTCTACGAGTGGCGGTTCATTACGAGCTAACAGACGAAGAAAATGCTCATCTTCGACTTGAAGAGCTCAATGCCCTTGATGAAACTCGTCTCATGGCGCAGCAAAACCTAGAGGCTTACAAAGTAAGGATGACGCGCTCATACGAAATACTAACTAGGCCGAGAACATTCCGCCAAGGCGAACTCGTGTTAGTTGTCAAAAGACCTATGATCCCCAATCATGCCAAACGGGGGAAATTTGAGCCGAACTATGAAGGCCCGTACATCATAGACAAGGTCTATCAGGTGGGGCCTACTGGATATGCATGGCGAAAAACTCTTATGGCCAATAAACGGCCGGTTCCTTAAGAAATACTACGTCTGACGAGTCACAGACCGGGTCAATGATAGATGACGACGCCTATGTCCGCTCGCTGTCTTCCCGAGTCCAAACTCTATAAGTAGTATCCGGCGAAATCTCGCCTCAAAACTCACACGGACCGAAAATGTCCTGAAACTAGCTACGGACCGAAATGTCTTTAAACTATTACGAACCGCAGCATCCTTAGGCTAACGCGGAAAAAAAAATGGTACGTCCATAAGTAAAATGGGCACAGATGAAAACCCGAAAGGGCTCTGTGAGTAAAAACAGCAGGGCTACCGGCGAGTTTGTGAAAACCCGAAAGGGCGCAGACTCGTAAAAAATTCATGCACACTTACAAGGTCCTTTCGACCTTGTAAGGAGAAAATACTTGCGTGAGATCCTTACAACTCATAAGGGACCAACACACTTAGGGATCCCCACGATTCCTAGGTAGAAATTACACTTACGAGATCCTCACCGCTCGTAAGGAGAATTTTCTTATGAGACCCTCACCGCTCATAAGATACAAAAGCCTTAAGCTACAGGGATCTTAACCTGTTCTTAAGCCATCACATTCCCCAGTTTGCCCTAAAACGGTCCAATATTGACCCTTGTATACAATCCACGGGCACAAATAAACGTTCCCTTACCAAGTCCCACCAACGACGAGGAATGTCCTTATGTGGTGAACAACACTTGTAAGTCCTCTCGACTTATAAGGAGAAAACACTATTGTAAAATCCTTACGGCTTATAAAAGAACATATACTTAGGAATCCTCACGACTCCTAAGGAGAAAACACACCTACGATATCCTCACGACTCGTAGGGAGAACATCTTTATGAGACCCTTACGGCTCATGAAGTCAAAAGTCTTAGTCGACAGGATCCTAACCCTGTTTGCTAAGCCACATTTGTTCGAATCGACAAAGCAAATGGTGATTCTCTCCTGGCAATACCCCAGTTGTAGCGATGCTGATGCCTAATCGGTAGCAAATTCTAAGTCCTTTCACGGCAAATGATGATTCGCTCCTGGCAATATTCCAGTCGCAGTGATGTTGATGCTAAGTTTGGTATCAGGTATTGAGCGCCATACTCGCAACAAAATCGGCGAGCCAAAAATGCATATAAAATAGCCAGAATGATGGGACAACTCGCAATAAAAATCAGCGGGTAAAATATATGCATGCAAAAATAGCCGAAATGATTAGGCAACTCGTAATAAAAAGCAGCGAGTAAATAAAAAGAAAAAATAGCCAAAATGATTGGGCATCGCGAAAAATAGCCGAAATGATTGGGCAATCGCGACTTTCGCGATATAAAAAGCTGAAATGACAGAACGTCGCGGAAAGAAATAAAGAAAAAATGAAAGAATGAAACTTTTGCCCTACAGGTGAGTCCATACTGACCCCCGTATACAATCCATGGGTATAAACGAAAAGGGAACCACATTTCCCCACCAGAATCTGTCAAAGAGAGTCAGATCTCGACGGCAACATCTACAGCCTAAAGATCAGCAACGGCGTTCCTCCTCATTCCAACAGGATATGGACGCGGCACCACCAATCGGAGCCACGGTAAAATCCCTAGTTCTAAGAATCCACGGTTCACAGACAACCTAGAGTCAACCCCGACACCGCAGAAAGCGAAGAAAGTCAACCCGACACCGCAGAAAGCGGAGAAAGTCAACCCCGACACCGCAGAAAGCGGAGCAAGTCAACCTTTACACCGCAGAAAGAGGAACAAGTCAACCCTTACACCGTAGAAAGCGGAGCAAGTCAACCCCGACACCGCAGAAAGCGGAGCAAGTCAACCCCGACACCGCAGAAAGCGAAACAAGTCAACCCCGACACCGCAGAAAGCGGAGCAAGTCAACTACGACACTGCAGAAAGAGGAGCAAGTCAACCACGACACCGCAGAAAGCGGAGCAAGTCAACCAATAATCTCTCGATTCGTCTCGACTCGTAGGGGAAAGCCTTAGACAATGGGGATAAAGACCTGTTTCCTAAGTATTGGGACCCTGCAAGTCGGCCCAAGATGGGCCATTGTATACTATTTACGGGTCACACTCTCCAAAGTCGAATCTCGACAAGGAAGGAAACAACCACTTACAAGTCCTCTCGACTTGTAAAAGGGAAAAATTCTCTTGTGATATCCTTACGACTCTCAAGAGAAAATACGCACTTAGGAATCCTCACGATTCCTAAGAAGAAATTACACCTACGAGATCCTCTCGACTCGTAGGGAGAAAAGTCCTTATGAGACCCTCACGGCTCATAAAATTGAAAAGTCTTAGGTAGCAGACCTGAACGTGTTTCCTAAACCGTCGCTACCCTACAAAGAGGTTAAGATGGACTGCTATCTACTATCTACAGGCCATATTTGCTAAAATAACATGCCAATGACACAACAAAGAAAAGAAAGCGATAGTACGGGATAAAAAAAAATGTGTCTTTTATTCATGAGTTCAATTGAGTCCAAGATACATCATATAAAAGAATAAAAAATGAATGAATGCATGTTATTCATAGATTACAAATTTTCAGTCGATACAAAGACGGCTACTGAGAAGGAGGCATCTTCAGTAAGTCAGTAAGCCGCTCGCGCACTCCTCTCAACTCCCTTTCATGGTCAGCCACCGCAGCCAACTCCGCTTCAATTTGATCCCGTTGCCGCAAAAAGGATGAAAGTTTCTCATCGATTTCCTGCTGAGCAGCTTCGCAACTCTGCGTAGGAAGTCGAGCTTCTGCCTCAGTACCAGCCCGTCGGAAATATATCGCTGGAGATTGTCAAAGATAGCTTTCAACTGCACAGCATTCGCTTCGACCTGGGCACGCAATTGGACAGACTCAATGGAAGCTGCCTCATGTTCCTTCCGTCTCAGGATCGCCTCTTGTTCAAAATGTCGAAGGAAAGGAACACTCTGCTCAACCCATGCAGCCCGCTGGGAGTTCAAAGCCGATACTTCCGGAGCGGGACACTTGAGCTCAATCTCATGCAGGAAAGCCTCGATCTTTTTGCAGTAATTAACCCAAGACTCGACGACGCCTTCATCATGGAAGTTCACAAGTATCGCCAGCATAGGATTAACCTCAGCAGCAAAGTCTACAGCAAATGCGAGGGCCTCGGCTCAAGATCCTCGATGAACTCGCTCAACATTCGCAGGCTAGTCGCAGCAACCCTAGAAGATGGGCGTTTGGCAAAAGACCCTGCCGGCATTAGGATGCGAGACTCAAAGGGAGCTAGAGCCAGCGCTGTTCCCCGCCGAAAGACGCGGGAAGACACGGTGAACGTCTTCCCAAATTTCGGGGCAGATGCTAATTGGTGCTATCCGTCCACCTCTCCGAAGATGCCAAGTTGATTTATGGCATCATATATCGAAGGTTTAAACGGATGCGGCCGATGTAGTAGACTTCGTCAGATTTCCCCTCGTTTGAGGGGTTTTTGATTGTGGGGACGCTCTTCCCTGCAGGCGCAATCCCCTGCAGTTAATTACGCTATAGAATCACGGTAACCACTTTCTCCTTCTCCAGATAGTCACTTCATGTCGTCTGTGTTTATTTTGTTTTTGGTTGCCCGTGGATTGTATACGGAGACAAATTTATGTTGTCGTCCGTAGGGCATGGATTATTCCAAATCCGTATCTTCTTAGATTTGGATTTGGGGGTTGGGTTTAAGAATACGTTAGTCTCATTTGAGGCTAAGATCAACTTAAACGTTTGTTAAGAATACGTTAGTCTAATTTTTAAACTAAGATCAACTTAACAGGATCATTTAGATCCCACAAGAGAGAATTGGGCTCTGTTGTTTAGTTTAGGGACATTGCGGTCGATTAGTTTAAGGACATTACGGTCCGTTGTTAGTTTAAGGACATCTCGGTCCAATATTAATTTAAGGACATCTCGGTCCAATGTTAGTTTAAGGACTCTCGGTCGAGGTTAAGGACATCATAGTCCGTAAGTTTAAGGACCTCACAGTGCAGGTTAAGGATATCATAGTACGTGGGTTTAAAGACCTCATAGTCAAGGTTAAGGGCATCGTAGTCCGTGAGTTTAAGGACCCCACAGTCCGTAGAGTGTTTGGTTGTCGGGACCCGTCACCTCTATGAAGACGTTGAAGGATTACAACGACAAATATCAGAGGGGTAAAGAGATGTACCCTCGAACTGGTGTGAGTTAGTTGGAAGATCTGTAGTCCAATTTGGGACTAAGATCTGTTAAAATATTCATGAGCGGATGGGCTCAATTAATATGAATTGAGAACTTATGGCCAATCTTGGGCGAAGTCCAATGAATGTTTAACATTTTATTTAGGGCTGTTGAGCTTTTATTTCGGTTTGGCCCTTTTAATAATACTGAGCATTATATCTTGACAAAATTTTTGTCTTGTATTGAATGCAGAGCATTCATCAGAGCTCTGGCTTATTAAAGAACAATTTATGTTCTGTCGGCGCAACACGTGGTGCGCTGGGCGCTTTGCGCCAATTAAAGAATACAGTGCGCTTCTGCCACGTAGCGCACATGCAAGGGACACGTGTCGCACTCAGCGCTAAGCACTAGATGATGAGCGCGTGATTCCAGTTTATGAGCGCTGAGCACTAGTCCATGAGCGCATTGAACTTTCAATTTAGTGGCGCACACATAAGTGATACGTGGTGCGCTCGGCGCTGAGCGCCAGCCCATGAGCGCAGTGCGCTATTTCAGAAGCGTAAAGCGCAAGTTGTTAAGTGGCGCATACGTGGTTGACACGTGGCGCATTTTGGCGCTGAGCGCCGGTCCAGAGAGCGCAGAAGCTCTGTTCAAGAGCGCAAGGCGCATTTTATGAGCGCAAAGCGCATTTGATCAATTTTATGATCTGGGAACAAATTTATGTTCTTTTAAAAGAGACTTTGTCTCAAGATTTAATAACAACAGTTCTTATTTTTGCAGGAGATACTTCAATCTCTTGTTCTGATGAAATGCTTTGCCTTTATAGATCCATGATCTGTGAGAAGTATATGTTCTTCTTTTATTTTATGATGAGATCTTTTGATCTCTTTTGTGAAAGACTTTTTGTCTTGAAGATCTATGATCTTTTTAAAAGAAAAGAATTCTTCTTTTTATAAGATGATTTCATCTCTGTGTTCATCATTCATCATCTTTACCTTGAAGAAGTATCTTCTTGCAAGAGCTTGCTCTTTATCTTTGAGTTTCTCAAAATTTATGGGGGGTTTCTCTATATCAGACTTGAAGTCTTGGGGCCTTTATATAGGGTGAGCTGATTTGTTGAATCAGTTAAAGAGATCTTTCTCTGATTAATTTGGGGATATTTCCCCACCATTGGATCTTTGATCCTAGGGCTTCTGTTTTACAGAAGGCAATCTTCTTGTTTTTTAACAAGATTGAAAAGATCTTTCCATAACAGAATTTAATTCTGATTAATTAATGATTTATCATTACTATTAGATCTTTTGATCTAACGATGGGGAATTTTATAATTCCAGCGCTAGCGCACCCGTGCTTTGCACGTGGTGCGCTGCTCAGAGTGCAGCGCGTCCTGTGCTAGCACACCCGTATTTGACACGTGGTGCGCTGCTCAGAGCGCAGCGCGCCCTGCGCTAGCGCATCCGTATTTGACACGTGGCGCGCAGTGCGCCTAGCGCTAGCGCACACATGGTGCACTGCCTAGAGCGCGGCGCACCTGGCGCTAGATCTGAAGCGTTGCTGCAATTTTTGAAATTTGAATTTCAAACAGAGCGTTACTCTGATTGGGGGGAACAAATGCCCCCCACTGTTGCGCTCACGTGGCCCACATGTGAATGCAGCGGTGGCAGCATCTGCGCCTTTGGATCAACTCAGAAGTTGAAGAGACCTTTCAATACCTATAAATAGGACCTTTAGTCCTTTAGATGATTCTGTTCATCTTCTTTCTTTGAGAATTCTTATTCAGAGCATAGCTCTTCATCTTAAGAGATTTTAAGAGTCAAATTTCTGTAAAACTTAGGTAAAGATTAAATCTTTTAATAAACTAGGTTTTTACCCATTAACAGAGCCTTGCTCTCCATAGATCTTTGATCTAAAGAAAACCCTTTAGGGTTTCATTAACGGAGCTTTGCTCTCTTGAACCAAGAGATCTTGTTTCAGGGTTTCTTAACCCATGAACAGAGCTTTGCACATAAAGAACTCTTAGAGTTTGTTCATATATCTTGAAGATCTTAGAATTTTTAATTCATAAAAATTGATTTTAATTTTCTTTTTCTGATGGGTTTTTTCCATCATCAATTTTTCCAGAGCAAGGCTCTTGAGGAATTTTGATTCCCTCATGATCAGAGTTTGACAAGTGTCACTCTGTCACAGAGCATTGCTCTTAAAGAGAGATTTACTCCTCTTCCCGAGGGATCTCTCATTTAATGAGAATTTTCTTAAGGATCTCCTCACTTAATTAACAGTCTCATCAAATGATGAGGCTGTTTTATTAATTATTAATTGATGAATTGTCATCTAGATTTTGTGGGCCCCCTTTGGTCCCTCTCCACTGCATTGCAGTGTGGTACAAATTTTAAAGTACCAAGTGTCATAATTTAAATTAAATTATAGCACTGACAGTTGACTTTTGTCCCTTTTTTGCGCAGGCGACATGTCTTTTGACACTTCCTTTCCGTTCATCCGATCAGAAGGCGGATTTCCTGAGACGCCTGTAGACCGAGAGGTTCTCGCGCTAATCAAAGACCATGACCCAGAATACAAGAATCTTCACCTGTGGAGTAGATGGTATGATCAGATCATCAGAGGCCGCCGGAGCTTTTCTTGTGCGACGCCTTCGGAGCCTATCTCGGCGATCCCGTATGCAGATGCACCCCCGGTGAACTATGCCGTGGAGGTGGTTAATTGGACTTTGGAGGGTCTCCTTCAGCCTTCGATTGCCGCAGTACCCGTGCAGCCGCCGGCGGCTTTGGACACCCTAGGGCGGCGCATATGTCAGGGAGAGTCGCGTCCTTGGGGACAGCCCTACAACATCGAGCTAACTCCCCGTCATCCGGCCGGGTATTTGCAGTGGGCCCGGTATATCTTATCGGCAAAGAAATCGCAGCTGCTAAAGCTTGGCTTATACCCTGCGGTCTATGCTTCCTTGTTCCAGTATTTTGCACCTCCTACATGGTGGATCAAGGCATTTTTGGAGCAGTAGAATATCCCGACCCATACCTTCCTGCTATTGGATAACGATGTCTCCATTTCCTTGGAAGAATTTGCCGAGGTTTCTGGTTTACCAGTTAGGGGGGAGCACTACGAGGAGCTGCTTCCTCCGGATGAATATGTTTTTGCCACCAAGCCAGTGGTGATGGGCCTTACCCCAGAAAACGCCATTCAGCACCAGTTCCCAAGTCGGATAAGGGTGTTGAACATGTATGAGAGCCTCCTCCTTGAATCCGGAGGCCGGGGGGTCAGCTTTGCGGACTTCATTGCCCGTTTTCTTCGCCCAGAAATTTTGTCGCGACAAGGCGAAAAGTTTGCTAAACTTGATGATCTTTCGGCTTCGGCTTGGACCGTCGGCCAATACTAGAAGCTGATCAAAAGGGTTTCTTTCTTCCTGACGTCGCGATCGTCCCCCTATCAGAAATCGCCGCTGTGGGCATTGATGAGGAAGCGTTTTTTCTTGGGTTTCTTGGGCCATGGTTGAGCTGGTTTGCGCTTCCTATGCATCCTCGTTACATGAAGCCTTCTGTCTTCTACCCCGCGCATCGCATGGTTGCCGGAATACAAGTGGCCATCGGGATCTCCGGGTTAGCCCACCTATATCACGGTCTCAGCTTAGCAGCGGATACCACTGAACCATAGGTGCATCCTGCCAACTTCCCAATGCATTACTTCACTTCATGGATGGAGCTGCATGTGCTTGGGGTCTTTGGAATCCATAAAAGACCTTCTTTTTACGATAAATGCAAGTTCCCTCGGATAATGCGGCTGGTTGACGCCTCCATCGTGAGTCCGTCACCGCGGGAAGCCTAGGGCCTGCTCCTTCGTCCGCGCACGGTTGGATATGGTATGTCTTTCACAGACAAAGTCTTGATCATCGGCCAGGAAACTTCAAAAGCGGTGCTGCCATTGCGAGACATCTTTAAAGACGGGGCCTCTGTGTTGAAAGCCCGGGAGATTCTTCATTTGTACTCCATCAGGCCGGGCTTTCTTGTATTCAGGCAAAATGATGCGGCGCTATTCATGAGATACAACCCACATCGTTTTGCCCAGCACCTGAGTTACAATCAGGGAGTCCCGCTGGAGGCTTTCCTGCTAGAACATGCTGCCACCGAAGAGGGAATGCGGAGCGCGCTGCATCATTTCATGCGCTTGAACACAGGGTCTCACTTCTTTATCAGCGAACCAAGTTGCGTCCCGAAGGCTCTTAATGTACACGTAGCCTGGTACCAACATTCGATGGGCGTCATTATCAGGGAGGAGAAGCGACTGCTGCTCGACCGCAAGGATGCACCCCCTGCTGGTGATCAAAACATCCCTTTGAAGCAACGGACCATTGTCCTCCCTCCGCTAAGAGAAGCCGCCGTGATTGAAGTCCCGCACGATAGGCCTGAGCTACCGGTGCCCCGTGCTTCCGTGGAGACGGTGAATGTAATACTGGTGCCCCGTGCTCCCGTGGAGACGGTGAATGTAGCTTCCCCCGAGTCTGACGTGGGTTCAAATATCGGGACTCATCGCCCCAAGGTGCCTTCTAAACGTAAACTTGTGCTTGGGGCGACCGGAGCTCGCTCGCAGAAGAGGAAGAAGAAGTCGATCCTCTCTGCCGACGTCGTATTTGGTCAGGAGCCTCATGCTCCTTACAGTGAGGGCTTAGGCGAATATGGGACCAATGAGGGTCTATTCATAGCGCCGGACGATACTGATCTGGATGCTGCTATTGCAGATTCTGTGCGATCGGCAAGCCACAAAGCGGGACTGGCTATCCTCGCGCAATCAAGTAAACATCAGTCGTACCTTCTATTATTGCATTATATTTTATAATCATGTTTTGACTGACACTTTTCCTTCTGTAATAGGCTTTACCACTGAAGAGGCTCTAGCGGCTTCCCTCAAGACTTTCGAGGAGGAGGAGAGGATTCGCGCTTCGTTGGGAGTTGGTATATCTCGGCTCATTGCATCTTCATTCTCCTTTCTTATGGACAATTTCACCCCTTCTTTATCTTATCGCAAGGGCTACAATGCCAATCCCGTAAGGTGATGCAGAGATGCTTCCCGGACCAGCCATTGATGTCCCGGCCTCCTCAGCACTGCCGAAAGAGGCCTTACTCAAACGACCGATGACAGATGCCATAATGGCTCCAGAGGTAACCCTTGGCACGGATAATGACGTCCTATTGATGGAGGCTTCTAGAAGATCCGCTCTGACGGCCCGAGCAGAAAGTAAGAGCAGAATGCGCGCGGAAAGGGAGCGTAGTGCTGCTTTGGCCGTGGGTGCAGGTTCGAGCACCGCTACCCCTACCCCTACTCCTTTAGAAGATGCTCCGGCTGCCTTGTCCACCGCCCACAGACAGGCAGCACACGCGGCTCGGGAAGCAGTCGGAAGGCCAACTCAAGGTAATGTGACATTGGGTTCTTTTGTCAAAGTTTTAACTTTCAGGTTATCATATATCCTATCTTGCAGGGCCGAGTCTTGTCGAAGAAGTGGCGGCAACCATTGAGCCTGGGGTAGCGGTAAAGGAGATAGCTACGATCGTCGAACCCAAGGCAGCGGTAGGCGAGATGGCTACAATCGCCGAGCTCGAGTTAGCGGTGGGTGAGATGGCGGCAACCACTGAGCCTGAAGTGGCCACCCTTTCTCAAGAGTCTGGAACTGCTCCAATCGTTGCTCTTTCCCCTTGCGGCTCCCTGCCGTTGCCGGGCGCTGCGAGTATCACGACGATTCTCGTGGAGTCGGGGAAAAAGCCACGGGCGGCGAAACCATTCCGATGTAGGAGGGTGAAGCAGTCACTGCATCAAGTGAAGGACTTGTCGCGGTTCCGACCAGCGACTCACCAGGTAGATTTTAGGTCATTGCTTTTCTTTTTATTCTGCAATCCCTTTCAATCTCTCCTGACAGTATTTCTCTCGTTTCTAATACAGGCGTGGCGAGCGTTGAGGTTGTGCCACCTGAGGAAGCATCGCCAGTTGTTGCTTTGACGGTGGTTGCCCCTCCATCTTCTATTATATCTTCTCAAATGCTGGGAGGTATGGGTTTGTGATAAATTTAAATCAGGGACGGCATCTTTCGTGTACTGACCATGTATCATCGTGATCTTGCAGGAGTTCTTTTTGATCATTTGTATCAGGTGCTGAACCCGCACTTCTCTTTCCCGTCGGAGATTAGTCCGCCTGCTGGTGTCGGTGAGTATCTTCTCTAACCGACGTCCTTTCTTTTCTTTAACGGGCAGTCACATTATTGCTAATTCTTCTTTGCATTGCTCGTAGTCTTACAAATTGAAGGAGGGGTCAAGGGTATCGCCGCGCCACCAGAACTCCCAGCTCTACCCCCTGTTGCAGCCAGTATAATAGACTCTTTTGTTCATATATTTTTTTATTTCTTAAGCCGACATCTAATTGTGATTTGTTTTGTAGCGGTCACATCGACTCCAACCCCGTTCGAGTCTCGCGTTATAATGCCGGCAGGGCCCTTTTCCAGACGTCCATACTCAAAAGGTGCCGTGACCAGTCTGCGTATATTGAGCGATTATATCGAAGAGCTTGACACGGAGGCCCCTATGTTTGCTGTAAATTTTGCTGCCGAAGTTAATCCAATGCTGGCAATGCTTGTGAACTTCCATAACGAAGGTGTCGTTGAGTCTTGGGTTAACCACTGCAGGAAGATTGTCACGCCCCGCTTCCCAGAGTACGCTAGATTGGGCACGTCACATAGCCAACCATGTTAACTGTGGGTAGGAAGTATCCATCCACAGTCACATTACGGCTGTAGAGATATCAAGAACAAGATAAAACTATCTAAAACATGTCCATAATCCAGAATAACAGGAGTCAATAATAAATAAATGCGGAAGCAAATGATCCAATACAAATAACTGAAATGTATGTCCCATAATGCGGGCTCACATCAAGAAATAAATGCAGCAAAATAAACTAACTACTACTAAACTCACAGCTCAGCCTGCTGGCTGAAGTACTCCTGCTCGGACTGCGACAGCGGTACAGAATCTGGGCCATGCAAAACCCAGACGTCAGCGCGTCATGTCATCAAGTAATATAATATGAACAGTGTAACAGGCAATGCAAAATAAACATGAATAAAAATGAGAGTAGCAAATAATGTGAATCGAGCAGTGCAGGGTAGTGTGCAGTGGGTAACTAAACTGTTCTATCAGGTTTTCTATTCTAAAGTCTTTGAAATCAATTGATGAATCGTCGATGTGACTCAATAGTATCCCGTGCGTGCCCGGAACCACGGTCAAGATTCTCGGGGCTGAATCCGAGACGTGCCGCTAGGCAGTAACAAGTAGCAGGATGGGCAAGTGATGTCAGCATCATCACTCCGGGGCTGGCCTAGCCCGTAAGACTGATCAGAACAGGTATCGAACTGTTGAGTTACAAGTCGGTTTCACCTTTGATTTTCCCATACCCCCAAGTTATGTATGTCGAGTCAGGTATTCAGTAATCAAGAACTAATGCCAACACAGGATGAGATAACAGCAGGTTTGTCTGGATAGACAACAGGAATGGTCCATGAGGACTACATATCAGGTTTGTTGGCATTAGGCACGAGATCAGGTAACAGGTCAGGTCAAGATGTAAACAATATCGTGGGTGTGCTCACAATCAGATATATAATTAAACATGGGTATTAACAACATGAGATAAGCAATGAATTAAGTAATAGGCAGTTTCATTCAATTTGCAATACAGTTATCAAATTTGTCACAGAGATGATTACAGAGTACAGTAAGACAAGTATAGCCGTTTAGTCATGTTAACAGGTTTAAGAACCCTTAGAGGTGCAATGATTTGTCTGACGGTTCAGTGTAGCTATTTCAGGTTAAATGCGTACGAGTGTCCGAACGGAACAAAACTACAGGGATGAATGCCACAAGCAATTTTGACAGTAAAATGTGATTAAACAGGTAAATATGGTGATTTTTTTCAATTTGCAACTGTAGGTTCCATGTTTAACAGTAAAATGATATAATGCAAATTTGTACCGGAAATGGGAAGCGATCGTACCAAGTTAAATTTACAGGTTTTGGGTGTCATAATATATTAGTAAATATTGTATAGCATGTATCAAGGGGTACTTGTCTCGACGGGTCGCGAATCGGGAAAAACAGAACGTAAACGTCGGCGGGAAAACTCGCGACGGCGCACGGTTCGCGGATTGAACCCAAACAACGAACAATAGAAACACGCGGGTCGGGGTACCTCGCTGGAACGTCGGATCACGTCGTCGGCATCGTCGGATTCCGGTGAAAGGTGAACAGTGAATGAAATATCATGGTATGAAACACGGGAGAAAAGAAATACAAGGAAATATAAAAAAGGAGGGAAAGAGGATCTGAGCAGGGTGCTTACGATGATCAGCAGAGAGGTTGGGAAAGTTGACGACGTCAACGGAGCTCCGGCGGCCAGCCGACAGTAACCGCGATAAGAGGTCTGTAGATTCAAGAATGCATTAGCCGAGAATGGAAAAGGAAGGGAAGAGAGGAGGGAAGTTATCTCACCGAGGGGTGTGCCTGCGAGGCCGGGGACACGGGAACAGGGTCGGCGGCGGCGACAGACGGCGGTCCGACGGTGTGCAGGGGATGTGCTGGCGGCTGTGGCGCTGGTCGGGGGTGCAAGCACTCGGGAATCGATGAGAGAGAGGGCGAGGATGGTGAGGAAATGACGAGGACGATGGCGGAGGCGACGACGAGGTGATCGTCGGCGGCGAGATGCTGGAACGGGTGCAGGTGGTCGCGGCGGAGTGAGCAGGTGGCTGGGAACGCGGGGAAAGGAGGAAGAGGGCTTGGTGAGGTGAGGAGGTGAGGGCGCATGCGACGGTGGTGCCGGCGTGGGACTGCGGTGGTGAAGGGACGAAGCTAGGGCAGCGCGACGACGAGGCTCGGATGGGTTCGCGTGAGAAAAATATGGAGGAGGGAAAAAATACTTTAAAATATAAGGGAGAGATAAAGAGAGATTTGAGAGAGAGAGAGAGATATGAGGGGTAGAGAGAGAGAGAGGGGAGAGAAAGAGAGAGATCTGGGGACAGAGAGAGAGATCGAGAAATAGAGAGAGAAAGGGAATGCGTCCCGGGGGTTAAAGAAAAGAATGTGATTGGCTGAGGGGAAAAAGTTTAGTTAGGAAAAAGATTTAATAGATTAAATGGGAACAGTAAAAATATATATATAGGTTACGGAAATATTTTGGTTTAAAGAATATTAAAATTTGGGATTTTGGCGCCAAATAAAACATTTCCAAATCGCGCCCGGATCGGGTCCAAAAATTTGAAATTGAAATAATAGGATTTTAAGCGGGATCCAATTTTTAAAATTAAGTGTCTTATGATTAAAAAGCATACCCCCAAAATGGACACACATACGTGCACGTAGCCATCCAAACTCGCCCGTTTCACTGAACGGGACGAGAACACGATGCACGGACGCTACCACGAGGCTAGGGGTGCCAAGTAGGCCAAGATGAATATTTTTAATTTTATTTTAGATGCCAAAATTTGTTATATGCAAAAATGACCTTGCCGGGTAAAATTTTACAGTAAGCAACAAATAAGCAAGTTAAATGAAATGAGTACCACATTATGCTCAAACAGTAACTGAAAATAGTAGCATTGGGCTCGGGTGTTACATTATACCCAACTACAAAAAGAATTTCGTCCTCGAAATTCCAAGAATACAAAGATAGATAACTACAAGAAAAGGTGAGGAAACTTCTGCCGGATTTCATCTTCTCGTTCCCAAGTGGACTCTTCATGCGAGCGATTACCCCAAGAAACAAGTACAAGGGGGATAACCTTGTTCTTAAGAACCTTTTCCCTTCGATCCACGATTTCAATCGGTCGCTCCTCAAAAGTCAAGTCTTCTCGTACTGTTAGCTCCGAATGATCCAAAACGTGTGTTTTATCTCGAACATACTTACGGAGTTGAGATACGTGAAACACATCGTGCACATTTGCCAAGGACTGCGGTAACGCCAAACGATACACTACCTCACCAACACGCTCCACGATCTCAAGGGTCCAACGAATCGAGGACTAAGCTTTCCTCGACTTCCAAAACGAATCACCCCTCTAGTCGGTGATATCTTCAAGAATACCAAATCACCCACGGTGAACTCTAGAGGTCTTCTTGACGTATCTGCCCAACTCTTTTGTCGGTCATGTGCTGCCTTCATATGATTTCTGATGGGGTTAACCTTCTCAACTGTCTGCACAACCAAATCTGGTCCCAACAATCTTCGTTCACCGACATCGTCCCAACAAACAGGTGAACGGCACTTACGGCCATACAAAGCTTCAAATGGAGCCATCTGGATAGTTGCTTGAAAACAGTTGTTGTAAGAAAACTCCACCAAGTGTAGATGATTCTCCCACGAACCCTTGAAGTCTAACATGCATGCTCTCAACATATCTTCAAGAGTTTGGATCGTTCTCTCCGACTGACCATCAGTTTGAGGATGATAAGCTGTGCTAAACTTCAATCGAGTCCCCAAACTTTCCTGTAAACTCCTCCAGAAGTGTGATAAGAACCGAGTGTCCCGATCGGACACGATGCTCACCGGTACTCCATGCAACCTTACAATCTCCTGCATGTACCGCTCTGCCAAAGTCTCTGTTGATTGACCAACCCGGAAAGGAATAAAGTGAGCTGCCTTGGTCAACCGATTAACAATTACCCATACTGCATTGTTGCCTTTTGGACTCCGCGGTAAAGCCGTCACGAAATCCATGGTTATATGTTCCCACTTCCACTGAGGAATCGGAAGTGGTTGCAATAAACTAGCAGCCCTGTGATGTTCAGCTTTAACTTGCTGACACACCAAGCATTTCGCCACAAAGCGAGCAATCTCCCGTTTCATGCCTTCCCACCAGAAATGCTGTCGGATATCTCGGTACATCTTTGTGCCTCCTGGATGTACAGAATAAGCTGAACTGTGTGCCTCCTTCATAAGCTCTTCACGAATATCTCCCTTTGGCACACACAAACGGCTACCGTATCTCAACGAACCATTTTCGTGGATCAGTAAATCTGTTCGTAGTCCGGCTTCAACCTGCTCTCGAAACCTTTGCAGTCTAGGATCCTGCGATTGAGCTGCTTTAATATTCTCGATCAATGATGACTGTACTTGTAGCTGCATCAACTGTCCCGTAGAACGCGGTAGCACAACCTCCAAGTCAAATCTTCAAAAATCTGCAACGATCTCCTTCTGCGTAGTTAACACCTGAATTGCTGGTAACCGACTAAGCGCATCCGGCACAACGTTAATCTTCCCCGGATGGTACTTAAGATCAAGATCGTAGTCAGCCATCAGCTCCAACCATCTACACTGCCTCATGTTAAGCTCCTTCTGTGTGAACACATACTTCAAGCTCTTATGATCTGTGAAAACTTCGACCCTTTCGCCTAAAAGGTAGTGTCTCCAAATCTTCAAGCGAAAATCACAACCGCAAACTCCAAGTCATGAGTTGGATAATTCTTTTCATGGGTCTTCAATTGTCTTGATGCGTACGCTACAACCTTCCCATGCTGCATCAAAACACATCCCAATCCTTTCCCAGATGCGTCGCTGTGAATCACCAATCCTCCGGAATTATCTGGCATGGTCAGAATAGGGGCGGTTATCAACTTCTGCTTCAACGTCTCGAAAGCTAACGCACACTTATCCGTCCATACAAAAGGTACCTCCTTGTGCGTAAGCTTGGTCAACGGCTCTGCCAGACGAGCAAAGTTCTCCACAAATCTTCTGTAGTATCCGGCGAGTCCAAGAAAGCTTCTTATCTCCGCAACATTCTTTGGAATTGGCCAATCACGAACTGCTGCAATCTTTTCTGGATCGACGGCAATGCCATCGCCAGACACAACATGCCCCAAAAACTTCACTTCCTCCAGCCAAAACTCGCACTTACTCATCTTCGCATAAAGCTTCTCCTGTCTCAATGTCTGCAGTGCGATCTTCAAATGCTCAGCATGCTCCTCAAAACTCTTCGAGTAAACCAGAATATCGTCAATGAATACCACAATAAACTGGTCCAAGAACGGTGAAAAGATTCGGTTCATCAAGTCCTTGAATATTGCCGGCGCATTCGTTACTCCGAAGGGCATCACTAGGTACTCGTAATGTCCATACCGAGTTTGGAACGCCGTCTTGTGAATATCTTCTGTTTTCATTCGAACCTGATGATATCCGGATCGCAAATCCAGCTTCGAGAATACCCTCGCGCCACTAAGCTGCTCAAAAAGTTCTCCAATGCGAGGGATCGGGTACTTGTTCTTGATAGCCACCCGGTTTAATTCTCGATAGTCGATGCACATCCTTCTTGTGCCATCTTTCTTCTTTACTAGAAGAACTGGAGCTCCCCAAGGCGAGTTACTGCTTCGAATCCAACCTTTTTCAAGCAATTCAGCAACCTGTTTCTTAACTTCTTCCAACTCTACTGGTGCCATTGGATAATACGCTTTAGATACTGGCGCTGCACCAGGAATAAGATCAATTGCGAACTCCAACGTCTCGCTTCGGCGGTAAACCCGATATATCTTCAAATACGTCCATAAAATCGCGAACAACCGCCGGCTCTTCACCACTATCAACTTCCATTGATGCAAGAATATTATTTGTCGGCCTAGCCCTAAACTCGACTGGCCCGACAGAAAAACTCCCCTTCATCCCAGATAAACTCTACTGCTCTCTGCTGCCTCAAGTACTTGTGAGAAAGTGGTCAAACCCAGGGAGACAATCTGCCTCTGGATGTCCACATCCAAACTGCGCATGAACCTCCGTGCCCTGTCTGCATCGTTGGCAACTAAAGGTCCAGCGACTCTACTGAATCTTGTCCATTCTGCTGCATGCACATCTACGGGTGCTCCCTTCTACTTTAGCCCGATAAATTTCTCTCCCATTTCCTCCCGTGCAGTCCGCGGGAAGAACTTTTCCAGGAAACTCTTTGAGAAATCTGCCCTCTTGATCGGCTTGGGCAAATGGTTCTCCTCTACAAGCCATCATTCTCGGGCGTAGTCAACTAACTGAATGCGTACCACATCAACTCTTTTGTCATCAGGAATCTGTGCCGCGATCAGCAAATTTTCCGTATCAACAAGCCACTGCTCGGCTAGCAACGGCTCCTCCAAACCAGTAAATGTAGATGGACCCAAACGCCTGAAATCTGCCACGGTCCCTACTCGGTCAACTGGTTTAGCTCCAACGTTGTTTACAGACTGCTGAACGATCTGCAAACCTTCCTGAAACGAGTCTGCTTGCTGCTGGATCAGCTCGGTCTGCCTCTTTTGATTCTCTAGCATTCCTCTTATCACTCCAAGCATGGCGGCTTCGTCCACACGCCTCGGGTATGTCTTCAATTTCTTACCGGCCATAATCCTAAACTCAAAATACCCAACATTAGCATGATGATAGATTTTGAATATAGATCAAAGCTAGAACTCCAAGATACTTAAATAGAGTACCGCATTGTAACTATGCCGCGGTATCATAACCACAATTACATAACTCCATCCAAGTCGCCTAAATCCTAGAGATAACAAGGAATCAGGTTTTCGAATCGATATGCAAAGGAAGTTTGCACATCGTAAAAAATATAATCAGGAAGAATGTGATTCAAGAATGGTAAAACGGTCAAGGTGGCAGGACATGTTTCCTAAACACGGGTATTCTGATTCGTGTATTGGGTACAATACCCAACTACAAAAGAATCAACCCGACTATCCTATGGCTCTGATACCAAAAGAACCATGTCACGCCCCGCTTCCCAGAGTACGCTAGATTGGGCACGTAACATAGCCAACCATGCTACCTGTGGGTAGGAAGTATCCATCCACAGTCACATTACGGCTGTAGAGATATCAAGAACAAGATAAAACTATCTAAAACATGTCCATAATCCAGAATAACAGGAGTCAATAATAAATAAATGCGGAAGCAAATGATCCAATACAAATAACTGAAATGTATGTCCCATAATGCGGGCTCACATCAGGAAATAAATGCAGGAAAATAAACTAACTACTACTGAACTCACAGCTCAGCCTGCTGGCTGAAGTACTCCTGCTCGGACTGCGACAGCGGTACAGAATCTGGGCCATGCAAAACCCAGACGTCAGCGCGTCATGTCATCAAGTAATATAATATGAACAGTGTAACAGGCAATGCAAAATAAACATGAATAAAAATGAGAGTAGCAAATAATGTGAATCGAGCAGTGCAGGGTAGTGTGCAGTGGGTAACTAAACTGTTCTATCAGGTTTTCTATTCTAAAGTCTTTGAAATCAATTGATGAATCGTCGATGTGACTCAATAGTATCCCGTGCGTGCCCGGGACCACGGTCAAGATTCTCGGGGCTGAATCCGAGACGTGCCGCTAGGCAGTAACAAGTAGCAGGATGGGCAAGTGATGTCAGCATCATCACTCCGGGGCTGGCCTAGCCCGTAAGACTGATCAGAACAGGTATCGAACTGTTGAGTTACAAGTCGGTTTCACCTTTGATTTCCCCATACCCCCAAGTTATGTATGTCGAGTCAGGTATTCAGTAATCAAGAACTAATGCCAACACAGGATGAGGTAACAGCAGGTTTGTCTGGATAGACAACAGGAATGGTCCATGAGGACTACATGTCAGGTTTGTTGGCATTAGGCACGAGATCAGGTAACAGGTCAGGTCAAGATGTAAACAATATCGTGGGTGTGCTCACAATCAGATATATAATTAAACATGGGTATTAACAACATGAGATAAGCAATGAATTAAGTAAAAGGCAGTTTCATTCAATTTGCAATACAGTTATCAAATTTGTCACAGAGATGATTACAGAGTACAGTAAGACAAGTATAGCCGTTTAGTCATGTTAACAGGTTTAAGAACCCTTAGAGGTGCAATGATTTGTCTGACGGTTCAGTGTAGCTATTTCAGGTTAAATGCGTATGAGTGTCCGAACGGAACAAAACTACAGGGATGAATGCCACAAGCAATTTTGACAGTAAAATGTGATTAAACAGGTAAATATGGTGATTTGTTTCAATTTGCAACTGTAGGTTCCATGTTTAACAGTAAAATGATATAATGCAAATTTGTACCGGAAATGGGAAGCGATCGTACCAAGTTAAATTTACAGGTTTTGGGTGTCATAATATATTGGTAAATATTGTATAGCATGTAGCAAGGGGTACTTGCCTCGACGGGTCGCGAACCGGGAAAAACGGAACGTAAACGTCGGCGGGAAAACTCGCGACGGCGCACGGTTCGCGGATTGAACCCAAACAACGAACAATGGAAACACGCGGGTCGGGGTACCTCGCTGGAACGTCGGATCACGTCGTCGGCATCGTCGGATTCCGGCGAAAGGTGAACAGTGAATGAAATATCATGGTATGAAACACGGGAGAAAAGAAACACAAGGAAATATAAAGAAGGAGGGAAAGAGGATCTGAGCAGGGTGCTTACGATGATCAGCAGAGAGGTTGGGAAGGTTAACGACGTCAACGGAGCTCCGGCGGCCAGCCGACAGTAACCGCGATAAGAGGTCTGTAGATTCAAGAATGCATTAGCCGAGAATGGAAAAGGAAGGGAAGAGAGGAGGGAAGTTATCTCACCGAGGGGTGTGCCTGCGAGGCCGGGGACACGGGAACAGGGTCGTCGGCGGCGACAGACGGCGGTCCGACGGTGTGCAGGGGATGTGCAGGCAGCTGTGGCGCTGGTCGGGGGTGCAAGCGCTCGGGAATCGATGAGAGAGAGGGCGAGGATGGTGAGGGAATGACGAGGACGATGGCGGAGGCAACGACGAGGTGATCGTCGGCGGCGAGACGCAGGAACGGGTGCAGGTGGTCGCGGCGGGGTAAGCAGGTGGCTGGGAACACGGGGAAAGGAGGAAGAGGGCTTGGTGAGGTGAGGAGGTGAGGGCGCATGCGACGGTGGTGCCGGCGTGGGACTGCGGTGGTGAAGGGACGAAGCTAGGGCAGCGCGACGACGAGGCTCGGATGGGTTCACGTGAGAAAAATATGGAGGAGGGAAAAAAATACTTTAAAATATAAGGGAGAGATAGAGAGAGAGATATGAGGGGTAGAGAGAGAGAGGGGAGAGAAAGAGAGAGATCTGGGGACAGAGAGAGAGATCGAGAAATAGAGAGAGAAAGGGAATGGGGCCCGGGGGTTAAAGAAAAGAATGTGATTGGCTGAGGGGAAAAAGTTTAGTTAGGAAAAAGATTTAATAGATTAAATGGGAACAGTAAAAATATATATATAGGTTACGGAAATATTATGGTTTAAAGAATATTAAAATTTGGGATTTTGGCGCCAAATAAAACATTTCCAAATCGCGCCCGGATCGGGTCCAAAAATTTGAAATTAAAATAATAGGATTTTAAACGGGATCCAAATTTTAAAATTAAGTGTCTTATGATTAAAAAGCATACCCCCAGAATGGACACACATGCGTGCACGTAGCCATCCAAACTCGCCGTTTCACTGAACGGGACGAGAACACGATGCACGGACGCTACCACGAGGCTAGGGGTGCCAAGTAGGCCAAGATAAATATTTTTAATTTTATTTTAGATGCCAAAATTTGTTATATGCAAAAATGACCTTGCCGGGTAAAATTTTACAGTAAGCAACAAACAAGCAAGTTAAATGAAATGAGTACCACATTATGCTCAAACAGTAACTGAAAATAGTAGCATTGGGCTCGGGTGTTACAAAGATTGAGGCCTGCCTGCATGAGCTTGAGCTTATGTGTCCTGCTCCTGAGATTCACGCTTTGAACTCCGAGCGGGCTGCATGGGTCGAGCAGAGTGTGTCCTTCCTCCGCCATTTCGAACAAGAAGCGGCCTTGAGGCGGAAGAAACGCGAGGAAGCTTCGGGTGAATCTGCCCGGCTGCGTGCCCAAGTTAAAGCGAACGCCACGCAACTGAGAGCTGCTTTTGACACCTTGCAGCAATGTGTCTTGGACGGGCTTGTATTGAGGCAAAAGCTCGACTCTATTGAGCGGGTTACGCAGAGTCACGAAGCTGCCCAACAAGAAATCGATGAGAAGATTTCATCATACTTGAAGCAAAGGGCTCGAATTGAAGCGGAACTGGCTGCGGTGGCTGATCATGAGAAGGCAGTGAAAGGAATGCGAGAGCAGCTTGCGGACTTGTTGAAAACGCTTCCTTCTCAGTAGCTGATTTGCTTGTAATCTTTGAATAATATGTATCCATTTTTTATTCTTTCATACGATTCAACTTGTACCACACTGAATTCATGAATAAAAGATACATATTTTTTTTGTTCTATTACTGCTTTCTTCTATTTTCTTTGTTGCCGGCTTGTTACCTTAGTAAGCATAGCCTAAAGATGATAGAGAGTATTCTGTTTTGAATTCTTTGAGAGGTAGTGATGATTTAGGAAGCAGGTTCAGATCTGCTACCTAAGACTTTTCAACTTCATGATCCGTGAGGGTCTCACAAAGACTTTTCTCCCTACGAGTCAAGAGGATCTCGTAGGTGTATTTCCTCCTTAAGAATCATAATAATTCCTAAGTGCGTTTTCCCTTATAATTCGTAAGGATCTTATAAGAGAGTTTTCTTCCTTATGAGTCGAGAGGACCCGTAAGTGTTTAACGAGATTGACATTATCCGCATTTCACAGCGTTAGAAGTTGCTCCGGGCGTTTCCCACGGGGTCAAGGTTAACTTTGGTCGTGTTCCACGTAGTCGTTGGATGACGTATTTCCGAGGCGGGGTCATGTAGATGACGTGTTTCTGCAACGGGGTCATGTGGATGATATTTTTTCGAGACGGGGTCATGTAGATGATGAATTTCCACGACGGGGTCATGTGGATGACGTATTTCCGCGACGGGGTCATGTGGACGTATTTCCGTGATGGGGTCATTTGGATGACGTATTTCCGCAACAGGGTCATGTGGATGACGTATTTCCGAGACGGGGTCATGTGGATGACGTATTTCCGCGACGGGGTCATTTGGATGACGTATTTCCGCGACGGGGTCATGTAGATGACGTATTTCCGCGACGGGGTCATTTAGATGACGTATTTCCACGACGGGGTCATGTGGATGACGTATTTCCGTGACGGGGTCATGTGGATGGCGTATTTTCGCGACGGGGTCATGTGGATGGCGTATTTCCGAGACGGGTTCATGTAGATGACGTGTTTCCGCGACGGGGTCATTTGGATGACGTAATTCCGTGACGGGGTCATGTGGCTGACATACTTCCGAGACGGGATCATGTGGATGACATGTTTTGGCGACGGGGTCATTTGGATGACGTGTTTCCGCGACGGGGTCATGTGGATGACGTATTTCCGAGACGGGGTCATGTGGATGATGTATTTCCGCGATGGGGTCATTTGGATGACGTATTTCCGCGACGGGGTCATATGGATGACGCATTTCCGCGACGGGGTCATGTGGATGACGTATTTTCATGACGGGGTCATGTGGATGACGCATTTCCGCGACGGGGTCATGTGGATGACGTATTTCCGCGACGGGGTCATGTGAATGACATTGCGTCTGTTGTAATGAGACAAATATTGAAGTGGTCTCTAGGTTGTCTGGGAACCATCGAGATTTGGAGTAGGGACTTTGCTGTAGCTCCAGGGTCGATTGCAGCGTCTGAATCTTGCTGGAATGGGGAGGAACGCTGTTGATGATCTCTAGGCTATCCCTGAACCGTCGAGATTTGGCTTCGTTTTCTGATGGAGCCTGGGGAGGGAAGGTGTGATTCGTTCTTTGTTTGCGCCCCTGGATTGTATACAGGGATTGATGTGATATCACCTGTAGGGCATAAATTTCATTTTTCTTTATTTCTTTCCGCGATGCTCTATCATTTCAGCTTTTATATCGCGAAGGTCGCGATTGCCCAATCATTTCGGCTATTTTTTGCAGTGCCCAATCATTTTGGCTATTTATTTTATTTTTACTCGCTGCTTTTTATTGCGAGTTGCCCAATCATTTTGGCTATTTTGCATGCATAAATTTTTACTTGCTGATTTTGTTGCAAGTTGCCCCATCATTTCGGCTATTTCGTATGCATGTGTGGCTCGCTAGCTTCTTGCTGCAAGCTTGGAATTAGACACCGATTTTGGCATCAGCACCGCTACAACTGGGATATTGCCAGGAGCGAATCATCATTTGCCCCCGTCAATGTCGAATAAAAGTGGCTTAGCGAACATGGTTAGGATCCTGTCGACTGAGGCTTTTGACTTCATGAGCCGTAAGGGTCTTATAAAGGTATTTCTCCCTGCGAGTCGTGAGGATCACATAGGTGCGTTTTCTCCTTAGGAATCGTGAGGATTCCTAAGTGTGTGTTCTCTTATAAGTCGTAAGGATCTTACAAGAGTGTTTTCTCCTTATAAGTTGAGAGGACTTACAAGGGTTGTTCACCATGTAGACATATCCCTAGTCGCGGGTAGGACTTTGTTAGGGAAATGTTTTTTCGTGCCCGTGGATTGTATACAAGGGTCAATATTGAACCGCTTGTAGGGCAGTGTTGGAGGTTGTGGTGGCCACTTAAGAACAGGTTCAGATCCCTGTAGCTTAAGACTTTTGAATCTTATGAGCCGTGAGGGTCTCATAAGAGGGTTCTCCTTACGAGTCGTGAGGATCTCGCAAGTGTAATTTCTCCCTAGGAATCGTGGGGATCCCTAAGTGTGTTGCTCCCTTATGAGTCGTAAGGATCTCACGCAGGTGGTTTCTCCTCACAAGGTCGAGAGGACCTTGCAAGTGTCTTTTAACGAGATTGCGCCCTTTCGGGTTTTCACAAAACTCACCGGTAGCCCTGCTGTTTTTACTCACGGAGCCCTTTCGGGTTTTCATCCGTGCCCTTTTCGCTTGTGGACATACCGTTTTTCTTTCTTTTTCTTTCTTTTTTTTTTATTCTTTTATTCTTCTCTCTCTTTTTTGTATCAGCATTGGGATGTTGCAACCCACAGTAGTTTATCGACGTCTCGGTCAACAGCTAGTTTTAGGACATAGTGGTACATTGTTAGTTTAAGGACGTTTCGGTCCGTTGTTAGTTTAAGGACGTTTCGGTCCGTTGTTAGTTTAAGGACGTTTCGGTTCGTTGGCTGGCTACTACTTATAGAGTTTGGGCTTAGGAAGATAGCGAGCGGACATAATCGTCGTCATCTATCATCGACCTAGGCCGTGACTCGTCAGGCGTAGTACACTTTTAGGAAGCGACCATTTATTGGCCTGAAGGGCCTTTCGCCATGCATGTCCATGACTAGATAGGCCCCACCCTGGTAGACCTTATCTATGATATACGGGCCTTCATAGTTCGGCTCGAATTTCTCCCGCTTGGCGCGATTGGGGATCATAGGTCTTTTAACCACTAGCACGAGTTCGCCTTGGCGGAACATTCTCGGCCTAGTCAATTTTTCATATGAGCGCGTCATCTTTGCTTTATAAGCCTTCAGATTTTGTTGCGCTAAGAGCCGGGTTTCATCAAGGGCATCGAGCTCCTCAAGGCGAAGGTGAGCATTTTCTTCGTCTGTTAGCTCGTAATGAACTGCCACTCGTAGAGAAGGTAACTCTATCTCGAGGGGGAGTACCGCTTCTGTGCCGAATACCAACGCGTACGGCGTTGCATTCGTGGCCATTTGAACGTAGTTCGATACGCCCAGAGAGCTTCATGCAGTCTCTCGTGCCAGTCCTTCTTATTTCGGGACACCGTCTTTTTCACGATCTTCGTCAAGATCTTGTTGAAAGCCTCAGCTAGACCGTTAGCTCGGGGATTATAGACTGAGGAGTATCTCCAGTCTATGTTATGCTGTTGTGCGAAGCGGCTGATCTTGTGGCTTCTGTAGGCTGGCCCGTTATCGGAGATGATCCGTCTCGGAGTTTCAAACCGATAAATGACGTGTGTCTTGAAGAAATGGAGGATATTCTCCGTCTTCACTTCCCTCAGCGGTACTGCTTCTGCCCATTTAGAGAAGTAATCAGTTGTCGCCAAAATGAATCGATGTCCTCTGGACGATGCTGGCTCAATGGGGCTGATTATGTCAGTTCCCTACATTTCAAACAGCCGGCTAGCCACCGTTGGATGCAGTGGATTTGGATGTTGATGGATAAAGTCCCCGTGAATCTGGCACGAATGGCACTGCTTCGCGTATTCGAGGTAGTCTTAGATCATCATGGGCCAATAATAACCCATCCGTTTGATCTTCAGCTTCATCTTCGGCCCGGCTTAGTGAGAACCGCAGAGTCCGTCGTGAGTTTCCTGGACGACTCTCTTTGCCTCTTCAAGTCCCAGACATCTTAGCCACAGAGAATCAAATGACCTTTTATACAGAGTATCATTGACGAAAGCAAAAGACAGAACTCGTTTCATAAGCTGATGTCTTGAAGACGCATCTTCAGGTGTTTGACGGGATTTGAAGTAGTCTATAAAGACTTCTCTCCAATCCGTAACCTTTTCCTGGTCTTTTATTTGCAGAGTCATTCGCTCGGTCGCACACTTTTCTTCGGACGACTCCGGAGATATTTCTGCCGGTGCGAGAACCCGACAGCTTTGCACAACGATCCTCACGTCATCGAGGTTTTCGTCAGCCAGTTCTTTAGCGAGCTTGGCTAATGCGTCTGCCTTGCTATTTTCCGCACGCGGTATGCTTTCCAAGGTGTAGGAAGGAATTTGAGTCAGCAGTCGTTGTACTTTCTCGCCATACTTCACCAACTCAGGCTTGCATGTTTGATAGTCGTCGTTTACTTGACTAACGATCAGTTGGGAATCTCTGTATATGAGGAGGTTTTCAATTCCCAAGTCGATGGCGATCTCGAGACCTGCTATCAAAGCTTCATACTCGGCTTCATTGTTTGTCCTCGGCTCTGTTAAGGAGAAAGCAAAGCGCATTATCCCTCCTTGCGGAGTTAAGAAGATGAAGCCTACCCCTGATTTGATTATGGGCGTTCTTTGTTTGCGCTTCTTCATGGAAGATGCTCCATTGAAGTAGTGTTCCCATTGGGTATCATTCTCTCTTCTCTCCCTGTCGATCGTGTCAAACGCATGTTCGTCTGGAAATTCGCAGTTCAAAGGAGAATCGGCGGGTATCGGATGCTCAGCGAGGAAGTCGGGGATGGCCTGGCCTTTCACTGCCTTAAGAGGACGATAAGTTATCGAGAATTCCATCAATAGTAGGGCCCATTTAGCGAGTCGTCCCGTTAATATGGCCTTCGACATCAAATATTTGAGAGGATCCACCTTCGATATGAGATGGACCTCATGTGCCAACGCGTAGTGTCTGAGCTTCGTTATTGCGAAGATCAACGCCAGGCAGTGTTTTTCAATGGGAGAGTAATTGCTTTATGCCCCCAGGAGAACTCGACTCAGATAATAAAGGGCTCTCTCCTTCCCTTGGTCGTTTTCTTATGCCCACAGCGCGCCTAAAGAACCTTCAAGGGCTGTTGTGTACAGGACAAGAGATTTTACTTTAACGGGAGCGGCCAGTACTGGCGGATTCTGCAGGTATTGCTTGATTTCGTCCAGTGCGTTTTGGCATTTGCGATCCCAGACGAAAGGTGTTCCCTTCTTCATCAGGTGACTGTAAAGACGGCACTTGCCTGAGAGATTGGCTATAAATCGCCAGATATACGCGAGCTTCCCTTGGAGAGACCGCAATTGCTTGAGAGTCCTTGGCGGGGGCATTTCCATAATCGCCTTGATCTTTGACGGATCTATCTCGATGCCTCGGTGTCGGACGATGAATCCTAGGAGTTTGCCCGAGGAAACTCCGAACGCGCATTTGAGAGGGTTCATCTTCAAGTTGTATTGCCAAAGGCGCTGAAACACGATCTTCAGATGCTCTAAATGATCCTCATATGATTTGCTTTTAACTACGAGGTCGTCGATATAGCATTCGACGATTTCATGTATGAGGTCGTCGAAAATTTTCGTCATGGCCCTCTGATAGGTGGCGTCGGCGTTCTTTAGACCGAAGGGCATCACCTTGTAGCAGAATATGCCCAGAGGGGTCTGGAAAGCGGTGTGCTTCTGGTCCTCGGGATGCATCTTTATCTGATTGTATCCTGACGAGCCATCCATGAAGGAGAAAACTTCATGAGTGGACGTATTGTCTATCATCAGCTCGGTGACCGGCACTGGGAAGTTGTCCTTAGGGCAAGCTTTGTTGAGATCCCGAAAGTCCACACATATGCGTACCGTCCCATTCTTCTTCATCACTGGGACAATGTTGGCGATCCAATCAGGATATTGAACCTCTTGGATGAAGCCGGAGTCGATTAGCTTCTTGACCTCGGCGTTGATGCTCATCTCAAGCTCGAGCCGCATTCTCCTCGGTGCTTATTTGATTGGCTTGACATCCGGGGATATCGCCAATTTTTGCACAGCAATCTCTAGATCTAATCCTAGCATTTCAGAATAGTTCCATGCGAAGCAATTTTTATGCTGCATGAGCACGTCCTTTAGTGTAGCCACCCTTTCTTCAGACAACAGCTCACTGACGAACGTCGGCCGCGGGTCACTTGCCGTCCCCAAATCAATTTTCTTGAGGTTATCTACAGTAGTATGTATCCCATCTTCCAGCTCTTTTGGTGCCGGTGGAAACTCTGAGATTATCTTGTCATCATCGTTGTCAAAGCACCGGGGGAGGTCATCCATATTCTCGGGCTCTTCTTTTGACAACATTATCATACGACAAGTACGAGATCGCTTCCAAGACCGATGTTGATCTGGTTATACTCTTGTGGCCTTAGGTTCATGCTTCTGCGGCGGGGTTACCCTCCAGCTGCTGGATAGAGCGAACCTGCCTTGCTGATACTGGTCTTCCACCCAGTCTTTAAATATGAAGCAGTTTTCGAGAGGATGACCTATTGCCCTGTGATAGGAGCTATAGTCCGGGTGAAAGACTTCGCCTGCTTGCTCGGGGTGCTTGGACTCCGGGAGTGTCATCATCTGGTGTTTCATGACAAGATCGAATATCTTCTTTGTCTTGTCTTGAGGAAAAAAATATTCTCGACCCATCTTCTTTATAAGAGACGAATCCCGGCTGCTCGACTTTTGTTCGCGTGGCTTCTTAGACCTGCTTGGCTGCTGTTGAACATTTTTTCTGTTCTTTGGTTTATTTTTGCCTCTGCGCCGGGTCTTTTGTATGACGGGCTGGCGACGAGGAGCATTGTCATTCTCCGCGGCCTGTTGAAGGAGGCGCTGCGTCTTGGCTTTCTCGTAGATGGTCATTTCACGATTATGATCATCTCGAACCTTTTGACCTGCTTCCCTTATAAGCTTGTCCATTTGTTCTTCGAACGACGGACTGGGCATTTTCGCGGCGGGAGCTCTTTCTGGTTCAGGGTTAGCATCTTCCCACAGAGCATCACCTTCTTCATCAAAGTCATGTATGATGTAGCAGTCGCGGAGTAGCTCCCGTTTCTTGGATTGAGCATACCCAAGCCCGGTCGTTTCCATTCTCCCGTTGGGCAAATTTCGTTGAGTTCCGGGGACGTTCCAGATCCTGTTATAGAATCGTGCTTGTCGCGTAGTTTGCTTAAGGGGTAGACCTTGGCGTCTCAAGAGTCTCTTTAGTCCGTCTGTGTAATATCTGGGCAAACGGATGGGCTGGAGCCTGTCAAGTGTAGAATCCACGTCATGCCAGATTTCTTTCTCCACTTTGGTTTCTCCGGATCGGTAGAATAGGATCGCCTTTTTACCTTTTCGCGTGGGAGGGACGTAGAATGTCTGCAGTTCTTCCACACTGTAGGTATCAAGCGCGTCTAGTTCTTTATGATGCTTGGGCGGAACCATGGCAACTTGCAAACTTTGATCTTCATCAGCGAAGGTTTGTATTGATGGCCGAGCAGAGAATACGGCATTGACCTCATCTTCCGAGTCGCTGCCGAAGATCAACATAGGAGCGGACGGTCCCGGCTTGTTGCACTGGGGCGGACCTGAATAAACTATTTCTTCTTCCTCCTCGGCATCACTCCCGAAGACCGGAATAGTGGTGATAGCTTTGTTCTTATCCTCCGGTTTGCGACATCTTTCTGTGTCCTCGAAATCTGGCAGGAAGTATTTTGCATCTTCGTACTTTCAGACTTCGTTCACGGAGAATGGGTTTAGTTCTCCTGTCACAGTGTACTCGAGACTATCTTTGAAATACTTCATACACTGATGTTGTGTAGAAGGGATGATGTTGTACTCGTGTAACCAGGGCCGGCCGAGCAAAGCATTGTAGCATGTCTTGGCGTCAATGACGTGAAACTTAATGTCTGTGACAAGCAGCCCAAAGCGTAGTGTCAATATTACAGACCCAAGCGTCCGTGATGACTGGGAGTCGAATCCGGAGATGGTGATTTTATCACGAGCGAGGTGTTGAATGCTCATGCAGATTTCCTTTAGCACCCTTACGTTAAGGAGATTGACGGAGGATCCATTGTCGACCAGGATTTTATCTATTTTGATGTCTTGACAGTATCCGGAGACATATAGGGGGCGGTTGTGCTCGCATGTCCCAAGAAGGAGATCTTCATCGCCGAAAGTGATATCGGCTGTGTTCACTTCTTCCAACTCGTCCTTCATCTTTTCTTCGGCGAGAAAAGCTTGGAATTGCTCGGGCTCTTGTAATGCCTTGATCAAAGAATCTTTTACTTCTTTGGATAACAGAAGGGCGTCGAGAATGCTTAACTGCGAAGGTAGCTTTCTCAAGTGTGCCAGAACGTTGGTGTCTACCCTACTTTTCTTTGGCGGGTCCTTGGCTGTCAGCTTTTCGACGGCTTGGTCATCAAGGATGATATCCTCAGGGACTTTTTCTTTTCCCTTATCTTTTCTATTTGACCCACTGTTCGAGGGCCCAAGATTCTTTTCGGGCAGCGTACGATTGCGCAGCTAAATATTTTTACAGGTCTTCGGTTCTTCCTCTTTTCCCAAGGTGGACTCTTTAAAGAGAGGGCCAAGAGTCATTTCTTCGTCAGAGTCGCTCCCGAAAATGAGAACTTGCGATCCTCCGGCGTTGACCATGCGACAGTTGCCGGTAGTTCTTTTATGCTCCTCGGTCATACTTCTTTGCTCCCGACGAGTTTTGCGTTTCATCCGCTTGAAATGTTGCCGGTAAGCAACATATCCCTGTCACCATCTTTTAAAAGCGTTGCACTCTTCGGTAGGGTGCGCAATCTTTCAATGATATAAGCAGTAGCTAGGATGTGTTTCTGATTCACCAAGAATATTTTCTTCGGAGGGCGGCAGCTTCATTCCCATCGATATGGCTTTAGCGAACCTTTCCTTCATCTTGAACCTGTTTTTATTTGCGACGGATGTGCTTTGATCTGACGGGACTGTTTCAACTCTTTCGTCCAGTCGTCGGCGTTTGGCTTTTTCAAATATGGCCATTTCACGCTCTCGAGCAGCTTTGCTTTTAAGAAGAGCTTCGTTCAGGAATGCATCAATCGTTTCGTCTGATGGCCCTAGAAGTTCCGGTTCAAGATTTGTCCCCAGTTTCTTTATGCAAGGAGCTTCTTCATCGTCTATCGATGAGTGAGAGATCACATGGCAGCTTGCTACATAAACTTCAGATTCATCCGACGAGTCTTCTCCATTGTCATCGTCTCCGTCCCCAAGGATGTGGCTTAGAAATTCTTAGAGTGTGACTGGAGTCCGCGCTTTTTGATTATATTCTTCCAACGCGTTAATCTGTTCTTGTAGGTCCGTGCGCTTGTTACCAGGCTTCACGGGCTTTTTGGTCTTCTTTTTTTTCTTTAAAGACTTTGACGGCTGGGTGTGAATGCTTTGGCTATCACCACCAATCTTTGGAGTTGGACGCGGTTTTAGCATCCCCTCGATGATCTCAGGTTCCAGTGGATTTTTCCACCTAATTGCCGGACATGTGTGAAGATCCTTTAGCATTCTTTTAGTTTTGGCTGAAAGAGCGACCTCCCATGGAGCTTCTTCTACGAAAGAACACGATGCCCCCGGTGTATCCGTCTTCTTGAAAGCGTGCGGCTGAGGCGGGTTCACCTTCCAATTCTCGGATAATACGAATTTGCCATGTTGGTACTGATCTTCTAGCCAGCTTTTGAAGATGTAACAATTTTCGATCGGATGGCCCAACATTCGGTGATAAAGGCAATAGTTAGGATTGCTAATGTCACCTAGTTGCGCTGGGCGTCTTGGCTCCGGCAGAGTGATAAGCCTGTTGCGCAGTGCTAGCTCGAATAACCTCTTCGTCTTGTCTCGAGGGAATGAGTAAGGGCGTCTCATTTTATCTCCAAGAGATCGAGTTCTATCATTTTGGCGATCAATTGGTCTTAGACCGCTGGGCTGCTGTTGAGCATTGGCGGCGACGGTCGCTTTCCCCTTTTCCTTCTCATTTCGCGGCTCCGGCTTTGGAGGAGACGGTCTATGACCCATCTGGTCCATTTAGGCCAGCTTGTCAATCAAGGCCTAGAGAGTAGTCGGCTTGAAAAACATCATGAACTGGGAGATGGTCGCCTGCGGATCAAGAGTGCCCACAAACATGCCCACCGCCGGTGCTTCTTCGATGCGCTGTTCGTATTTCGACCACAAATTCCGCCATCTTATTGCGTATTGAACCCATGTCTCGCCTGGCTTTACCCTAGCGTTAATCAATGCTGTGATTGGGGTGCGCTCGCTAGCGCTTGCGAATCTTTGCGTAAATAACAGGTCCATCTCCGCAAATGTCTTGACAGAGTCATTCTGGAGTCCAGAGTACCACTCGAATGCCGTTTCCGACAAGCTGCCGACGAATTGGCGAAGTAGCAATTTATCATCACCTCCGGTGTTGCCACATAGAGCCCGGAACTGGGCGACATGCTGGTGGGGATTGCCCGTCCCTTTGTATACATGAAATTTAGGGATCGTATATCCCGGCGGGTACTTTATTTGGTCATACCAGCTTGGATATGGTCACCCAGTTTTAACAACTTGGTCGGCCGCTTCATACGCCTGGTGAGCTCGTATTTGCTGAGCAATGTAGTCGTCCAGAGCGGCCTTGGAAATGGTTTCCTCTTTGGCTGCTGAAAGCGCCGGAGGAGGGTCCGATGTCTCCCCTCTGTCGTCTTCAATGATGACCGGAGGGTCTTCGGCTGGAGGTTCCGGCTGTAACATCATCCCAGCCATGTCTTGGAACAAGAGAGCCATTCGTTTTATATTGGTTGCTTGCTCCGCAGCCTCTTTTTCTTTCCTCTCGAGCATTCTTCGGAGGAATTCAGTATCAGTGTCTTGTTCCCGATGCTGCTCTGAGGTCTCTGGATTTTCTTTTGGCCCAGTGAGTGCGGCCATTGCCGTCAGCACCTCCTGAAGTTTCTACTGCTGTTGTTCCTGAGCCTTCGTTATCGACCGGATAAGAGGTCGATGACCCGTAGAAGCACGGCTTTCCTCTTTTCCGGAAGCCATATAAACGGTATGCACCATCATGCCCCCAGACTTAGGGTGTTTAGATTCAGCGCTTTTACGGTTTTCCACGTTCACAGGGGCTTTCTTTGGCCTCCTTCTCTTTTGAGCAGTTGAAGTCGAGGGGGCCGTTGCAGCGGGCACCCAGGTAGCTGTCGTCTTTTATGGCTTGACAGGACGGTTCTCTTCCTGCTGAACCTTCACCTTTTTCTGTCGGCGAGAGTAATCTTGATCAATTACTGAGTCCTGAACCTGTCGCCAGACTTTGTAAATTTTGAAGGACAGCCGCCGAGGGGACTGCTCCGGCTTCGTTTCTGTAACATTCTCCACGGGTGGAGGAGATCTTTTCAGTACGGCGGTGGGTGAATTCCTGCGCACCCTGTTAAGCAGCTCGAAGCTGTTTCCAATTGGAACAGCAGCATTGACTTCTACCGTTGGGGCTGGTGGAGTTAGCCCAGAGGGGGAGTTGCCCCTAGCCTTCCTTACTCGGCGCCAGTGGCGACGTCGAGCATGTCAAGCCGTTGGAATTGTTTCAGCTTTAGGGGTGACTTCGTCATGCCCCCTGTTCTAGAGAGGCTCTGCTGGTACCAGTCTCTTGAAGACCGACGTCCGTTGAGCAGCAGTATCCAATCTGTCAAAGACAGACCTTTGAGCAGGAACGGGAGCCGGAGTGGCCAGCCTCGTAAAGACTGATCCTTTGACGGGAGAAGCTTCTTCAATGACCTCACGGGCAGGAATGGCTATCCGCTTTGGGATGGCGGCTTCAGGTATCGTGGGTTTCTTGACAGTCCCATTGGAGTTCAGGCTCAGCCTATCGAAGACTGATGCTGTTGGCTTGACATCGGATGACCCGTTGAGAGGGGCCGTGGTGGTAGTGAGCCGATCAAAGACCGACTTCTTTTGCGCTTCTTGTGGCAGCGGGATGTTAACGCTCACTGGTAGGAGCATGGTCCCGAAAAACAACCCGGTGGTAGCCTGCGTCACCTGCTCTACCGGCATTGTGAATAGAGAGGCCGCCTGGGGCCCGTAAGTTACACCTCCAGATGAGGTGGAATGGAAGTTGCAGTTGCAGCTGGAACATTTCATGCAAGTAGGCGCCATTGATCTTTTGTTTTCTGCACGGAGCAAGACACCGAATCTTAGTACCTCGAACCCAAGGGCAACTATATCAAACCGCGATTCGTTCGTGAACACGACACACGAAGTGTGGAGTGGAAAGAGGAAGAGGTCCCACCGAGCGTGCCAGAATCTGTTCCCCACCGAAAGACGCGGGAAGACGCGGTGAACGTCTTCCCGAATTTCGGGGCAGATGCTAATTGGTGCTATCCGTCCACCTCTCCAAAGATGACAAGTTGATTTATGGCACCATGTATCGAAGGTCTAAATGGATGCGGCTGATGTAGCAGATTTCGTCAGATTCCCCTTCGTTTGAGGGGTTTTTGATTGTGGGGACGCTTTTCCCTGCAGGCGCAAGCCCCTGCAGTTAATTACGCTACCGCATCGCGGTAACCACTTTCTCCTTCTTCAGATAGTCACTTCGTGTCGTGTGTGTTTGTTTTGTTTTTGGTTGCCCATGGATTATATACGGAGACTAATTTATGTTGTCGCCCATAGGGCGTGGATTAGTCCAAATCCGTATCTTCTTAGATTTTGGTTTGGGGGTTGTGTTTAAGGATATGTTAGTCTCATTTGAGGATAAGATCAACTTAAACGTTTGTTAAGGATACGTCAGTCTAATTTTTAGACTAAGATCAACTTAACAGGATCGTTTAGATCCCACAAGAGAGAATTGGGCTCTGTTGTTTAGTTTAGGGATATTGCGGTCTATTAGTTTAAGGACATTACGGTCCTTTGTTAGTTTAAGGAAATCTCAGTCCAATGTTAATTTAAGGACATCTCAGTCCAATGTTAGTTTAAAGACATCGCGGTCGAGGTTAAGGACATCATAGTCCGTGAGTTTAAGGACCTCACAGTCCAGGTTAAGGACATCGCAGTCCGTGAGTTTAAAGACCTCACAGTCAAGGTTAAGGGCATCGTAGTCTGTGAGTTTAAGGACCCCACAGTCCGTAGAGTGTTTAGCTGTCGGGACCCGTCACCTCTCTGAAAACGTTGAAGGATTACAACGACAAATATCAGAGGAGTAAAGAGATGTACCCTCGAACCGGTATGAGTTGGTTGGAAGATCTGTAGTCTAATTTGGGACTAAGATCTGTTAAAATATTCATGAGCAGATGGGCTCAATTAATATGAGTTGAGGACTTATGGCCAATCTTGGGCTAAGTCCAATAAATATTTAACATTTTATTTAGGGCTGTTGAGTTTCTATTTGGGTTTGGCCCTTTTAATAATGCTGAGCATTATATCTTGACAAAATTTTTGTCTTGTATTGAATGCAGAGCATTCATCAGAGCTCTGGCTTATTAAAGAACAATTTATGTTCTGTCGGCGCAACACATGGTGCGCTAGGCGCTTTGCGCCAATTAAAGAGTGCAGTGCGCTTCTGCCACGTGGCGCACATGCAAGGGACGCGTGTCACACTCAGCGCTAAGCGCTAGATGATGAGCGCGTGATGCCATTTTATGAGCGCTGAGCGCTAGTCCATGAGCGTATTGCGCTTTCAATTTAGTGGCGTACACATGAGTGACACGTGGTGCGCTTGGCGCTGAGCGCCAGCCCATGAGTGCAGTGCGCTATTTTAGAAGCGCAAAGCGCAAGTTGTCTACTGGCGCATACGTGGTTGACACGTGGCGCATTTTGGCGCTGAGCGCCGGTCCAGAGAGCGTAGAAGCGCTGTTCAAGAGCGCAAGGCGCATTTCATGAGCACAAAGCGCATTTGATCAATTTTATGATCTGGGAACAAATTTATGTTCTTTTAAAAGAGACTTTGTCTCAAGATTTAAGAACAACGGTTCTCATTTTTGCAGGAGATACTTCAATCTCTTGTTTTGATGAAAGGCGTTGCCTTTATAGAACCATGATCTGTGAGAAGAATATGTTCTTCTTTTATTTTATGATAAGATTTTTTGATCTCTTTTGTGAAAGACTTTTTGTCTTGAAGATCTATGATCTTTTTAAAAGAAAAGAATTCTTCTTTTTATAAGATGATTTCATCTCTGTGTTCATCATTCATCATCTTTACCTTGAAGAAGTATCTTCTTACAAGAGCTTGCTCTTTATCTTTGAGTTTCTCAAAGTTTATGGGGGGTTCGCTATATCAGACTTGAAGTCTTGGAGCCTTTATATAGGGCGAGCTGATTTGTTGAATCAGTTAAAGAGATTTTTCTCTGATTGATTTGGGGATGTTTCCCCACAATTGGATCTTTGATCCTAGGGCTTCTCTTTAAAGAAGGCAATCTTCTTGTTTTTTAACAAGATTGAAAAGATCTTTCCATAACAGAATTTAATTCTGATTAATTAATGATTTATCATTACTATTAGATGTTTTGATCTAACGGTGGGGAATTTTATAATTCCAGCGCTAGCGCACCCGTGCTTTGCACGTGATGCGCTGCTCAAAGCGCAGCGCACCTTGCACTAGCGCACCGGTATTTGACACGTGGTGCCTGCTCAGAGCGCAGCGAGCCCTGCGCTAGCGCACCCGTATTTGACACGTGGCGCGCAGCGCGCCTAGCGCTAGCGCACACATGGTGCGTTGCCTAGGGCGCAGCGCACCTGGCGCTGGATCTGAAGCGTTGCTTCAATTTTTGAAATTCGAATTTCAAACAGAGTTTTGCTCTGATTGGGGGAAACAAGCGCGATTGCTACAAAACAAACTATGGTCAAATGTTGACCCGGAAGATAAAGAGAATACATGAACGATGGAGTCTACTATACCGGCTGTGACAGATAGCAAAATTGGGAGTACTGGAAATGCGGCTATCCCCTCGTCTCCTCCTCCGATCCGTGACATTGCGATCAATATAAATAAGTCTTAGCAACAGTACGGCTATTCATAAAAGAAAGAAAGAAACAATAGCTGAAAAATATACTAACCAATACCAGCGGGCGGAGCGACTTCCGACTGGAAGGAGAAATGCGGGTTCAGCACCTGGTATAAATGGTCAAAAAGGACTCCTGCAGAGTTGCGACAATACACGGTCAGTACAAGGAAGACGGTGTTCATAGTTCAACTAAATAAATCGTGAATCTATACCTTCCAGCATTTCGGAGGACATAGGAGAAGGCGAGTGAGCAACAACCGTCATGGCGGCGACCGTAGGTGCTTCAGATGGCACAATCTCAGCGTTCACTGCACCTACAAATAAAACATCGTCAGGAGAAGCTAAACGGAATTGTGAAATAAAAAGAACAGTGACTCAAGACTTACCTGACGGGTCACCAACCAAAGCCGCGACGGAAGCATCACCAGGCATAGCAGCTTCTTCGCTCTCCCTCAGAGGAGTAGTTTCTGCGCCCGTGGCTTCATCCCCTGATTCGATAAGGGTCGTCATGACACTCGCGATGCCTGCCGATACCAGGAAGCCACAAGGGGAACGAGCGACGGTTTGGGCAGTCCCAGACTCCCGAGAGAGAGTAGCCACTTCGGGCTCTGTGGTCGCCATCGTCTCTCCTGCCATCTCATCGCCAGGACTTGGCCCTGCGGGATATGATGTATAAGAATTTGCAGATTGAGTTCTAATAAAAAAGGCCGGGCATTACGTTACCTTGCGAAAGATTCTCGGTTGCCTCCCGAGCCGCACGTGCAACCTGTCTATGGGCGGTAAACAGGGCAGCTGGAGCACTGTCTGAAGGAATAGCGACAGATGAAGTGGTGCTTGAACCTACACCTACAGCCAAAGCGGCATCACGTTCCTTCACTGCGCGCTTCCTGCGCTTCCTTTCAGTTTGGGCCATGAGAGCTGATCTCCTCAAGACCTCCGTCAAAGGGACGTCGTCGTCCGAACCAGGCTCTATCTCTGGAGCCGTCACAGCGTCTGCCATCGGCTGCTTTAGCGAACCCTCCTGCGGTAATGTTGGAGGAACCGGGGCCACAATAGCTGGCTCTGGAAGCGTCGCCGCATCACCACTTGGGATCGGTACCGCACTCGGGATAACCTGAGTCAAAGTAGTCTATGCAATAAAATAAAGGAAAGGGTCAGAGCAAGAATAATGAAAAGTGGAATGAAGGTACAATGAGCTGAATTATACCAAGACCCAAGGAAGAGCGGAGCCTCTCTTCCTCTTCGAAAGTCTTGATGGAAGCCGTGAGGGCCTCTTCGGTAGAAATACCTGTTGAAGAAAAAGACATTAGTAAAAGCATAATAATAAGGAAGGAATGAACGTGGAAAGATACGAGTATACCTGACTACGCAATGGTGATTAGCGCCGCTTCTTCGCGAGCTAGTCGCTCGGAAGCCAGAAGGGCAGCCTGGAGATCGGTATCATCCACAGGCGCGATAAATAAACCCTCATTGGTCCCATACTCGCACAAACCCTCGCTGTAAGGAGCATGCGGCTCCTGGCCGAGTACAACGTCAGCAGAAAAGAGCGATTTCTTCTTTTTCTGTGAGCGAGCGCCGGCAGCCGATGACAGGAGCTTGCGCTTGGCGGGCAATTTTGGGCGACGAGTCCCGATCTCTGTACCCGTTCCAGACTCCGGGGACGCTGCCACTACCGCTTCTACAGGAACATGGGGTAGAGGCTTATCAGGAAAGGCGCGCAGGACCACAACCGCAGCAGCTTCTCTTAAGGAAGGACGAAGGGTAGTCCGTCGCTTTAATGGGACAGTTGGATTACCGGCAGGGACTGCACCCTTGCGATCGAGCAATAACCGCTTTTCTTCCTTAATAACAGCACTCGTCGCATGCGAGTACCACGCCACATATGCGTTCAAGATTTTCGGAACGCAGCTCGGCTCACTGATAAAAAATTTGGACTCGGTGTTTAGCCGCATGAAATGGTGCAGCGCGCTGCGGATACCCTCTTTCGTAGCAACCGGCTCAGCTAAAAAGGCCTCTAGCGGGACACCCTAGTCGTAGCTCGACTGTTGAGCGAAATGGTGCGGATTGTACCTCATGAACAGCGCCGGGTCGTTCTGCCTGAACACTAAAAAGCCCAGCCTGATTGAGTACAGATGCAGAATCTCCCAAGCCTTCAATGTAAAAGCCCCGTCTTTGAAGGTATAGCGCAGCGGCCTCACCGTTTTAGTGGATTCCTTGCCAATAGTTAGAACCTTATCGACAAAGGTCATGCCATCCCCGACCATACGCGGGCGAAGGACCAGGCCCCGAGCCTCTCGCTGTGACGGATCTAAAGCAGAAGTGTCAACTAGGAACATGACCCGAGGAAAATTATAACTGTCGTAGAAACGGGGCTGTTTATGGACTCCGAAAGCGCCGAGCACATGAAGCTCAATCCACAACGTGAAATAATGCAGCGGGGGGTTTACGAGCTGCACCCCCAGTTGGGTGGTGTCTGCCGCTAAGCTGAGACCATGATACAAGTGAGCCAGCCCAGCAATCCCGATGTCCACTCGCATCCCGGCAATCATTCGATGATCCGGATAGAAGACGGATGGCCTCATATAGCGAGGGTGCATTGGGAGCATAAACCAGCTTAACCATAGACCAAGGAACCCCAAAAAGAATGCCTCTTCGTCGATATCTGAAGCTGCAAGCTTTGCAAAGGGGACGACCATTGTATCTGGGAGGAAGAAATTCTTTTGATCTTCTTCCGCTGTCGGCTGGCAGTCCAAGCTGTCCAAGCCAAAACCAAAAGGATCGTCAAGCTTAGCGAACTTCGCAGCTTATTTTGATAAGACTTCCGGGCAAAGAAAGCGGGTGATGAAATCTGTGAAACTGACCCCATACCTTCCGGATTCGAGGAACAGACCCTCATAAATATTCAACACCTTGATCAGACTCGGGAATCGATGTTGAATAGCATTCTCCGGAGTAAGACCCATCACCACTGATTTGGTGGCGAAGATGTACTCGTCAGGAGGAAGTATTTCCTTGTAATGTTCCCCTCTGACGGGTAAGCCGGAGATCTTCACAAACTCCTCCAAGGAGATTAAAACTTCCCGATCTGATAGAAGAAAGGTGTGAGTCGGGACATTCCATTGATCCAAGAAAGCTTTGACCCACCATACAGGGGGCGTGGAATACTGGAAAAAAGACGCATAAATCACGGGGTACAACCCGAGCTTCAGCAGCAGCGGTTTCTTGGCCGACAAGATGTATTGGACCCACTGCAGATATCCGGCTGAATGGCGAGGAGTCAAGCCAATCATGTACGCTTGTCCCCAAGGGTGCGACTCGCCTTGACATATGCGCCGCCCCAGAATATCTAAAGCCATCAGTGGTCGTACAGGTATCAAACCCATCTAGGGCTGGAGGCATCCATCCATAATCCAATTAACCTCCTCCACCGCGTAATTCACCTGGGGTGAGTCAGCATAATTAATGGCGGAAATTGGCTCTGAAGGCACCGCACAAGAGAAGCTGCGCCGACCCCGAATAATTTGGTTGTACCACAACCCCCATAAATGAAGAGACTTCTGCTCCGGGTCGTGATCTTTAATCAGTGCGAAAACTTCCCGATCCACGGACGCGTCTGCAAAGGCACTCTCCGGGCGAACAAACAGGAAGGAAGTGTCGAAAGACATGGTACCTGCGCAAAAAAAAATGAGGGTTATCCGCCAATGGTATAATCCAAATTCTGATACTTGGTATTTTAAATTTGTACCACACTGCAATGCAGTAGAAAGGGACCAAGGGGGACCCACAAAATCAAGGTGATGGCTCATCATTGATGAGACAATCACTCATTGAAGAAGAAATCTTAAAAAAGATCCTCATTTAATGAGAGACTCCTCGGGCCAAGAAGTTAAACTCTCTCGAGAGCAACGCTCTGCAAACAGGAGTGATATCTGTCGACTCTAATTATGAGGGGAATAAAATTCCCTAAAAATTCTAAGAGCTATACTCTGTGAAAATGATGGAATAATCCATCAAAACCCTAAAAAGCAAAGATTTTTACAGAGGTAAAACCCTGAGATCTTTAAAAGATCTGAAATACAAATCTTAGAAACTCTAAGAGTTATTCATTAAAAGGTTAAGAAACCCTAAAAAAGATTTCTTTAGATTTATGATCTAAGAAGAGCAAAGCTCTATTCTAATTAACGGTTTAAATAAACCCTAAAATACATCTTAAAAGATCTACTATCTCAGAAGAGCAAAGCTCTGTCAAGGGGTTCAATTATCCTTACCAAAAATTGGGCATAGTTCTAACTCTAGGAAGAGTTTCTTAAGGAAGAGAACTAAGCTCTGAAAGGGGGGGAATTATATTCTCAGAAATGAAAAGAGCAATGGAGAAGATGAACAGCGGTCATCTCAAAGGGCCAAAGGCCCTATTTATAGGCACTGAAAGTCGATCCAACTTCCAAGATAATCCAACGGTGGAAATGCTGCCACCGCTGCACTCACGTGTGAGCCATGTGAGCGCAACGGTGGGAGTATTTATTTCCCCCCAATAAGAGAGCAGGGCTCTGTTCAAAATTTGAAATTTGAACTAAGGCAGCGCCTCACGTGCAAGGCACGAGAGCGCCAGCACCAAGAGCACCTGCGCCATGAGTCAAAGACTCTGAGGTAGCGCCTCATGTGCAAAATACGAGAGCGCCAGCACCAAGAGCGCTCGCGCCAAGAGTCAAAGACTCTGAGGCAGCGCCTCACGTGCAAAGCACGAGAGTGCCAACGCCAGAACTAAAAGTTCTCCACCCTCGGATCAAAGATCCAACGAAGTTGATAAATTATCAGAGTGCAGAATTAAATTCTGATTGAAAAAATACTCCTCAAATCTTTCTAAACAAGAAAAATTGTGCTCTGTAAATCAGAGCACCGTTGGATCAAAGATCCAATGGTGATTAAAAAATCACCAAGATACAGAATTAAATTCTGACTGAGGAAATACTCCTCAAATCTTTCTAAACAAGAAAGATTGTGCTCTGTAAATCAGAGCACCGTTGGATCAAAGATCCAATGGTGATTAAAAAATCACCAAGATACAGAATAAGTTCTGTATGGGAAAATATTTTCCCAATCTTATTAAAAACAAGAAAAATGTCTTCTGTAAAACAGAAGTTCTTGGATCAAAAATCCAACGGTGGATAAATTCCCCAAATCAGTTAGAGATCTCTCAATGAGAGATTTCCTTAACTGATTCAACAAATCAACCTCCCATATATAAAGGACCCAAGACTTCAAGTCTTGTACAGAGGAAACCCCCCTCCCCCATAAACTTCGATCTCGAAGAGAAGAGATAGCTTTAGGAAGAAGAATTTTCTTCAAGGCAAGGGAGATCAGAACATCTCATCTGTAAGGGTTTAACCCTCATAAAAAGAACATAGTTCTTTCCTCGGATCTGAGATCCACGAGACAAGTCTCCCATAAATGAGAATTTAATTCTTATGGGGATGAATTTATTCTTAGGGATCGAAGATCCTAGAAAGAACAAAGAATTGAACTTTGCAGATCATAACACAGAAAGAAAAAAAAACCTAGCGCCAAGCGCTGCAAAATAAAGAGTGCTTAGCACTCAGTGTCTGGCGCTCAGCGCCGAGCGCTCCACGTGCTCCTCACGTGGGCGCTATTTTATAAGAAGTGCTTAGCACTCCAAGTCTGGTGCTCGGCGCCGAGTGCTCCACGTGCTCCTCACGTGAGCGCTATTTTATAAGAAGCGCTTAGCACTCCAAGTCTGGCGCTCAACGCCGAGCGCTCCACTTGCTCCTCACGTGGGCGCTATTTTATAAAAGTGCTTAGCACTCAGTGGCTGGCGCCAAGCGCTCCACGTGCTCCTCATGTGGGCACTGATAAAATAAAGAGTGCTCTGTAAGAAGAGTCTAGCGCCATAAAGAGTGTTCAACACTCATAATAAAAAGGAGAAAACAAACAAAACAAAAGAAAATGGGAAAAACAAAGCAAAGTGTGAGTGTCAGTATTCACATAAATGTTTAGCATTATGTGCACAGAGAAAGGACTGTGTCCTAGTAACTGTTTAACACTTTATTGAAATAGGAAACGACAGAGACTCTGTGGGCTGAGCCCAAGTTAGCCAAATTCCTAATCAACCGAGCCCATGTACTCTTTATTTTTCCAAACTAGTCTTAGTCCCAAACAAGACCACCGATCTTTTGACAAATATCCATTGGTTCGAGGGTACATCTCTTTATACCTCTGATATATGTCGTTGAAATTCTTCAACGTCTTCAGAGAGATGGAGAGTCCTAACAACCAATAACTTTTGGTGCATCCCCAAACTGTTAAATCAAAACCTACAAACTATGATGTCTTTAAACCCTATGGACTATGATGTCCTTAAACTCCATGGACTATGATGTCCTTAAACCCAATGGACCATGATGTCCCTAAACTAAAGCAACAGAGCCTAAATGCTCTTTTGTTGGATCTAAATGATCCTAAATCTTGTTAAGTAGATCTTAGTCTAAAATTAGACCAACGTATCCTTACAAAATATTTAAGTTGATCTTAATCTCAAATGAGGTTAACGATCCTTAAATCAAACCAAACCCAAATCTAAGACAATACGGTTTTGGACTAATTCCCGCTCTACGTGCGACAACATAAATTAGTCTCCGTATACGACCCACGGGCAACCCAAAAAAATAAAATAAACACACACGACACGAACTGAATATATGGAGAAGGAGAAAGTGGTTATCGCTACGCGGTAACGTAATTAATTGCAGGGGCTTGCGCCTGCAGGGAAAAGCATCCCCACAATTAAACCCCCCCCTCCGCAAACGAGAGGGAATCTGATGAAGTCTGCTATATCGACCGCATCCGTTTAAACCTCCGATACACGGTGCCATAAATCAACTTGGCATCTTCGAAGAGGTGGACGGATAAAACTAAATAGCATCTGCCCCCAAAATTCAGGCCAGACGTCCCAACGTCCCGGTCGCATCTTTCGGCGGTAAACACATGCTATAATTCAAAAGTATGCGTGTGGAGTAGGCCGTTACCCCGTGCGTTCATCACAATATTTTAACAATAAACTGCCACAAGTAATATATGAATATGTTCTTTATTAGCTATGGTGTTTTCTTTCAATTCTAGATGTAACAATTGCCATATCAAATATTGTTTAACAATAACCCGATCGATTCAAGTGCAAATACGATTAACATGTGATCAAAATTGCAATATGTAACATGTCTCAAAAACATAAACTAGTAATAATAGTTGTATAGCGAAATGCAACATAGAATGTAAAAGTGTGCGCAAAAAGTGTGATGCACGGACAATATGCAAAGTCAAAGCAAGAGCAAGAGTCAAAATCAAAAGGAAAGTGTCAAGATCAAAAGAAAGCATATGAGAAGGAGATACAACGATAGAGAAGAGACAGAGGGGGACTTACTCGTTTAGCTCGTACTCGTACGAGCGAGAAATTGAAGAGAAGTAGTTTCGGTTAGAAGAACTGATACCACTTGCGAAGAAGGTTTGATCGGGTGGAGATTCGACGTTCGATGAGAGGAAGCTTGGCAATTGGTTGTTGAGAGATCCTTGGATGACTTGGGAGCTTTGTAGAGATAGGGAGTTTGGTTTGAAAAACCGAGATCGATGTCACAAGAGGAAGGCGAACTTGAGGGTACTTGGCTCCTTAATGGGACTTAGCTTCTTGAAAGAACAATTTAGAGGGCAAATTTCAGAACAGGATAAATAGGAGGGATGAGTTGAGCTAGCCTAGTTTATATAGGGGAAGGAAATGGGAGTTTGTGATTTAAAAAGATACTAACGCATCATTACGCTCTTTTAAATGATGATTTCAAAGAGACGCTACAAACTTTTCAAATGGTATCTTTTCCAATCAATATCATAGTCCCATATTTTCTAAAATAACGATTCGTACTATTTTAAACTATAGTTGTATGACTCATACGTAGTTACGTATTGTTTTACTGTTCGCGCTTATGATTCCTTTATTCTGTTTACGCTCGTGTTACGATTTCTTGTTTCTGTATATGCTCGCATTTCTTTCATTACGATATATATACGACTATCACGTCCCGCTTCCCGGTATACGGCGAAGGGGACGCGACGAGGCCCGCTACGCATATACTCAGAAGTACATACGCTAAGCGTATCTAAGCAATATAAAATAAATACACAAGAGACAAGAAATAAAAAGAACAGAAACTTTTATTTATTAACATTCTTTGTACAATACATGAAAGGAAATACAACTGAAATAAAAAGATGCCTAAACAGTGGCATAACTGGAAATGAAAAGTACAGAGAGGAAAAGTGTACAATGAAACTAAAGTGCAGGGCCTTCAGCAAACTGCTCCAAGTCTTCTTGCGATGGCTCGATCTCTGCCGGGTCCAAATCACCTGACAACATTCAAAGAAGAAAGAAACAGAATGTCATCAGCGAACAGGTCGCTCGGTAAGTCCCAAAGGTAAGAGAAAAGTAGAAAAAGACAGAATAAGAAGATATCTTTTAGAGTTGTATTATCTTGTAGTAATGTCGTATTAACGCTGTTGTTTGTAGCTTGGTAAAGAAGAATGCCAGTGTATACGAGAGGAGTCTCTATATGCCAGAGACTAGAGGCACGTATAGTACAAGGAACCGTTTATGCCACGGTACAACAGCAACTGGATTCATGTTAGGTGTATTAAATCTGACCACCTCGTGCTACCTTTAACACCTTCCGTACCAATCTACCCCTTAAACCCCGCGATGTCTTGTTTGTATTGTTATCTTATCAATTGTATTGGTTGTATGATTGATTGACTGACTGATCGAAACCATGATATCAGGAAACGGTTATAACCGTAGAGTCATGTAAATGGAATACTGAGAATCATGTAAAAGTAATATATATCCATGGTTCGGTTCAGTCAAGTTGTATAAATTGATAATTGTATTCATGGTTTCATGCGTTCACATTGAATTGAAATCTTGTAAATTATAGATTGACTTGAATCATATTCAAGTCAGATTAATCAGACTCAAAACTGAGTCAGACAATCAGAAATGTGAATCGAGGTCTTATAATTGTTAGGGTCCTTAGGGTAATTTATAAAACTTGAGGGGTTTTTTATATAAAATTACTTTTATATACTTTTCAAAATACGCCTCAAGTATTTATTGTTCGTCTTTAGAGTTGTAATAATGGTGGATTTTATGTTGTGATATTTCTAGTGAAAATATCCTATTTTTATAAATAAGGGTATTTATTTGTAATATTGATTTATTTGAAGTTCATGCTATTTTAGTGTAAAATTTATTCTTGTGATATTTTAGGAAAAAGTGGAAAATTTATATTATAATAAAATAGATATTTAAATAATAAATATACATATGTTTATACAAAAAATAATTCTAATAAATATTTTATATTCCAAAAATCTCATTTTCTTAAGATGTCGTATTTTAAACCTTTCGAGACCGAATGCTCATTGCGGGGGTCTGAATCTCGCACTACTAGCCCAAGGGTGCGCAATAAACCGCACAATCCTGAACGGGTTCCCCAAAAATGGGTTGTAGCGGCGCTTTGCAAAGATTGTAAAATACTAATCCTTTAGAAAACGGGTTTATAAAGTAGAAGGTCCTAATGTCATGATCAATCGCATTCCTCAAAAAAGTTTATTTGCAAAATGTAATTTTCCGTATTTTAGATTCTAGGGTTTCCTAAGCCAACTAGCCTATTTCTAAATGGTCTAAACGACAAGTCGTTAGAAACCTCAAATCGCCTCTTCACCGCCAATTGTGGCCAGGTAAATACAAATGAGGAAAGGAGGGATCCGCTCACGAATCGTGAGACGGGCCTTTTAAAGTTACCTTTGCTCACTTGCCTAACCTAGACACCACAAAGTCAGGTTTAGATAAATGATCGATGTCCACAGCCTATCGTGTTTTCCTAATAAGAGGTATTTATTTAAAAGTGTATCAAAGCTAAAACTTCTAGAAATGATTTTATTAAGAATATGGTATTTAAATGAAAGTATTGTTTAATCGTATTCTAAGTTTTTTGATGATGTCGTTTAGGGTTGTATTTGCGTGTGTGTGGAGGTAGGCCATTACCTCGTGCTCTACTTTAACTGTATAGCAAAGTTTAATGGGTTAAATGTGGAATCGAAACATGATGGTATTAAAGTGAAAAATACGATAAATTGGAAAGGTTATCATTTCATGTGATGAAACTTATTCAAATTGATTTTTAAAAGTTTAACAGTCAACATAAAAATGTTTACGCATGATTGAATTAGTGAGAAGTGAAATTTTATAGAAAACCGAATCGGAAATCGGATTTGTTCCGATTCCGTCGGGTTTCGTAGTTTCGTATTTTAGAGAAATAGAAAGGGGGATAGAATAGGACTTACGGGTTTCGATTAAGCAAAGGAGTGAAGGGGGGACTAGAGAGGTTGCCGAGGCGTTGCTTCGTCGCCGGTTATTCCTAAAAACGTCGCCGGAATTTCGTCGGAGCTTCGCCGCGCACTTGTTTTCAAGGTATACAAATCTTGGAAAATTTTTGAGAGAGTGAGTTTAGGGTTTTGGGATGAAAGGATAGAGGGTAGGGGGTGTATTTATAGGGTAGGCTAGGATAGAGTAGGTGAAAGGTTTTTAATTAAAAAATTTATAAAAAATTGTAGAAATTCATTAAAAATTGTAGTAAATGGGGGATAATTAAGTTTCGAGAACCGATCCAAATAAATGGTGTATGCAAGGGGTTAAAGAAGGCGAAAAGACACATTTTTCGTTTTGGGGACTCGGCCGTCCGGCCGAGTCAGCCGGTCCGCCGGCCGAGTCCGGTGGTCGGTGGGTGGGGGATTGTCAGACGTGGCTCCTGGTATTTTTAGTTTTCTGGGTGAAGTTCAAAGTTTGGGAGTTATGGTCTGTGGACTGTTGGGCTTCCAAGGAATTTAAAACAAAATTAATCTAAAAATAATGTGGGGCAGGGGATTTGAACTCTGGTGGCTTGGTTCAGCAGTGCAAGGTGTTACCAATGAGCTACAAGCTCCTTCTTGTAATTATTGTGAGAAAATAAATACTTAAAGTGGTAACAGCAATATTAAATACCCCAAGTATACTTCAAATTTAAATCAATTTTATGTATACAAAAATTGGAGTTGTTACAACGACGTTTTATACCCTTTTGTTTACATGACTTCGTCTGCTAGTACACCTGCACTATTACCGATGATGCGCATGTTACACTTACACAGATTTGCCGGTTCACACATTCATCATTGGTAATTGCTTTGCCATTTACACAGTAGAATTGCTATATCATGATATTATTGTTAATTGTAAAGTGCATTCATTGTTCAGCACTATCATATGACACGTTTGTATGATATACTTGATATGCTCACATTACTATTTTATATTTGCACACATCGTATTTTATGGTTATATGCATTGAGATACTGTTTTCAAGAGATTTCTGGATTTGAGAATCGCGGATATATTTCAAAGGAAATTATAAATTGTTTTAAAACGCAGTTTCTCGTGATGTGATTTCAAGACGTCCATCATAAGTTTTCTCGGTTCTGAGCTTATTTTCGAGACCCGATTCGAGGAGTGAGGAGGAACCGTCTGTGGGTATATGGTGGACCCGGTAAAATACCCTGGGGCAAGAAGATCGTGGAGTAAACGATGAGCCTGGCAGGAGGGAGCACTACTTACCGGTGATAGGTTAGACCCGGCGGTTATCCGGGGGATACCGGCCGGAGTCGTGAGATTGATATACGGGCTGATCTGAGCATGCGGCTTCTGAGATATGAGGATTTACGTGTCGACACTGGACATGGGTTTCATGATATTTCGAGTGTCGATGTTGTACACTCAGGTTCCATGATATTGATGTGTCGTTGATGGACACACGTTGGTTGATATCCTCATACATACAGGCATATATTTTCATGATGATTCGAGTGTCGATGTTGGACACTCGGGTTCCATGATATTGACTGTATCATTGATGGACATACGTGGATGATATCCACATACATACATGCATATGATTTCAGATGTTTATTTATACATGTCATTTGCATTGACTCTATTGTTGACATATATGCATACATGGTCACCTTAGATACCATAGTATTACCTTCATGATACGGTATTACTTAGGAATCGCTGTTTATTCGATTTTTACCTGCTATGTTTTCTACTCACGAGTTAGTAACCCACCCCCGTTGTGCCACGGTTTTCTTGCAGGTTTGACCGCTTGGATCAGTAGCGGTATTGCTAGCACACAGTTCCTTCAGGGTGTTTGCTTTGGTAGATGGGACACATGCTGGATTGTGACCACTCTAGTACCTTTATTCCTATTGTATCTAGTTAAACTCCATCAATCAGAAACTAGAATTTGTATATTGGTAGACCTAGACAGAATTGTGTATTTGCGAGACTCAGAGCGATGGGTGTACGTTCGCTTCTTTGAGATGATGATGTCTTACTTTATTTATTCTTTCTGTGTTTGATCTTCGCCGTAGGGTGTCGTATATATGTTTATTTCGTGGCTGTGATTCCGCCAATTGGCGAAAAGCTAGCTCCCGCTTGGGGATGCCTATATATTATTATGTATATGGTTTTGGATCAAAATATACAAGAGAGATGCTGCCCAAAATTTCAAGGACGAAATGTTTTCAAACATAGTATACTTTCATTGCCTTTTTATATTATATGGCTTATACTATTAAAAATGAAGACTTGAATTTCTAATGACGATATTTCAAAACTGCACCCCCACTAAATTTTTATGAAAGCATTTCATTTGCTTCTCTTTTTCGCAAAAAGATTTAGATTTATTGGGCTTCGGCTTACTTGAATTACGTTACGCCTTTAGACGTGACGTGATTTAAGTGTCAGTTACGTGCTAAATTACGGGTCCTGACATGACAACAGTGGAGAGTCTTAATCAATGGACTATAAAGAGATTCTTGCATAGTGTATATCAAGAATAACTTATAACTAGATACCAAAACAGAATACATTCTCTTTTATGAACTAAAACAAAAGGGATGGTATATGGAATTTAGGGCCATTACAAATTTTTTTACTCGAAATTGCCGATGTCGATGTGCGTTGTCAGTTTGTACAATTGTCACGGTACTAATGATTTGCCCATAATATATGTGCCTGTAATATTTAAAGACTGGCCTTTAATATATATTCCGTTTTCAGTCCATTTTTTAAAGTCTGAGCATTTAATTATCTTACCGACTTCTTACCTGAAATATTTAAGCTGTTTCATATAATATTTAAGCACCTGCCTGTAATATCTAAGCAGTTGTCTGTTATATCTAAAAACTTGCATGCAATATCTAAACAATTGAATGTAATATCTACACAGTTGCTTGTAATATCTGATCAATCAAGTAATATAAAGAATTGCCTTCTCCTCCATCGAAACCACTTCAGAGTGGTGGGAGGGAGAGGGAGGAGCGGTGGAGAGAGGATAAGAGCAGTGACGGAAGAGATAGAGGATGGCCAGACGGAGGAGGGAAAGGCAGGATGAGCGAAGGTTTTGAATCGAGAGATCGATAAGAAGAAGATGAACAGGAGAGGGGTACTTTTGAAACCCCGGCACAAAACAAAAGGGCAGGTTGATGGAAACATAGCCCAGGGTTTTTTTTTCCCAAAAAGTTTTTATATTAGAAACTTCCCAACCATTTTAGTAATTGCATGGGTTTTATAATCGGCCGGAGTGGGCTTGTTTTTTTTAATAAACAATTTACACTAAATTTTTAATTGATACTATTAACTATCGACTAAAGCAAAACTATACATATATTGCGAATTTTAAAAATTTTATATAGGAACAACACAGGGAGAAGAGGTAACCAATACTATTTCTTGAAAAGACTGTCCAAGATAAAGACATCAATTGGATCCATTTAAATTCTAAAAGATATCAGCATATATCGGCGGTATATCGGATCTCACAAACACCGATACAATACAAATTGATATTTATGCTCTATACATGTATCAAACGCAAAATACATCTTTAAACCTTACAGTATCATGAATTTTCGGGTTCTCTCATACAGTCGAGCCAATTATCCACAGTGTTAATGTTTAGAATAAAGTGAAAAATAGAATACAACAAATTAATAACAAACAAAAGTAGCGGGAGGACCTCCCCATCTAGTCTAGTCTAGAAAAAAATAGGTGATGGGTGGGGTGGGTCCCATGAAGCTGGCAAATGAAGTAAAGTAACCAACCTCAATCTCATTACCGAAGTGGCAAAAAACCAAGCAGGATAAGTCCAAAAAACCAGGTCACTGCCCAACATGGCCTTGACACGAAATATGTTAAAAACAACCGAGGAAGCATCTCCCAATCCTGCGGGGACCAAAGAAATGCAACAGGTTCTCTCAATTTAATCCTTAATTGCACCAACTGACAACACACTTTCACACCCACTAGTTTATGAAAGGTTTTTTCTATAGTAGCCCCTCTTTTTATATATGTTTTCATACCGGTCTTTGAAACCCTGTCATCGGACGAGATATTTCTAGCTTGTTTAATGAAAATTAGGCGCTTTTGATAATGGATTAGATATGTCTTTTTTATTATGAAAAAAACAGCCGGATCCTATTGCCGTAACATTCATTTCCCTTGACTTCTACACCAAACCCAGTTAAATCTAGACATAAAATCTTCCAGCTTCTTTGAAATTTACTTTTTTTCTTCAAATTCTCACCTAAAGTTTTCCTTTTATAAACCTACCTTTTTCTTCGTTGCGAGAGCGAAACGCAATTACTCATTTCGAATTATGTCTCGGCTACAATATAAGAATATAAGATCAGTTTTAGTTGATTAGGCTAATATGGCTTAATTTGACTTGCAACGAAAGAGCTAGCTAACTATTTGGCGAGAATCATATGCCGCGGTGGTGGTCAATATTAAGCAATCACGTGTGCCTCTTGATAGCAGCGATATCGTTAAAGGCAGCGGAAACATTCTTCTCATGAATGAATTCGATCCCTTTAGTCTAACAAATAACAAACAATAAGGAAAGCATAAAGAACATAATTCCAAAGGTTTTTTTATTAATATTTCGAAATAAGACAATAAGAGATATATTAAATATATCATGTATACCCCACTTTAGATCGGCCGAGGTATGACCTAAACCCATTATACCGATGTAGGACTGAAAGTCTGGATCATCGCATAAGCAACCTTAAAATTGGTCTGGCCAACTTCGACCAACTGAGCTTGGTCTAAACCCACCGTATATGAGTGCAGCGCGCATGAACAGGCATCTAGATCACCCGGTAGAACATTCTCAGACCCAGCCGGATCGACTATCCCGCCTCGGCCGAGACCTAATCTAAATTCATCGTATGAACGTAGAGCTAGACATTTGGATCATCCGCACACGCGGCCGTGAATCCGGTTGCATTGATGGCCTCCCCGTCCTTGTTTTGATTGGTATGCCAAGTCAATTAAGGGTTGCACATCTATGGCTCGGCCAAGGGTCATCATTTTTGCTTAGCTTCCGATGATGTTAGATGAGGAAGACTACGGAGGCATTGCCCATACCGTGAGGGCCGAACGTCTCTAAATCTGTAGGGCTCGAGGGTGTAACGATAATCATCGGAGTCCCCTATGATATCATAAACTAGCTAAAACGGTTCTAGGAGCCCTAGAATAAAAGCAACAATAGTTGTGATTCGTCATCCTTTTTCATCCTGAACTCCTCCGTTTAGAGGGTGGAGTGTTCAATTGCGAGTGGTAACCGTCTCTATAATTTTCGCCCCTATGATCCCTATAAATGGACACGTTAAAACACATGCACGTTCTAACACAACCATTTGATTTCTTAACCGCAATTTGAATGGTCTCGGCCTAAGTGACCTTAGGTCTCAGTCATGATATGTCAGCTTGTTTATTCGACCGAATCATCAGTCAGCCCCAATCTTCTTTTGGGACTCCTATTTTCATTCGGTCGTTGGGTCATACATGTTTGACTTGTTGACGGAATTACATTTATATACAGGCACGTTAACACAGGAGGAATATCTTTTAGCGGATAAAAAATTCAACAATCTATGTATTTTCTTAATGATCGATTTTGTTCATCTTAATCAACATATTCTAAAGCATACATGCAGAAACAATTACATCATTCTTGTAATTGCATCGGAGGGTCGCATAATTAAGGGTTCATAACCAAATAAACCATCAAAGGGTGTCAGAATCATGAAGATCAAGATGAATCGTACCAACCAACAGAAAAAGATCACGGAGAATTCACTGTTTGGAGAGAAACTTATACTCATGCAATATAATACCCACCCCTCTCTAACCGACATAAGCTCTAAAGCTTGGAGGGATCTAAATGCAACTATCAATTACCTAGTGACTAATAAGTAAATGTCTCCAATATTAGGTACTTAAAAGGAAAAGTCACCTTTACGAAAGGCCCCACGTGAAGCGGTGACGATCCCGATGAGCCGAAGGAATACACGTGTCATAATCTCCGGTGCAGAATCGTACGGACAGTCACATTTTCTCGTACGTGGTGGGTCCCCAGCGACGTTGCACAGGCTCCCAGAAATGTCACTTGTTTTTCCTCACAGACACACTAAAACAGCCAATCAAATCGGTGGATCCATTCTCATTTCGTTTCTCCCCCTTTTACTTTATTTTTTTTTACCCCTTTTTCATCACTTTCTTTTTTTGGAGGGTTTGAGTTTATTCATTATTGACTCCCAAAGCTTCCATTATCATCTTCCAAAATCCTCATCCTCAAATTGGGCTTTCCATTTTCGGCCAAGAAAAAAAAAGGAAAAAAAGAAAAATAGGAAAGAAAAAATGGTGAGGGGGAAGACGGAGGTGAAGAGGATAGAGAACGCCACCAGCAGGCAGGTGACCTTCTCCAAGAGAAGGAGCGGCCTGCTCAAGAAAGCCTTCGAGCTTTCCGTTCTTTGCGATGCCGAGGTAGGCCTCATCGTCTTCTCGCCGAGGGGAAAGCTCTATGAGTTCTCCAGCTCAAGGTACTATATATATTTTGTAAATCCTTTAATTTTTTTGTAATAACGTTGATCGATCTCGTTGATTTCTGATTACGGTGCACGTGCGTTGGCGGCTTTCAAGTATCTAGGTTTTTCGATTTTCGAAGATCGGTAGACTTCATCACCTGAACCCTAGCTCGTTTATTAATACGAGGATCATATAAAATTTAGTACATGTTTATTTCGGCAATATCAATTATCCACTTTTATTTTGTGCTAATTAAACGAGCTTCTCTTTTTTCCCCTTTCCGTTCAAATTATCATCTTGTTGTATTTTACGAGGAATTAATCAACAAATGATTGATAAATCCTCGCAGGCTAATTATTAAAGAGAAAGGAAGCCATGAATAAGTAATCCTAGATAAAAAAGCTAGGCTTAAAAATTAAATAAATTAAATGAAAGAAAAATCTATATAGGTATATCGATACATAACAATGCATGAAGAAATTGGCAATAAACTAGTCATAATTAGACTTTATTGTCCCTTCATCAAGATACAATTCATCGACGGATCAGCATGGGCTTTTTACATCATGCATGGATCTTGATGTCTATAGTTATCTCATTTTAGCTTTATGTTATGATGTTCAGATTTCACCTAGATACGGGATTAATTTGATTGTATCAGTGGGATCATCTAACTTTTTAGATGAGTTGACACTGCAACTGGATAGTTCTTCACTAACTAATTAAATAGTTAGCTTACATGTATTTCAAGAGATGACCATTGCATTTTCTACCCTTTTTTCTTCATGAAAATCACCATTATCATTTGCTATAGATGCCTACAAAGTGAAGCAAGTTTATCAGGAGACATGAAATAATTAAGCAACTTGAAACGATGTTTCTTTACTAATATATATCATAGACTTGTTGAAGGAACTTTCAATCTATATTGCACAGATACATCATCGAGGTGACGAATCCGTATAGAATTTATATCAGATATGTTTGAATTCGTCAAGAATAGTTGAGAAACTCATATGTACTACTACAATTCACTACATGAATACACAGCCTAATTCGATGGTTAATATCCGTCGAATTAGGTCTATTTCGACGGGACCTTCTAAATTGTGACGGAAGACCGTTGTCGCTTTCGATTCCGTTGCTGTAGATCTAATTCGACGCGTATTTAGCATCGGATTAGACTTATTTTTTCGACGCCAACTACCCGTCGAATTAGCATTTATTTTGATGAGTAGCTCGCATCGAATTAGGCATGATTTTATAAGTATAGAATATTATTAAATAATATAATAATAATTTTTAAATCTATTTCGACGGGAAATACCCGTCGAATTAGGTGTAAACAACAGAAAAAATAAATTTTAAAACAGAGAATCTGGAATTTCAATTCCAAATTTCAATCCAATCCAATATTTCAATATTAATTCAATTCCATTTTAAATTCCAATCCAACAAACACATTCCAATATTAATTCCAATCCAAATCCAAATACGTACTAATATCAATTCCAATTCAATCTAATCCTAAAATCATTTGACAATCGAATCAAACAACTAATACAAACACATAGATTCATATTTATCGATAAATATGTACATGAAAGTTAGAAATGAAATCATAATTAATAAGTCAAAAATATATATGTACATGAAAGTTAGAATTTTAGATAATACTAAACTACGAGGAGGTCGATCACGGGGAGGAAGGCACATCATTAAAGCTCCTGCGATTAAAAGTTTAAAATACATTATTTAGTACATATGATATTTATATATTTATATATTAAATTTGGGTTATCGGACTTACCGGAGGTACTGGGTTCCCTCGTGCATACATCCTGATAAGACGAAGTCTCCGGTCTGTGCTAAAGCCACTAAATGGATCGTCAGCGGAAGCGGAGGCCGATCGGTCGGAAGAACCGTTGATATCCGACATCCGATCAGTCTGAGATCCATCATACGTCGGGGTTCTGGTCCTACGCGATGTCTCCGATTTCACATCGTGTGCCCGACAATACGTAGGAGGTGGATGCACAATCAGCCTATAAGGAGCGTTGTACTGGATGAGAGAGATTTTGGCACACACATTGGACTCTCCCGTGAGTATCCGGTCGATACGTTGTGAAACCCTTATCTGCAGCGAACCGTCTCTGCCCGTCATCTACCAAATGTCCCTGCTTCATCTGTATCTCCTCAATCAACCTATCTTTCTTAACCGCCATCAGCTCCCGTTTGAAGAAAAAACATATTACCGTCATTCTAACAGCTACATAATAATTATTCTAAAATAATTAAGAAACACGGTATTAGTAGAGTCTTACATATTGCTCTATAGCCGCAACCGATGCAGGCCTTGCCATCGTCCCGTACAAATCTGGCCTTGAAAATTTCGATCCGATCAATGGGGTCTCCATCATGGCTTTCTTGCTGCATATTATATTTAGAAAGTTAATACATAAATTTCTAAAATATATTTTGAATGTATTGATATAAAATATTGATTGTCGAAACTTACGTATTCGACACAAAATTGTTGGGAACTCTTGTTCCCTCCCGTATAAATATCTTGCAACTCAGCGCGAGATGCTTTACCTCGCGCTCTCTTCTCCTACAGCTACATCCAATATTGTTTATCGAGTTGCTGCAGAAGAATAAAAAGTTATCGTCAAAATACATGCCCTAAACGTCGGGATCATGTAATGCTTGACCATGGCACGCCGGTTATTTTCGGATCAATCTGGATCCGGCTTCATCGCATACATCTCCTCCGGTGTATTGGCGGATTCAAGTTTTTTGAAGACCTTATTCTTATGGCCTCTCTGGTTCTTCGCTATATGCTTAAGCAGCTTATCGTGAACTTCTCGTTCATCGATAACCGTCTTGGGACCCTTTTTGGCATACCATCGGAAATCAAAACCGACTCTGCAAAACAGGATAATTCATCATTGTATGGGTAGACGTACTTAAACAAATTAAAATACAGTTCAGTATTGAATAGTATAAACAAATCTCACCATAATCTTCCATACAACAATGTTCTTCTGCGCCAATTTTGTGCTTTCCCACTCAAGGGCCATCCAATTGCCATCGTCGTCCTTGATCACATGAGGCATGCGTTTCTCATTGTTCACTATAGACGATATCTTCTTCGTTTCACGATAGCTCTTATGAATAAGGTCCCCTGAAAATGAAAGGTATGCAATCGGCTTGTCGGGGGCATTTGGCATCCTCTTCCAGATCTCAGTAGCCCGTTTGGGTCCTTTCACATCTTGTGTCTGTGGCTGGGAAGGCTGTCCCTCATCCTCTGTATCCTGATCGGTCATATCATCACTTGACATATCTAAAACAACTTCATGGTATATAGCTTAATATGTCAGAGAACAAAATAATAGTGAAAATTAATGAAGTGCGATGGTAAAATGTAAATTACATATTGTTTAAGTAAATGAAATTTATGACAGATAATAGAGCAATAATACTGAAAAGAATATCATACAGAAGTAACAAATATGTAATTTTCATATTACTTAAGTCAATTCAGATGACATAGCAATAATACTAAAAAGAATACCATAAAGATACAATAAATTATAAGTTTCAGGTTACTTAAGTTAGGAAAACTAACAGAGCAATAATGGTGAATAGAATATTATACAGGAGCAATAAAATATAAGTCTCACACACACTCACACAAACACATGTCCACAATATATTTCACACACAATACTCACATCCATACACAATATATTCCCCACACAGTACACACACATCCACAAAAGACATAAATATCTCACATCAAATAGATAGTAAGGACAATCACAATACCAGAATTGTTCGGCACAGGCATGATACCCTACACGTTTCCAAGACAACAATTCATCACTTATAATTCAGAAATAGATTTTCAATATTTTGCTCCGCAGCTACAGGATTGATCCGCTCTATAAGGGCCTCATCATCTACCACAACATCCCGTGTGAGTTCAAGATGGTGCAAAGTCCGACGGTGTATAAAGATGCGGTAGAGAGTGCTTGCGAGTACTCGATAGTGTGATCAGAAAGAAGACTCATAGAATGAAAGAAATGGAGACGACGATTTGCTTCTCCATGATGGCCATGGGTTACTTGTTCAAGAGAAGACGGGAGCATATCCAATACGGCTAAGTGCAAGAGCCGAAGGATGGCGTGATCGATCTTGATCGGCCAGTGCATACCCCCTTAATCGATAGAGAATGCAGTCGTAACCCTCGTAGTCTATCCTCGTGAATTTAGTTTTCACCAGGTAAGGGATGCTACTCTTGATGTCATCAATTGATAGTAATCCTGCAGATGAGGAGTCATGGCCTCTTGGGGGTGCGGATGAAGATCCCGAAATTGACTTTTTGTTTAAGGAATGATGAGTAATTGATTTTAAACCTGTAAAAGAAAGTATGTATATAGCTAGTTGGTTTAAGGCACATCAAGTATCTAAATTAGGATTAAACGGTCAATTGGTTAATTGAGTATTAACTATGTATATTAAGACAACGTGGTTTTCGGTTTAATTAATATTTAATTAGTGACTTAATCTTGGTTTAATATATAGTTAAGAATTAAAGGGTATAGGCGGTGTACTGGATACCGACGTGTATCGAGATTTCTACACAAAATTTCCAATTACTTTTTCTTGACATTTCTAAACAAATTTTCTAATATAATGAAATTAACTAAAATTACACAACAAATAAACTTTGAAAATTGAATTTAATAAAATTAATTCATCTAATTCGTCGATGATTTCACATCGAAATAGATCCAGTGGATGATGTCGACGGAGGAGATAAGTTCGGATATAGTGACCGGAGGAGGGATGGCTCGATGAACGAGAAGGAAGAGGAAGGAGTGCTCGGTGAAGGGGTTGGAGGAGGGGTGATCGGCTCGGGTTCGAGATTCACGGGGAGGAGGGGAGATTGACGGTGATGATGAGGAGGCAAGGAGGTTGACGAGGAGGCGGGGGCGGCGACGATGACGAGGCGGTGGGGATCGAATTAGGGAAATGGTGAGGCGGCGGCGACGAAGAGGTAGCGGCGGACTAGACGGCGATGACGATGATGAAGAGGCGGCGGCAGAGAAGATGACGAGGAGAGGAGAGCGGGGATTTTTCCGAAGAAGGGGGAAGCAATTTGGGGTTTTTTCGAGAGTGAGGGCGAAGCAATAATTTTGGGAAAAAGGGGCTGAAGTACCGGGCTAGGGTTGTTGACTTTGGTCAACACCTAATTCGACGCGAGACTCCTGTTGAATTAGGTGTTGACCCAAGTCAACAAAATTTCAATTCTACGCAGCATAATTCGACCGGAGTCTCGCGTTGAGTTTGGGCTCCTGTCGATATAGGCCTCGATTTCTTGTAGTGATACTAAATCCAAGGGATTAGCTAATCTCATCAATTGACGGTCGTTCCCTTAAAAGAAAAAGAAATGAGAAAAACTTTCTAATCTATTTCTCATACGAAGTCATCCACATAATCGACCTATTAATATGTTTTAACATTAAATTCTCATTTCAAACCCCTTTCTTCCTCTCTCCATAATATTCATGACATCTCTTTTAATAAACAATACATTACCAATTAAATATCCACGTGAATGGCACATGCAAGATAGTAGTAAAATTTATATTGTATTCTAAATATATAGAGTATGCATAAAACTAAGACATTAACAACCTATTGCTGGTAGTTGTGATTTTTTTTTGCTTTTTTTGTAGAAATGGTTTAGATTTGCTAAAATTATAACTTTTGTTATTATGTATGCATGCATGAATGTCTCTCTCTCTCTCACACACATTTATACAATAAAAAATTAGTGTATCCCAATGAATTATATCTTAGAATCTTGGAAGAATGTAAATCAATCCGAATTGTATTAAGTCTCGTACTTGTATCCGAAGCCATGCTACTTCGCTCTCGGTGATGGAATATTTACCGTTGAAACCATTATGCAGTTATTTTTGTTATTTATGCTTTTAGGCGATGAATTGTTTGGAGGATGCTTTAACCATGCTCGCTCTTAATTTGTAATTTTGCATATTATCCTCTCCATGAAGGCTTTTTATTCGATGAGTTTCACACCCCCTTGTCAAATTCTGCATTTTCCCAAATCACTTATTGAGTGTGAATAGTATCTAATCAAGAGCATTAAGCTTTATGGAAGCACAATAATGAATTCTTTCCAGCAGCTACAATAATGAATTCTTTCCTGGAAGGCAAACATATTTTAAGTTGAAGAAATATTTTATACAGCCTTACCCTTGTTACTTGGATTAGGTTTTGCAGTGATAAAGTTTGACTTTGCATCTTAGGAATCAACACTCATTCCAGAGCTGAAAATTGAGTTTTAGACGTGTTTAAGCCGGTTTAAGCCGGAAAACTTTGGTATAGAGGCTTATTGTTGTTGTTGAACCCTTCAACTCCTTGTACCCTTTTACTTCCAACCTAGCTCCTTTTGTTTACATTGACTCTGATGATTGGAAACGATCAAGTTAAACCATCTACTAAAAAAAGTTGCGGGATTAGGTTTTAGTTAAAAAAAATATTTAGAGGAAGAGGGAGAAGTTAGCTAAAGATGTTGGAGTAGATGAATGTCTAGTGGTTAATACGGAATTGAATTTGAAAAGGCAATTTTAATTGAGAGGATTAAGTTACAGACACTTTGTGTTTATAATATAAAGAAATATTATAAAGATGGACTTTTGGATAAATTACTTATTTGTTTAAGGATTTTTCTTGAGATTGGATACAACTTGCTAGATTGATTTACAATAAGAGAGAGACTCTCAGTAACTTATATCACTACTACACCCATCATCTTTATTTCATCTTTTACACATTTTCCTTGAATGTATGCAATGTTTATCATTTTGCATGTGTAGGTGTAGACTTTTGACTCAAACAACTCAAATTCAAATTGTTTTTAAACATACCTTCTCAATTTGCAATTTGCAAACTGTTTCTGAAGTGAATGAATTTTTTTGTCGTCACTATTTTGGTGAAAATATTTGCAGGTTGATCTGTTAGGATGAACTCTAGCTTGATCTCTTTTTCTTTAACGTGCTCTCTAATAAAATGATGTCGAATTTCGATGTGTTCAGATCTTGCGTGAAACACCGGATTTTTCGTTAATGCAATTGCTGACATGTTGTCACTGTAGATTGTTGTAGGAGCGTCTTGTTTTTGTTGCAGATTTTAGAGAATTCTTTTGAGCCAGATTGCTTCACATGTTGCGTTTGTGGTTGAAATGTATTCTTCGGCTTCTGCAGACGAAAGTGTACCGTTTGCTGTTTCTTGGACGACCATGATCACTTTAGAACCAAGAGTGAAAACATATCCTTACATACTTTTAGGATTGTTCTCACCCAAATAGGGTGCATCCCTTTCTTGAAGCGCAGGCAACATTAGCGCTTGAAGCGCAAGCTTTTGATGCGCACTTACGCTTGCGCATGTACAAGCGCTGCGCTACGAGCAATGCACGTGATTTTCCTTGTTAACTTACTTAACAAATAGATCCCAGGATCAACAATTCAACGGTGCGTGCGCATCCTGATTTGATATGAATCAATTTAAATCAATTCAAATTTTGTAGTTAGCAACAAAGCCTAAGTACTCCCCTTTTATAAATATGAGTCCTTGAGGAGAAAAATCTCTAAGTCTTAGGTTAATAAAAAGCTTGGCTCTCTATTACCTTCATCATCAACCGAGAAACAGTTCTCAAGGCCTGCGCCTTCAACCTCTTCGAAGAAACCCTAAACTGAACTAGGTAAAAACATGAGAGAAAAGTCTCTTCTTTTTGAAGCATAGGCTTCTTTAGAGTTTCAACCGTTATCATCTATAAGATCGAAAGATCTTAGGGTTTATCCCTTTCTCTATGAAAGCATAGGCTTTCATGAAGGGATTAATACTAAGATCCAAGATTTTGGGGAGAAAACTTCCATTAAAATATGTTAAAGAACATAAAAACCGAAGCATAGGCATCACTGGACAAAGGTCCAGAACAGAGCATGCGCTCTAAGAACCGAAGCATAGCCTTCATTGAAAACCATGTTTTCTTGAAAAATATTAATTTCTACAAAACTAGGGTTTGTCCTAATTTTAGGGCACATCCCAAGTGCCCAAATGCACTCTGAAAATTGACTACCAGAAGCCATAACTTCTTTGAAAGCAAAGGCTTTCTTTAAAGGCAATGCCTTTCTCAAAATAAGTGTGCATCGTGTGCGGCGCTACGTGCAAAACACATGCGCACATGCTAAAGAGTTCGACCTCAAAGTAGCTGTGTTGCGCACACGTGCAATGCACATGCGCAAGCGCCTGACACAAGTGCCAACCCATGTTTCACTAAGCGCCATACGCTACGTGCAAGACATGTGTGCAAATGCAATGCGCATCCCAAGTGCGCATGCGGATATGAACAGCAAGCTAAAGCTTGAAAGACTTAGCAAAACAGCTAAGTATGGAAGCCTATGCTTCATATATGATTAGATGATCAATAGAGAAAAATATTCTCAAGATATGACCAAATCATCTAAGTTGATCGTAGTTCTTAAATAAGACTGACGATCCTTAGATAGTGCTTCTGCTCTTATTTGAATTGACGGACCTCACAAATATGAGAAATGCGGCCTAAGTTCACTTTCGTTAGCAAAAAACCAACGTGGACCCCGTCAAGCAAACGCTTGACCCAAATTTAAAATATATACGGATTTGGACTAATCCGCGTTTTACGGGCGGCGACATAAATAAGTCTCCGTATACAATTCAAGAGCAACTCAAAATAAACAAAAACCAAAATACGACACATGAAGTAAAAAAACTGGAGTGTAGAAAGCTGTTATTTTTTGCGATAACGTAATTAGCTGCAAGGGGCTTACGCTTGCAGGAAAAATGAGTCCCCCAATCAATAAATCTCACCTTGAGACGGAATCTGAAAGTCAGTTACACCGATCACATCTATCTAAACCTTCGATATTCGACGTTATAAATCAACTTAGTATTTTCGGAGAGGTGGATGGATCATACCTATGCATCTCCCTCCAAATTTTGGTAAGACATTCAACACCAGTTCATCTGACCGGTTTTCGGCGGCAACAGATTCTGGCATGCCCGGTGGTACCTTTTTCTCTTTCCACTCCACACTTCGTGTGTCGTGTTTTCGCGAAAAAAATCGCGGTATATTATGTTTATGGTCGCCCTTGGATTTCAGGATACAAAAACTGGTGTTTCATTTCCATGTAAATTTCAATGGCCTCTTTCTGTAGCAGCTGCAACGCCAACACCACCCCGTCCAAGCTGGTTATCTCTGGGCGGGCCATAACCCTGCTACCTTGCATCCTGACGGGCCAAATCAAGGACCTGAATGGGCTTTAATTTGGGGGTGATGCCTCCATTCCTTACTATTGGTACCTCAACGCTATGGGAGGGAACTTTAAGGAAGTCAGTTTTCGACATGCTGACAACCGCTACTGTAGGCCCTTCCGAGAAGCCTGCTAAGCCTGAAGGTTCGGTTTTCAAGAGGCTGAACAAAAGCTCTATAGGTCCATCAAAGATGCCCATCATATTGAAGAGATAAGTCTTTAAAAGACTAACTTTTGCCACTCCGGACGCTTCAACCGATCCGGATGCTCTGGAGAAGTCAGTCGTCAAAAGGCTGACACCCGCTATTCCCGAGATGCCAAAGGGTACTTCACCTCCCAAACAGCCTGTCTTCCACAGACTTGTGCCAAGTGCTCCTGCTATGTTAAAGACGTCGGTCTTCAAACGACTAGCACCCGCCAAAGGTCAAGATCAACACAAGGGGCAAGTCCGTGAAGCTCCTAAAACTGAAGCCGTTCGTACAATAAATGGCGCTCGACGTCGCCACTGGTGCTGAGTAAGACAGGCAGGGGCAGCTCCCCATCTTGGCTAACTCCACCGGCTTCGATGCCCATTGATCATGCGGCTTTCCGACTGAGAACGGTTTTGAACCACTGAAGAGGGTGAGGCGTAACTCGTCCACTATGGTTCTGAAGAAGTCTCTTCCTCCTGTGGAGATACCAAATGAGTCAAAGTTGATGCGCTCACCCCAGCGACTTTCCTTAACAATTTACAAGGTTTGGAAAGAAGTTCGAGGTTTTGTCATCAATGACAGCTCCTTCCCAAAATCAAAGAAGACGATGAGTCAGCCAAGGAGTGACAACTCCTCTCCAAAATCCAAAACGACTTCTCACAAGAGACGGAGGCTAGAGAAAATTCAGATGCCAAAAGCAAATCCCAAGGGGCGAGATTCTATACGCCCTTAGTATGGGGCATGATAGTTCACACCGTGTACATGATGAACTCGGGTAACGAAATCAACGTTCCGTTAGTCAGAGACTTTATACTCGGTTTTTGACAAAGACAGTAGCAGCTCCAAGAAATGGCCGCTCAAGCAGCGGCCCATGCTAGTCCTCCATCAAAAGCGTGTTCGGAAGACGAGCAAGAAGAACTAAATGGGTAAGGGTCTAATATGGACTCTTTAAAGCGTGCCCTCTAAAGGAAAGATAAAGAAGCGGTGGAAATGACCGTTAATATGAACAAGATGGCTCTCCTGATACAAAATATGTGCGGGATGATGTCTCAACCCTTGGACCCGTCGGCTAAAGAAACACTCCTGACAATGAAAAGGGAAACTTCAAGTCCTTCACAAGCCCTTCTAGTCTTCAAGGGTGATATGATCTCAAAGACGCAGTTTGATGAATATATCGCCCAATAGATCAAAGCGCACTAGGCCAGTGAAGCGGTAAATAAACTGTTCAACACAGGTCGTCCCTATCTAGCGTGGTACGACCAAATGCAGTACCTTTCGGGATATATGATCCCAAAGTTTAATGTCTTCAAGGGGACAAGGAACCCACACCATCATATCACATAGTTTAAAACCATATGCGGTAATACCGGAGGTGACGATAAGCTGCTCCTCCAACGGTTCGTCAGCAGTCTGGCGGACACTGCTTTTGAATGGTACTCGGAGCTCCCAAACGACTCTGTTGAAACCTTTGCCGATATGGAATTACTCTTTATACAGAGGTTCATCAGTGCAAGTGACTGCACTATGATTTCTGCGTTAATCAATGAAAGGGTAAGATCCGACGAAACATTGGTACAATATGCCATCCGATGGAGGAATCTCTGGTCAAAATGCGAACAACGCATTGCGAAGGTCCAGCCGTTGGAATGTTCGTTGGTACCCTTGATCCATAGTCGAAGATGTACCCGCTCCTAGCCTTTGCCAAGCCCGCAACTTATCAAGAGCTCATTAACAAGCTAGTGCAGCTGGAGCAATTGGTCAGGTCTCTTTCTCTTCAGGCAGGGAATCACGCAACAAAAACAAGAAAAAGGCGGCGTTTGTCGCCAACGCTCAACAGCAATAAGGCGGCTTCAAAGCGGCAAGCCGTCAAAATAATAACCGATCGGGTCCTACCCTTGAAGAGAAGTTGGGACGCGAATACTTCTTCCCTCGTGACAAGATGAGGAAATTGTTCGAGCTTGCCATGAAGAATCGTATGTTGGCACTGCCCGAAACCCGGCGGTCGGCTCAAGCAAATTCGGTTAACGACCCTAACTACTGTCTCTACCATCGGTTTGTAAGTCACCCAATCAAGGACTGCTTCGTATTCAAAAACTGTGTCGAAGACCAATACAAGCAAGGTAAATTTATGTTGTCGGATAGTTGGAAGGTGGATCCTCCATGAAGACACCCCTAAGAAGGCTGATACGGCAAGGGCATCTTGTTCAAGGTAGCAGAAGTTCCATGAGAGGTGGTCCTCTCGTCAAAGAAAAAGAGAAAGCTGAAGGAATTACAAGCGTGTCCTACGATCAAGTAGAAAAGCCCACTTGAACCACAAATTATCGAAGGGATGCTGAACGGTGATAAGGGGAAAAGCCCTCGAGTCAATTATTTCAAGAAAAAGTAGAAGACCAAGAAATTCGTGCGGCCTGCTGAATATGTTGACAGCCGTATGGATCTCCAAAAACACATTACCGCGCTGGAAGAATATAACCAGAAGGCGCGTTCGCCGATCACTTTCAAAGAGTTTCTCGAGCATCTCTTCGAAAGCAGTGATGTTGAAGAAGAAGATGAACCAACTGAAGAAACGTAAGAGTGTGTGGAAAGTTGCCACATGGTCTCTCACGCTATAATGGTCGATGAAGAAATGGGCATGGTCTTTCATACTCGAGTGTCGATGAAGAAATAGACATGGCCACCCATATTAGAAGAAGACACCCTGTCGGCAAATAACACGGCTGAACAGGGGGCAGGGCATACACAAAGTGCTCTCAGTCCACCACAAGAAAATCCGATTGACCAGCTGATAAAAGATGCTATTCAAGAGGGTGAAAACATTATAAAGCGCCAAGTGTCTATTTATGAAAAGGCCAAGCGATGGCGCCTAAGCAAGCAAGTTGCGGAAGGGACGGGTTACGAAACCCCCGGCCAAAGCAAATCCTGGCTATGAAGAAGAAAAGCAGGACCAAGGTTGAGAAGTGGTTTGCTAAAGCGTTTTCAGCAGGGATGAAGTTCACACCTCTCATGATGTACATCCAGGAGTGCCGTATTTCGACGGTGGAGAAGAACACACGGAATATTGCATCTGTCATCGAAGGATCTCTCATCCCATTGACGAATGCAACACATTCAAGAAATGGTGGCGAGGCTATGTTTCTCATTAAAGAAGATTGAAGAAAGAGAAACGAAAAGCCAAGGCTCGTCTGCTCGAGGACGATAACTCCGAAACAAGTAACGAAGGAGGATCGATAGTGGAAAGCTGCCACATGATCAGCGGCCGTCTAAATAAGGCCCAACCTCCAAAAGAAGGCGGCGGCAAAGCTCCTACCTTCGGAAGTGACTCCGAAGAAGAAGTCATCTACAATCCCCTTTTCGCAAGCCTCTCATTGGAAAAAGAAGAGACGAAAGTATGCGACAATATTCAGTTGCGAAACCGCACCCTCCATGAGAAAAATCTTGGGCCTGCAAATAAAGCCTCAAAGACGCAGGATAAGAGAAAAGAAAAGGTGGCTGAAGATATTGAGGTTAACGAAGAAGTTGCCAGAGATCTCGCCACTAAGGACCCGCCTCAGAAGATCAAGGTGGATTACAACGTTCTTGTACATCTGAAGAAGCTGTCGTCGCATCTAAGCATATATGATACTCTCCTCCTGTCGAAAGAATTACGGGAGTCTCTAATCAAGGCTCTAAGCTAACCTGATCAGTTCCAACCCCACTTTACCGAAGAAGAAATGAAAGATGAATTGGCAGAAGCTCATACTGTTGAAATTAATTTAGCAAAGAAGATCTCCTACTAGAGACGTTCGAATATATTCGACCTCTATGTAACTGGATACTGCGAAGACGTCGGGATAAATAAAATTCTCGCCGGCAATGGATCCTCGGTCAATCTATTAAATGTGAGGGTGCTTAAGGAGTTGGCCATGGACGCCGGATTTCTCGTCCGAGAGAAGATCGCTATATCTGGATTCGCCTCCCAGTCTTCGCAAACCTGCGGGGCCGTCGTGCTGACACTTCGGTTTGGACAACTTGTCATCGACGTTAAGTTCCACGTCATCGACGCTAAAACCTGCTATAAAGCTCTGCTCGGTAGACCTTGGCTACACGAGTACAACATCCCTTCTACACAACATCGGTGTATGAAGTACTTCAAGGATGGAAAAGAGTTCATCATCAGGGGAGAGCTCAATCTTTTCTCTGTGAATGAGGTGCGCAAGTATGAAGACGCTAAGTACTTCTTGCCCAATTTTGAGAATACCGAAAGATGCAAAAAAACCCACATTCGACGGAAACAACAAACAAAAGCAGGCTGCCACCACTCCATTATTCGGAAGTGACTCCGAGAATGAAGAGGCAATACTTGCGAACCAATCTCAGGAGGGAGGCAATGGACAAGGCTCGCTAAACATCATCCCAATCTTTGGGAGCGATTCTGAAGAAGAGGTTGAAGCAGTGTTCTCTACTCACCCTCTGTCAAAATTCCTTGATGAAGTCGATCAGACTCTAGATGTCACTATGGCCTCATCTCGTCATTACAAAGAACTTGATACGTTAGCATCCACAATGTAGAGGAGCTGGTGACTTTCTTCGTGCCTCCCAAGTATAATGACATGAATGTGATTCTCTTCTACAAATCTGAAGAGACCAAAGTCGAAAGAGAAATCTGGCATGGAGTTGATCCAAATCTCGACAGGCTGTAGCCGATTCGCATGCCGAAATACTTTTCAAGGAGTTTAAAAAAGTTCCTCATGCGTTAAGGAGTTCCTTTCGAACAAATCGTTCGAGAGACTTAGTTCTATAAGAAGATTTGCGAAGTGCCAAGGGCTCGTAGAGTCGGCCTTAATGGTAATGCTGATACCACCGGATTAGGATACCTTCGATCTAAGAAGCGGGAACGAGCTTATAAATGCTATACCATAAGATCTCTAGACGAAGGATACACTCCGCTGACAAATAACACGGCCGAGCAGGGGTAGACGCCACCCAAAGTGCTTCAATTCTGCCACGAGAGTACCCGATTGACAAGCTGATGAGAGAAGCTATTCAAAAGGGTGAGATGGCTATATATGAAACGGCTAGGCAATTGAGTCTAAGCAAGCAATCCGCGGAAGGGACAAGTTATACTTATCCTCGAAGCAACAATGTCGAGAATAAGACGGCGTTCGCGGCTGGTACCCAACAACAAAAAGGCAGCCTCAAAATGCTTAGCTGTCAGAAGAAGTTCCGTCTGCGTCCAGCCCTTATAGAGGCGGGAATACTCACTCGTGACAAGACAGAAATTGTTTGGCCTCGCCATGAAGCACCAAATGCTATCGCTGCCGGAATCTCGACGACCCTGAGAAGAAAATGCGATCGACGACCCTGATTATTTCATATATCATCGGGTCATAAGCCATCCGATTGAAGATTGTTTCATCTTCAAGAATTGGGTCGAAGAGCGGTACAAACAAGGCAAGTTCATGTTGACCGACAGCTGGAGGATGAATCCCCACAGAAGCATGTACCGATGAAAGCCGATACCCCGAGTTGGGATATGTCTAGTCCAAAAGCGGAAGCCAGCTCATACCTGCCGTATGATAAGACTCTCAAATAAGAGGGGACGAAGATGTGTCCGAGCTCTTCGGTTGCTTCGCCAACAAAGACGAGATCTTTGAAATGCCGCCAGTACTAAAAGAGCTGGACGATGGGATCTATACCACGACAGATGAACTAAAGAAAATAAACTTGGGAACGGAAGATCCTCGACCCACGTTTTTCAGTGAGTTGCTTACAGAAGAACAAGTGGCCACTCTGAAGACTGTACTCATGGAGTATATGGATTGCTTTGCCTGAAACTACTCTGAGATACCGGGACTCGATCCAGAGATGGCAGTCCATAAGCTGGCTATAACACCAGATATAAAACCTATCAAGAACCCACCAAGAAAGATGCGACTTGAGCTAGAGATGAGCATCAATGCTGAATTCATCCATGAAGTACAGTATCCCGATTAGATTACCAATATCGTCCCTGTGATGAAGAACGGGAAAGTTTGGATATGCGTGGACTTTCTGGACTTAAATAAAGCATGCCCGAAAGATGATTTCCCCATACCAGTCACGGAGCTGATAATTGACAACACCTCCACTCACGAGGTCTTCTCGTTCATGGATGGGTCCTCCAGATATAATCAAATCAAGATGGATAATGAAGATCAAAAGCATAAAGCCTTTTGTGAAAATTCCTAGTGCCTTTACCGCTACAACCGCGGCCAATGCGGAATCGAAAAACAAAAATTTTACAGAGAGCACTAGAAACAAATCCTTAACAATCTTTCCAAACACTAAACTAGAAAATAAGCATGCAAGGTTTAGGGATTACAATTTTTGATGCGTGTCCACCAAATCGTGGAAGACCCTTCCAAACTCCTCATAGATCGTCGGGAACAACCTTGAGAGGCGACCTCCCTTGCCGAGAATGATCCATCTGAGGAAACCGATCCAAGCTCCAGCTTCACCTAGTGAAGCAACCGACGGTCCAAGCTTGCTAGAAATAGAGTGTGGGGATGTAGGAATTTTCCACTATCATTTTCTCTTAAACAAAAAACTCAAGAGAGCAAATGAAGGAGGAGGATGAAGGGGTAGCCATAACACAAATGAGCTAAGTGTTGAATGAATGAGAGAATGGCTTCATAATAATTTTCTACCATCAAATAAAATATCATAACCAATTTGTAATAAACAAAAGAAGCACATCCCTCTCTACATGTTTACAACCATGCTCAAAGACATCTCACCCTCCACCTCATTTTCTTGAATATTCACAAATGAGGTGTCCTCCTTCTAGAAGGTATTCCGTATAAATACGGAACACAATCCGGTATATGTATCAAAATACATATACGCGTATTCGTATAAAATACAAATGGTCAAGAGAGAGAATGAATAGTGAACATAATACTAGAATATATATATATATATATTAAATATATATATATAAATTATTAAATCAAAACTTGATTTAATTCGGCTTAATCCTAAACCGGCTAGTATTATCAACCGTCCGATTAAAATCTGTGTAGCCTGTATACATATTTAATCGAATCTCTATATGTATCAACATGTGTTATCTACATCATATCTTCTGAACCGGGAAAACCCTCTGTGTGGGACTTTAAAAACTCGATAATACGCTGGCAGTGAGTTACTGGATAAATGCATAACCACTAGCACGTCAGCGGCACTAGCTGTACGTAACGGCTATGCAGGTATATGACGAAAGAGAGGTCGACAATCAAATCCGTCCGTACTCTACTGAGCCTGAATGCGACAATCTCCGTACATCCAGACTTTTCGTCTAAGAGTATCGCATATCGAGTTTAGAAGGTGGATAACGTCAGAATCTTAATAACCCGATAAGTCATGTCGGAGTCGAGCTCATTACCAACCAAGAAACTACTAAACTCTTAAGCCCGTAGGATTCTTGCTTGACTACCAGCATTATGATAACGATCATATACGTGAGAGCCGTGAGAGCTACATAGTTCATAAGCACATCCTTAAATGTCCCTAGTCGAGAGAATATCAAGTCTGGGCATCGATATTCCGGAGCAGACTAGTGTATACGTTTCTAGACCCCGACAAGGGACGATGGCCGGTCTCACAAGCAATTGGTGTTGTCACCTAAGATAGTATACATGTGCTCACTGGAAGTGAGGACATCGGACGGACTCGCCGAGAATTTCTAAATGGTATTATACCTATCATCAGATAGCAGTCTCTAGTGGCATGCGTACAGGTTAGTCCTTTGATATGAGATCGTTATTTGTCTCGTGTGAGTTCCCGCTGTACTTAGATTACTACCCTACTACGGCTCAAAAGAGCCTTGCAAACAGGTTTTAGTTGGATACAGTCCCAAGCCACATAGAGGCAGTGAGCGATTGTCAGAGATTCGTTTCTCTTGATATTAGGAGTCGATGTTGCGCCATGTTCGATTGTCCATCACCTTAAATCCGTGGTCACGGTACTGTTCTACATATATAGGTTCTCCCTTAATTATCATAATCGTCTACCTGGATGGCACTATATCCAACAATCTCCCACTTGCACTTAAGGCTAATTATTGCGGTATTGCATACCCACATCTCGTGTGCTGCCAAATATCCAACTTCTCTACCAATCAGTTTTGCAAACCATGTTTGTGAAACATATGTGTTCGATTAATAGCCTCAGTGAGTGGATTCGCTATAATGTTCCAACTTCCTCTCTCTATATCTTAATTTTGCGGAGATCAACAATCTTCCGAACTGAGCGATACCCCGTCTCAAGAATTTGTCTAGATACTTGATGGGACCAAGTTCATAAATGAACAATTTTATCCAACAAACTTCTTGGGTTGTATCCTTTGTTGAGTCATAACCAATATCTTGCACCATGTCTAGCTCAATATCTCTATTGGAACCCTATCCAATATACTGCTCCTCAGAAGAGGATAAACTCAAAACTCTGACAGCATCTCTGTCATCCAGGTTACCTTGGAAGCATGAATTGATAACCGCCTTCTGAAGGAGGCTGCCGTTACCATATACAAAGAACATTCTCTTATGTTCTTAACTGCTTCTCTTTGTTTCTCCAGAATTGGATTAATATCTGTTTACTACGACAAGTGTAGAAGCAACATTTGGTTTGGTACAAAAAATTGCATGATTGACTCAATTGCCTAAGCAAATGATATGCCATTCATATGAATCCCTCTCCTCATCGGTCTGAAAGACATCGTTTTAGAGATGGTGACTCCATTACCTGTGGGTAGACTATTACTCCAGGATTCATTCATTCTAAACTACTTTAGAATAGTGTCCAAGTACCCGAATTGGGACACTTCCAAAATCTAGAGCTAAAACCATAGATCTAGTTACCAGAATTCCTGATATCTTAGTAAGTGTAAAAGCAATATGTGGTTGGTACATGACATCACATGATTGACTCAATTACCTAAGCAAGTGATATGTCATTTATGCAAGTCTCTTTCCTCATCAGTTTAGAAGACATCTCTTTAGAGAGGGGGCTCCATCATCTGTGGGTACACCACCATGCCAGGAGTCGTCCATTTTAAACCACTTTTAGAATGGTGTCTAAGTACCCGAATTGGAACACTTCCCAAATCTAGATCTAAAACCATAAATATATTCACCAGAATTCCTGATATTTTATCCATATTTTATGTGGAGAAACACCCGTGACAACCAAAGTTTGATCGATTGTTGTATAGAAACATCATTTCTTATCAGGAGTATGTCATCCAAATCTCAGGACATCACTCCCTATATTCTTCTTACCAGGTTCATCTGTTGTTTTGCTGAAATCAATCATCTTGACTGTCACATCAAAACAGATGATCCGTATCTGCTATGCATGCTTTAATCTACGAATAGACACAAGCAACCTGCACATCTTTTGCTACTCCCAGTGACTACGATAATTTCTCTGGCAGAGTTATATGCACGTGCATTTCCAAATTCCCATTTATAAAAATGTTAGTCATTCTCATGTCAGATATCAGTTTTGAATAGCAACAGTGACAAGTCATATCCGTATGGACTTTAACACATATACTAAAGTAAAAGTTTCTTCACAATCCAGGTCGGGTATTTGATGAAAATGTCTACTATAAGTTTAACCTTATTAGGTTAATGCTTTTCCACCTGCACAAATCTCGAAAGACCTACTTGCCTCTAATGGGTTTTACCCCTTCAGGAGCACCTGACAAAGTCCAAAATTCATAATTTGCTGAAGTGCGTGAAGTCCAATTTGGATATAAAGCATCTAGCCATAATCTGGAAGTCACCACTTCGCATGGTATGCTGATAACTAGTAGGGCCATCATCAACATGATGCCGACTTCCCTGTCACCGTCTGCGAGGAAATTGAAGTATCTCTCGGGTGGCTGAGGTCATCTACTAAATTTGCGGAGTGGTTAAAGTTTGTCGAGTCGAATTGAATCCATAGGTTCTACTAAATTTTCAGGAATCGTTTATGATTTTGGAATCACTTTCAGTTCTACCATACTCCCACTAGTTTTTTTTGCAAAAAGATCTCTTTTATAAAAAGGCAGCAAGTCAAGAATAAAACGATTTTTGATCTTGAAATTGGTAAAAGCAAAACCCTAGCAAATGCTTAGGATAATCCATAAACTGATATTACCGAAGCGTGCCTTTAGTTTTTCCGGATCCTGCTTTTAAAAAGAAATCGGATTACTCCATATCTTAACAACCTCAAAATATACAACAATTCTATTTCCAACCTCAAGATATGCAACCATTTTATTTCCATATAGAATCAAAGGCACTAATTTAGATGGAACCAAATTCAAATGCTGTGCAGCTGTTTCCAGTGCATATCACAAATGGAAGAAGGCCATACAACATTACTCATCATGGAGCGTATCCGCGGATGAGTAACCTGAGAGAGAATCAAGTTCTCAATATTACTACAATGGAATACCTAGCATAAGTATCTACATCTTCGATCACTTCGAACAATTCTGATACTTCCAATATATGGTTCTCTACCTTGTTCTTATATCTATAAACTTCTCAAAATTTTTGGATCTTGCATTTTAATGAATGCGCGTCTAAAACCAAAGAACTCATAGGTCTGAATGAAGTAAGAGTATTAATCCCCTGTCCTAAAGGACACCAGACAATATACATTACCATGTATAAGTCCTAAGAGTAGACTAACTCATACTCCGTGTGTTGTAGATTAAAAACTGTATTTTGGTTAAGAATATCTTACACCATTATTTAATGCACCTTACCACATCCTCAACTGATAAAGGTAAATGTTTAGAACACAATTTTCAAAAAGTTATATTCCACTTTATAAAATAAAGATACAAATATATCATTTAAAAATTGGTGCAAAACAACGGTTATTCAAAACCAAATATTTGTCATTAGGCTAAACCAGGTGATTTAATCCAACATCACCAATTGCTATGAATTCCGATATTAAGAATCAAATCGTCCATTTCCCACTATTCTACTCCCACTCTGCATCTGTATACATATGTGAGATCCGAATCCGATATATACATATCCTGGAGTCAAAATTAATTGGTAAAACAGTTTTCAATTATAACATCACAGAAAAACTGAAACATAAATATTTCAAGGGGTGGCTGGGTATTCCTAGTAATGCCTTCTCTAATATCCATATTCATGACACTAGTTGCAATTTCTTTTTTCCTCACTTCATTTCGTTTATATGTCTCTACATCTTACCTTCTGTACACCACACTTGGGTTAATTGGTTTTCTTCCTTTCCTATTTTTCGACACCAGCCTAAGATTTAGAAGAAGATTATCTAATAAGCATAATTGGTGTAATCTTCTAATACAAGGAGCTCTCGCAATCTGTGAGAAGGTTAAGGGAAGAGAACCGAATAATTCTATTCAATTTCTCCGGAAAATTTCTCCGGAACCAGTGGCCATCCTAGACCGAAGTATCTTTTTCGAGTTCGTATGTAACTATACGATGGCCTTTCCAAACAATATGGATCATCGTATTGATATGGAGTGTTCTGGAGAGAAGCAAAGGGAAATAAGGAGTAGCAGGGAAATATGTGATTTTGTCGTGAATCATAACAATTCAAAACCAAAGTGTGTAAGAAGGTTCAGTTAACTTGGTTTACGAGTTTTAGTTTAAGGTAAGTAATGGTCGTATAACTAGAGAGAGAAAAGAAACACTCAGCGTGCATTCTATTAAGATTAGATTGGTTAATCACTATGTCTAATCAGGATCCTCCCACTGTATCCTCGAATTCTCATTCAAACCCTAAGAAGAGAACTAGTCATGATCATTTACACATTACAAGTTCGCTAATCGTTCAGTCAGGCCAGTGTTGGTACTCCGAGTGAGGTCTCTCGTACTTTCGCACGGATCCAAATTAATAACCCCGTTTCCGTAGAGGCGTAATCTCGTTGACACTTTCTAGACACCTAATAGGTTAGCTAATTGTGAAGTGAAAATCTCCCGAGGAGTAATACCTACTCATCAGTGGGAATCGGGACCTAACTATCATCGTGTGATAAGTTTGACGGAAGCCGACATAAATTACCACACTCCAGAAGGTATGCGCAAACTTGGCAAGTTTCCCTTATATTTGAAACTTCCGATATGGTTTTTGCCCCAAGCGCCTTATGACTTTGATGGATGCCAACAAATCATAAGTCGTAAGTTAAGTTTTACCCGTTATCGTCTTGATTAATTTAGACCACCCGTACTCGCCTGTGATAGATGCCAACAAGGCTGTATGACTGTTCTAGATTAATGCATCTCTATGTTGCAGAAAAGCAACACATAGCTACTGCACACTATGCCTTGACAAATTCCAACAAACATAGCATGAATACTAGGTACTACCTATCTGAAATGACGGAGGGCTGCAGCTGGTTTTTGGCGAAAAACTTTTAACGTAATGAACTTGATATCGTTGAAGGAACTCGGGTGGCTTTGAAAAGTAGTGGTTTAGGCTCTGTTTTTAAAACAAGTGGTTTTGAAGAAAACCGAGTGTTATAAAAATATAAACTTTTACTTAAGAGCGAACTCTCCGTGAAGGGTTAAGGCTATTTCCTCATCGAATGAGATGCAGGATATTCCTAACCGAATACCACTATGCAAAACAAAAGAATAAAACTATAGTTTTAAAAATTGGTTCCGACATCATTTAGATCTATTTTCCTTGCATGTAATACCGTCCCATTAAATTAAGTTTCTAAGCCATACCAGAAACAAACAAAATATCATGCTTTTATATGCCATCCGCATTCGCCACGGGGTCCCGGGTCTTCACCGTAAGAGATTACTTAATTTATGGCAGGACGGGGACAGGGCTAGCACGGATGCAAAACATATAGAAGTATTTACTATATATATATATATATATCGACATCACTGGCATGCAGCAAACAATATGGAATAGCGGATAAGTTAGGAGCCCCGCGTTTCATTTGAGAAGCAAATAAAATGCGACGTTCTCCGGTCGTGTGGATAGCCCGTACAACAACGATCCCAACCTTCTACGAGAGCAGCGAGTCACCCGCCAATCCTAGAAATAGTAAGCACGGTTTCAGCTCCATGAGATGACCACCCTTTGAATTCAAGAATGCGGTGACTCGTGCGCTCCTCCACGGGGTAATCCTAGTACGGAAATGAAATATATACAATGATGACATCGACCGCATCCTGATCGAGCCCCAATAAAAGAATATACATAATACGGAAATGGCAGCCACAAGTTGGAGCTTATCCGAACAAATGAATACAACATTATAAATCAAAACTGTACAAGCAAACGCACGTGGGTCTTCCCGGGGTACCCCTGATCCCTACCGCGGGTCTTTGTTCGAACCGAGACCTCGCGGGGATCGGATACAATGCAAAACAACGGATTTTGGACAGATATTGACAGCCACGAATAACAGAAATAACAACAGTTTTCAGCCGACAAAAACAGCGACTGAATTAGAAAAAACGTCTGGGAAAAAGGTTCCCCGAGATGCTACGAGTCACCCTCGACCCACTACGAAGTCCCCCGTTCCAAAACGATAGCTCCGGGGATCGAGTTCAAGCAAGAAAATGCCAAATTAGTCGCTGATTTTGACAGAATACCGCAGCTGAATTCAGCCATAAAATACCAGCCCCTATTTGAAAACCGAGTTTGAAAATGGCTTCTCGAGACTCTACAGGTCACCCTCAATACCCTACGGAGTTCTCATTCCAAAACGAGAGCTCCGGACATCGAGTACAAGCTTTAAAAAACGATTTTAAAACTCTAAACCAGGCTGAATTTTCTGGACAAAAGGTGGCATTGTTTCGTAAACGTTTTATAATGCAATTCTACAGTCATGAAGCTAGTTTAAGTGTATGGTTGGCTTTGATACTATTGAAAGTTCCTAGTGCCCTTACCGCTATAGCTGCGGCCAATGCGGAATCGAAAAACAAAATTTTTACGGAGAACACTAAAACAAATCCTTAGCAATCCTTCCAAACACTAAACTAGAAAACATGCATGTAAGGTTTAGGGATTACAACTTTCGATGTGTGTCCACCAAATCGTGAAAGACCCCTCCAAGCTCCTCGTAGATCGTCGGGAACAAGCTTGAGAGGTGACCGCCCTTGCCGAAGATGATCCATCCGAGTGAACCGATCCAAACTCCAGTTTCACCTAGTGAAGCGGCCGACGCTCCGAGCTTGCTAGAAATGGAATGTGGGGATGTAGGAATTTTCCACTATCATTTTCTCTTAAACAAAACGCTCAAGTGAGCAAATGTAAAAGGAGGAGGATGAAGAGGTAGCCATAACACAAATGAGCCAAGTATTGAATGAATGAGAGAATGGCTTCATAATAATTTTCTACCACCAAATAAAATATCATAACCATTTTGTAATAAACAAAAGAAGCCTATCCCTCTCTACATGTCTACAACAGTGCTCAAAGACACTTTACCATCCATCTCATTTTCTTGAATATTCATAAATGAATATTCACAAATGAGGTGTGCTCCGTCTAGAAGCTATTCCGTATAAATACGCAACACAACCCGGTATACGTATCGAAATACATATACGGATATTCGTATAAAATACAAATAGCCAAGAGAGAGAAAATGAATAGTGAACATAATACTAGAATATATATTATGTATATATATATATATATAAATTATTAAATCAAAACTTGATTTAATAATTCGGCTTAATCCTAAGCCGGGTAGTATTATCAACCGTCCGATTAAAGTCTGTGTAGCCTGTACACGTATTTAATTAGACCTCTGTATGTATCAACATACGTCATCTATATCATATCGCCTGAACCGGGAAAACCCTCTGTGTGGGACTCTAAAGACTCGATAATACGCTGACAGCGAGTTACTGGATAAATCCATAACCATAAGCACGTCAGCGACACTAGCTGTACATAATGGCTACCTAGGTATATGCCGAAAGGGATGTCGACAATCAAATCCGTCCGTACCCTACCGAGCTTGAATGCGACAATCTCCGTACAGTACGGTCTCTTTGTCTACGAGTATCGCATACCAGGTCTAGAGGGTGGATAACGTTAAACCTTTAATAACCCGATAAGTCATGTCAGAGTCAAGCTCATCACCAACCAAGAAACTACTGAACTCTTATCAGTAAATCTCATCCACCGTGGCCACGGATTTAGGGTGATGGCCAATAAAACACAGCGCGACATCGACTCCTAATATCAAGAAAGAAGAATCTCTAACAATCACCCACTGGCTCCATTTGGTTCGGGACTGTACCTAACTAAAACCTATTTGCGTGGCTCTTTTGAGCCGTAGTAAGATAGTAATCTAAGTACAGTGGGAATTCACACGAGACAAATGACGATCTCAAGTCAAATGACTAACCTGTACTCATGCTACTAGAGAACTGCTATATGACGATAGGTATAATGCCATCTAGAAGTTCTCGGCGAGTTCGTCCGGTGTATTCACCTCCAGTGAGTACCTATATATTATCTTAGGCGACACAACGCCAATGGCTTGTGAGACCGACCACCGCCCTTCGTCCTGGTTTAGAAACATATCACTAGTCTATTCCGGAATATCGATGCTCTGTCTCGATATTCCCTCGACTAGGGATATTTAGGAATGTGCTTATTGACTACCCAGCTCTCATTTATATGATCGCCATCATAATACTGGTAGTCAAGCAAGAATCCTGCGGGCTTCATCATTATGTATTAGCCATACGTAATAACAAGTAAAACGTATATATATCAATAATAAAAACAAACCAGATAAGATATTATTATTTCGAGTAAGACTGTTCTACCTGTATAGGTCCTCCCTTAATTATCATAATCGCCTACCTGCAATTACAATAATTGCCTTGAGAGCATTATATCCAACTTTTTGCATCCCGTTAGGCGTCTTCTACTACAAGATCATGACCTTCGGATTGAAGAACACCGGAGCGACGTATTTAAGAGCCATGACGAAGATCTTTGACGACTTGATCCAGGAGATAGTCGAATGCTATATAGAAGATCCTGTGGTCAAAAGTATGTCTTATGAGAAGCATTGGGGAAATCTCAAAATAGTGTTCGAATGCTTCAGGAAATACAACCTGAAGTTGAATCCGTTAAAATGCGCTTTTGGAGTCTCGTCAGGGAAATTCCTAGGATTTATAATCCGTCATCGGAGAATTGAAATCGATCCTTCCAAGATCTGGGCAATTAAAGAAATGCCCCCGCCAAGAAACCTCAAGCAATTGCGTTCGCTCTAGAGGATGCTCGCGTATATCCGACGATTCATCGCCAACCTATCTGGAAAATGCCGTCCTTTCTCCCAACCTCATCAAGAAAGGAACCCTGTTCGTATAGGATGGAAAATGCCAAAGGGCGTTAGAAGAAATCAAGTAGTATCTGCAAAATTCGCCGGTGTTAGTTGTTCTAGTCACAGGGAAACCTCTTATACTATACACAACAGCACTCGATCACTTTCTAGGCGTTCTATGGGCATAAGAGAATGAACAGGGAAAAGAAAGAGCCTTGTACTACCTAATTCTAGTCTTGCTGGGGCAGAATGCAACTATTCCCTTATCGAGAAGCATTGCTTGGCACTGATATGTATAGTTACGAAGCTCAGACACTACGCCTTAGCGCTTGAGTTCACCTTATATCAAAAGTGGATCCCCTCAAGTACCTGATGACAAGGGTGATTTTGACTGGAAGGCTTGCCGAATGGTCCCTTTTATTGATGGAGTTCTCAATCATATATCACCTTCTCAAGACGATAAAAGGATAGGCCATCACCGACTTCCTTGCTGAACACCTCATTTCTGCCGAACCCTGCTAAATTGCGAGTTGCCGGTCGAACACGCATTCAATACGACTGTCAGTGAAAAAGAAAAGACAGAAAATCATCAATAGGAGCTCTATTTCGACGGAGCGTCTTTCATGAAGGTGCGAAAGAAGAATATCCCGATCATCAAAGTCGGGGTAGGTCTCATCTTCGTGACTCCACAAGGTGGAATAATATGTAATGCGATCTCGTTGATGGAACCAAGAACGAACAATGAGGTAGGGTATGAATCCCTCCCATCCGTTCTCGAAATCGCATTCGATATGGGCATCGAGGATCTTTTTATATATGGAGATTCTCAGTTGATCGTCAGTCAAGTTAACGGCGATTACAAAGCATGCAAGTCATGGCTAATAAGGTATGGCGAGAAGGTGCGCCGGCTGCTAACTCAGATTCCATCATATACGCTTGAGAGCGTGCCGTGAGCTGAAAACTGCAAAGTGGATGCGTTAGCTAAATTGGCCAAAGAACTCGCGGATGAAGATTTCGATGATGTATGGATCATTGTCTAAAGTCGCAAGATCCTAGCCTCAGCAGTGATACCTTCGGAATCTCCTACAGAAGCAGACGAAGAAAAGGTTTTCCAAGCAGAGGAAGAACAGGACTGGCGAGAAGTCTTCATCGACTACTTAAGTCTAAGTTGGTGCCTGAAGATGCATCGCAAAGATATCAGCTCATTAAACAAACTCTGGCATTTGCCTATATTGATGGAACTTTATACAAGAGATCCTTCAACCATATATGGCTGAGATGCCTAGGGCCGAATGAAGCGAAGAAAGTTGTCCATGAAATACACGATGGACTTTGCGGATCCGATCAAGCCGGTCCAAAGATAAAACTCAAGATCAAAAGAATGAGCTATTATTGGCCCACCATGATCCAAGACTGCATAGAGTATGCCAAAATGTGTCACTAATGCCAAATACATGGAGATTTTATCTATCAACATTCTAATCCACTGCATCAGACGGTAGCTAGCTGGCCTTTTGAAATGTGGGGGACAGATATAATTGGCCCTATTGAACCGCCATCGTCCAAGAGACATCGGTTCATCCTGGCTACCACCGATTACTTCTCCAAATGGACAGAAGCGGTACATCTGAGAGAAGTGAATACGGAGAATATCCTGCACTTCTTTAAAACTCATGTGATCTACCGGTTCGAAGTCCCGTGGTGGATAGTTTCAAAAAATTGACCAGCATACAGAAGCTAAAAGATAAGCCACTTCACACAACAGCACAAAATGGACTGGAGATATTCCTCTGTCTTTAACCCTCGAGCCAACAGTTTAGCTGAAGCCTTCAACAAGAGCTCGACAAAGCTCATTAAGAAGATGGTGTCTAAGAATAAGAAAGACCGGCATGAAAGACTACATGAAGCTCTTTGGGCCTATAGAACGACGTTCAAGACAGCCACGAAGATAACACCCTACTCCCTAGTGTTCGGCGCCGAAATAGTACTCTTACTAGAGATCGAACTTCCATCATCGCGAATAGCGGTTCAATACGAGCTCACGGATGAGGAAAATGCCCATCTCCAACTCGAAGAGCTCGACGCTCTCGATGAAACTCGCCCCGTGACAACAAAGTTTGGAAGCTCACAGAGCAAAGATGATAAAAGCATATGAAAGGCTACCAGACCGAGAACGTTTCACAAAGGCGAACTCGTCCTGGTCGTCAAAAGGGTAATGATCCCGAACCGTGCAAAGCGAGAGAAGTTCGAGCCAAATTATGAATGCCTGTATGTCATAGATAAGGTCTATCAAGTTGGAGCATACATGCTGATGAACATGCATGGAGAAAGGCTCTTTCGGTCGATAAACGGTCGTTTCCTCAAGAAGTACTATGCTTGAAGAGTCACGACTGGGGTCAATGATAGATGACGACGCCTATGTCCGCTTCCTATCATCGTAAGTCAAGACTCTAAAAGTCCCAAAGGTGGACCATTACGTCCCTAAACTGGAAAATTGCCCTACAACCGGTCTTCAAATTGGCTACCATATACATTCTATGGGCATAAACAATCCGTATCACCTCCAAGTCTTATAGGTGAACGATGCTCCCTAAAAAGATCGGTTGCCCTACGGCTAGTCTCCAAATTGACTACCGTATACAATTCATAAGCTACCCGCGACAAAATCGCTCCAAGTCATCCTCTATTGGCCAACCAAGATACCAATAAGGAGAAGACCCACTCATGTATCCTCACGACCCATGAGGAGAATGGTGCGTTAAAAAAAGGTATGTCCACAAGGAAGATGGGCATGGATGAAAACCCGAAAGGGCTCCGTGAGTAAACACAACAGGGCTACCCATGAGTTCGTAAAAACTGGAAAGAGCGCGAACTAGTGAAAAGAAAGAAAATGCCTTAAAAATAGTTCTATACAGACTTTTGTATACAATCCACGGGCACACAAAATATATGTTTCAACGAAGTCCCACCAGATGCGAGTGATACTCCCAACATGGTGAACGACACTTGCGAGATCCTCTCGACTTGTAAGGAGAAAACACTCTTGTAACATCCCTACGACTTACGAGAGAAAACCTACTTAAGAGCACTCGTGATTCCTAAGGAGAAAATTCACTTACGAGAACTTCTCGACTCGTAAGGAGAAGTCGAAAACAACTTTGTGAGACCGTTACGACTCATGAAGATTGAAAAAGCCTTAGATGACAGGGACCTAAACCCGTCTTCTAAGCCACCATTGTCCAACGGACAACGGCAAATGATGAGTCACTCATGATACTATTCCAGTTGTAGCGATACTGATGCCAAAACAGGTATCAAATCCTAAGTTCCCCAGGCAGATGATGAATTGCTACTGGCATATGTGCTTCAATGTTCGCAATGCGGATGCCAACCCGAAGTTCAAAAATTTCGACCCTTAAGTCGTTAAACTAGGAAATAAAAAATATAATAAAAACGAAATAGCCGAAATGATTGGCCATCTCGCAATTAAAATCAGCGAGTAAAATAAAAAAATAGCCGAAATGATGGGACGGCCGCGAATAAATAGCCGAAGTGATTGGGCAATCACGACTTTCGAGATACGAAAAGCTGAAATGATAAAGTAAACAAGGATAAAGAAAAGAAAAGAAGAATTTTTTTGCCCTATAAGTAGTCCGATCCCAGCTTTTGTATACAATCTATGGGCACAAACAAATGAAGGTGAACAATATGTTCTGTCATGCTTTGCCAAACGAAGAATCAAGTCTTGATGGCGACACATACAACCTAATGACTATATGGACACTCATTCTATCTCAGTAGAGTACATATGTTGCGTCAGCAAAGACTAAAGGGTCAAAACAGAAGCGGAGTGATGGCAACTTCTTAACTGCATGTCTCAATGGCAATACCTACAAGACTAAAAACTATTAGATGTCATCTTACTTCCGAAGGGTTTAGTCATGACTTCTCTGCGACTTAAAACAATTTGACCTCAAGGTAAAGAGCCATGATGATGCTTAATGCTGAATCTCCGAGGGCCATTTGAACACCCGCCTAAGAAGATTACTTGAGATGTATCTTCGCCTCAGAAGGAATTGGGGGATATAGCAAGTGTGTCTACTCGAACAGCGATCCGAGGGAACACGAACCGAGAAGAAATAAACTAACGTAATGGTGCAACGGACTACATCCAGTACCACAAACCTAACGGGCTCCTACGCTATTAGGGGTTATGTATAATGTTAGGCCGAGTTTAGTCATCAAAGGATAATAAGCTGAACGCTCCGAGACGAGTATATAAACTAAGCCAAGTCATTTTAGCAAAAAAAGCAAAAAGACGTGCGAATCAAAAAGCAGTATCTTTTATTCATATATCCAAATTGAAAAGGAAGATACAAAAACTGCATAAAACAAAAAGGGGTACAACAAGACCGCTAAGAGGGTGGAGCTTTCAACAACCTTTCAATAAAGCAGCAACACGTTCACTCTCCTATTGAAGTTCTTTTTTGCGATTCTTTAAAGCGGGCAACAACGCTTCGGCCTCTTCCTTTTGCCGCCGGTGCAAGTCACACTTGTCGGCGATTCCCTACTTGGCAGCCTCATAGTTCAGCATTGTCCGCTCCCCGAGATCAGTATCCCGCTTCAATGCCAGTCCTATGGCCAGAAGGCGCTGAAGAGCTTGAAAGGCGATCTGAACCTGCCTGGCGTTAACCGACTGCTGAGCTTTTAAGCGGTTCAGTGCTTCGGAAGCTGATTCATAATCCGACCGCTTATGGGCTAATCTTTGCTCGTGAAACTGGACAAGAGCGGCACACTGTTCAATTTGCTCATTTAGCTGAGCCCTCAATGACAAGGCCTCAGAAGCAAGGTGCTTGCAGTTAAGCACGTGGAGATGGGCTTCGATCTGTTTGCAATAGTCGATCCAGGCATAAACCGAGGTTTCGTAGTGAAAGACGCCAAAGGTAGCCAGCATGGGGTTGATTTCATCTGCAAATTCCTCTGCAGAAATAAGAGCCCCGGTAGCAAGCTATTCAATAAAGTCGTTTAGCGTGTGCTTGCTGTTCTCTGCTTCTTTGGAAGATGCGCGTCTGGCATAGGGTCCCACAGGCATAGATATGCGAGACTCAAAAGGAGTCGGGGTTGGTGGAGCTGTCACAAAGCAAAGCATGCATGAAGAACCGTTTATATCTCTAGTTAAAGAAAAACGTGCGGGAGTTTAAAATTCGGCCCACCTATGGCCACAAGCGGCAAGTCAGGAAGTGCAAAGGGTTCGGTTGTGTCCTCACCTTCTTCAATTTGCAAAACAACAATCACAAATAACCACCATCTGAGTATTACTCTAAAAAAGGGGAAAGGGTACAAGAGTAATAATTACCGAAGCTGGACGGAGTAGCATGCCTCAATTGAGATGCTAAATGTATAGATAAACCAAGGCGCATCCTCCCCAGAATAACTCCTGCGGACCGCGATAGCATTTGAAATGCCATCAGTTTCATCTTTGAAACGCCATCAGTTTCATCTTTGAAACATCAGACAGTTAACATAAGAGGTAGATCGACCTGGGGATCGAAAGATGGTGAAATCAAGAAAGAATTACCTTCAATCGCCCTCTCAACTCCTGGTGAGACCCGTGGGAGCTCGGAAGAGGCAGGACGATTGACAACGGCTAAAGTGCCGGCTGAAGAAGACTCCCCAGTTTGGAAGTTGCCAAAAGATATCGGGACAGTGGCCAAAGATGTCGAAACTGATGGGGCAGTCGTCATATCCACATTTGAAATAAAGCGAGCAGTTACGCTTAAACGAAAAAAGTAAACGTAAAATGGTGTAATGCAAATATACCAGGGACCCGAGCAGTGCTAACCTCAACACCTCGCCTTGATAGTGTCACTTACTTCAGTCTCCATCGCAACAGAGAAGACATGATCAAAATGTGCACCGTCATCTCCTGAACCAAGGGATGCCGTCGCTGCACTGGCATCACCATTGGATACTTGAGATCCGCTTAGAGGAGCAGTGGCGCCCGAAGCAACATCCATATGCTCGAGAACATCGACGGCGGGATCGTGACTTTCCATCCCGGAATCTTCAGGTGCCGCCGTCTCATCCATACGCTTAAACGAAAAAAGTAAACGTAAAATGGTGTAATGCAAATATACCAGGGACCCGAGCAGTGCTAACCTCAACACCTCGCCTCGATAGTGTCACTTCAGTCTCCATCGCAACAGAGAAGACATGATCAAAATGTGCACCCTCATCTCCTGAACCAAGGGATGCCGTCGCTGCACTGGCATCACCATTGGATACTTGAGATCCGCTTAGAGGAGTAGTGGCGCCCGAAGCAACATCCATATGCTCGAGAACATCGACGGCGGGATCGTGACTTTCCATCCCGGAATCTTCAGGTGCCGCCGTCTCATTCGCTGTCGCTTTACGTTCTGCTTCCTCACGAGCAAGATGCTCTGCCTTATCACGAGCAAGACACTCTTTCCTCACAAGCTGTCTATGCAGATCTTCGCTAGGCGACCGATAAGCCAACTTCAACGTCTGGATCAGAGTTTGCTTCGGAAGTTGCTGAAGCAGGCACCGTTGTTCGTTTCAACGCTGTCTCGCAATGGTATGGAAGAAGCCTGACCCACAGCTGGCAGCTCTGAAGATTGTACGACAGTTTTAGGAGGAGGAACGTTCTCCACATGAGCATCGTGGGCTCGTGTTCCGCTTGAGCTCGCACCGGCGGCGGAAGGCCCCGCCACGAAAAGAAAATATGTCAAGATACATGTAACTTGATTCAAAATGAATAAAGTAAACAAATTATACTAGTCCTAAGAAGAGCACGACGCTTCTCTTCTTCGTGAGCCGTTCGCCAGGACAGTTCGCAGACCGATAAAGGAATGTCATCATCTGGATAGAAATTGCCGCCAGACATAGCCACTATAGGTGTTAACCTAAGAACAGGCGGTGCAGGCATATCGGAAGGAAATCCCTGCTGGAAAAGATCATCGTTGGAGGCATACTATTGAAGGTCCCCCCAAAGCTGCTTCTGACTCGAACGAAGGAAAGCTCTCGTCCGGACTCAATATATCGTCAATCACATAAGTCTTTTTCTTCTTCCTCGGTTTTGAAGCGGTGCTTGTCGAAACTCGCCTCTTCCCTTTGGGCTATTTCTTTCTTGACCCAAGAACACTGTCTTGACGCAACTTAGCGACCAACTTAGACACCAACTCAGACGCTGTGGTACGCAGCACGACACCCATAACAGCCGAAGTTGTTTGAGGCTCAAGCGTTCTAGAAGGAATTGTTGAAGTGGCCTTTTCTTGCGGCAAGGGAGAAAGGATGACAGATCGCTTCTTCAAAGTATACGATGGATCACTCTCCTTCATTAGACCATGACGACTAAAAAAGAATCTGGCCTCATGACTAATGACCCCGTTAGTAAACTCCGAGTACCATTTCGTATAAACAGACAAAAGTATGGGAGGACGAGTAGGTTCAGCGATTCTGAAACTAGAACCAGTGTTCAGTCGCATAAAATGACAAATAGAGGGACATCTTGATCGTAACCAAACTGCTGGGAAAATCGATGCGGATTATAAGGCCTTTGAGCTACACTATTGCTTCGTCTATAAACCAAATAACCTGGTCTAATAGATTAAAAATAAGCAATCTCTTTAGCTGCCAGCACTAAGGCCCCGCCTTTCATCCAATCCACCAAGGGCCGGTCAGCGGGTGTGGGTGTTGAGCCGCTAGGGAAAGCCCAGTCCATAAAAACCGTATCATCCTTAAGATATTTCGGATTAAGGGTCAACTTACGGATGTCCCGGTTAGGCAGAGCGGGCGCGGCCCTAACAAATCTCATCACCAAAGGAAAGTTGCATGACTCGTAGAAAGCGGGTCGTATATGTTCGCTAAACGCATCACGCACGTGGAGATCAATCCAAGAAGTAAAGTAGTGGAGCAGCATATACACGTTCTCCATTTCGGGATCGTCCAAATCAGCCAGCTCACCAAAACCTTGATATAGGTTGGATAGTGAAACGATGCTGATAGCTAACTTCGACCCCGTAGCTACACGATGGGCCGGATAGAAGGTGGAATGCCGCATCATTCGATGATGTGTATGGATTGCGAACCAACTCAGCCACATGCCTATAAAGCCGATAAAGAACGCCTCCTGTCAATCCCTGGAGCAGCAACCGCCTCAAATGCAAGGGAAGGCTCTCCTGGAAGAAAAAATTGATCCGGTGACATGGAGTTGTCTTGCAATCTTCTCATGTCGAAGCCAAAAGGATTTCTAAGCGAGGGAAACTCGTCGGGGTGCTGTGCTAAAATATCTGGGTGAAGGAACTTTTTAAATTCCTCAAAACCAACCCCCTGTCGTCCGAAAACCATGTCCAAATCTTCATAGATACCTAGCACTTGTCGGAGACCCACATGGGTAAAAGTAATGGCATTCTTGTCCGTTAGTTCACCCTAGCCTGGGCCTGCGGCGAAAACGAATTCATCACGAAGCAACAACTCCTCGTAATGTTCTGTAATCAGCAACCCTGAGATCTTCTGGAATTCCAGCCGAGAGATTGATACCTCTCGATCCGACATCATGAATGTGCTGGTCTCGACGTTCCACAGCTCCGAAAATGCTCTGATCCACCAAGGCTGGATCCTCTCATAGGAGAATAAAGAAGCATAAATTGCTGAATAAAGACCTGTTTTTAATAATAAGGATTTTTCGGCAGCTAAAATGTATCTGGCCCACATAGTGTAGCCAACCAAAAATTCCGGGGCCACGCTTACATTACAGGGCCCTCCCCACGGTCATGCTTCCTCCTGGCTGTCGGGCCTCCGTCCTTGCTTACGAAATAAAGTCACACGGAACAAAATGCCACGCCAAAGGACGGGGCCATCTCTTGAATCCATGGGGGCCACCTCTTAAGTCCGTGGGACCCACTATAGAACAATGGGGAATTTTTGGAATGCATTCTGAAAGAGAACAGATCTGTACCATAAATGGAATGATACCACCCTTCAATCTAGAGGCGCCTGTTGGGGTCAAAATTTACACCCAATTGACCAAAGTCAAAGTCAAAGTCAAAACGTAAACAAGCGGGCCTAAGCCCGAAACGAAGTTAAGTGGGCCTAAGCCCGACCCAAACAAGCGGGCCTAAGCTTAGACCAAGTAGGCCCATGTCCAAGTCGAGCCCAAACATGAGGCCGGCTTCCCCCATGCCAAGAAGAAAATTTTGTAACAAATAATTTTAATGCAACTTTTATGAATAAATGCAAGGAAAATGGATAAAACCAAATTTATGTAAAACCTATGACTCATGTTAAAAAAGAAATAAGTACATGGGTCTGCGATGTGCAAAATGTCATTTTACAAAGCCCAAGGGACTATATGTAAAAGTGTGTAGCCTATAAAAGACAAATATGATGAGAAATCAAGACAATAATTCATTCCCCTAAAAAATTTCTAGGATTTGTGCCTTCTCCTTCAAGGTTCAAAACTTTCTTCTTTCTTTTTTGAATTAAATCAAGAGTTCAACTCTTGTTTTCTATAAAAGAATTAGCTTTTCGCCATAAAACCATTGAAGAGGAGTCCAAATATCCCATCAAATCCCTAGAAAGGGAGATTTTAAATGTCACCACATTTCTTCTCCAAGATCCAAAAAAAAGAAGATAGAAGGAGACCCATCTCTAAAAACCTCACCTTGGGGTAGATCCAAGGCTCAAGGTGAAGAAAGAGATCCTCTCTCATCATCCAAAATATAGATCTTGAAACTTCTAGAGAATTTTTTTGGTTCATATATAATTGTTTTTGGAGTTTAACTCCACATATAAAATATTTTGGGAGTTTAACTCCAAATAAAATTATTTTGGGAGTTTAAATCCACATATTAAATCTTTTGGGAGTTTAACTCCATTAAAAATCAAAGGGGTTTAACTCCAAATCCGGTCTACGCAACCCAGACCCACGTCCCCGTAGCGCGCCCTCCCGTTCTCCCGCGCGCTCATGCGCTACGCGCTTCACCTCCACACTTTAAAAAATAAAAAAATGTTTTTTGAAATAAACAAAAATCTTGTCACAAATAGATTAAATAAATAAAAATGAAATGGAAACGCCTTTCTGCATTACTTTCAAACACCAACATCTCATATTGAGTTCACATGACCAGTTTGACTCGTCAATCGGAGGTTCTTTCGCTCCAAAAGCGAGAAGTAATTAACCACGGCTGTCGGAGATTTGGATTTCTACAATCAATAAACCCCAGCTTAGCCAGGCAGGAGGAATCTGTATATGCCTGACAAGCTCGTGCATTCCTATCTCAATAGGGTGATAAAAAACACTCGGCAACGTATTTTAAGTGAACCGGTACTACAGGAGCTTGAGAACTCCGTAGTTAAGTGTGCTCAGGCCAGGGAAATTTTGGGATGGGTGAACTCCTGGGAAATGGCCCCTGGTCGGATCCGGTTAGCTCCGAATGACAAAACCGTGCGGTTTAGGGCAGAGCGGACAATAGCGTCTATGTTAGGGATGGGGCGTGACATAATGGTATCAGAGTCGGTCCCTCAATAGTCGGTCTGTGGTTCAATGACGAACCATTGTTCAAAAGTGTGGAGGATGTCGGGCTCCGGTCCTTGCTCACGGAATAAAATGCCACACAGAATAAAGTACCATGCTAAAGGACGGGAGGCCACCTTTTGAGTCCGTGGGACCCACTGTAGAACAATAAGGAATTTTCGGAGTGCATTCCGAAAGAGGGCAGATCTGTACTATAAATGGAATGATACCACCCTTCAATGCAGATGCGCCTTTTAAGTTAACTGACACTACAGGAGCTTGAGAACTCCGTAGTTAAGCATGCTCAGGCCAGGAAATTCTGGGATGGGTGACCTCCTAAGAAATGGTCCTTGGTCGGGTATGATTCGCTCCGAAGGACAAAACTGTGCGGTTTCGGGCAGAGCGGACAATACCGTATGTGTTGGGGGTGGGGCATGACACTGGCTAATGCGAAGACCTAGGATGTCTACTATCATCCTCCCCGTGACCAAGTTTGACAAGGTTGCAGTCGACCGCAAGCGGTTCAATCAAGCACCTCCTTCGCGTAAGCAGTCGGCGGATGGTCAGTATAGCAGATAGGCTCGAGTGGATCAGAGGGCACCTCACATCCAAAGCTAACACGTCCCTGGATGATTTGATTGTACGATTCGGCCCATAAGGAAAGATGTTCTTCTGCAGGGTCATGAGTCCATATCATTGTGAAAACTTCCCTGTCAACAGGTTCATGTGGAGGTAAGTTTGCGGGGCGAGTATAAGGAAAGTCGGCTAATGAAGCCATGGTATCTGCACAAGGAAAGATCAGAAAGCATTAGCTAAATATTAGGAAAACCCACTGTAAGTTTTCAGTGTGGGATCTCTAGCTTCAGAGCTAAGAGACCCCACTGGGTCAAAATTGACCCATTAAAATTGGGACTTAGAGCACAAGCTTTATAGAAAATCTAAAAATTTTCTAAGTGAAGAAAAAGCTTCAAAAACCCAAAGGGATGCGCTCTAAAAGAGCGGGTGTGCATCTTAAAATGTGCATGCGCACTTACCCAGTGATGAGACGTTTCAAGAAATTTGATTTGACCTTCGTCAAGAGTGGAAGCTTAAGCTTCAAGAGAGCGTTGTGCCCTAGAGAACTAGTTCTCAAAAGAAAAAGGAGGCACAACCTCACCAAGAGCCCAGCACTCTATTTATAAGGGTGTGGGGTCGGTTCGACTCCCCTTGATCTCAAGGCAGATCGAATGATGCTCAGAAACACACCACTCCACCCACGTGCAATGCATGTGGGCGCAGTGGTGGGGGGCATTTGTTCTCGTCCAAATAGGGCGCACCACTTTCTTGTAACGCAGGCTACATTGGAAGCTTGAAGCACAAGCTTATGATGCGCAAGTGCGCCTGCGCATGTATAAGCGCTGCGCTATGTGCAATGCACGCGTGCATGTACAAGCGCTGCGCTACGTGCAAAGCACGGTGCGCAAGCGCACTTCTTTGACATGCGCTGTTGTTAGAGCCTCTGTTTTTTTGGATGAAAATCTTCCTTAATAACTTAACAAATAGATCCCAGAATCAACGATCCTGCGGTGCGCGTGCACCCTGATTTGATATGGATCAATTTAAATCAATTCAAATATTTTAGTTAGCAATAAACCCTAACTATTCCCCTCCTATAAATAGGTGTCCTTGAGGAGAAAAATCTCCAAGTCGTATGTTAATAAAAAAGCTCGGCTCTCCATCACCTTCATCATCAATCAAGAAACAGTTCTCAAGGCCAGCGCCTCCAACCTCTTCGAAGAAACCCTAGACTCAACTAGGTAAAAACATGAGAGAAAAGTCTCTTCTTTTTGAAGTATATGCTTCTTTAGAGTTTCAACCCGTTATCATCTATAAGATCAAAAGATCTTAGGGTTTATCCCTTTCTCTATGAAAGCATAGGCTTTCATGAAGGGATTGATACTAAGATCCAAGATCTTGGGAAGAATACTTCCATTAAATTATGTTAAGAACACGAAAACCGAAGCATATGCATCACCGGACAAAGGTCCAGAACAGAGTACAATATGTTAAAGAACATAAAACACGAAGCATAGGCATCACTGGACAAAAGTCCAGAACAGAGCATGCGCTCCAAGAACCGAAGCATAGGCTTCATTGAAAACCATGTTTTCTTGAAAAATATTTATTTTCAAAAAACTAAGGTTTGCCATAATTTTGGGGCGCATCCCATATAGGCGCGCGTATCTTAAGTGCGCAAGCGCACTCTGAAAATTGACTGCCAGAAGCCATAACTTCTTTGAAAGCAAAGGCTTTCTTCAAAGGCAATGCCTTTCTCAAAATAAGTGTGCATCGTGCGCGGCGCTACATGCAAAACACGTGAGCACATGCCAAAGAGTTCGACCTCAAAGCAGCTGCGCTTGCGCAGTGTGCTAACCCATGTTTCACCAAGCGCCATGCGCTATGTGCAAGACACGTATGCAGATGCAATGCGCATCCCAAGTGCGCACACGGATATGAACACCACGCTAAAGCTTGAAAGACTTAGCAAAACAGGAAAGTATGGAAGCCTATGCTTCATATATGATCAGATGATCAATAGAGAAAAATATTCTCAAGATATGACCAAATCATCTAAGTTGATCTTAGTTCTCAAATAAGACTAACGATCCTTAGATGGAGATTCTGCTCCCATTTGAACCGACGGACCTCACAAATGTGAGAAATGCGATTTAAAATTATCCCCGTTGGCAAATAAAAACACCAACGTAGACCCCGTGCTTGACCCAAATCTAAAATATATACGGATTTGGACTAATCCGCGTCTTACGGGTGACGACACAAATTAGTCTCCGTATACAATACAAGGACAACCCAAAATAAACAAAAACCAAAACACGACACATGCATCTAAAAATCTGGAGTGCAGAAAGTTATCATTCGCGATCACGTAATTAACTGCAGGGGTTTGCGCTTGCAGGAAAAATGCGTCTCCACAATCAATAAACCTCTCATCCTGAGAGGGAATCTAAAAATCAGCTACATGGGTTGCATTTATCCAAACCTTCGATATACGGTGTTATAAATCAACTTAGTGTATTCGGAGAGGTGAATGGATTATACCTATGCATCTGCCTTTAAATTCAGGCAGGACGTTCGACTCCAGTCCGTCTAACCGGTTTTCGGCGGTAAATAAGGATAATCAACGGAATCTACTCAGTCACTGTCGGTGTAACCGACTAGTGTGTTGTCTTCTTAGGTTGTGTACTTCATGTCGAACTTTTTTATGCTATGAAAATATCCGTGGATACGCTTGGTCGCAGCATAATGTAGCTTGCTTGGATCACTCATGAATCTTGAGACTACGCTGACCATGTGTAGTATGTCGGGCCTTATATTTGTAAGGTAGATCAGCGATCAGACTAGGCTTCGGTAGATTGAGATGTCGACCTTCCGTGCGTCATCATGCATGGTTAGCTTCTTGTTCAATGTTGCTGGTGTGGCTACCGGCTTACAGTTTGACATATGGAATTTCTTTAGATGATCTTTGCAATATTATTTTTGGTTGAAAATATTTCTCCCGCAGATTGTTTGACTTGTATGTCGAGAAAATATTGCATCAAGTTTAAATCGGTCATATCGAATTCTTTCATCATTTTCATTTTAAACTCTTCTATCATCGCAGGATTAGTGCCATAATATATCAAATTATCAACATAAAGACAACCAATAAGATAGCCTGTACCTTACCTTTTTACGTACAAGGACGGTTCACTTGGATTTCTGTGAAAATTGTTCATGCGAATATGTTGATCGATTTTACCGTTCAAGGCTCACAGTGCTTGTTTTAGCATGCACAATGCTTTGTGAAGGCGATATACTTTGCGCTCTTCTCCTTTGAAAATATAGCCTTAAGGTTGTTCTACGTAGACTTCTTTTCAAGCTCTCCGTTAAGAAATGTTGATTTTACGTCTAGCTGGAACACATTCAATTTGAACTGTGCTGCAAGTGCTAAGACAGTTCTGATTGTCTCCATGTGAGCAACTGGGACGAACGTCTCGTTGAAATCAATGCCTGGTTTCTGTAAGTAGCCTTTTGCTACAAATCGAGCTTTCAACTTCTGAATTGAGCCGTCTTCGTTGTATTGATTTTGTAGACCCATTTGAGCCCGATTAACTCTTTCCTTTATGGAAGATGAGTCAGCTCCCATGTTTTATTTTTCCCGATTATCGCAATTTCTTCATTCATTGTTTTAACCCATTTTTCGTTCTCAGCTTCTTCATATTTCTGTGGTTTACAAGAGAACAATGCCACATGATAAGAATTATAAATATCTTGAAATGAATGCACCTTTCGTGGTGATGAGTCGGAGCCTGAAGAAGATGAATCTTCAAATCTTGTATTTTAAGGGTTCTTTGTTGGAAGAACTAGACCCTTCGTTTTCTTCTTCGATGATTGTTCGTCGTGGTGTTTGATTTTCTTTCCATCTCCATAAAGCTGCTTCATCAAGGATAACATTTCGTGAAAACAAGTTTATCGGTGTAAGGATCATACAATCTGTAAGTTTTCGATTCATCACTGTAGCTGATGAATTTTTTTATCCTTTCTCATCGAACTTTTCTTTTCTGTTTGGCGTTGCAATGTGAGCATAAGCGATACAACCGAATACTTTCAAGAAATCTATTTTTGCTTTGCGATCGTACTGAGTTTCGTACGGTGTTGACACGGATTTTGTTGGCGATCTGTTCAAGATGTGCACAGTTGTATTCACTGCTTCAGCCTAAAATTTGTTCGGAAGATTTTTGCCTTTCATCATTCTTCTGCCCATCTCCACGATTGATCTGTTTTTTCTTTCGGTTACACCGTTTTGCTGAGAAGTGTATCTTGTTGTTAGCTCTTTCTTGATACATTGAGCCTTGCAAAAGTTTTGAAACCGCATAGAAGTAAACTCTCCTTCATGATATGATCCCAGCACCTTCAATTTGTGGCCATTTTGTTTTTCTACGAATGGTTTAAATTGAGTAAACATAAAAAATACTTCGGATTTTTCTTTTAGAAAATAAACCCGCATCATTCTTCAACAATCATCAACAAATAATAAGAAATATGTTTTGCCGCTTAATAGTGGAGTTTGAGTAGGACTACATATCTCGGCATGCATAAGTTCCAACGTAGCTTTGGCCCTCCAAGATGTTTTTGTAAATGGAAGTCGATGCGTTTTCCCGTAAATGCATCCATCACAGACTTTTTCTTCGTTGGTTATTTGAGAAAGACCAATAACCATATTTTTGTTTTTAACAAATCGAGACTTCTAAAATTTAAATGGCCAAATCTTAATTTCCATAACAGAGAATCATTGTTTTCTTCAGATTTTTGTGCAACATTCTCATATGACATTTATGGAGGAAAAACTTTATTGGTGCTATTTTAATTTTAGCTATCATGTGTTTATCGTTGTCACCAACAATCATACATTCATCTTTCACAAAATTTACTAGATATTCTTTTTGTATTAATTGTCCCACACATAGCAAATTTGTTTTTAGTTTTGGAACATAAAATAATATCTGAAATAAACTGTGTTACCGCCCTTTGTTTGCACGACTATCTCTTCTTTTCCTTCGGATTTATGGAGATTTTCATCACCAAACTTTATTAGAGAATCGACCCCTTCTTTTAGACTGACGAAGATGTTCTTATTTTTTTGTTATATGATTGCTGTAACCACTATCCAGATACCAAATAGCTTTTGCGTTTGATTGAGCAGTAAAACAGAAGTAGAATGCATGATCTGTTTTTGAAAAATTTGACTCATCATTTTTCTCAAACCAGCAATCTCGTTGGGAGTGATTAGGAATTTTGCATCTTGTGCATTTGTATCGGCAATCTTTTGATTTGTGATTGGATTTTCTACAAACTAAACAATTTGAGGATTGATTTTTATTTATTTATTTTGGTCTTACCTCTCTTTTTGAGATTGATCATAGCTTTAATCCTTTTTTTGATATTGATTTCGAAAGCCTTTTTTGAGCTGCTGCTTCGGAAAGAATTAGTTTCCATTATTTCTTTTCTGAAATCGTATTCTTTTGTTTTCTGAAATTGTTACTTTTGACTGAAATACTTGCTCCTTTTGTTGTGGGCCCGTTCATTCGCAACTCGTGTGTCTACAAATATGCCATTAGTTCATTGAAAGTAAAAGTTGATAGGTTTTTCGTCTTTTCTATTGTAGCAACAATATGATCTCATTTTAGCGGCAAATTTCTTAATATTTTTTGACAATATTTTCCTCATCAATAGTATGACCATATGTTCTGATTTGATTAACTATTGCAGCAACTCTATCAAAAAATACTTTCATAAATTCGCTATCTTTCATCGTCAAATTGTCAAAATCTCGCCATAAAGATCGTGGTTTGATAGAGATTACTTTTGCAGAAACTTTAATTGTTTAAGAATTTCCCAAGTCTCTTTTGATGTAGCGGTAGCGGCGGCAGCCGTGATTTTGGGAAAGATTGTTCTGCTCAAAACTTGCTGAATAAAGAGAAGCTTTTTTACGTCTTTCTTTTTATTATAACGGGACTCTTTTTGTTTTTTTGAGTCCATGATGCAAGTGTCTCGGAATTATCGGCTATTTTGTAGCCATCTTTGACAAGCTCCCAAAGTTCTTGAGAAATGAAAAACTCTTCATTTGGAAACTCCAAAAATTGTAACTCTTGCTGTCGAAAACTGGAATAAGATTTTGCGAGTAGATGAATAGGGATGGTGCCGACGGAGAGGAAGTTACCATATCGACCGAGATACAGATGAATAATTCTGATACCAAATTTGTTGGAGCAGACGGAAGTCTAGTGGTTAATAAAGAATTGAATTTGAGAAGGCAAGCTTAATTGAGAGGATTAAGTTATAAACACTTTGTGTTTGTAATATAAAGAAATATTGTAAAGATGGACTTTTGGATAAATTGCCTATTTGTTTAAGGGTTTTTCTTCGAGATTGAATACAACTTACTGGATTGATTTACAATGAAAGAGAGAGAGAGGCTCTTTTTATAGCGACTTATATCACTATTACACCCACCATCTTTATTTCATCTTTTACACATTTTCCTTGAATGTATGTAATGTTTATCATTTTGCATGTGTAGGTGTAGACTTTTGACTCAAACAACTCAAATTCAAATCTTCTTTTAACAAAAGAAAGAGGCTCTCTAAGAGACCCTAAAATCTCTTTATCACTAGAAATATAATTCTAAACTTTTATTTAAAGCAACAAATTTTCCAATATAGGATTATATAGCTTATCTCCCTTTAAGAGAGCTGTTTCTTAAATAATCTTTCCACGCAAACTTTGATACTATTATACAATCATCAAATAAATAAACTAGATATATTAAACTTATATAATCATCAAATGAACTAGCTTATCCCATATCTTTTTTTTGACCGCAATGAAGCTTTTTTGACTGCAACGAAACCCACCGGCCACATCTTTATTGTTTAACGTTGACTTCCAAGAGTATTTAATTAGGGTTCTGAGTTTGGGGTGTGAGCAAGAATATTTACCTTCAATTCTGGAATAGTAAAGCATCCTTATCTCTTTCCCCCTCTTACTTAACCTTATTTTCTTTTTGACGTAGATCGACTGTACTTATTCAAATCCAATCAGTTCTAATATTTTGGTTTCATTAAATTCCACCGGCTCATGGCTTTGATATAGTTAACTATGAAGATATATCTAAATTTTTCCTATTTGATAGTAAATCATGTCCGTTAAAATCCAAAAAACGGTAGATATCTGTCTTCAACCCAAAAGCCGACCATCTCAGTGCCTTCAACTAACCGTTGAGAGAGATCAAAATAATGAAATTAAAAGACACTGAATGAGGTTCCGGTTTCATATTACTTATTAAGATTTAATCACCATACTTATTTTGGAGGAAAGGTTTAATTCCCTGAAATTCCTAAATTTTTATCATTAAAAGAGGTTATTATAACTAAGAAAATAACTATTATCGAAAAATTAGTAATTCAACCTCGAAAATTTAGAATAAGTATATATAGCTTATATGTGTTTTTGCCTGTGCACAACTTATAGCTAGTTGACCCTTGAAATCAACACTAATGCACAATACCATGACTTCATGGATTTTGCTGCATTGGAAAAGATCCAAGGAAAGTGTTTTTCTTAGACGACTTTTGTTTTCTATAAAATCTATTTGATTATTGGATTGGGTGTTCCCTTGTTCTATGTTAATTAATATACTCACTAAGATTGTAAGGAATCAACAAGATTCCAAACAAAATAAGCAGATTAAGTTTCTCAAAGAAAAGACCAAGGTTTTGATAATGTATATTGCAGTCCAACAAAATTTATGGTCATCCTAACTATTTTTTCTATTGAGACGTCTGGTTTCTTGTTTAGGCATAGGTACAAACTAGGGTTACTAGGGCTGTAGTTATCCTTCTGTATACTCCCTCTGTCCCATTGTTCCATCTAGTCGTCTCTTTAGACTCTTATTTTCCATAATACTTCTGAGGAGAGAATATTATCTGATAATCTTGTTGTATAGTTCTTGAATTTTATTTGTAGTTTATCAGAAATGAGCGCAAAAATCTTTGAAACAACAAAGAGAAGTTGCTTCTTTATTAACATCTACAAGGTTAGTAGAGGAGTTTAATACCTCTAAACTGGAATTATAGACTGTTATGATCAAATTATTAGTAATAAATGCTCAGGATTTAATTTCACATGTGTTACCAGGTGCAAAGCTTAATAGAATGAGCTCTGAGAATCTTATATTTTCTTAATGACAACCGAGGAGATTACGTTGTGTTCACTCATCAAGGGATTATAGCATATTCATGATTCGAGGAATTTGGTCTCGTCTAGGGTAGCTAACACTTTGGAGACTATTGAAGGCACAGTTGATGAGTCTAATGTAGCAGGATTCATTCACAGTACCAGCTTATTAAATTTCTATTTTGGAACCATGATCTTTCTAGGATAAGCAATATGCCTACTATTAGACTTTGTGGGATATTCTCAATCATGGCAGCTCCAGGTTCATAGAATAATTCACCATGTTGGTACTTGGTGAAGTTTTTTCTTCAGGTAGAGTTCAACTTGGACTTGGACTTGGACCAATTTTTATTATCATTGAGCTTGGTAATGATGGAGTCTTAGATGTAGCACCGACCACCCATAGCGAAGTGGGTTTTTGGAATTGGTTCCTTAAAATTCAACTTAGCATCCAAATCCGATTTGCAAATAATGCTATTTGTGTTCCTTTTTGGTATGATTTCTTTGAAGGCTTAGGACCTGTGTGCATCTATATATTAAGTTAAATAAGGGTTTCAACTTTGGATAAGAGGATTGTAGGACTTTCTTGTATCTAGAGTTCTTTTTCCTCTCATTTTGGTGAGTCTTCTTTGTGACAAGTTTTTCAAGGATCGAGTGTTCAGGAATTTCCTGGATAGTTTTGCATCTTCTTTGTATGTTAGTGGAATTTTCTTGGTTGACTTCATACAAGTAGCCCTAGTTTTAGTGAAGCACATGTCTGCATGTGTTGCTTCTTTTTGGCACTGTTATTTCTCACATGTAGACTCTACAGCTATGACTGCTTTGCTTGAAACAGTACATTTCAAACTTTCATTAGAGTGATCGCGAACAAAGCTTGGTTGGTTCTAACGCTTCCCCTCCGGGAAGTGTGCGAGGATTGATCCCTAGGGGCAGAAGTGCTTACAATCTAACGTGTTTGGCCCAAATCCATGGAACCCCTGGATGCATGTGTGTGATGTGTGAGTTGGTTAGGTTTCCGGGCCAGTTCCCAAAAAAATAAAATTTACAAAAAGAAAAACCTTTGTTTAGAGTTGTCCCCATGAAATACAGTACGTGACTTGAATCCCTCTTGACAACATAACAGAGTGCTTTGTGCATGCTATTATATGCGTTTAGTTTGTGTGATTGTGCCATTGGTCCCAAAGAACCAGTAATCCTTATTTGCTCTTTCCGTGGTGATGGCTTAGTATATGGCAGTGAAAGAGGCAGCGAAAGATGCTGTTTGGTAGAAATGGTAACCGGTGATCCCAGCTTATAGACATAATGCCTGAATGCCACATCTCACCAAAGAACCCAATATATCGATGGAAGGTATCTATACCTTGGAAAGAGATGTGATGTAGGAGAATCAAGGATACAAAATAAAGAAAGATTTCATGAAAAGTTAGAATTTATTTTATTTCATTTTTAAGGGAAAAATTTATAAATATTAGAGTTTGGTTAATTTCTCTTGATATTAGAATAGGGTTTCTCTTTCCAATAAAGGTTTCTTAGTTGGACTAGAAATAGGTTAGTTATTTTTTGTAAGCAATTATTTCTTTCCAAGAGTTAAACATTTATAACCCTATAAAAAGAGGGATTTGGTGATATTGTTTCTTGGTTTTTTATAATTAAATAAAATCGAAGTTTTCTTCAATCTTTTGGATTCCAATTATCGTTCGTGGATTTAAGAAAGCATCGTGAATTTGAGGGAGGCTTGTGGATTTGAGTCACTTGTAGATGTGGGCAACCCTTAATTTATCGTATTAATGATCGTTCCGACGATGTTGATATGTCCATCACCAACTTCCGCCGCGTCAAAAGATGTAAAGGCCTTATTTAAGTCAAGGTAGTTGAGTATATGCCTTGAATACTCTCGCTCTAACCAATATTCGGGTTACATCAATATCACCCTGGAGATTCATTAGCATATCGAACTTGTCATGTTCAATTTTGACTATGTTAGTATATTGCCAGTAGTTCGACTCACAAGATATAAGATCTTGATAGAGAATGTTGACTAGTACACTCGCCAATAATCTGTTAGATGCTTATTTGCCACTTATGAGCAATTTCTAGACCCTTTTTTTGTGGGTGTTTATTAGCCATTTGTGAGGAGACCAGGCTTTTGGTGACTATCATAGCTAGTTTAGAGTATTGGTATAACAACACATTAAGGTAATATCATAGCTAGTTAGTACTAAAAAGAATACTGTCGCATAGTGATGGAGGTTGGAATCTCTCTCAGATGTTTTCATCCGTCGATCTTGCAGCCAGCGGGGCTGAACGGCTGAGATTTGTTGTGGAAGATTAGGCGTGTGGATCTTAATGGGTTGTTGACGCCGAGCTACCTGCAAAGGAAGTCTCAGGGTGGGAAACCACTGTTGGACCCTCCGACGATCAAGCAAGTATCGAGGAATATTGAGGCAGAGTAGCGACGTATTGGATTGAGTTCGAGTTACCTGAGTCGTTTGAAAGAGGGGGTTTATATAGCGGTCGCGTGGAGCGAATCGGCTCAAGATTCTCATCGTCGGTCATGCCCCCGCTTCACGTTCACGTTGATGGCAGGGTACGCCCATTAATGGCGAAATAAGCCCATTAATGGAGAGACCAGCATGGGATGCGGGATGTGGAACGGCGGAGATCTTGTTTTGACGAGATCCACGGAGCCGTTACGGGAGCACTTAGGCTCCGTGCTCTCTGTTGAATAGGGAAGCCGATGGAGCTCAGCTCGGTGGATAGCTCGGAGGCGAGCGATGGGGCTGAGGAAGCTCAGCTCGGTAACAGCTCGGAGACGAGCAAGAAGGCTGGGGAATCTCGGCTGTAGGATAGCTCGGAGGCAATCTGTTGGCTGGTTGCTAGGCGAATAGGGAAGGTATTTCGGAGAGGTCTCCACAAGGTCAGATACAATCTCGGAGACGAGGTGCCGAGAATGTCCCCAATACATCGTACTTATTCCAGCTCCATAGCCCTTAGGAATCTAGTGGGCTTAAGCGGATGACACGTCATCCGCTACGTGTCGTGATCTAGGGAATTCCCACTTATGAGTATCATCATTAGCCTCCACTCTCGTTTCGACCTATTTATGGGTCGGGTCGAGAATGGTCTGCTCGGTTTTCTCCGTTCAGCTTGGTGCCGAGGAATCTTCGTAGTGGATTGTCTGAGAACGATGTGGCGTTTGGCAGCCGTGCCTCTTCGATCTCCGGATCCACGCGTCGATTCACGGTACGTCTAAATTTCCGCGCGTATTCTTGATGACGTCAGCGAATCAGCGAAATGATTGCGCCATAAAGGAGACGTCGCTTCAATCGTTCAGGCAGTTGATCTTCATGCCACGTGGCCACCATTGGGTGGCAAACTGTGAGACGTCGCCAGTCAGATCCGCGTGAGGGGAAAACGTCCAATGGTCAGTTGCCACATGGCGTCATCGGGGTCGTGGGGTGCGACGTCTAGTTCTGGCGGAAGGGGATTTGGATCGTCGGATGGCTTTTGCTGGGCGTATAAATAGGGGAGGCGTTTCCTTAGAAAACACTTTTGCTTTAGTTTCCTCCCGTTGTCTGAAAATTGCCCGGCGTTCCTTTACTCAGGTCGGATCTTTAACTAAAATTCATCTTTAGCCGACCTTTCCTTGAATCAGGTTAGATATCTTCTTTTGAAGTTTCCATTGATTTAGTTAGGGTTGAGTCGGGCAATGAGGCTTCAGCATCTGAAGCCGAGTCCAGTGGGTCATCTTCTTCTTTCTCGGCTTCCGATAGCCAAGAAAGTTCTTCGTCGGGCTTGCCTCCACGAGGTGGCGACGCCCTTGTTCTTCGTCGTCGGGTGGAAAAGAGGGCCCCCAAGGTGCTCATCAAAAATACTCACGATGCGCCTTCGATGTTGAATCGATTGGACGAGCTTTCCGATATCCAGACTCGTTTCTACATTCCTTGGCTATTCACTTTGTCTAGCCAGTGAGGGTGAACAGACATACCAGGTACAGGGCAATGAGATTGTATGTACCTGGAAGCGTTTTGAGCGGGGATTCCTCTGCCCTACTCATCCGAGCTTTGTGTTGTACTCCATTGCTTCCGGCTTGCCCTGGGCTAGCTAGCGCCGAACTCGTGGAGAATTCTCCTCAGGTTCCTGGTCCGGTTGAAGATTGATCAGATCCTCTTTGACTTGAGCCTCATTCTTTCCTTCCTTTGCTACAAAAATCACCCTGGCACTCACAAGGACGAGCCGAGCCGGGTTTACCTTAAAAAAAAACATAAGGGTAGGACGACCGAGTCAGGGGTAGTAGTCGTCCCTTCTTCCATCCACGAGTGGAAGGAGAAATTTGTTTTTGTCGGTCCTCCAGAGGGAGAGAATTGGCCAGTGCTCACCAAATGGCACAAGGCGGATTGCCCAAGGGTCAAGCAGTCAAACGCCCCGGAGGCGGGGATAGTGTCGCAGTGGGAGCCGATCCAGCGGGCTGATATTCTGCTTTCCGAGCAGGTTTTGAGTTGGGTGGAACTCAGTCCCGCGCGCTTCAGGGTAAGTTGTCATGCCCCGCTTTCCAGAATGCGCTAACTACGGCACATGACAGAGCCAACCATGCTACTTGTAGATAGAAATCATCCTTCCACAGTCACATTACGGCTGTCTATAGGATATCAAGAAAAGTAAAATATAAAATTTATTTAGTACATGTCCATTTACCAAAAAAGGAGTCAAGAATATGTATAAGCGGAAACGATAATAATATCCAATAAACATCTGAAAATACATCCCAATATGAGCTCACATCAAGAAATAAAAGCTGCGGAAAATAACTAAACTAAACATCACTAAACTCAATTTATCACTGCTCGGCTTGACGGCTAAACTACTTCCGTTCAGCCTGCGATAGAGATAGAGGAACCGAGCCATGCAAAACCTAGACGTTAGTGCATCATAATACCAAAATAGCAGTAATAACCAGGATGTAGCAAGATATGTAAACATGAATATAAATCACAACATAAATATAAACAGTGAGGTACGTGTGTTTGTGATGTGTAACCTAAAATGGACTTCTATGTTATCTATTCTAAAGTCTTCGAAATCAATTAATGTAATTCTCATCGTAATCTATCAGTCTATGCCCTGTTCATTTCCCACGGGACCGTGGTAACAGGATTATTCCGTAACGTCTGGAAAAATGGCAAACATGATATTTCGTCACGCCCGGAAAAATGGCAAACATGTAATAATAGCCTTTTGAGTTGCGCTTTGGATACATTCTTGATTTCTCATTTACCTTCAGGTTTGTGTTCAAGTCAGGTATTGCCAAGATAGATCTAATGCAAACACAGGATCAAGCGGGTTGAGGTTTTCGTCTATGAAGACAACATGTTATATCCGTCAGGACAACACGTCAATATTGTTGGCATTAGTAACAAGATCCATGTAACAAGTCAGTAGTGTGTCATGAACTTTTCAGGTGATGTATATGCATCAACTAGATGTCCAATATAAACTGTAACGAATATCGAAACACGGTTAATGCACGGATGCACATGTATCTATCTGTGATAACCTTTTATAAGTCCATGACTGCGTGTGATGCATAATAAAGCACGTTGTACTAATAGAACAGTAAGATGATATAATGAGGTTTCGGTATGCAATTAGATATGCAATTGTCAGTACGGATACGTACGGGTATCGAAAAACGGCAAAACTATAACGTGGGATGCATAATTAAAATACATGTATTATTTTTATTCATATGGATATAAATATAGTAATATAGCATGTAGCAAGATAAACTTGCCTGATCTCACGTAAGGGTATGTACGTCACGTTCGACGTCGGGTAAACGTCGCGATACACACACGCACGTTCAAGACTGGACCTGGCTAATCCAAGACATGACCACGCTGGATGAGGACGACGACTGGATCGTCCGGATCATCAGCGACGTGCGTGACTCCGGCGACGGCCGGAAAAACCAAGAATCAAGAAAGAAAAGAAAAGAAGAAAGAAGAAGAAGAGTGGGTTGGCTAGGCTGTGGGTTTCTGTAGACAGAGAACAGAGATGACGACGGCGGCGGTGATGGCTGCCGTCGATGACGAAGGGCAGAGGGTTCTAGGGTTCTGTCGGGGTCGGGATTGTAGTGTAGTGGTGCAGGGATGGGTTGCGTTGGGCTGTCGTCGGGATGTAGGAGAGGGAGAGGAGGTGAGGTGATGAGGCGACGATAGTGTCAGGGTGATCGACGATGAGGGGTTGCAGGCATGGGCGTCGGGGTCGTGTTTTTGGGTTGCTGCAGGGGTTGCGGGTTCTTGGGTTGTGGTCGGGGTTTGTGGTGTTGGGGGTTCGCAGGGAGGTGAGGAGAAGGAGGAAGTGTGGTAGGGATGGTCGGCAATGACGAAGGTTTGGGTTCTCGGGGTTATGGGTGATCGGTTGCAGTCGGTGGTTTGGGTGCAGGGGTCTCGTCGGGATGAAAGAGGAGAGGGAGATGAGGTTGAGGGGATGATGATGAGGGTGAGGAGGTGATGAAGGTGAGGTGGTCGGCGGCGAAGGCAAGACACAGGCGCGGGTTCTTATGGGTTTCGTGAGCTGGAGGTGCAAAGAAGAAGTGAGGGGGAGAGAGAGCTGGGTTAAATAATTAGGTTTTTATAAATTATATATATATAGGGAAGAGAGAGACGGCATCAGAGAGAGAGAGAGGGAGAGAGAGTAGGAAATATATTATTTAGTTAAAAATATATTTAGTATATATAATATATTTATTATAAACGGTTAAGGTTTTAGTAAATATTTTAATATATATTTTGGGATTATGCAGCTAATACAAATATACTCCGAAAAATACCCGGGTCATTTCTAAAAATCTAGTTTTAAAATACGGATAATATACGTATCAACCAAAACCATAATGCGATGTCCGGTTAGATAGAATGCATACCCTCAAGAACGGATACACATAAAAACACGCAGCGATCCAAACGAGTCCGTTTCACTAAACTGGACATGAACACGATGTCAGGATGCAACCATAGATACAAGCCATGTTAGATGTTTAAAAATATAGTTTGGTTATAATTTGTATTATTTAAAATATAAGCAGATAATAAATATATGATACATGTATATAGGACATATATGTGTGCACAAATCCTTAGTACTAGTAAGGATATGACGTAATCTAGAATCAAGACAGGTTTCAAGTATGCGGGTTGGGTCAGATACTAACCACAGATACCAAATGCATCATCCGCACCCAAACGCAAACAATAAACAAGAACTGTCGTAAAATTGGAAAATACTCAAAAGAAATATGATATAAATGAACTAGGGTGTTACATAAGTTAGGACCTCGCCGATTAATTTAGGCTTAGTATAATTTTGTCATTCTTGTTGCTGATTTTTTCTTTCGTTTTCTTCCGTAGAGCCAATGGATCGATAGAAGATCATGGCCACCATGGCTGTCAAGGCGCAGGGAAGGAAGGGCGGCGACGCTAGTTCGTCCAAGCCCGCTCCTGGCGCGGTCTCCCGGGTAGCTCCTCCCGCCAAGGTAGCCGTTGCTCCTCCCATCTCGGAGGAACGACGGAGTGGAGGGCAGAAGCATGCCCGGGATCAGGCTCCCGGGATAGGACGGAGACGCCGTCCTCTGCCGAGTCTCTGGCAAAGAGACTCAAGAGAGTGGTTTCCTGGCTACCATCGGCCGAGATATAGGTGCAGGAGAGCGACTTCTGCATCGAGGTGCCGTCGGGTTCTCCGTGGTCGACAGCTTGCTGGAGGACATGGAGAAAGCAGCGGGGGCCAAGATTCTCCGGGGCACCATGAAGGTCAAGTGGCGGTAATAGCCCAGAAGGCAGTTTAGATTGGTAATCTTCTAAAAAAAATCCCCAAGTGCGTTTTCCTCTGTTTAGCTTCTGACGAAAATTGTTTGTGTTTTTGCGTAGGTCCTTTAGCATTGTGCCCTTCTTACCACCATGGAGGCTGAGGATGTGGCCCCGGCAATGAAAAAGGCCAAAGAGTCCTCGCACGAGGAAGAGCTCCTCACCAAACTGAAGGAGACGGAGGACAATGTGGCTTCCCTGGACTCGAGGCCGGTTGCGGAGGGCCTGACGGTCGCGAGGATGAAGGAGTCTCACCAAGCCTTGACCGAGTCTAACCGGGTCTTTCAGGCCCGGGTCGGTGAGGTTAACGAGCTCTATGACGCCACGAGGAGGCAGAGGGACTCATTTAAGGGAGATGCTCGGACGGCCTATGAGGTGGCGAAGCGGGCCGAGGCCAGGGCAGAAAGGGCCGTGGAAGACTACAATGTGTCCGACCAATTTTATGTCGAGTTTTCCGATTCCGCGGCCGTTGGGTGGCACAATGCCCTCAGCGCCGTTAAGGATGCAATTCCCGGTTTCGACGACCTGGAGCTTCGAGCAAGGTATCCCCTTGCGGAGGAAGGACCCCCGGTGGTAGCGCCGAGCCGACAGGTGGAGGTGAGGCCATAGGCAGAGGCACCGAACAGGCGGTTGCAGTTGAGTCCCATGGCGGATCCGCCGAGCAGGCGGACAACATGGAAGCCCTGGCCGAGAAGGCAGTTTGAAGCCACCGTCCTTCCTGCTCCTGGTCCTTTTTTTGTTTTTATTTTTGTAGGCCTTCGGGTATCTTGTAAAGCTGAGGAGCTTATAATACCTTGTATATAATTTGGAACGTCAATAAAACATTTTTAGCTCGTCTATGGTGTGCATGGCCGTAATATTTTCATCCTTATTTATTTCATAGGTGTGGATAGACCTGTGTCCCTCCTCACCCCAGAGTTGAGTTCGCGTGAGAACGAGCGAACACCAAACATGAATACCAAGTAGAAATAGACCGGTATCCCTCCTTACCCCGGAGTCGAGGTGACGTAGACTGAACGAACACCAAACATGAATACCAAGTAGAAATAGACCGGTATCCCTCATCACGCCGGAGTCGAGGTGACGTAAACTTAGCGAATACCAAATATGAATACCTAGTAAAAATAGACCTTAGTAGAGCTTAGCGCGGTCGCCCCCTTGGATCCGAGTGGGGTTGGAGTTGCGCTGGTTATCGACCGAATCCGAGCTTTATCTTTTTGGGTCGAGTTAGAAGTTTGTGTACTTCGTGCCCCGGTAATGGTCGGCCTACCGACTTTGACGTGTGGCCTTAGGTTCCGCCGTTAAGGCCGAGCAGGAAGCCGTCCAGTGGCCTCATGACAAGAGTTTTGAATCCACAGCGTTGTCAGGCAAGAAGCTATCTGCTGCGGATGGGCCGAGCAGGAAGCCGCTTGGTCGCCTCATGATAAGGGCTTTGGATCCACAGCGTTGTCGTGCAAGAAGCTACCCGCTGCGGATGGGCCGAGCAGGAAGCTGTTTGGCCGCCTCATGATGAGGGCTTTGGATCCTTAGCGCTGTTGGGTAAGAAGATATCCGCTGCGGTGGCCTAATGGTCGGCCTATCGACTTTGACGTGTGGCCTCAGATTCTTTCGTTTAGGCCGAGCAGTAAGACGTCCGGCGGCCTCGTGATGAGAGCTTTGGATCCACAGCGTTGTCGGGCAGGAAGCTACCCGCTGCGGATGGGCCGAGCAGGAAGCCGCTTGCCCGCTTCATGATAAGGGCTTTGATTCCACAGCGTTGTCGGGAAGGTAGTTAATCGCTGCGGATGGGCCGAGCAGGAAGCTACTTGGCCGTCCCATGATGAGGGCTTTGGAACCTCGGCATTGGGCAGGAAGCTACCTAATACGGATGGGCCGAGCAGAAAGCTGCTTTGCCGCCTCATGATGAGGGCTTTGGATCCACAGCATTGTTGGGCAGGAAGCTACCCGCGGCGGACGGGCCGAGCAGGAACCTGCTTGGCTGCCTCATGATGAGGGCTTAAGGATAGGAATCCATTCGTGTGGACTGGTCAACAGATGGTTGGATTGTCATGACTTCGGTATTTTGCGCTTCCTTGATTCTCGGCACTACGTGGTGCATGGCGGGCATCTTGAGATACGTGCAGATCTTCTGAAGATGTTGGTCAATCTTCTCTGATCCGCGTGAAAGGGAGGGAGCCCGTGATCGGACGCTATGTAGCGGTGCTTTATCGGGGAGATGTGATATTCCGTGATTCGCGCCGTGGCATGAGAAGATCTCGATCGTCGGGGGATTTTTGTTGAGGCTATAAATAGTGTATGTTTGGCCCCTTCTTAAGCACTCTCATTGCTTTGCCTCTGGTCGTCTTCGTCCCCTCATCTTTTTCTTTGATCGTTCTCCGTAGTCCGTCGTTTCCTGATGGCCGGTAATACATACAATATCTGAGATATCGTGACACACAATGAAGTCTACCATTACGACTTTGACGGTCTTAAGGCGACGTACGAGGCCGTGATAGGTTGCTTAGAGCGTCATTGCGGGCGTTTGCTCCCGTGCCGATCCTCTCTTCTGCAGGTGCTCATCTATGCGATCTGAAGGTCCTTTCCGAGCCTTTTCAGGGCTTTGTCCTAACAGGTGTTAGAGGAGTCCATCAACAAGATGCGTACGGCCCATGAGTTGGGCCTGGTCTCGAAGAGCAGGCGGGACCGCTCGATAGATATCCTTTGCCGAGCTTTCCATCAGAGGCTGATTATAGTTTTATGCGCGACGGCGGAAGTCCCTGATGGAATCGTAGTTGCTCGGGTCCACAGGCGTTGGCAGAGGGAGCGATGAGATTCCGTCTGGGCTCGGTTGGAAAATCTCTGCTTTGAATACCATGATCAATGCTTTCTGGACCCCCTTCCCCTTTGCCGTAATAGTTTTTATTTTGCGAGCCCCCGGGCATTTTTGTAAGGCTGAGGAGCCAAGAATACCCCTTATCAATAAAAATCTTTCTTTTGCTTAGGAATTTTTCGTCTCCTTTTTTGTTTTGTCCATTAATAAACTCCCATTCTTCTTGAACTCCTTCAACCATTGTTCATGAACTCCATCCCGGAGCCGAGGTAAGATTGGCGGAGCGAGGTTTACGTCGCCTGCCTAAAGGTGCATCCAGGCTTTTATTTGTCTGAGCAGAGGCCGGCTGTGGATACCTCCCTTCTCTCAGCTCATGGGCTCAAGTAGAACTTTTGTTCGGTCGAGCGGGGAACTGCTCGCCGTGGAAGAAACCAACGAACAAGGGGCTGTCCGCCGGTCCTCGAAACCGAGCAGGAATCTACCTGTTCATGTCTTAGCTTGGAAAATAAATTTTATTGACATAGAAAGAGGAATCTTATTATTCAAGAAGGTACAAATTCATCTATACAATTTTAGTTTTTCGGTGTTACATGGCCGTGGAAAAATATGCCCTAAGGAGTCCTGAAGACGGTAAGTTCCGCCTCGGTTACGAGGAAGGGACCGTCCCACTTCGGGGAAAACTTGTGCAGCTTTCCTTGATCCCAAAACTCATTTTGTCATAGGACTAAGTCTCCCGTCTTGAATGCTCAGTGTTCGACACGGGTATTGTAATATCGGACGGTCTGTTGCCAATATGCGGTCATTTTTATTTGCGCCCGGTCTCTCTTCTCCAATAGGACGTCCAAATTGCTTCGAAGGGCCAAAACATTGGTCTCGTCGTCAAAGTGCTCGACTCGATAACTGGGAAGGCCAATTTTTGCGGGGACCACTGTCTCGGTGCCATAACAGAGACTGAACGGGGTTTCTCCCGTGGGTGTCTTCTTTGACGTTCGCAATGCCCACAACACCCGTGGTAGTTTCTCGACCCATCCGTCCTGTTTTTCTTCTAGGCGGGCTCTGAGGCCCCGGATGACACCTCGGTTCGATACCTCGGCTTGCCCGTTGTACCGGGGATGTGCGACCGCGGAGAACTTCATCAATATGTGATAGTCGTTGCAGAATTCTCTGACTTTGTCGTTTTCAAAGTTGGTTCCGTGGTCGGTAATGATGCACCTTGGAATTCCAAATCGGGCAATTACATTGTTCTGTAGGAACTTCACCGTGGAGACGACATCCGGTTTTCTGATCAACGTGACTTCGATCCATTTCGTAAAGTAATCCACGGCGACAAGGATGTATTTGTGGCCCCTCGTGCCAGTGGGGAGTTGGCCAATCATGTCCATCCCCCACTGCTCCAATGGCCAAGGGGAACTTAGTGGTATTAACTCGGTGGCCGGTAACCGAGAGAAGCCGCCGAAGAGTTGATATATCCTGCACCTTCTGACCAGCTTTTCTGCGTCTTGGTGGATAGTTGGCCAGTAATACCCCTGTAGAAGTGTCTTTTGAACTAGGTTGCGGGCTTTTTGATCCGCCCTTCCCACCCCTTCGTGTTTCTTTCGGAGAACGTACTCTGCTTTGTCGGAATTGACGCATCTTAGTAGAGGTTGGGTGTACGACTTTTTGTACAAGTTCTCTTTGCTCCATATGAAGTGGCGAGTTTTCATGCAGAGCCGGCATGCTTCCTTTCGGTCCTCGGGGTGCGTTCCGTCCTTGAGGAATTCCACTATAAGTTTTCTCCAATCCCGGATATTCCCCTGAGTGGTGTAAATTTGGTGTATTATCTCCGACGTTTGGTCACGGTAGGACTTCAAATAGGATGTTCCTCTTGTGATTGGCTGAATAGGAGGAAGTGAGTTTGCTCAACCATTTGTCTCGACGTTCATGCTCCAGGGAATCTGTTCCACTTGGACCTTGTAGAAATTTCTCCGGAGCCTTTTTACCTCGGTTAAGTATTTTATCATCAGGGGTTCCCGAGTTTCGAATCGTCCGGTCACCTGACCTACGACCAACGTAGAGTCGCCGCGAATTCTAATTCTCTTTAGCCCTACTCCCGAGGCGATTCATAGACCGACCAATAAGGCCTCATATTCTGTGGCGTTGTTGCAGGCCTTGAAGTCGAGTCGCAGAGAGTATTCCATATCGGCTTCATCGGGGCCACTGATGACTAGCCCGGCCCCACTCCCTTCCTTTGTGGAGGAAACGTCTACATAGAGTACCCGGTCCGGAACCGGACCGAGCTTTTCTTCGATTGAGTGTTGCGGGTTGGGATCTCGCACCGGCGCTTCCTCTATGTTGGGAATGGTGCACTCAACCACGAAAATCGGCGAGGGCATGGGCTTTGATGGCTTGCTTCGTTCGATACCGAATGTCATACTGTGACAACTCCCATCTCCACTTCTCTAAGCGGCCTGATGAACCAAGGATATTCCCCAGGGGTCGGTTTGTAAGAACGATGATGGTATGAGCCTGGAAATAATACCGAAGTTTCTGGGATGTGATGACGAGCGCTAGAAATATCTTTTCAATGGCTGGGTACCTGGTTTCTGCGTCTTTGAAAACATGGCTGACATAATAGACTGGTCTTTGTATCCTCTCAGATTCTTTGATGAGCATAGAGTTGGCGGCCTGGTCGGAGACGGCCAGGTACAGCAGTAGTTCGTCTCCTACAGCTGGTCGGGTGAGAAACAGTGGCGTCGTAAGATGTGTCTTGAGCTGCTCGAAGGCTACCTGACATTCTTCGGACCACTCGAACCTGGGGATTTTTCTCAAGGCTTTGAAAAAAGGTAGGTACTTTTCGCCAGTCCTGGACATGAACCGACTCAAAGCGGCCACTCTGCCGTGAGTCGCATGATTTCAACGTTTTTGGGCATCGTCATGTCAATGATGGCCCTGATCTTCTCCGGGTTTGCCTTGATTCCTCGATGTGTGACCATGAATCCGAGGAACTTTCCGCTCGTAACGTCGAAAGCACACTTGGCTGGATTCAGCTTCATTTGTATTTTCGCAGGACCTTAAAGGTATTGCCGAGATCCGTGGTATGCCAAGCCGACAAGGTGGATTTTACGAGCATGTCATCAACGTAAACTTCTATATTTCTCTCGATTTGTGGCTTGAATAGTTTGTTGACCAACCGCTGGTACGTTGTCCTAACGTTTTTTTAGGCCGAAGGACATATCTTGTAGTAGTAGACTCCTCGATCGGTGGTAAAGGCGGTGAGCTCTTCGTTAGCTGGGTTCATCTGGATTTGATTATAACCAGAGAAAGCATCCATGAAGCCCAGCAACTCGTGATCGGCCGAGCTGTCAACTCACTGGTCTATCCGCAGGAACGGGTAGTTGTCTTTAGAGCATGCCTTGTTCAGGTCGGTAAAATCGACACACATGCGTCACTTCCTGTTTGTCTTCTTGACTATGACCATGTCAAATAGTCCAGGTTCCTGATGAAGCTAGCCGTGAGTAGTCCGTCCACTTCCTCCTCGACCGCCTTTTGTTTGACAGGCGCGAAACTTATTTTCTTTTGTCAGACCAGCCGGGCCTTTGAGTCAACACCGAGCTTGTGGGAGATCACCTTGGGGTCGATTCCTGGCATGTCCTCAAGAGTCCAAGGAACCGGATAAGATTGTCCCGGGTTTCCCCGGTCAAGAGGGAGCCGATCTAGACAGTTCGGCCGTTGTCTTCCCCCTTGAGTGGAACCTCGGATAAGGCCTCCACTGGGAAACCTCGAATCTCTTTTTTGTTATCACGTGTATCTAGACATTCCCGAGGATCGCACGGCCCCTCGGAAACATCAACTTCTTTGTCCTCGAGAAGCGTCGAGGTGAGACAAAACTTGGCGGTTTGCTGATCTGCGTAGGACCGACCTATTCCCTCATAACCCAGATGGAATTTGAGAGCTAGATGGTAGGTCGAGATCTGAGTCTGGAGGGTGTTTAAAGTGGGGCGACCCAAAAGAATGTTATAAGACGAAGGAACCCGGGTGACGAGGAAACTCATCAACATGGTTCGGGTCTTCCGGCCTCCCCGATGTTAAAAAGGAAAGTGATCATTCCCTCGGCTCGGATGGAATGGTTTGTAAACCTGGAGAGGACGTGCGAGGTCGGTTGGAGATCGGACGGGTTTAATCCCATACGCTGGAAGCAGTCGTAGAATAGGATGTCCGCCGAGCTTCCCAAATCAACTAGGATTCTTCGGACTTCGTACTGATTTACCCGGGCCGTGATCATCAGGGGATCATTGTATGGGAGGGATATGCCATGAAGGTCTTCATCGGCGAAAGTGATGGGAGCAACTTTCTTGTATTTCTTGAAGGGGGGTCACCTAAGGTCATGACCGGCCGGATACGACATGTTTCCTCGTTGCTCGGAGCCGAGTCAGTAGAGTCGACCATGACTTACCCGACCGTCAACTCTCCGGGTGGAGGCTGGTCAGTTTACTCCCAATCTGCTTGACGTTTGTCTCGTAGGTAATTTATTAGGTAATCGGAGTGGATCAGCTCCTCAATATAATCATGGAGTTGTTTGCAGTTCTTGGTTGGATGCCCCTGCGACCGATGAAAGGCGCAATATGGGCCGTGGAGTTGCTTACCCGGCCTTTGTATCATTGGCGGAAGTTTGAAGAATCTCTTGCTCTTTACCTCCTATAGCAGTTCGGTCTGAGAGACCTTCATAGGGGTGTACTCATGAAATCTTAGGGAATACGGTTTCGGACGATCGGTCTTTTTCTTCTCCTCCCGGTCCTATCTCTTTCGGTCCGTCCGGTCCCCGCGGAGTAGGTTGGCGTTCACTTCAGACTCGAGTTGTATCTACCGCTCAGTCCATACTTTTACCTCGGCCATGGTCTTGGGCTGTGTAGGTCCAGACTTTTACCTCGGCTATGGTCTTGGGCTACGTTAATGCAAAAGAGCGGATCCACTCTTTGTGCCTAAGACCCGATCTCAAGACGGTGATGATCATTTTGTCACGGTGCTCGGGCACTTCCAGAAAGGTATTGTAGAACCGGATGACATAACCTTTGAAAGATTTCCGGTACTCGCTCTTGATGGTGAACAGATAGTCGACCGTCCTTTTCTGCCGTCGATTGCCGACGAAATGACCAAGAAAGCGAGTAACCATCTTGTTAAAGGTTGAGATTGTACGGGGAGCAAGGCCGCGGAAACAATCTCTCTCGGCCTGGATAAGGGTGGTAGGAAAGGCTCAGCACTAAGCCGCGTCTGAATTGTCCTGCAAGCTCATGCCCGCTGTGAACGCGTCCAGGTGGTCTTTCGGGTCAGACTTCCTGTCGAAGAGGGCCATCTTGGACGGCTTGTTTCGAGACGAGACACGCTCACGTAGTAACTGCTCTGTGAAGGGTCTCGTGAGAGAATCCACAGAGTATTTTGCTGACCCTCCAGGCGAACGGGTGGCGAGCAGCATGTCCTCAATCTTCTTCTCGAGGATCTCGATTCGCTATTGGTATCCCGAGAATTCAAAATAGTCGGAGTGTCTGCCATCTATGCTCCGGGCTTGCGCGATGGAGCGGTTTCGGTTTCGTTCTATCACATTCCTCAGATCCTCGGGATGGACCCTTCGTGGTTGGCCCCGATGTTCACTATATGCGCGGTCTTGTTGAGTGTGGTGACGTCGGTCTTGCCTGGAATAAGGTGACTTGACCGACGTCTCTTCAGGGGACGAGAGCGTGGCGAGCGTCGAAGCGGTAGTCTGGTCGCTTCCGAGATCTCGGAGTCGAACTGTCCGGTGCCTAATAAGTCATGGAATCATTCCTCGCGTTGGGGTCGTGATTGCCGGAATCGGCTTGCCGGTGTTCGGTGACTTCGAGGCGGGCAGGAGCGAGATCGAAGGCCTGAATGTGCCCTCCGTGGCTCCACGCGTGCCGTCGTTTCTGGAAGCGGGGATGGCAGTTTGGCGGGTATGGCCGGCTGTTTGAACATGAGCAAGTGCGTCCACCATCGCCGTGAGCCTGTCGATCCACGCAGATAAGGCGTCGACGATATTTGGAGGTGGAGTTGAACCGCTCCCGCCTCTATTGTGGAGGACGAGATGGCTCGTGCTGGGATCGTTGCGATTATCGCTGGCCATTGAATCGAAGACGGAAGATCAACTTTCTTAGGTGGGAAAGTCGGTTCCCACAGACGGTGCCAATTGATGGAGGTTGGAATCTCCCTCAGTGTTGTCCTCCGTCGATCTTGCAATCAACGGGGCTGAACGACTGAGATTTGATGTGGAAGATTGAGCGTGTGGATCTCAATGGGTTGATGTCGGGCTACCTGCAAAGGAAGTCCCGGGGTGGGAAACCACCGTAGGACCCTCCGATGATCAAGTAAGTACCGAGGAATATAGAGGCAGAGTAGGGTGTATTGGATTGAGTTCGAGTTACCTGAGTCGTCTGGAAGTGGGGGTTTATATAGCGGTCGTGTGGAGCGAACCGGCGCGAGAATCTCGCCGTCCATAACGCCCCCGTCTCAAGTTCGTGTTGATGGCGGGGTACTCCCATAAATGGAAAGTCACGCCAGCATGGGATGCGAGACATGGAGTGGCGAAGATCTCGTTTTGGCGAGATGCACGAAGCTATTACAGGGGCGCTTGGGCTCCGTGCTCTCGGATGAACATGGAAGCCGAGAAAGCCCAACTCGGTGGATAGCTCGGAGATGAGCGAGGGAGCTGAGGAATCTCAGCCCGGTAACAGCTCGGAGACGAATAAGGAGGCTGAGGAAGCTCGGTTGTATGATAGCTCGGAGACGAGTTGTTGGCTGGTTGCTAGACGAATAGGAAAGGTACTTCGGGGAGGCCTCCAAAAGGTCGGATGCAATCTCGGAGACGAGGTGCCGAGAAATGTCCCCAATGCATAGTATTTATTCCAGCCCCATAGCCCCCAGGAATTAGCGGGCTTAAGCGGATGACACGTCATCCGCTACGTGTCGTGATATTGAGAATTCCCACTTACGAGTATCATCACATAGAGAACACGGGTTCTAGCCAGAATGCTCAACCCGTCAAATGTCAAGTTATATCCTTCGACGCTCATAATAATTTTAGAGTTTTGGTGTTGTGTGAGTTTGTAAGTAGTTTAGAGAGCTGTTGTTGAGAGCTTCAATTTGGATGTTCAGGTACTATGCTAGCTGGTGGTGAGTTTATGCAACGCTTATATAAATCATTATTGATACCCCAAATATATTGGTTGGATATTGTTTAAGCTTTAGAGTGTTTGCCTTTAGTTTGAGGTTAAAATGCGATATTCTAGTCCTGCTATTTGCAAATGAAAACTTGACAGGAGTAATTAAATTCAAACCTGTCTTGAGATGTTGCTCTCTCTAAAAATCAACTAAAGATGCCACTTAGATTTTGCTAAACAAAGACAAACCATGTGGCATTATTTTCTTTTAATCTATTTTTACTCTTAATGCCACATCATCAACTTTTGATAGGAATGAATAAAGATGCAAATTCAAACATACTTAGGATAAAATAGACATTAAATTTCATGTTCAAGTAAATAAAACAAAACATGATGGTCTTTTAGATATCCCTTCAGCGCCTTCCTTTGTACTTGGCTTTCAAATTATTCACTTTAATGAAGAAAAATATAAATTAAACATCCATCTCTAGAATTGAGAAAACAAGAAAGTCCTCAAAACCCACGATTACACAAGTTTATATTATTCGTCATGTTCAAATAATTTTAAAATATTTTCATTTTATTGATTGCCCATAATCATTTAGCCTCTTAATTTATTTTATTCTTGATAAACAAAACTATTTTTAACTTGCATTGAGAAAATTGGTGAGAAAACCTCAATTATTTCGTTATTAGAAAGAGTTACAAAGGTGTTTGATGAAAAACTTGTAATGACCATATGCCGGTATAACAACGATATACGAAAAAGTTTTTCTATCAAGTGACTCAGACAATCAAATGTAGGCATTGTTGTTAGTTACGTTAGTTTTCATTCTAATATGTTATTATTTGAACGACTTATGAAAACATAAAATCTACTACATGCCCATGTGCACCGCAGATGCAAAAATCTAGTAAACATGGATGTAAATGCTAAGATACCTTGATTAAACATATAACATGGCATGATGTGTTGCATTCTTATATTTTTCTTTGTTTAGCATTATCATTATGAATAATTACATTAAAGTCATATAAACTTTATCTATATGTTGAGTTTATCACTCTAGATCAAAAAAATTAGAAAAGGGAGATCATATACACTAATTTCCACAGGAAATATTGTTCTATACTTCTATTCCATGAACATCGTCGGTATGTAGCAACACTGTCTTTTACTCTTGCATGAAATAGTCCATGAATGTTGTAATCTGATATGATTTCCTTTTTCTTTGAGTTTTTCAGCATGGAAAAGACAATTGAACGCTATAGGATGCAAGCCAAAGATATCAACATCAACAACACGGAAGCAGAAGAAAAAATTCGGGTGCTGGTCTCCTCTGCTTAGGAGTTTCTTTTTCTTCATCGTGTAACTAATGCTTTGTATGGTATTTCTTGCTAGTAGCAATACAGAGTTCTAAATTTGATTTCCTAAGATACACTCATTGATGAGGAGATTCTATTACTATCATTTTCTATTGAGCGTTTTAAGATGTATTTGTGTGCATGTTTTCCTTAGACAGGTGCAATTTTGTGCCTTTTTCAGTATTCATACTTTATCTGTGCATGCTTTCTGGTTTAAATATAGATATCTTTACGACATAAAGAGGGTTGATAAAAATTTCTTTGAAAGCAATGAAACACTTTTACCATCGAGTGGATGCCATCTTAAAATAACACGAGCCACAACATTATAGTGGTAAAGATATGTGCCAGAAACCTATAAATGAAGCTTGACAGGAGCTATGCTGTATTTATCAACCTTTATTCATATGATTCAAACACATATACTATTTTGATACATCTTGGTTTCTTTCATGTGTGTACTTAAAGTTCTGAAATTTGATCTCATGTCTGATCTGCAGCAATGGAAGTTAGAAGCGGAAGGCAATGCAAAGAAGATTGAACTTCTTGAATCGTCAAAAAGGTGGGATTTCAAGTTTTCTCCTTCTGTTATTGTTTTTTTTAAACTTGTTAAAATCAGCTATTTTAATGCCGCAGAAAGCTCATGGGCGAAAACATTCAATCTTGTTCTATCGAAGAATTACACGACTTAGAGAGTCAGCTAGAAAAAAGCCTTAGCAACATCAGAGGAAGAAAGGTAAACAACAACAACAACAACAACAACTTTCCCTTATTTCGTAACTAAATTATAGCTACCGAATTATATCGAAGTCCTGACTCTGCTTTCGTTTTTGACTTGTGAAAAGAATCACTTGCTAGTGGAAAAGATCACACAACTTAAAGAACAGGTAAAAATCATCCGACTAAACTTTTCGTATAAACATAGTATTAAAAACATATAATCAACTTTGCTAACTAAATCCAGGAAAGATTGCTACTTGAGCAAAATGCGGCATTGCGTCAACAGGTACCATACCAATATTTCAAAAATTTACATTCTAAATTTTAAACGAGAAGCAATTAATGGGGTAATTATATTTCAATTAGATGGGGGACCCTATTTTACAAATGACGTCTTCGTCTTCAAAGGAAGCCGTTGATAATGACGATAATAGCAGGCACGGAGAGGTTGAGACCGATCTGTACATTGGATGGCCTGAAAGAGAAAGGTCTCAGTGTGCGATGAAAAGCTAAGTAATTAACAGTATTTTGATCAGTTCTAAATTTTCTTGTGTATTAGAATCAAACATATGATATGCACACCCTTGTAGAATAAATAAGTGATTGCATTTTTCCCAATATTAATTTTTCCGCCTATTTTGTAAGTTTCTGAAATGGAGATGCAAATAATATCAGTTATCCAAATGGTACATTTAGAATAAAATTATCTCATTAATTGTAAAATGAAACTGCAAGTGCATGGCTAATGGCTAATAGATTATGCTTATCAAAGTATCAGGAGCAAAAATGGGTTGTATAATTAATTTACCCCAGCCCAGCCCAGCCCTGCCCTTGATAAAAAAGAGACTTGTTCCAAGTGAGTGCCGTTTCTTGATTCATTTGCTCATGCTTCTTTGTTGCAAATAAATTCCATAAATGAAACCGCAAAAATACAATAAGTTCTTCCAATAATTTTATTTAGTTATAAAATGGGTTATGACCAATCTCTTCTGGTAGATAAATTGTGAGCTGGTTAGTTTATATTTTATGATGGCCGTATGGAACTTGTAACCTCATTACTCATTACAGTTCTCATTTTCGTCTCCTATTAATTCCCTCATCTTTTATAACATGTAAATACAATTATTAACAAAGTTGGTTTTATAATCGGCCAAATGCTAGTAGTCTTAGAATAACTTTTGCCCAATTTGATCAAATTTAGACTTGATAGGAGTCGGACACAATCCGATCAAATTTTGAAAAATGTCTTAACATATGCTAGCTTGATATAAAGTGTCATCCTACTGTTCAACAGGCGATAAAGCGTTTCTCCAACTAAGATATCATGAAAATATTATACGAGCCTAATTGTGTACTGCAATTAATCAGCTACGGTCCGCATGATCGGAACAAGGTAAAACAGAGGAGGGCGGATCCGTCCGCTAGTTAAAGGATGGGCCCACAGTATACCACAGATCCATTTAATCCACATTATAAAGGTGTTGCACAACGGATTTGGGATCGGTGCTATTGCTTTCATGCTATTTTGGTGCTATTGCAGAATCCTAGCCACATACATCAAGATCATAAGACGATGGGCTTTCTGTTTGATACTATTGGTCATCATTAGATCTTGAATAGCTCCAGGATCATCCCTTCAAAATAACCCGTCCCGAATCCTTGCACAACACAGGCAGGCCTGGGAGTGAGATCCAAAGAAAAACATTTCACAACGCAGGAGGCATTGAAAACACTACTCATGTGGTGTCATGTAAAGTGCCATCAGAGATGTAGACTTGTGGGCCCGCCCTGAAGGTGACACACTCAGGGGGCCTTCAATGCCTATCTCAAACGAGAGGAACACCATGTATGCACAACCCACTCTTTCTTTTGTGGCCATGGCTTTTGCTGGGATATTATAAGTTCCAAGAAAAAGAAATTGATGGAGCTTCTTTTCGGGTCTCCGTCAGATGTTGTCTTCCGTTGATCTTCCGGTGGATTTTGTTGATTATCTCCTGTTGTGTGTGTGTCTTAACGGGTTTTGGTGGAAGAAACGGTGTGAGGAGTTTGGTGCCGAGTACGTGCAAAGAAGTCCCGGGATGGTTTGGTACCACCAAGGACCCTTCGACGATCAAGTTAGTGATGAGATCCGAGCAGAGTAACAGCTTAGAAGAGTATATAATGGCTTACTTGACCCCTCTGTGATGGGGGTTTATATAACGGTGGTGGCACGTAGCAGCAGACGCGAGAATCTCGCCGGCAGTTACGCTCCCGATGTCACGCCCGCGTAGAGAGCGGATCGCCCATTAATGGGGATCGTGATGGCGTGGAACGTGGGATGTTGGTGGCATAAAATCCGTGCATGGCGAGATTCGCGGAGCGGCGGTTACGCCTGTGAGTGGTGGAGTTGGTCGGAGGGCCGATGAAGACGGCCTCGGCCGGGAGCTCGGGGACGAGCGTGGAGGCCGAGGAGCCTTGGTCCTGTGGCAGCTCGGGACGAGCGGAGTGGCCAAGGAGGCTAATTTGCAGGGGTCCCCGAGGAGGGCCAGCTTGCGCTCGCAGGTCGGGCACAGGGTGGCCGGGCCGGCCCCTGTGGGCCCTTTCTTCCGAGTCTTGGGACACGTCATCTGCCACGTGTCTTGATCTTGGAGATCGCCAATATTAAGCATCATCATCAGTCCCCCACTCTTGTCCCGACTAGCTAGCGGGTCGCGCCAGGAGTGGACTGCCATGCCTCCCGGGATGAGCTCCTTTCTTGGGCTTGGTCGGGACGAGTCCTCGGGCTGTCGGTTGTCTTTTCTACTTACGAATCAAGACAAGATCTCCGCATTTAAAGAAGGTGCGCCGGTTCGTGCACTCTGCAACTGAAGCGACGGTCCACACGTCAAGTGCCGATTGGCTGACGCGACGTATGCAGGCCTGCGGCGTCAGATGGGACGCGGTCCGGCACAGGGTCGACACGCGGATCGATCGGAGCCGCTGGTCGAGGGAGTTGTTTCGGCGGGAAATGACGGGCGCCGTTGGATGAGGCCGTATGCAGCAATAAACAGGGGTGGGGCCCGCCCTACGGCCCCCAATCTTTCATTTTCCCCTCTTCCTTGAGTCGTTGCTGCTCGACGTTCTTCTTCCTTTTGAATACATGGTTCGCTCCCACTCTTCGGGCTGCCCGCGCCAGAAGGAGGCTAGTGGTGCGACCGAGCCCCCGGCTGGCTCATGCCCTCCGCTGGATCCTCTGCCAGCGGTAGGCCATCCGCTTCGTCGACGACATCTAGTGGTTTCTCCGGCGGCGGCCAGAGGCGTCCACAGTTTCCCGAGCCCCATACGGGGGACAGAGGGAAGGGCGAGGGGAGCCCCCCTCTCAAGAGGAAGAGGACGGTTTCTCGCGCGTCGTTGTCGAGGGTCCCTGAGGAATTTCCGTGCAGGAGGGGGGCGCCGTTTTCACGGTTTCGTATGGACTTTCCGTTGCCGCTGGCCTGCTTGCTGGGATGGAGGAGTCGGCTGGAGGAAAGCTTCCACACGGCTCCCTGAGGGATCAATTGGAGGCCACGGCCCAGGGGGCGGTCCAGATACGAACCCCTTCACGTGTATTTTTCTTGGTCTACCTTTCCTTGGATTGGGGGCCTCCTGGTTTCTCATCGGCTTTCCGTCAGGTTCTTCAACACTGCGCCCTTGCCACTCGTATGGAGGCCGAGGGGGCGTTCCACGCCCCGAGGCCGGTGGAAGCGTTCCCTTCGGAGGTCGAGGTTTTGCGACGTGACCTGCACCTAGAGAGGGAAAGGGCCAACGTTTTGGCGGGCCGGGCGGAGGCTGCGGAACTTGCCAATTCAGCGAATCGTGGTGTCCTTCGTCGTCTGAATGCGTCCCTCCGGGTTGCCGATAGGAAGCTGGCAAATCTGGCCGAACGCTTCGCGGCCCTGGAAAAAGAGAGGGACGCCAGCAGGGGAGATGCTGAGGCGACGCTTCTGGAGGCCCAGGTTGCCGGGGCTCGGGTTAAGAAAGCTGTGGCCGATTATAAGGCATCAGAGCAGTTTTACGCTGAGCTCGAGGAGTTTTCTGCAGTCGCATGGAATAAGGCCCTGGACGCCATGAAGGAACAGCTTCTTGAGTTTGACGATGGTGAGCTCCGCGCTCGGGCTCCCCTTCCGGCGGCGAGGCCTCCGGTGGGAGATGGCGAGGGGAGCAGGGCGCACCCCTGGTGGCAAAATCTCCGGTGGTAGAGTATCCGGTAGGCCATGATGCCAGCGATGAAGGGACCGAAGTAAGCCTCCGGGCAGTTTGTAGGGCTGGGGAGCCCCAGAATACCCTTTGTAAAAATTTTGCTTTTGGTAATAAAAGAAAATCCTTGTTTCGTTGGTTTGCATTTCATCTTCTGCAGGTGAAGGATGTTCGTAGGATATCTTTGCTTGTACCATTGTGTCTTCATGTCAGGTTGGCCATCTGTCTGGCGATCTTCCGTCGAGTTGACTTCAATCACTAGCCGACGGGCGTGTCAAGCGCTGCCAAGGAGGTATCCCAATGGGCCCCGGAGTCGAGGGGAGATCGTCTAGACTTGGATAAACCTGACGTCCCTCCCTGGTGTCCCGGATCTTCCACTTGCTACAGGGTATCTTTGACTTTGAGCATCGACCACCAGCCGGGGGTGATTGGGCAGAGTAGCTGCGCAGTTGCCTCTTGCAAGGGCTTATCGATCCCTGGCGTTGTGGTAGGGAAGCTACTCGCTAGGGAAGACCGAGCAGGGTAGCTGCTCGGTCGCCCCCTGCGGGGGGCTTAATCCTTAGCGTTGGGGGGTGCTGTAAGAAGCCTACTAGGGATTACCGGGTAGTGAAGCTGCGCGGTTGCCTCTTGGCGAGGGCTTTGATTCTTGTCGGTTGTGGTAGGAAGCTACCAGTCGTGGGCAGCCGAGCAAGGATTCGACTGCTTCAGGGAGGACTTTGGTCCTTAGCATTGTAGGGGCTGTAAGAAGCTCGCTAAGGATGACCGGGCAGTGAAGCTGCGCGGTTGCCTCTTGGCGAGGGCTTTGACCTCTGGCGTCGGGGGTAGGCAACTACCAGCCTGGGATGGACGAGCGGGGTAGCCGCTCTGGTGCCTCTTCCGAGGGCGTTCTGATCCCTGGCGTCGTGGGTAGGGAGCTACCGGTAGGAGTAGACCGAGCAGGGTAGCTGCTCGGTTGCCTCTTGCGAGGGCTTTGATCCTTCAGGACGGGGACGGAGCAGGGTTACTGCCCAGTGCCTCTTGGCGAAGAATTTGATCCCTGTCGGTTGTGGTAGGAAGCTACCAGCCGGAGATAGTCGAGTAAGGACTCGGCTGCCTCTGGGAGGACTTTGGTCCTTAGCGCGGGAGGGGCTGTAGAAGCCTACCAAGGACCCTTGGCCGGGCAGGGTTACTGCCCGGTGCCTCTTGGCGAGGGCTTTTGTCCTGAAGGATAGGGGAGCTGCCCGCAGGGGATAGCCGAGCGAGAGATCCTCGGACTCGACTGCCTCTGGGAGGGCTTTTTGGTCCGGGGAGTGGGGTGCACGGTCGCACCGTGGCGAGGGTCCGTGGGTTGTAAAAAAGGAACTCTATTGGGGAAAGAAGGTTCGACGCTTCTTTATTCGTATGGACAGGAATTTCAGAGAATGCTTTACACCATCTTTATGAAAAGGAAACCTCGACAGGAATTCAACACTCGCTAGCTTTGACCTCATTGGTATAGCTTGAGCTTCTCGGCGTTGTAGGGCCGCGACAGTTTTCGTCCGTCCGCGTCTTGTAGGCAGTAGGCTCCACCGGGGAGCGCTTCAGAGACGAGGAAAGGACCCTCCCACTTCGGGGAGAACTTGTGAAGCCTGCCTTGGTCGATGAACTCGTTCCTCCGTAGGATAAGGTCCCCGGTCTTGAAGGAGAGGCGTTTGACCCGAGCGTTGTAGTATCGGGCCGTCTGTTGTTGATAGGCGGCGGCTCTGATCTGGGCCCGATCCTTTTTCTCCAACAATATGTCGAGGTTGGTCCGTAGCGCCATGGTGTTTGCGTCATCGTCGAAGTGCTCGACCTGGTGACTGGGTAGCCCGATCTCCGCTGGGACCATCGCTTCGGTCCCGTAGCAGAGGCTGAAGGGGGTCTCCCCGGTAGGAGTCTTTTTTGACGTGCGCAGGGCCTATAAGACCCGGGACAGCTCTTCGACCCAACTGCCTTGTCTCCCTTCTAAGCGGGTCCGGAGACCCCGGAGGACGTCTCGGTTAGCGACCTCGGCCTGCCCGTTACATTGGGGATGCGCGACCGCGGCGAACTTCATGAGGATATGGTACTCTTTGCAGAAGTCCTTCACTTTCTCGTTCTCGAAGTTCGTCCCGTGGTCGGTGATGATGCACCTCGGGATGCCAAACCGGAGTATCAGGCTGTTTTGCAGGAACTTGATGGTTGTGGCGGCGTCTAGTTTCCTGATGGGGACGGCCTCGATCCACTTGGTGAATTAGTCCACCGCAACGAGGACGTATTTGTGCCCGCCTGTTCCGGTAGGGAACTGGCCGATCATATCTAGTCCCCACTGGGCGAACGGCCATGGGGACGTCAGGGCGGTTAGCTCGGTAGCCGGGAGGCGGGGAATGCTGCCGTGGAGCTGGCAGCTCTTGCACCTCCTGACTAGCTTCAGGGCGTACTCGTGCATGGTGGGCCAGTAGTACCCTTAGAGTAACGTTTTTTGGATCAAGGTTCGAGCCCCCTGGTGCGCGCCGCCCACCCCTTCATGGATTTCCCGAAGGACGTAGTCGGCCTCTTGGGGGTCGACGCATCGGAGCAGGGGCTGAGTGAAGGCCTTCTTGTAGTGGTTCCCGTTGCTCCAGACGAAGTGGCGGGCTTTGGCCCGGAGACGGCGGGCGGCCGCCCGGTCCTCCGGGAGCGTGCCGTCTTTCAGGAACTCCACAAGGGGCTTTCTCCAATCCTGGTCGCTCTCCTGCGCCGCGTACACGTGGAGTGTCGTCGCTTCGTCTCCCACGCTGGGTCGAGGCAAGGTTTTGAAAAGGATTGACCGCCTATTGTTGGCCGAGTACGACGAAGCTAGCTTGCTCAGGGCGTCTGCTTGGGCGTTCAGCTGTCTGGGTATTTGTTCTACCTGGACCTCGTCGAAGTTTTTCCGGAGTTTCCTTACCTCGTCTAGGTACTTCATCATTAGAGGCTCTCGAGCTTCGAAGCGGCCAGTCACTTGGCCGACAACAAGGGCTGAGTCGCTGCGGATTCGAATTGTCTTTAGCCCCAGCCCGACGGCCATGCGCAGCCCGGCCAGGAGGGCCTCGTATTCTGCCGCGTTGTTCGACGCTTTGAAGCCGAGCCTCAAGGAGTACTCCATCTCAGCATCGTTTGGGCCCCGGATGATGAGGCCGGCACTGCAGCCTTCTTCGGTAGAAGACCCGTCGACGTAGATTACCCACTCGGGAACTGAGCTAAGGCCTTCCGAGACGGGACACCGGGTTACGAGGGGTGGCGCGGACTCTGGCTTCCTGCTAGGGATGGTGCATTCGACGATGAAATCGGCCAGGGCCTGCGCCTTGATGGCTTGCCTTGGACTATACCTTATGTCGAATTGAGATAGCTCTCATCTCCATTTTTCCAGGCGGCCTAAAGATTCCGGTGATGCCAGGATAGCTCCCAACGGGCGCTCGGTGAGGACGATGATGGTGTGTGCTTGGAAGTAGTGCCGCAGCTTCCGCGAGGTTACCATGAGGGCCAAGACAATCTTCTCTATGGCGGGGTACCTCGTCTCCGCGTCTTTAAACACGTGGCTCACACAGTACACCGGCTTCTGCGCCCCTTCGGCCTCTCGGACGAGCACCGAGCCTGCCGCTTGGTCGGATACTGCCAGATACAGCGACAGCTTGTCCCCTTCCACTGGCCGGGTGAGCAGCGGCGGTGTTGCGAGGTTCTTCTTCAATTGGTCGAAGGCGGCTTGGCATTCCTCCGACCACTCGAACCTCGGAATTTTCCTCAGCACCTTAAAAAACGGAAGGCACTTCTCCCCCGACCTGGACATGAAACGGCTCAGGGCGGCAACCCACCCCGTGAGCCGCATGATCTCGACGTTGGTCTTGGGTGCGGCCATGTTCAGGATAGCGTCGATCTTCTCCGGGTTGGCTTCGATTCCGTGGTGAGTGACCATGAAACCGAGTAACTTTCCTCCGGTGACTCCGAATGCGCACTTGGCGGGGTTTAATTTCATATTGAATTTGCGGAGCACTCCGAATGCCTCGCCCAGGTCCTTGGCATGGTCGGCCGACGAGGTGGACTTGACGAGCATGTCGTCAACGTAGACTTCCATGTTCCTGCCGATCTGTGGCTTGAACATGCGATTGACCAGCCTTTGGTACGTGGCCCCGGCGTTCTTGAGGCCGAAGGGCATCACCCTGTAGCAGTACACCCCCCGGTCCGTTGTGAATGCGGTCAGGTCTTCGTCTTCAGGGTTCATACGGATTTGGTTCTAGCTGGAGAAAGCGTCCATGAAGCTCAGTAGCTCATGACCGGCCGAGCTGTCGACGAGCTGGTCTATGCGGGGAGCGGGAAGTTATCCTTGGGTAGGCCTTATTAAGGTCGGTTAAGTCGACGCACATACGCCATTTCCCGCTTGACTTCTTGACCAGGACTACGTTCGCCAGCCACTCTGAGTAGGGCACATTCCTGATGAAGTTGGCGGCGAGGAGCCGATCAACCTCCTCTTCGATCGCCTTCTGCTTGACCGGGGCGAAGCTTCTTTTCTTCTGTCTGACGGGTCGGGCCGTAGGATCAACTCCGAGCTTGTGGGAGATGATTTTGGGGTCGATCCCAGGCATGTCAGCAGGTGCCCAGGCGAAAACGTCGGAGTTGCTTCTGAGGAACTTGATCAGGTCATCCCGCTGGGTCCCCGTCAGGAGCGACCCGACCTAGACGGTCTTTCCTTGGTTTCCTTCTGCCAGGGGCACCTCGGTCAGAGATTCGACCGGCGCCCCACGGACCTCCTTCCGCTCGTCCCGGGTGTCCAGGGATCCTTTGATGTCGCCGCACGCATCGGCGTCGTCAGCGTGCTGCTCGGGCAAAGACGTTTCTGTAAGGCCTATCCTCGCGATCCGCTGGCTCACGTACGCCCGACCTATCCCGCCCCGTTCGAGGGGGAATTTTATTGCCAGGTGGTATGACGAGATCTGGGCCTGGAGGGAGTTCAGCGTCGGGCGGCCGAGGAGGACGTTGTAGGCCGATGGAACCTTCGCTACGATCAAGTCCACTGGCAGCGTGTGCGTGCGGCCGGGCTCCCCGATCGTGAACTGCAGGGTGACCACCCCTTGTGCCGGGATAGAGTAGTTGGTGAACCCCGAGAGGACGTGGGAGGTCGGTCTCAGGTCCGCTGGGGCGAGCCCCATACGCAGGAAGCAGTCGTGGAAGAGGATGTCCGCCAAGCTACCCGAATCGATGAGTATCCGGTCGACCTCGTACCGGTGAATTTGGGCTACGATCACCAGCGGGTCACTATGGGGGCACAGATATGCCGTAGAGATCCTCGTCACCAAAGGTGATGGGCTCTCGACCCCTAGCCCTTTTGCTCGGACGGTCGCCGGGGCCCATGAGACTGCAGCCAGCGGGGAGGCCGACGACATTGGGTGAGGGTCCGTCTGCGTCTCCGTTGTGAGGGAGGCGACAGCGGGTGTTTGGATCTTCAGGGGGATCGATTGCCATGGGGGCGGAGATCGGAAGGCCAACTTTGTGTTTTGTGGAGTTATGTTCCCACAGACGGCGCCAACTGATGGAGCTCCTTTTCGGGTGTCCGTCAGATGTTGTCTTCCGTTGATCTCCCGGTGGACCTTGTTGATTATCTCTTGTTGCGTGTGGGTCTCAATGGGTTTTGGTGGAAGAAACGGTGTGAGGAGTTTGGTGCCGAGTACCTGCAAAGAAGCCCGGGGTGGTTTGGTACCACCAAGGACCCTCCGACGATCAAGTTAGTGATGGGATTTGAGCAGAGTAACGGCTTAGAAGAGTATATAATGGCTTACTTAACCCCTTTGTGATGAGGGTTTATATAACGGTGGTGGCACGCAGCAGCAGGCGCGAGAATCTCGCCGGCAGTTACGCTCCCGACGTCACGCCCGCGTAGAGAGCGGATCGCCCATTAATAGGGATCGTGATGGCGTGGAACGTAGGATGTTGCTGGCATAAAATCCGCGCATGGCGAGATTCGCGGAGCGACGGTTACGCCTGTGAGTGGTGGAGTTGGTCGGAGGGTCGAGGAAGACGGCCTCGGCCGGGAGCTCGGGGATGAGCGTGGAGGCCGAGGAGCCTTGGTCCTGTGGCAGCTTGGGGCGAGCGGAGTGGCCGAGTTGGCTAATTTGCAGGGGGGCCCGAGGAGGGCCAGCTTGCGCTCGCAGGTCGGGCACAGGGTGGCCGGGCCGGCCCTTGTGGGCCCTTTCTTCCGAGTCTTGTGACACGTCATCTGCCATGTGTCCTGATCTTGGAGATCGCCAATATTGAGCATCATCAGAAATCGATCAAAAAAAAAGGGCGAGTCAAAGTGATATAAACAGATATTTGTGCTCCGTTAGTCTTATCTATACAAGAAGAACATATGAAAAATGTAACAGATTCTTCCGCTTTCTTAAGCCATTGGCCATTCGCTAAGTGTTTTGGATTTAATACCGATATTTTAGCATCAAATCCAATTAATCCAGGTGCGGTGCTTGGTGTATTGATTTTTTTTTTAAAAAGAGTGTGCGAGATGTATATTTCAAGAATAGGTTGGATCTAACCGGCTGTACTTTATTTATGATACTGTACCAACATGGGTACCTCTAATTATGCAAGGGGGAAATCTTTTCTGGTTACTTTTGACTCAGCATCCTCTCTATGAGGTTTTGAATAGTTGGCTTCAATTATTCAGAATTCGACATTTCATAGTTCTCCGTGATCTTTTTAATGTAAAAGGGAAGGGTTTTCTAATTGAAACTGTCAATTTGATTATTAGGATCACACATGGTTAAAATGTTATTATAATTTTGAGCAAAGAAGTATTTAAAGAATCATAACAAACTTCTTATATCATATTGAATCTGCAAAAATTTCTATTTGAAAATTGTATTACCTTGGAGAACTGTCGATATTATTAAATCAATTTTTTTTGAACTAGTCCGTAAGTCTAACCCATGCATATAAATCACCCACGCGCACAACACACATAAGCACACAACATACATACGTATCCAGAGGAACAACGAATTTGCCCAAAAACCTTAAATTGTGGCCACGATCGATTAAACTTATTATTTTTTATTGGCTATGGCCATAACAAGTTTAATTTTTTGGATATATATGCAATCGCACTATTATTTTTTTTAATGTAGAAGCCAAGTACTCAATATAATAATTTGAAATATATGCAATCTTATTAATAAAAGAACTACTATATATTAAGTAATTTTCTTCTTTAGCTATAACTTTTAAGCTTCACGTGCACATCAAATGCATGTTAGTCAAACCAACAATCTAAATTAATAATGATTTAAAAGCTAAGATTTCATGGGAAACAATATGAGATTAACATAGAGTCTCACATTACTTAATGGATATATATTTGAAAAGGGGGCGTGAGAATGCCATGCATGAAAATTATGCAAGTGTCCTCATTTTGATAGTTTCAGAATTAATGAATCAATAGTAATCGTGTTTATAATGAAATCATAAACTATCTAATCTATTAGTAAATGTCTATATATAGCCCTTCAAGTTAGAATATAAAATATATTCTCTCAACTCTTTAGTTCAGAGTTTTGGTGCAATGGAAGGAACATTTCATATATATCAGAGTAACTCAGGTTCGATTCTCATCGGACGTGTATTAAATACGGATTTATATAAATTAAAAATGCCGCTGCACAGGTTTCAGTATTCCTACTAAATCCACATCGCTGTGCTTTCACTGTTTCAGGAGTGTAATCGTATATATAGCTACATCTATTCTCTTATAAAATTTTGGGTATGACATGTCAAAAGCTACTCATGGAGTAGGTGCATGTTTTTCTATATATCTTCCAGATTTATCTTTCCATGTCAAATGTCAACACTAGTACATGGCTTGTCCCTATGAATGATAAAATCCGTAAGGACAATTTTATATTGTCCCTACGGGTTACTCCGTAGAGACAACAAATGCCCATACAGATCAAATCTTAGGAGCATATATAAATAAAAATTTGTTAAAATTTAATATATGTAGTTTCCCTTACGGTGCCGTAAAATAAGGCCCTACGATTATATCCATAGGAGCAAAGTCAGGGATTTAACAAAAAATAAAAACCAAAATTTTCCCTTTCCCGTTCCCACAGTACCCAAATTCCCCAATTAATTTCCCCTATAATTTCCCCGCCCTCGTCGCTTTCGACCTCGACGTCGACTCCTCTCTCGTCGCCTCCTCCGATCTCTAGCGCCATCATCGCCTCCTCCGACCTCTAGCACCATCATCGCCTCTACCCTCATCGTCTCCTTCGACCTTCGGCGCCGTCTCGATCGATCATCGTCTCAATCGTGCCCTCCTCATCAACGTCAATCGCTGCCCTCTTCATCAACGTCGAGCTCCTTCCCTGCTTCTTCGTCACCATCAAAATTCTCAACCGGTTCGTTAATTTGTTCAATTTAAAATTTTATTTTTCTAAATTAAATTTGGAGGATAGGGCTTTAATTTAGCGATTTTGGTGGTGGTGGTCGTGGCTGTGGTGGTGGGCGGTGGTAGCTGCGCTTTAATTTGGTGTTGTTTGGAGATGTGGGTGGCGGTTGTGGCGGCGGCTATGGTGGGTAGCGACGCCTGTGGTGGGGGCTGTGGTGGATGGCGGCGGCGGTGGGGAAAGGGTCGAGGAAGGTCGACGGAGACCTGATAGGTCGGGTGAGGGGTTGGAAAAAGTAATTTTAGATGAGATTGGTGGTGATGATGAGGGGAAGAAAAAGAAGAAGATTGGTTGTAGGTTATGATTTGGTTTGGTTTGGTTAGGGTTATGATTAGTGTCAGGGCTAATGGTTAGGGGTAGGTTTAGAATTAAGATTAGGTTTAGGATTTAGTGGAAAGAAAACAATAGCTAAGAGTAGTTCAGTGAAGAATTAATAGGGGGATATGGTTAATTAGGCTTAGGATTAGGATTGGGGTTAGGGATAGGGTAATTAGGGTTAGAGTTAAAAATGAGGGTTATGATTAGGGTATTTTAGTATTAGTGTAAGTGTAAGTGTGTGTGTATGTGTTTATGATATATACGATGATGATGATGATGATGATGATGTGTGTGTGTGTGTGTGTGTGTGTGTGTGTGTGTGTGAGAGAGAGAGAGAGAGAGATAATATTGATAATGATATGTGTGTGTTTGTGATAATGATGATGATGATCTCTCATATCAAATAAGGCCAAACCCTAATTTTAAACTTAACACCAGAACTAAATCTAAAATCTTAAATTTAACACAAGAACCAAATCCAAAATTTTAAACTTGATTAAGAAAATCCTTAACTTTAAAATACTTTACCCTAAACTATAAACTTCAAATCTTTGAAATTAAACGTAAACGTAAAACCAGTTCAAGTTAAATTTTATAATAAGTATATATATGATAATCGATGATAATATGAAATTTTTATATTCTTATCGATAGTCATATGTGAAAATCAAAGCGCGCCTTAGTTCCCGTCTATCGGTTAACATACGTTCGATATTCGTCATGACATAAAACTATACGAACGTTGTTAAATATCGAACGATATCGTTCGGTGATAACAACCGTCGTGTAGTCTATATGACGAGAAAATTCAATCGTATGATAACCGATAGATTTGTCCAGTTTAGACAAATTAGGAATGCATAAAGCAAATACCTACATCCACTTGTGTGTTCATTCGTTTCGAGTTATTTCGTCGATACTTTTCCGCTGGTTTTCCGTGTATAAACATAGATTAAATGTTTATTTTAATGTTGTTTCAAAATATTGAAATGATTATCCATTCTATTACAGTGTATTCGGAGAACAGCGGAGAGGTGCTGCTGAAATTTTCTCGAAACAGATAAAAGCACAAGCGAATGAGTGTCTGCTCTATACATTCTTAATGAGATATCAGCCTTACTCCCGACAGTTGAAACACACACACACACAACACGAATACACAACACACACATACACAAAGCATATACACACTAAGAACCCTACACCTAAGCGAAATCATAAATTGAAACACACATATACAGAATACAACTCATACTTGGGTATTTTCAAACATAACTTTGTTAATCGATAATTTATCTTTTTCAACGACAAACTTTCCCTTCCCATTTTATTCTTTGTCAATAACCATCTCGTTCTTAAATTTCTCATTGTAGTCACCATAAAAAACCAACTTCCATAACTTACAATTTATATATTATACAGTCTAATATGGCCCATAAGTATATCAGAGTTAAGGACTGGATGTACGTGGATTGGCAACACCGCATGCAATCTAAGTTTGTCGCAGGAGTTGTTGCTTTCATTAAATTTGCACATGCACATAATAAGATCATGTTAGAGAAGATTCTCTGTCCGTGCGATAGATGTGAGAATAAGTTCTGACAGAAGGTAAAAATCGTAGAGCTTCACACCGTTAAATATGGTTTTACTAGATTTTATACAATTTGACTATATCACAGGGAAGGAGAAGAAAAAAATGGTAATGCGGCGGAAGAAGAAGCAGAAGTTGGTAATGTGGCGGTAGAAGAAGAAGAAGATAATTTCTTTCCAGGAGAAGAAATGGAGGATGTGGTAGAGGCTGCTCTCGGTGATAGTAATATTACCGAAGAAGACATTTCTTCCGGTCAAATGACCACGTGCGGATAAGTATGAAAAGTTCATGAATGATGCTAGAAGACCAATTTATGATAATACAAAGTATTCCACCCTATCATGATTCGTCCAACTTTTATAGATAAGTGCCTAAATGGATGGAGTAACAAATCATTCACGATATTTCTGAAGTTCTTGAAAGATTCTATGTACCCGGGAAATAACGTGCCCGAGAGCTGGTATGAAACCTAGAAGATGATATCTGATTTGGGTCTGAATTGTAAGAACATTCATGTATGTCCCAAAGATTGTGTGTTGTACCAGAAAGAGAATTCAGATTTGAAAGAGTGTTGAACATGCCGAGAGGCTAGATATAAACCGAAAGTATCTGATAAGAAACCAGATATACCTGTCAAGATAGTACGATACTTTCCGCTAACACAGAAGCTGCAAAAGCTATTCAGGTGCAAGAAGACAGCCGATGCAATAATTTGGCATCACCGTGCTACTCCAAGCGAAGATGGAAAAATGAGTCATCTAAGAGATTCACCGGCATGGAAAAATTTCGATAGGAGGCACCAAACATTCAATAGTGATCCTCGCAATGTCAGGCTCGGACTGGCTAGTGATGGCTTCTGCCCATTCAACTATATGGCCGGAAGCCACCGCACATAGTCCGTTGTAATGATGGTTTATAATCTGTCGTCTTGGTTGGCTATAGATCAATCCTAGTTTATGATGCCTCTTCTTATTGACGGACTAAACTCACTAGGAAACAATATCGACGTCTATCTCCGAACTCTGATCGATGAGTTAAAATCTTTAATCATTGATGGTGTAGAAACTTACGATGAAAATACAGATACAACATTCACGATGCGCGCGGCTTTAATGTGAACAATTAATGACTTTTCTGCGTATGAAATGCTATCAGGCTGGTCTGTATATGGTTACAAAGTATGCCCTTACTGCTATCATGATATAACATCGAAATGGTTGAATTTTAGCAGGAAGATTTGTTATTGCGGTCATCGACATTTTCTGCCACTAGACCTTTCCTATAGGTTAAACGATACTCATTTTAATAGTCATCAGGAGTTTCTTGGGCCTCTAGCTTCATTGTCCGGAAAGGACATGATTGCTTAGTGGGATGGTTACAATAACGTGACTTTCGGGATAGATCCGGCAAAACAGGACAAACCACTATACTGGAACAAATTAAGTATTTTCTACAAGCTTCCGTACTGGTTAAAAGATTTAGTGCGTCATTGTCTGGACGTCATGGACATAGAGAAGGGAGTATCCGAGCACGTATTTAACTTACTTCTTTGTAAAAACGGAAAATCGAAAGGCAACTTCCGTGCTCGGATGGATCTTCAGGACTGGGAAATTAGAAGTGAATTGCATCCTAAACCGATAGTGGGTAAATCAGGCAAGTTTGTACTTCATAATACTGCGTATCATATGTCACAACCGGAGAAGAAAAGGTTTCTGCAGGTGTTGCATGATTTGAAAGTCCCCACAGATTTCTCAAGATCATTTAGTAAGAAGATAAAGATTGTGAAATGAAAGATCGATGGGCTAAAAATGCATGATCACCATGTTATTATGGAGCACCTTCTCCCATTAGCTCTCAAGACTTCCCTTTCCGAATCGGTTGGTCTACTAATCAATAACTTTTGTTGTTTTTTTAGAGAATTGTGTGCTAAAACCTTGGATGTTATGACGCTGGAGAATCTAGAAAATTATATTTCCTTGATACTGTGCAAGCTTGAGCGTATTTTCCTTCCATCGTTCTTCGATATCATAATACATACAGTTCATCTTGCAACCGAGGCTAAGTTTGTCGGACCGGCACAATATCGATGGATGTATCTCGTCGAAAGGTACGTTGAATTTTTTGTTTCACGTATTTTGTAAAATTATTGTTGTCTTATATGCCCGTATTTATTTATTTAACATATTTTTTTAGTTACCTCTACACTCTAAAAAAGTTTATACGTAATAGAAATCGAGCAGAGGGTTCTATCATGCAAAGTTATTTTCTAGATGAAGTAACCACATTTTATTCCCGCTACTTGGACAAGGATATTGAGACGGAGCTTAACCGATTTCGGAGAATTCAGGACGAGCCATATGGTAAACCTGATTATAAGAGAGTAGACCCTATATTTATCAACAAGATATATCGGTTTATCCTTTTCAATATCGTATGTCTTGAAGAAATTAGAGAGTAAGTTTTTTGGATTAATATATATATATATATATATATATAATGTTAATATCATAATTTATTGTTGAGAACAGAATTCATATTGATGAGGTACGTAAGGATCATCCTAATCAGAATGATGAACGATTAAAAAAATATCATCAGAATAACTTTTTCGATTGGGTCGCAGATCATGTAAGTTTTTTTATTGCGACCAGTCTTAATCTAAACGTATATCGTTATGTATTTGCCGTAAAATTTGTTTTATCAAATCCACGATCTGAATTTGTTTGCATCATTAGAGAGAGACTTAAGATGTTTAGCTCTGTTTCCTAGTATGGAGGCTGCATACTATAAAGGATTCAGTGTTCTTGGACACAAATTTGAAATTAAGGTCATAGAAACATCTCGAACTACCCAGAATAGTGGTTGCGACCGTAGGATCGGATGGTGTGATTTATTATGGATATTTAAATTTCATACTTGGTATCCAATATCCCGGACGATCAGAATCGTTTTATATATTTCAGTGTATTTGGTATGATACACTAACCGATACGGATAAGTGGAGAAATAATTTCAGGACTTGGAAACATGAATATGGATTTACTAGTGTAAACACACTTCGATTTTACGGTCAGGATGATCCATTTATCTTTCCGCAATAAGCGTTTAAAGTATACTACTCACAGTGCTTGAAGCATCTGGGATGGAGTGTCGTATGCCGTTGGAAACCCAGGGATATTTACGATGTCTCAGAATTCGAGGACCGTATAGAGGACAACGATGATGATGAAAAAGTGAGAAGACTTAGAGTGTTTTGATCGTCAGTCTCCAAAGACGAGTTGTCTTCGGCTGATCGTGAAGTTACGTGGGTTATGAATGATATCGATGATGAAATCTAAGTAGATATATCTGATGTGTCTATGAAACGAAAAATGTTATCAGTAATGTTATATATTACTTCACATTTTCTACGATCTATACATATATTGCATGCATATGTAATGATTGTATCTAGGTCTGATGACGACGTCAGGAGCAGCGAGGGGCGGTAGAAGCACCAGCCGGGGCAGAGGCAGAGACAGAAGCAGAGTGGTTCTGGTGCCCGGGGAGCTGCATAGGGAGCTCCAGAGGGCTGGTTTTGCACCCTGATCTGTATCCCTTTCGGATGACTCCTTCCGTGTGGACTTTACCACACCTCCAGGTATATTGCACGCATATTCATTTTGAATGTAATATTATAGATATACATGCATATTCATTTTAAAGTTACTTATATAGTCAATTTTTAATTATCTAGTTGTAGGTGGTGCATTCACATTCAAGGCAGAGGCTACTACCGCACCGCAGGTATATTTATATATCTTATATTGCATACATATTGATTTAGAATGTTATATTATAGATACACACACATTCTTTTTGTAATTACTTATATAATCAATTTTTGATTGTCTAATTGTAGGTGGTGTCTCCACATCCCGGGCAGAGGCCACTTCCGCATCTGCAAGTATGTTTATATATTCTATATTGCATGCATATTGATTTAGAATGTTATATTATATATATACACACATTCTTTTTGCAATTACTTATATAATAAATTTATGATTGTCTAATTGTAGGCGGTGCCTCCACATCCCGGGTAGAGACCACCCCCGCCACTTGCATACCCTCCGCGCAGTCTGCAGATTAGTATTCTTAATTTTAAGATCTTTTTCACAAAAGAGACAATGACTTGGACACACTAGCCTATTTAAAGGGCCAAAATTTGACCAACAACCACCACTTTGAATTTAAGGTTTGCATATATCTCTATTTTCATAATGCAAATGATTTAAGCTCTCAATTAGTTTTACCTTTTTGGTGGATGTAGTCAGCCTTTAGTTTTATGAAAATTAGTTTTTTCATTTTACATATCCTCAAAGAATAACCATGAATTTCATGTAATTTTATCGTCAATATTTATTTTCTAGTTGGAGAGGATGCATCCAGGTCCGGGTCACCGGCTGTTCCTCACCGGAGGAACCATCGTCCCGCTCGTGCTGCTGCCTGGGCTTAGGCTCGTGCTGCTTTCCCCGGAGGTATATATCGCACTTCAATTTTCGTTAATTCTTGAATTCTAAATACCGTTTTGTCTTAATATTGCTCGTATATCTATTTATCTTGTAGATGCAGGGCAGCCACATCCCGAGAGGGGGACTCAAGGGCTGAATCAGTCCCACAGGCTGAGGCCCGATAGAGTTAGGGGGATGTATCATTCTCTCTCTTCTTTATCCATGATTATCGCTACACCGGCGATTATGCCAAGAGGTTTGGTCGGTATATGGGGGATGTGAGCCGCATCCAAAAGAAGTATTCTCTTCACGTTGAGTAGGGTGATCAACACCGACGCTTCTTTGCCCTCTTCTGGGATCAGGCTCGGGTATTAATGTATATTTTCATTTGACTTATCAAATAAATTTATTATTATTTAACACTTATAATTTAAAAACATTATTTTCTTATATTTGCAGTTGGATTATGACTTTCAGATTGTACCCGACCATGATCACCCTGACAGAGTGCTTGATTTCACGCTCTTTACCTGGGTCTCATGAAGAACATGCAATCTAATGTCCGATATAATAGGAACGAGCTGAAGGTCGATTGATATATGCTATGGCTGGCGACCCCCGAGGTGGAGAGAGCGGCTCTCCTATATTCCCTGGCCTTCCCCAGAGTCGATGTAAATACATGGCTTCTCTTGTGTCTGTATTATGAGTCTGAGCGCAAATAGGTTTATAATTTAAATGTAATTCATTATTTAGTATATAATTTATTTTTTGTGTTGCTTAATTAGAAAACTAAATCTGATTATGTTGTGTAGAAATAGGCCGATCAAAACAAGAAGAATAGGAAGTTCTCGAAAAGAGGTCGTCCCCACTTACACAGCTGGCTCGAGATACATTACTCGTGCCATGGAGGCATTGGTAAATTACAATATAACTGTTTTGATATAATGCAATATTAAAAGTTATTTTATAATATATGTAAAATTTTGGCGAATTGCAGAGAGCTCAGACCCTGGCACAGGGTGGTACACCGAGCGTGTTGACCGCGTATCTGGTCGTTCACGACACCTTGACAGATCCTGCCACGGGCGAGATTCGATTCTCCGACACTACTATCCAGGAGTATTGTGTAAGTGTTAATATTTATTCTAATTTGAATGAAATTTTTGTTTTGATAGGTTCAAATTTAAATGATATACTTATGTTTTAATGCTTAACGTAGGTATAGGAGCGGGTGGTAGAGCAGGCGGAGGCATCGGAGATTGATTCAGTGGACAGATCGATCCGATCATACTGACCCTAGTCCCAGACGCCGCATATGGAGGGCACCACGGAGGTTGGGAGAGATGCCAAGGACTTGGTCCTAGCAGGTCCCATATGAAGCTGGTCTCACTTTAGCGATTACTTCCCCTACCCCCCGTGAGCGACGTCTGGAGTATAATGTTGCCGCATTGAAGACCATTGTCGAGAAGTTCAAGGAGATGTTGGTACACATATTACTTATTAGAAAAATATTATATCACATTATAGATAGTAGCATATGCAATATTAGTAGCCTGAGCTAATTTGGTTTTAAACTTAAGTTTGATTAATCAGACTTACATAAAACTATCTAAACTGCACTCTATATTCATAACCATGCCACATCTTTCTTCATTTTGGAGTTTAAAAAGTTATGATTATCCAAACTCAAAATTTGAGATGAAAACATTGTTTTGTAAATTAGATAACTTTAAAACCAAGCATCCCATCAAAGCTGAACAATTAAGGAGAGATACAAGTTTACAATTTAGAGTAAGCATTATTTCTACCTTCACTTAAAATAAACTACGGGTTTCTAAACCAGATACCTAAACTAGGCCTAAGTCGCTAAGTATTCTTAGATTGGGGGGAAAAAGCATACTCCTGAATGTGTAGAATTTCAACATGTATAAATTCTCGTACATAACATATAAATTTTAAGAGAACGTATGGAATCTTAACAAAGCATATATAAATTCGCGGTTCCGTAATAATCCGATATTGAAATTCGACTAAAATCTAGTACACCGTTTTTACTCGTTTATTACACAAACATAAAATTTTATAGATTCGGCAGGCTAGCTCGGCTGTGGCTCCACATGTCTATCCTTCGGCTGCGGCTCCGCAAGCCACTATCTCAACTGCGGCTGCGCAGGCTACTCCTATGGCTCCACAGGCCACTCGAACTCTTGCACAGACCACTCAGACTTCTGCATAGACCGCTCCTTCATTAGTCAAGTTTTTGTCGACCTAAGGCTGCACCGAAGAGCAGATGCGCTAGATTATGGCGTTTATTAGAGGTGGAGAAGCTGAACCGAGTTAGGATAGATTTATTTATATTTTTGAGGATAGATGTACTTATTTGATACATATTGTATGTTTTGGATGATATCGGTGGTTGTTTGGATATTTACGATGATTTTACATTAATTTCGTATTCTGTTATTTATTTCTTTTATATATTATGCGTGCGATGTTGTCTATGAATATTTCTGTATTTGGCTATATGACATATATATTATTGTGCACAGGACGGGGAAAAAACGGGAAACTCCTTTTTAAAAAAATCCTGATAAAATGTCCCTATGGACTAATCCGTAGGGGCAACTGTTGCACCTACGAATTAATCCGCAGGGACAAAATATCAGAATAACCGATATTTTGTCCCTGTGGACTCAGGAATAGAGGCAAAATTTGTCCCTACAGATTAATCCGTAGGGGCATTGGTAATACCCTACGTATAACTCCGTAGGTATAATTATTTTATTTTTTTAACAGAAAAATTAAAAAAAGATTGTCTCTAGGGATAAATGCCCCTACCATTTAAGTCGTAGGGGCAATTTTTACTCCGTAGGGGCATGTTCCGGGAAAACACTTGCACCTGCGGCTTTTGGACCTACGGAGCTATTTTAGGTCCCTACAGATTAATCCGTAAAGGCTAATGTTTGCCCCTACGGCTAAATCCGTAGGGGCATGTGGATATTCACTAGTACAAAGATGAGTTGCCTCTATCAATGAGAATATTTGTAGGGGAAATTTTAGTTTGCCCCTACAGTTTCCACCGTAGGGGAAACAAATGTCCCTACGAATACCATCGTAGGGACGGTTTTATATAAAAAATTAATAAAAAATAACCTTTGTAAATGTCCCTACGGTGCCGCAAAAGAAACCCCTGCGGTTTGCACCGTAGGGGCAAAGTTGATGTATTAAAAAATAAAATTAATTACCAGATAATGTTTTCCATGCTTAATTCATTTCCCCCTAAAAAAATTCCCCCTCTGCGCTTCTCCTCTCGTCGCCACCGTACTCCCGTCGTCGCCGACCGCCACAGCCACCCTCCTTCTTGTCGTCGATCCCTTCTATCATCAACGTCTCCTCTGATCCTCCGATCATCAACGCCTCTTCCGGTCCTCCGATCGCCACCTCTAACGCCTCCAGCGACTACCCTTTCTTCATCCGATCCTCCAATGGCCGAGTCCTCCCATGATCCTCCAGCGACCTTCTCCGGTCGATCCTCCAGTGGCCGAGTCGCCGACTCCATCCCCGCTGTCTAGCTTTCATCGCCGGCGAGCTCCAACTCCCCCTTCTATCTTCTCGAGCTCTATCGCCTGTTCCATCTTCTCGAGTTCCATCGCCGAGTTTTCTTTGCTATCTAGCTTCCATCGCCGGCGAGCAGTCATCGTTGCCGTTGCCGTCCAGTGCCGTAATTATTTTCTAGGTACGTAAAACTTTTTTATTCCATTTTTAAAAATCGATTTTTAAAAGAAGCAGAAGAAGTAGATGATGCTGATGATGATGATTGTTGGTGGGGGTGGTTGTTTTGTGATGTTGAAGATGATGGAGTTCATGGCAAAGATTTAGGCTAGGGTGATGATTAGGGTAAATTTGGATTAATTAGGGTTAGGATTTGGGTGATGATTATGGTTAGGGTTAGAGGTATTTTGGGCTAATTAAATTAAATATGTTTAATTTAGGTTAGGGTGATGATTATGGTTAATTATGTTAATTTGTGTTAATTAAGGTTATGTATTGGGTGCATGATAATAAAATTAGTAGGGGTGGTGGTGGGCGGCGGCGGCTGTGGTAGTGGGTGGTGGTGGCTGTAGTGGTCGATGGTGGGTCGTGGTGGCTGTGGTGGTCAGTGGTGGGTGGCTGTGGTGATGGTTGTGGCGGCGATTGTGGTTTAGGGATTTAGACGGCGGCGGCGGCGACGGCGGCTGTGGTGGTGGCAACGGCTATGGGTGGCGGCGACTGTGCTGTAATTAGCTATAGGGTTAGGGTTAAGCTAGTTTGGGTTAATTAGGTATAGGGATAGGGTTAAGATAATTAGGGTTAGAGTTAAGAGTGAGGGTTATGTTTCCCCAATCAGAGCAAAGCTCTGTTCAAATTCCAAGATTTGAAATGAAGCGACGCTTCTGTTTCTCCCAATCAGAGCAAACCTCTGTTTTAAAATTCAAAATTTAAAAATTGAAGCAACGCTTCAGATCCAGCGCTAGGCGCGCTGCGCGCCACGTGTCAAACACAGATGAGCTAGCGCCAGGTGCACTGCGCCCTAGGCAGTGCACCATGAGTGCGCTAGCGCTAGGCGCGCTGCGCGCCACGAGTCAAACACGGATGCGCTAGCGCAGGTTGCGCTGCGTGCCACGTGTCAAACACGGGTGCGCTAGCGCAGGTTGCGCTGCGCTCTGCGCTGCGCGCCACGTGTCAAACGTAGGTGCGCTAGCGCAAGGTGCGCTAGCGCTGGGATTAAAAATTTCCCACCGTTAGATCAAAAGATCTAATAATGATAAATCATTAATCAGAATTAAAATTCTGTTATGGAAAGATTTTTCCAATCTTATTAAAAACAAGAAGATTGTCTTCTGTAAAACAGAAGCCCTAGGATCAAAAATCTAACGGTGGGGAAATATCTCCAAATCAATCAGAGAAAAATCTCTTCAATTGATTTAACAAATCAATTTGCCCTATATAAAGGCCCCAAGACTTCAAGTCATATATAGAGAAACCCCCTACAAATTTTGAGAAAACTTAAAGAAAGAAAAGCAAGCTTTTAGCAAAAAGAAGATCATTTCTTCAAGGTAAAGGATATGGACAATGAACACAGAGATGAAATCATCTCATGAAAAGAAGAATCATCTTCTTAAAAGATCATAGATCTATTTTATTTTTAGATACTTGTTAGAGGCCCGACCAAGAGCGCGAAAAAGCTTTATTTGAAATTAGAGTAAGCTAAGACATTCCTTTTCTTGCTTTCGACAAGACCTCCCTCCGAATAAGAAGCTCGTCAAGAAAGGTGTTGTGAAAGCCCTACCCGATCCGAACTATCATAAAAGATCAAAAGATCTAATCATAAAAGAACAAAAGAAGTATTTATTTCATCCACAGATCATTGATCTACAAAGGCAAAGCCCTTTTCAAAAAATAAGAACTATTGTTCTTGAATCTAGAGGCAAAGCCTCCTTTAAAAAGAACATAAACTTGTTCTCTGATCATAAATTTGATCAAATGCGTTTTGCGTTATTGGAAAGTGCCTTGCACTCATGAACTGCACTTTTGCGCTCCTTGGACCGGCGCTCAGCGCCAAAACGTACCACGTGTCAACCATAAATACAGCTTGCACTTTGCGCTTCTGAAACAGCGCACTGCGCTCATGGGCTGGCGCTCAGCGCCAAGCGTGCCACGTGTCACTCACTGGTGCACCACTAAACTAGCGCAACGCGCTCATAAATTGAAAGACACATGTCCTTTTCGTGTGCGCTATTTGGCAGAAGTGCAATGTGCTCTTTAATTGGCGCAAAGCGCCTAACGCGTCACGTGGCGCGCTATCAGATCACACATTGTTCTGATGAATGCTCTGCATTCAATACAAGACAAAAAAGATGTCAAGACCTAATGCTTATCATTATTAAAAGGGCCAAGCCCAAATAAAGGCCCAACAGCCCAGAACAATAAAATGTTAAACGTTTTAATCTTATTGGACTTAACCCAATTCTGGCCATAAGTCCTCAACTTATATTTAATTGAGCCCATATGCTCACGAATATTCAACAGATCTTTCAACCAATTCACACCCGGTTTGAGGGTACATCTCTTTACTCCTCTGATATCTGTTGTTGTAATCCTTCAACGTCTTCAGAGAGGTGACGGGTCCCGACAACCACACATTTCACGGACTGTGGGGTCCTTAAAACTCATGGACTACGATGTCCTTAAACTTCATAAACTACGATATCTTTAAACTACGGACTGTGTCGTCCTTAAACTCATGGACTACGATGTCCTTAACCTTGACTGTGAGGTCTTTAAACTCATGGACTACGATGTCCTTAACCTTGACTGTGATGTCTTTAAACTCACGGACTACGATGTCCTTAACCTCGACTGTGATGTCTTTAAACTCACGGACTACGATGTCCTTAATCTTGGACCGAGATGTCCTTAAACTAACATTGGACCGCAATGTCCTTAAACTAATCGACCGCAATGTCCCTAAACTAAACAACAGAGCCTAATTCCCTCTTGCTAGATTTAAACGATCCCGTTAAGTTGATCTTAGTCTAAAAATTAGACTAACGTGTCCTTAACATACGTTTAAGTCGATCTTAGTCTCAAATGAGGCCAACGTATCCTTAAACCCAACCCCAAACCTAAATCTAAGAAGATACGGATTTGGACTAATCCACACCCTACGGGCGATAACATAAATTAGTCTCCGTATACAATCCACGGGCAACCAAAAACAAAACAAACACACACGACACGAAGTGACCATCTGGAGAAGGAGAAAGTTGTTACCGCGATGCGGTAGCGTAATTAACTGCAGGGGCTTGCGCCTGTAGGGAAGAGCGTCCCCACAATCAAAACCCCCTCAAACGAGGGGGAATCTGACGAAGTCTGCTACATCGGCCGCATCCATTTAAACCTTCGATACATGGTGCCATAAATCAACTTGGCATCTTCGGAGAGGTGGACGGATAGCACCAATTAGCATCTGCCCCGAAATTCAGGCAAGACGTTCGCCGCGTTTTCGTCCGCGTCTTTCGGCGGGGAACAGATTCTGGCACGCCTGGTGGGACCTTTTCCTCTTTCCACTCCACACTTCGTGTGTCGTGTTCGTGAATGAATCGCGGTTTGATATGGTTGCCCTTGGGTTCGAGGTACTAAGATTTGGTTTCTTGCTTGGCGCAGAAAACGAAACATCAATGGCGTCTACTTGCGTGAAGTGTTCCAACTGTAATTGCAACTCACGCTCCGCCCCATCTGGAAGCATAGCTTACGGGCCCCAAGCGGCCTCCCTGTTCACAATGCCGGTGGACCAGGTGACTCAGGCCACCACTGGATTGTTTTTCGGGACCATGCTCCCACCGATGAGCTTCAGCGCCCCTGTACCATCGCAAGAAGCTCCCAAGAAGTCGGTCTTTGATCGGCTTACAACTACTGCGGACCCTCTCAACGGGTCGTCCAGCTCCAACGCCTCGGTCTTCGCCAGATTGGGCCAAAGTTCATGTGGGCCCATGATGAAGCCTGCAATTCCAGAACAGGTTATTCCGAAGAGGATAGCCATCCCTGCTCCCGAAGTCGACAAGGTGGCTTCTCCTGCCAAAGGGTCGGTCTTCACAAGATTGACTGTTCCGGCTCCCACTCCGGCTCCCGTTCCTGCTCAAAGGTCTATCTTTGACAGATTGGATACTGCTGCTCAGCGGATGTCAGTCTTCAAGAGACTGGTACCAGCAGCGCCTCACCAGAACAGGGGGCACGACAAAGCCATCCCCATAGTTGAACCAACACCATCTGCACGACATGCTCACCGTCGTCACTGGCGCCGAGTGCGGAAGGATGGGGGCAGCTCCCTCTCTGGGTTAACTCCACCAGCTCCAACGGTGGAAGTCAATGATGCTGTTCCAACTGGGAACAGCTTTGAATTGCTGAACAAGGTGCGCAGGAACTCTCCTAACGCCGTACTAAAAAGATCTCCTCTACCCGTGGAGAGTGTTACAGAAACAAAGCCGGAGTAGCCCCCTCAGCGGCTGTCTTCCAAGGTTTACAAAGTCTGGCGACGGGTCCAGGAGTCAGTGGTTGATCAAGACTATCCTCGCCGACAGAAAAAGCTAAAAGTTCAGCAGGAGGAGAACCGTCCTGGCAAGTCACAAAGGACAACAACTACCTGGGTGCTAGCTGCAACGGCCCCCTCAACGTCAATTGCTCAAAAGACAAGAAGGCCAGAGAAAGCCCCTATGACTACGGCAGATCGCAAAGGCGCTGAGCCCAAACACCCCAATTCTGGGGGCATAACGGTCCATACTGTTTACATGGCTTCCGGAAAAGAGGAAAGCCGCGCTTCGACGGGTCACCGACCGCTCACCCGATCCGTGACCAAAGCCCAGGAACAACAACAGCAGAAGCTTCAGGAAATGCTGATGCAAATGGCTGCACTCACCAGGCCAAAAGAAAGCCCAGAGGCATCATCAGAGCAGCGTCACGAACAAGAAACCGATGCTGACTTTCTACGCAGAGTCCTCGAAAAGAAGGACAGAGAAGCTGCAGAACAAGCTGCCAACATAAAATGAATGGCGCTTCTCTTCCAAGACATGGTCGGGATGATATTACAGCCGGATCCTCCAGCTGAAGACCCTCATATCATCATTGAAGACGACAGAGGGGAGACATTGAACCCTCCTCCGGCTTTTTCAGCAGCCAAAGAGGAAACTATTTCTAAGGCCACTCTGGACGACTATATCGCTCAGCAAATATGAGCTCACTAGGCGAATGAAGCAGCTGGCCAAGTCGTTAAAACTGGGCGACCGTATCCAGGCTGGTATGACCAAATAAAATACCCGCCGGGATATACATCCCCAAATTCCATGTGTACAAAGGGACAAGCAATCCCCATCAACATGTCGCTCAGTTCAGGGCTCTATGTGGCAACACCGGAGGCGATGAAAAATTGCTACTTCGCCAATTTGTCGGCAGCTTGTCGGAGACAGCATTCGAATGGTACTCGGAACTTCCAAACGACTCCATCAAGACTTTCACAGAAATGGAGCTATTATTCACCCAGCGATTCGCGAGTGCTAATGAACGTACCCCGATAACGGCATTGATCAATGCCAGGGTGAAGCCAGGCGAGATGTGGGTCCAATACGCCATACGATGGCGGAATCTGTGGTCGAAATGCGAACAGTGTATTGAAGAAGCACCGGCAGTGGGTATGTTCGTGGGCACTCTGGACCCTCATGCAACTATCTCCCAGTTCATGATGTTCTTCAAGCCGACTACTTTCCAGGCCTTGATCGACAAACTGGCCCAAATGGACCAGATGGGTCATAGACAGTCTCCTCCAAAGCCGGACTCTCGAAATGAGAAGGGAAAGGGGAAATCGATCGTCGTCGCCAATGCTCAACAGCAGCCCGGTGGCCCGAGGCCAATTGATCGCCAAAATAACAGAACTCGATCTCTCGAAGATAAAATGAGACGCCCTTGTTTATCCCAATCAGAGCAAAGCTCTGTTTAAATTCCAAGGTGGAAAAAGAAGCAATGCTTCTGTTTTACCCCAATCAGAGCAAAGCTCTGTTCAAATTCTGAGGCGGGAGATAAAGCAACGCTTCATCTTCCCCTAATCAGAGCAAAGCTCTGCTTTGAAAATTTAAAAATTTAATAAATGAAGCAACGCTTCAGATTATTTGCGCTGCGCAACACGCCACGTGTCAGGTGTAGATGCATCAGCGCAGCGCCCAAGAAGGCGCGCCCAATCAGAGCAAAGCTCTATTTTTCTGAAGCAACGCTTCAGCTGCGCAAGCACTGCGCTGCGCGACACGTGTCAGCGCAGATGCGCTAGTGCAATTGCGCTGCGCTCTGCGCTGCGCGACACGTGTCACGCGCTGGGGCATCTGCGCCAAACAGAATTAAATTTCCAAGAAATCTTTTCTGTTCTTGTTAAAATAAGAAGATTTTCTTCTGCAAAGCAGAAGCCCTTGGATCAAAGATCCAACGGTGGGGAAAATTCCCCAAATCACTCAGAGAAAAATCTCTTTAACAAATTTAACTAATTTATGAGCACTATAAAAGGGACCCCAGACCTTAATTCAAGAGGAGGAAGATCTTGCTAAAAGAAAAAGAGAAGAGAACTCTTGAAGAATTCCTCAAGAACAACAAAAGGTAAAAAAAACCTTTAGGAAAAAGAGAAAATTCTCTTATGGACAGATTATGGATCTAAGAACAAGATCAATAATTTTTAAATAAAAAGAAAAGTAAGTAATAATAGTGCTTTGCACTTTTTTTTATGAACCTCTGGTTCTTGAAACAATTTTTTTTTTATTTTTCTTTGATCTAAATTAGATCAAGAAATCAAATAGTGCTCTGCACTCCTGTTCTTGAATCTAAAAGATTCTTAGTGCTTTGCACTTCCAAACTGCGCTGTTGCGCTCTTGAGAGAGCGCCACGTGTCAGCTACAAAACAACTTGCGCTACGCGCTCTTGAAATAGAGCTTTGCTCTCTGGAATTGGCGCAACTCACCGGAGCGCGCCACGTGTCAGCAGCGCAACAGCGCAGCGCATTAGCGCAGCACACTGCGCTATTGCGCTTGCGCTCACTAGAGCGTGACACGTGTCACCACCATATGAGCTTGCGCTCATTACTTGGCGCCAAGCGCCTGACAAGCCACGTGGGGCACTGTCAGAGTACTTAATGCCCTGCATTATTAAAGAAAAGGGACAGAGCCCAATTAAAAGGCCTAACAGGCTTAATCAAATATGCTATGCAAAGGGCAGAGCCCAAACAAAATAGATGCCCTGCATCATTTATAAAGGGCAGAGCCCAATCAAAACAAGAATAATGCAGTGCATTACTAAAAAGGGGTAAAGCCCTAGAACAGGCCGAAGACAAAAAATATTGAAGCTGGACTTAGCCCAATTTTGGCCATAAGTCCTTAAATTAAATTGACTGAGCACGATTACTCTTTTAAATTAATTTATATCCGGTTCGAGGGTACATCTCCGAGCTCCTCTGACACTTATCGTTGTAATCCTTCAACGACGTCAGAGAGGTGACGGGTCCCGACGACCACATATATCAATATGGACTGCGGGGTCCTTAAACTCGTGGACCGAAACGTCCTTAAACTAATATCGGACCGAAACGCCCTTAAACTAACGGTGGACCACTATGTCCAAAACTGGTATTGGACCACCATGTCCCTAAACTGGCACAATAGAGCCCAAATGCTCTTTTGTCGGATCTAAACGATCCCGTTAAGTCGATCTTAGTCCTAAACTGGACTAACGTATCCTTAACAACCGTTTAAGTTGATCTTAGCCTCAAATATGGCTAACGCATTCTTAAACCTTCAAACAGACTTTAGTCCCAAATTGGACTATAAATTCCCCCAATCAACTTTGGCTCAAGGGTACATCTCTGAACTCCTCTGACATTTGTCGTTGTAATTCTTCAACGTCGTCAGAGAGGTGACGGGTCCCGACGACCATACATGCAATGGACCACTATATCCCTAAACTGGAACAATAGAGCCCAAATGCTCTTTTTTCGGATCTAAACGATCCCGTTAAGTTGATCTTAGTCTCAAACAGGACTAACGTATCCTTGACGAACGTTTAAGTCGATCTTAGCCGCAACGCGACTAAGGCATCCTTAAACTAAAAACACCAAACCCAAATCTAAGTAAATACGGATTTGGACTAATCCACGTCCTACGGGCGACGGTATTACTCAGTCTCCGTATACAATCCACGGGCAACCACAAACAAAACAAACACCCACGACACGAAGTGAAATTCTGGAGAAGGAGAAAGTTGTTACCGCGAAGCGGTAGCGTAATTAACTGCAGGGGCTTGCGCCTGCAGGGAAGAGCGTCCCCACAATCAAAAACCCCTCAAGCGAGGGGGAATCTGACAAAGTCTGCTACATCGGCCGCATCCGTCTAAACTTTCGATACACGGTGCCATAAATCAACTTGGCATCTTCGGAGAGGTAGACGGATAAAACCAAATAGCATCTGCCCCGAATCTCAGCGTCAGGCCATCGCGGTCCTGTGCGCCGTCCTTCGGAGGGGAACAGATTCTGGCACGCCCGGTGGGACCTCTTCCTCTTTCCACTCCACACTTCGTGTGTCGTGTTCGCGAACAAATCGCGGTTTGCTGTGATTGCCTGTGGATTCAAGGTACTAAGATTTGGTGTCTTGCTTTATGCAGAAAATAGAAAATCGATGGCTTCGAACTGCACCGCCCGCAGCGATAACTCTCGCTCCGTCATTGCTGGAGGAGTGACTTATGGGCCCCAAGCGGCTTCCCTTTTCAAAATGCCGGTGGAGCAGGTGGCTCAAGCCACCACTGGACTATTTTTTGGGACCATGCTCCCACCAATGAGCTTCAACGCACCAAAGAAGTCGGTCTTCGATCGACTTACCACTGTCGCGACCCCTCTCAACGGGTCGTCCAACTCCACTGCTTCAGTTTTTAACGGACTAGGCCAGAGCTCTAACAGGCTCATGAAGAAGCCCGCCATACCAGAAGGCGTTATCCCGAAGCGGATAGCCATTCTAACTCCCATTCCTGGCAAAATCACCAAGGTTGCTTCCCATGTTCAGAAGTCCGCTTCTGACAAGTTGGCCGTCCCCGTTCAACGGACGTCGATCTTTAAAAAGCTGGTACCAGTATATTCTGACCAACACAGGGGGCATGAGGAGATCACCCCTATAGTGGAAATGACCCCATCAGCACGACATTCCCGACGTCGCCACTGGCGTCGAGTAAGGAAGGCTGGGGGCAACTCCCCCTCTGGGATAACTCCGTCAGCTCCGATGGTGAGGATTGATGCTGCTGTTCCAACTAAGAACAGCTTTGAACTGCTCAACAAGATACGCAGAAACTCTCCTACTGCGATGTTGAAACGAACTCCTTCACCTGTGGAGAATATTCCAGAGAAGAAGTTAGAGCAGCCCCCTCAACGGCTGTCCTCTAAAATTTACAAAGTCTAGCGACAGGTCCAAGAGTCGGTGATCGATCAAGACTGCCTCCGACGACAGAAAAAGATAAAGGTTCGGCAGGGGAAGGATTACTCTGTCAAACCACAAAAAGCAAAAGCTACTTGGGTGTCCACTACAACGGCTCCCTTAACTCCAATCACTCAAAAAAGGAGGCCACAAAAAGCCCCTGTGAACATGGCGAAGCATAAAAGTGCCGAACACAAACGCCCCAAGTCTGGGGGCATGGTGGTGCACACCGTTTATATGGCTTCTGGAAAGGAGGAAAGCCGCACTTCTACGGGCCACCGACCGCTCACCCGATCCGTGACGAAAGCCCAGGAGCAACAACAAAAGCTTCAGGAAATGATGACTACAATGGCTGCACTCACTGAGCCAAAAGAAAGCTCTGAAACGTCTTCGGATGAGCGTCAAGAACAAGAAACCGACGCTGACTTTTTACGCAGAGTCCTCGAAAAGAGGGACAAAGAAGCTGCAGAGCAAGCGGCTAACATAAAACAGATGGCGCTCCTCTTCCAAGATATGGTAGGGATGATGTTACAGCCGGAACCTCCTACTGAAGATCCTCCGATCGTCCTTGAAGATGACAGGGGAGAAGCGTCAAATCCTCCGCCGGCTCTATCAACAGCCAAAGAGGAGGCAATCTCCAAAGCTGACCTGGACGAATATATAGCTCAGCAGATCCGGGTTCATCAGGCGAATGAAGCGACTGGGCAAATTGTTAGAACTGGACGACCGTATCCGAGCTGGTACGACCAAATCAGTTACCCGCCAGGATATACGATCCCTAAATTCCACGTATATAAAGGGACAGGGAATCCGCATCAGCATGTCGCTCAATTCAGGGCCTTATGCGGCAATACTGGAGGCGATGATAAATTGTTGCTACGTCAATTCGTCGGCAGCCTAGCAGAAATAGCCTTTGAATGGTATTCGGAGCTACCTAACGACTCTGTCAAAACATTTGCGGAGATCGAGCTGCTGTTTACACAAAGATTCGCAAGTGCTAGTGAACGCACCCCGATAACAGCACTGATAAATGCCAGGATAAGGCCAAGCGAAACGTGGGTCCAATACGCAACACGATGGCGGAACCTATGGTCAAAATGCGAACAACGCATAGAAGAGGCACCTGCGGTAGGCATGTTTGTGGGCACTCTCGATCCGCAGGCGACCATCTCACAATTCATGATGTTCTTCAGGCCGACCACCTTCCAGGCCTTGATTGACAAATTAGCCCAAATCGACCAGATGGGCAATAGACCGTCTCCTCCAAAATCAGATTCCCGAGATGAGAAAGGAAAAGGGAAAGCGATCATCGTCGCCAATGCTCAACAACAGTCGAGCAACTCAAAGCCGTTCGTTCGCCAAAACAACGTGCGTCCACGCCCATCCCTCGAAGAGAGGCTAGGACGTCCTTACTCGTTTCCTCAGAATAAAACGAGAAGACTGTTTGAGCTGGCAGTGCGTAACAGACTCATCAATCTGCCGAGTCCAAAGCGTCTGTCGCAGCCAGGCGATCTTAATAATCCCAATTATTGCTCTTACCACCAAACGGTAAGTCACCCGATTGAGGATTGTTTCGTCTTTAAGGGATGGATCGAGGATCAATACCTGCAAGGCAAGTTCGCGCTGTCTGAAAGCTGGAAGGTAAACCCACCACAGCCGCACTCTCCAAAGAAGACGGACACGCCGGGAGCAGCTTGTTCTTTAGTCAAGGATGAAAACAATGGAGAAAACTCATCGGATGAATCCGAAGACTACGTAGCGACTTGTCATATGATTTCTCATTCACTGACGGATGATAAAGAGGCTCCTTGCGCTGAGAAACCAATGGCGAATCCTGAGCCGGAGATTCTACAGCCATCAGACGAGTTGATCGATGTCTTCCTAAGTGAAATTCGTCTGAAAGCAAAAGCCAATCAAGAGCGTGAAATGGCCATACTGGAAAAAGCCAAGGCATTCCCGTCAAATCAAAAGCCATCCACTGCGGATAAAAACAAATTCAAGACGAGGAAAAGGTTCGCCAAAGCTCTGTCAGTAGGAATGAAGCTACCGCCCTCTGAAGAAAATACTCTCGCTGAGGCAGAGATGCACCCTAACTTCTGTTTATATCATCAGAAGATCATACATCCTACCGAAGACTGCGAGTCCTTTAACTGTTGGTGGCAAGGGTATGTCGCTCAAAAGCAACACTTCGACAGGACAAAGTGTGAAGCTTGTGGACATCGGAAAAATGCAATATATGAGCGCAAAGGAGCCGCCGCAAACTGTCATATAGCCGACTTCAAGGGATCACAAATTATCACCTTTGGAAGCGACTCTGACGAAGAAGCTATCCCCAACTTTTCCCTCAGGGAATCTATTTCAAAAATAAAGGAATTAAGAAGCTGCGAGAACGTTCAGCCATGCAATTGCATGCTACTCAAAAAAAATCCCGACCCCGCAAACAACGGAGCGAACAAAAAGGATAAAAGAAAAGAAAAAAAGGCCCTCGTCGCCAGCGCTCAACAACAATCAGGTGACCCTAGACCGGTTGCTTGCCAAAGCAACAAGCGGCAACCCCTCCAGGAAAAGTTGAAACGTCCTTACTCGTTTCCGCAAGATAAAATAAGAGGACTGTTCGAGCTGGCAGTGTGCGACAGACTCATCAATCTGCCGGGTCCAAAACGTCCGTTGCGGCCAGGCGATGTTAATAATCCTAATTACTGCCCTTACCACCAAACAGTAGGTCACCTGATCGAAGACTGCTACGTCTTCAAAAACTGGGTTGAAGACCAATACCAACAGGGCAAGTTTGCGCTGTCTGAGAACTGGAAGGTGAGTCCGCCACAACCGCACACTCCGAAGAAGATGGATACGCCGGGGGCATCATGTGCATTCATGGAGAAGGACTCATAGACCAAAAAGTCAATAAACCAAATATTCGCCTCAAATACGGCGACAATGGACCGAAATGTCCTTAAACTAATAGCAGACCGAAACGTCTTTAAACTAATACCGCAGCATCCTTAGGCTGACGAGAAAAAAAATAAAAAAAAATAAAAAATAAAAAAAACGGTATGTCCATAAGCAAAAAGGGCACGGATGAAAACCCGAAAGGGCTCCGTGAGTAAAAACAGCAGGACTATCGGTGAGTGTTCGTGAAAACCCGAAAGGGCGCGACCTCGTAAAAAAAAAAGAAGAAGAAGAAAATAAAAAGAATAAAAGAAAAAATAACGGTATGTCCATAAGCAAAACGGGCACGGATGAAAACCCGAGAGGGCTCCGTGAGTAAAAACAGCAGGACTACCGGCGAGTGTTTGTGAAAACCCGAAAGGGCGCAACCTCGTTAAGAAACACTTATAGGGGCCTCTCGACCCTATAAGAAGAAACCACCCACGTGAGATCCTTACGACTCACAAGGGAACAACACACTTAGGAATCCTCACGATTCCTAAGGAGAAAATACACTTGCGAGATCCTCACGACTCGTGAGGAGAAGGCTCTTATGGGACCCTCACGGCTCGTAAGATTTGAAAGTCTTAAGTTACAGAGGCCTAAACCTGTTCTTAAGCAACCCCCACAACTTTCGACATTGCCCTACAAGTGGTCCTATATTGGCCCTTGTATACAATCCACGGGCGCGAATAAACATTTCCCTAACAAAGTCTCATCCGTGACTAGGGATATGCTCGTACAGCAAACAACACTTGTAAGTCTTCTCGATTTATAAGGAGAAAACCCTCTTGTAGGATCCTTACGACTTACCGAGGAACATACACTTAGGAATCCTTACGACTCCTAAGGAGAAAATACACCTACAAGATCCTCACGACTTGTAGGGAGAAATACCTTTGTGAAACCCTTACGGCTCATGAAGTCAAAAGCCTTAGTCAATAGGACCTTAACCCTGTTCGCTAAGCCACCTTTGTTCGACATCGACGGAGGCAGATGATGATTCGCTCCTGGAAATATCCCAGTTGTAGCGATACTGATGCCTAAATCAGTATCAAATTCCAAGTCCTTTCATGGCAGATGATGATTCGCTCCTGGCAATATTCTGGTTGTAGCGATACTGATGCTGAGATTGGCACCAGATTCCAAGTTCTACGCTCGCGATAAAAATCAGCGAGCTGAAAATGCATATTAAACAGCCGAAATGATTGGGCAACTCGCAATAAAAAGCAGCGAGTAAAAAGAAAAAATAGCCGAAATGATTGGGCACCGCGAAAAATAGCCGAAACGATTGGGCAATCGCGACCTTCGCGATATAAAAAGCTGAAATGATAGAGCATCGCGGAAAGAATTAAAAAAAATGAAAGAATGAAACTTTTTGCCTGACAGGTAAAATCACATCGATCCCTGTATACAATTCAGGGGCACAGATAAAGAGGGAACCATACCTTCCCAACAGGCTCCATCAGAAAGCGAAGCCAAATCTCGACGGTTCATAGACAACCTAGAGACCATCTCGACATTTATCGCAATATTACAGACACGATGTCAACAAATGAAGCAAACGAAGATCTCGAGCTTCAGGGTCTCGACGTCAACATCGACAACTTAGAGATCACCAACGGTGTGCCTCCCCATTCCAGCAGGACACAGATATTACACCATCAAGCGGAGCGATGGCAAAATCCCAGCTTCACCTCAGCATTCATCTCGATACAGCAGACGCAATGTCAACAACGGCGTTCCTTCGCAGTCCAGCAGGGTGTATATGCAAAGTTAACAAAAGACCCCATGGTCGAAACAAAGCAGAGTGACGGCAAAATCCCAGCTTCACCTCAGCATTCGTCTCGATACAGTAGACGCAATGTCAACAGCAGCGTTCCTCCGCAGTCCGGCTGGAGGCAGATGCAACGTCAACAAAAGACCTCACGGTCGAAACAAAGCGGAGTAACGGCAAAATCCCAACTCCACCTTAGCATTCGTCTCGTTACAGCAGACGCAATGTCAACAACGGCGTTCCTTCGCAGCCCAGCAGGGTGTACATGCAAAGTCAACAAAAGACCCCATGGTCGAAACAAAGCGGAGTGATGGCAAAATCCCAGCTCCACCTCAGCATTCGTCTCAATACACCAGACGCAGTGTGAGAAAATGAAGCGAAGGCCAAATTCCTAGCTTCAAGATCTTAACGGCAAGTCATATAAGGCCTGAAAGACCACCGGAGATCATCTCACATAAAGTGGTCACCTCCTCGACGTTCGTCTCGATACAGCAGACAAAATGTCAACCCTAGCATTCTTCTTCCAGCAGGGATTCAGACATGACAAAGCAAACGAAGCGAAGGCCACATTCCTAGCTTCAACGTCTTTACGGTAACTCACATAAAACTGGAAAGACAATCGGAGATCATCTCGCACCAGCACAGAGTGGTCACCACCTTTACGTTCGTCTCGATACAGCAGACGAAATGTCAACCCTAGCATTCTTCCTCCAACAGGGTTTCGGACGTGACAAAGCAAACGAAGCGAAGGCCACATTCCTAGCTTCAACGTCTTTACGTTAACTCACATAAAACCGGAAAGACAATCGGAGATCATCTCGCACCAGCACAGAGTGGTCACCACTTTGACGTTCGTCTCGATACAGCAGACGGAACGTCAACCCCAGCGTTCTTCCTCCAACAGGATTTGGACACACCAAAGAAAACGAAGCGAAGGCCACATTCCTAGCTTCGACGTCTTGACGATAACTCATATAAAACCGGAAAGACAATCGGAGATCATCTCGCACCAGCACAGAATGGTCACCACCTCGACATCCGTCTCGATACAGCAGACGAGATGTCACCCCAACGTTCGTCTCGACACAGCAGACGCAACGTCATCAAACAAACGGAGCCACGGCAAAATCCCTAGTTCCCACCGCAACATTCGTCTCGATACAGCGACGCAATGCCAGCAAACGAAGCAAAGGCCAAATTCCTAGCTTCAGGGTCTTGACGGCAACTCATATAAAGCCCGAAAGACTATCGGAGATCATCCCCACACCAGCGCGGAGTGGTTATGACTCATCGGGGCTCACCAAAATAAGCCTAACCTCAAGTAAAAAGCGACATGGAAAATTCCTAACGCTTGCTCTTTCGACGGTCAAACTGCCAAGGAGGATTGCTTGAAGACGTCTTGTCCAGCCCCCGAAGGGATCAGAGACACGGCAGTCGCAGGGCTACTCGAACAGCACGATTGCCTATCGAGGACTATATCAGCTTATGCGACGGTACGATGGCCAAAACCCTAAGTACCACCAACCTTAATGGGCTTCTGTCGTAAAGAGCAGAGGTTAAATGCGACGTTAAGATGTTCTTGCGAGAAACGTTCGATTCGTCTCGACTTGTGAAAAATTGTCGAGGCGGCTCGACTCGTGAGATAAAGCCTTAGGCAGTGGGCATAAAAGAAGCATGTTTCCTAAGCATTGGGACCCCGCAAGTTGGCCCAAAACGGTCTCTTGCATACCATCCACGGGTCTCACTCTCCAACGTCGAACTTCGACAAGGAGGGAAACAACCGCTTACAAGTCCTCTCGACTCGTAAGAGGAAAAAATTCTCTTGTAGGATGCTTACGACTTACAAGAGAAAACCACACTTAGGAATTCTCATGATTTCTAAGGAGAAAAACCCACCTACGAGATCCTCTCGATCCGTAGGGAGAAAAGTCTCTATGAGACCCTCACGGCTCATAGAGTTGAAAAGTTTTAGGCAGCAGATCTGAACTTGCGGCCTAAGCCCTCGCTATCTCGTGAAGAAATCAAGAAGCTTACTCTATTACCTGCTAATTGTGACGACATGCTGAGAAAGAGGAAAAGCAACAGAAAGAGCATCCGATTTACATTTGATCAAGCGTTCAAGACACATTCATTCATGCATGGGCAAAAAGACTCAGGACAAAAGATATATAATAAAGACAAGCTGGGATAAAAAAAAATTTCCATTAATATTGCCCGAAGTTCTTACAGTCATAAAAACAATAAACGAAAGTGATAATGGAATAACCTCAGATCCAGGGCATGGATTGAGGAATTCAAAAGCGACCCTATCTATGACTTTCCAAGCCTCGCGGACCATCCTAGTGTGCTTCCTTTCGTGAGCACAAGCGTCAGGGTCCCTTCCGATGTCTTCCACCCTCCGATAAGCAGCGAGTATGGCAGACTGTTGAAAGACCTCGTGTAAGAGGTCGATAAGACTGTCTCGCCGTCTCTTCGAGATAAAGTTCAATAGGTACAAAGAGTGCACTTTGTCCTCAGTGGCATCCAACGCCCTAGGCGGCACGCCGGAACAGAATAGGGGAAGCATTTCCCAGATAGCTCCCACGATAAGTTTAAGAAGAGAGGAACGTCGGGGAAGCAGTGGACCATTGTATGCGTCGAAGCGACTCATTATTTCAGCACACTTCTCGTTTGTGAACTCCTGATTTTGAGAGTGGCCAAGTCGGCGGATGTCCTCATGAGAGATGACCTCGTTAAGAGCATACATGTGGGCGTTCAGTGTTCCTGTGAAAGAGGATCAACAGAATTATCAGGAAGACTGATTAAGCAAAACGATATAATGCACTGAGGAATAAAATGTCATCTTTAAGTTCCAAGATCCATGAAGAATTCTTAAGAGTTCTTCTATATGATTTAGGAGGAGCAAAGCTCCATTAATGAATTAAGAAAATCCAAGGAAAATCTTTCAGAGAGCAGAGCTCTATGGAACCCTAGTAGGGTCCCCTTTAGTTCTCTTTAGATCCCTTTAAGACCTGTAGAGCAAAACTTTGCTAAGTGAAACCCTAAATAGGTTTCCTTTAGATCAGGGATCTATTGAGAGCGAGGCTCTATCAATGAAAATTAATTTAATTTAATTTAATCCAAATTAAAATTTTCACCTAAAAGTTTTAAGAGTTAAACTCTTAAAGTTCTTGAAAATAAAGAGCAGGGCTCTGAGTTCTGAAAGTAAAATTTTAGAAATGAGAATCATCTAAGGGACCAAAGGTCCTATTTATAGGCATCAAGTGCCCTTTCAGCTTCCAAGAGATAGCGCGACGGTTCGGAGTCTGCCACCGCTGCGCTCACGTTAGGAGGCCACGTAAGCGCAACAGTGGGGGGGCATTTGTTTATCCCAATCAGAGCAAAGCTCTGTTTAAATTCCAAGGTGGAAAAAGAAGCAATGCTTCTGTTTTACCCCAATCAGAGCAAAGCTCTGTTCAAATTCTGAGGCGGGAGATAAAGCAACGCTTCATCTTCCCCCAATCAGAGCAAAGCTCTGCTTTGAAAATTTAAAAATTTAATAAATGAAGCAACGCTTCAGATTATTTGCGCTGCGCAACACGCCACGTGTCAGGCGCAGATGCATCAGCGCAGCGCCCAAGAAGGCGCGCCCAATCAGAGCAAAGCTCTATTTTTCTGAAGCAACGCTTCAGCTGCGCAAGCACTGCGCTGCGCGACACGTGTCAGCGCAGATGCGCTAGCGCAGTTGCGCTGCGCTCTGCGCTGCGCGACACGTGTCAGCGCAGATGCGCTAGCGCAGTTGCGCTGCGCTCTGCGCTGCGTGACACGTGTCACGCGCTGGGGCATCTGCGCCAAACAGAATTAAATTTCCAAGAAATCTTTTCTGTTCTTATTAAAATAAGAAGATTTTCTTCTGCAAAGCAGAAGCCCTTGGATCAAAGATCCAACGGTGTGGAAAATTCCCCAAATCACTCAGAGAAAGATCTCTTTAACAAATTTAACTAATTTATGAGCACTATAAAAGGGACCCCAGACCTTAATTCAAGAGGAGGAAGATCTTGCTAAAAGAAAAAGAGAAGAGAACTCTTGAAGAATTCCTCAAGAACAACAAAAGGTAAAAAAAACCTTTAGGAAAAAGAGAAAATTCTCTTATGGACAGATTATGGATCTAAGAACAAGATCAATAATTTTTAAATAAAAAGAAAAGTAAGTAATAATAGTGCTTTGCACTTTTTTTTATGAACCTCTGGTTCTTGAAACAAATTTTTTTTTATTTTTCTTTGATCTAAATTAGATCAAGAAATCAAATAGTGCTCTGCACTCCTGTTCTTGAATCTAAAAGATTCTTAGTGCTTTGCACTTCCAAACTGCGCTGTTGCGCTCTTGAGAGAGCGCCACGTGTCAGCTACAAAACAACTTGCGCTACGCGCTCTTGAAATAGAGCTTTGCTCTCTGGAATTGGCGCAACTCACCAGAGCGCGCCACGTGTCAGCAGCGCAACAGCGCAGCGCATTAGCGCAGCGCACTGCGCTATTGCGCTTGCGCTCACTAGAGCGTGACACGTGTTACCACCATATGAGCTTGCGCTCATTACTTGGCGCCAAGCGCCTGACAAGCCACGTGGGGCACTGTCAGAGTACTTAATGCCCTGCATTATTAAAGAAAAGGGACAGAGCCCAATTAAAAGGCCTAACAGGCTTAATCAAATATGCTATGCAAAGGGCAGAGCCCAAACAAAATAGATGCTCTGCATCATTTATAAAGGGCAGAGCCCAATCAAAACAAGAATAATGCAGTGCATTACTAAAAAGGGGTAAAGCCCTAGAACAGGCCGAAGACAAAAAATATTGAAGCTGGACTAGCCCAATTTTGGCCATAAGTCCTTAAATTAAATTGACTGAGCACGACTGCTCTTTTAAATTAATTTATATCCGGTTCGAGGGTACATCTCCGAGCTCCTCTGACACTTATCGTTGTAATCCTTCAACGACGTCAGAGAGGTGACGGTCCCGACGACCACATATGTCAATATGGACTGCGGGGTCCTTAAACTCGTGGACCGAAACGTCCTTAAACTAATATCGGACCGAAACGCCCTTAAACTAACGGTGGACCACTATGTCCTTAAACTGGTATTGGACCACCATGTCCCTAAACTGGCACAATAGAGCCCAAATGCTCTTTTGTCGGATCTAAACGATCCCGTTAAGTCGATCTTAGTCCCAAACTGGACTAACGTATCCTTAACAACCGTTTAAGTTGATCTTAGCCTCAAATATGGCTAACGCATCCTTAAACCTTCAAACAGACTTTAGTCCCAAATTGGACTATAAATTCCCCCAATCAACTTTGGCTCAAGGGTACATCTCTGAACTCCTCTGACATTTGTCGTTGTAATTCTTCAACGTCGTCAGAGAGGTGACGGGTCCCGACGACCATACATGCAATGGACCACTATGTCCCTAAACTGGAACAATAGAGCCCAAATGCTCTTTTGTCGGATCTAAACGATCCCGTTAAGTTGATCTTAGTCTCAAACAGGACTAACGTATCCTTGACGAACGTTTAAATCGATCTTAGCCGCAACGCGACTAAGGCATCCTTAAACTAAAAACACCAAACCCAAATCTAAGTAAATACGGATTTGGACTAATCCACGTCCTACGGGCGACGGTATTACTCAGTCTCCGTATACAATCCACGGGCAACCACAAACAAAACAAACACCCACGACACGAAGTGAAATTCTGGAGAAGGAGAAAGTTGTTACCGCGAAGCGGTAGCGTAATTAACTGCAGGGGCTTGCGCCTACAGGGAAGAGCGTCCCCACAATCAAAAACCCCTCAAGCGAGGGGGAATCTGACAAAGTCTGCTACATCAGCCTCATCCGTCTAAACCTTCGATACACGGTGCCATAAATCAACTTGGCATCTTCGGAGAGGTAGACGGATAAAACCAAATAGCATCTGCCCCGAATCTCAGCGTCAGGCCATCGCGGTCCTGTGCGCCGTCCTTCGGAGGGGAACAGCCCTTACTCGTTCCCTCGGGACAAGACGAAGAGGTTATTCAAACTTGCACTGCGCAACAGGCTCATCAGTCTGCCGGAGCCAAGACGCCCAGCGCAACCAGGCGACATTAGCAATCCTAACTATTGCCCTTATCATCGAATGTTGGGCCATCCGATCGAGGATTGTTACATATTCAAAAGCTGGATAGAAGATCAGTACCAGTAGGGAAAATTCGTATTATCCGAGAATTGGAAGGTGAACCCGCCTCGGCCACACACTCCCAAGAATACGGATACTCCGGGGGCATCATGCTCTTTCATAAAAGAAGTTCCATGGGAGGTCGCTCTTTCCGCCAAGACAAAAAGAATGCTGAAGGATCTTCACACATGCCCGGCCATCAGATGGAAAAGGCCGCTAGAGCCAGAGGTCATTGATGGGATGCTGAAACCACGCTCGACACCGAGAATTGATAGCAATGGGCAAAACACCCAGGCACAGCCGTCAAAGTCTTCGAAGAAGAAGAAGAAGACCAAAAAGACCGTGAAGCTTGATAACAAGCGCACAGACCCGCAAAAGTAGATTGACACGCTGGAAGAGTATACCCAGAAGGCGCGGACTCCGGTCACACTTCAAGAGTTTCTCAGCCACGTTCTTAAGGATGGAGATGATGACAATGGAGAAGACTCGTCAGATGAATCTGAGGATTACGTGGAAAGTTGCCATGTGATCTCTCACTCGTCGATAGACGATGAAGAAGCTCCTTACACAAAGAAACTGGGGGCAAACCCTAACCCGGAACTTCTGGGGCCATCAGATGAAATAATTGTTGCATTCCTGAACACAGCTCTTCTTAAAAGCAAAGCTGATCGCGAACGTGAGATGGCTATATTTGAAAAGGACAAACGCCGGCGACTGGACGAAAGAGTTGAAACACTCCCGCCAGATCAAAATACCTCCGTCGTGAATAAAAACAGGTTCAAGAAGAGGAAGAGGTTCGTCAAAGCCATATCAATGGGAATGAAGCTGTCACCCTCCGGAGGAAATATTATTGGTGAAGCCTTAGCTACTGCTTATATCATCGAAAGATTGCGCACTCTACTGAAGAGTGCAACTCTTTTAAAAGATGGTGGCAGGGATATGTTGCTTACCGTCAACATTTCAAGCGGATGAAACGCAAAATTCGTCGGGAGCAAAGAAATATGGCCGAGGAGCATAAAAGAACTGCCGGCAACTGTCGCATGGTCAACGCCGGAGGATCGCAAGTTCTCACCTTCGGGAGCGACTCTGACGAAGAGATGACTCTTGGCCCTCTCTTTAAAGAGTCCACCTTGAGAAAGGAGGAAGAACCGAAGACCTGTGAAAATATTCAGCTGCGCAATCGTACGCTGCCTGAAAAGAATCTTGGGCCCTCGAACAGTGGGTCAAATAGAAAAGATAAGGGGAAAGAAAAGGTCTCTGAGGATATCATCCTTGGTGACCAAGACGTCAAATAGCTGACACCCAAGGACCCGCCAAAGAAAAATAAGGTGGACTACAACGTTCTCACACACTTGAGAAAGCTACCATCGCAGCTCAGTATTCTCGACGCCCTTCTGCTATCCAAAGAGGCGAGAGATTCTCTAATCAAGGCACTGCAAGAGCCCGAGCAGTTACAAGCTTTCCTCGCCGAAAAAAAGATGAAGGACGAGCTGGAAGAAGTATACACACCTGATATTACCTTCGGCGATGAAGATCTCCTCCTTGGGACATGCGAGCACAACCGTCCCCTTTATGTCTCAGGATACTGTCATGATATCAAGATAGGTAAAATCCTGGTTGATAATGGGTCCTCCGTCAATCTCCTTAACGTAAGGGTGCTAAAAGAGATATGCATGAGCGTTCAACACCTCGCTCGTGATAAAATCACCATCTCCGGATTTGACTCCCAGTCATCACGAACGCTTGGGTCCGTAATATTGACGTTACGCTTTAAGCTAATCATCACGGACGTCAACTTCCACGTCATTGACGCTAAGACATGCTATAACGCTTTGCTCGGCCGGCCTTGGTTACACGAGTACAATATCATCCCCTCTACACAACATCAGTGTATGAAATATTTCAAGGATGGTCTCTAGTATACTGTGATAGGAGAGCTAAACCCATTCTCTGTGAACGAAGTCCGCAAGTACGAAGATGTAAAATACTTCTTACCAGACTTTGAGGACACAGAACGATGTCACAAACCGAAGAACAAAGCTATCACCACCATTCCGGTTTTCGGGAGTGATACCGAGGAGGAAGAAGAGATAGTTTACTCAGGTCCGCCCCAATACAACAAGCCGGGACCATCCACTCCTATGTTGATCTTCAGCAGTGACTCGGAAGATGAGGTCAATGTTGTATTCTCTGCTCGGCCGTCAATACAAACCTTCGCCGATGAAGATCAAAGTTTGCAAGTTGCCATGGTTCCGCCAAAGCATCATAAAGAACTAGACGCGCTCGACACCTACAGTGTGGAAGAACTGCAAACATTCTACGTCCCTCCCACGCGAAAAGGTGAAAAGGCGATCCTATTCTACCGATCCGGGGAAACCAAAGTGGAGAAGGAAATCTGGTATGGCGTGGATTCTACACATGACAGGCTCCAGCCCATCCGCTTGCCTAGATATTACACTGACGGACTAAGGAGACTTTTGAGACAGCAAGGGGTACCCCTTAAGCAAACTGCATGGCAAGCACGGTTCTATAACAGGATCTGGAATGTTCCCGGAATTCAACGAAAATTGCCCAACGGAAGAATGGAAACGACCGGGCTTGGGTATGTTCAATCCAAGAAACGGGAGCTACTCCGCGACTGCTACGTCATACATGACTTTGATGAAGAAGGAGATGCTCTGTATGAAGATGCTAACCCTGAATCAGAACGAGCTCCCGCCGTGAAAATGCCCAGTCCGTTGTTCGAAGAACAATTGGACAAGCTTATAAGGGAAGCAGGTCAAAAGGTTCGGGACGATCATAATCGCGAAATAACCATCTACGAGAAAGCCAGGACGCAACGCCTCCTTCAGCAGGCTGTGAAAAATGAAAATGCTCCTCCTTGTCAACCCGTTGTACAAAAAGCCCGACGCAAAGGCAAAAATAAACCAAAGAACGGGAAAGGCGTTCGACAGCGACAAAGCGGGTCCAAGAAGCTACGCGATCAGGAATCGAGCAGCCAGGATTCGTCTCTTATAAAGAAGATGGGTCGAGCATACTCTTTTGCCCAAGACAAGACAAAGAAAATACTTGATCTTGCAATAAAACATCAAATGATTATCCTCCCGGAGTCCAAGCTGTTAGTTATATGTATGCCCTAGAGGCCATTACTGTACATAGGATGTATATTGTAGTGGATGCTGGGACATATATAGGGAGGACTTTCTTGCTCGACATGATAGTATGCTATCTGGTTGCTCTTTACCTTAACGTGTATACTGATTGTCTCTCTGTTACATGTTGGTAAAGCCCTTAGGATGTGTACTTGACTACCTGGACTATGATGCGGATCATACTAGTGGGGACATGGTGGTCCATAAGTACATCCTTCACAGTCCCTAGTCGTGGGTATATCGAGACGGGGCATCGATATACCAGAGTAGACTAGCGTATACCTTCTCGACCCATACAGATGGGCGATGGATGATCCCATATCCATCGGTGTTTGACATCAGAGATGATATACGGGTGCTCAGTAGAGACTGGGTACACTGGACGGACTCGCCGAGAACTCCCAGATGGTATTATACCTCACGTCAGATGGCAGTTCTCTGGTGACACTGGTACAGAGTAGTCTGTTGACCCGAGATCGTCATAGAGTCTTGTGTGGTTCCCACTGTGCTTTGATTTCCATCTTACCACGTCCAAGAGGGCGTGCAAAACGGTGGTTTTTGGGTACAGTCCCGAGTCACATGGAGGCAATGAGCGATAGGAGGGGATTCGTCTCTCCCGGTATAGGGAGTTGATGTTGCGCTGTGTTCGATTGGCTATAACAGGAAATCCCTGGCCAGGGTTGCTGAGATTTACTGGTAAGTGTTACCAGTAGTTTCTCGAATAGTTATAGACCTCATATCGACACGACTTATCGAGCTATTGGGGTCTGACGTTTACCACCCCTAGGCGAGATATGCGACATATCAGACGATCAGACCGGACTGTACGGTAGTGTTACTGGTTGGATTCACTGGAGTATGAGCGGGCTTGCTCGTCGATCTTCAGATCGCTCAATACCCGGGTGGCCGTTACGTTTAGCAGACCGCTTGCGGCTTGTGGGTGTTTGATATGATCATCACCTGCTGCCGGCGTATTGACGAGTCTTTAGAGTCCTACACAGAGGTTTCCTGGCTCAAGCGAAACGAAATAGGAGCGCATATGAGATATGTGCGGGACCGAGAATAATGCGTGTATGTGATACCGTATTCTATTCTCGCGATGAATGTATCGAATGGTTGTATGCGATATAACCTAGTTATCGAATCGAGGATTGATTCGATAGATCGATACATTGGATATTAGTCGGTTATATGCGATATGACCGGATCGTTAAATCAAGTGTTGATTTAATGATTTAATGCATAATTATATATTTGATATATTACTTTGCATTAACTAGTATCGGTTCACTTTAAATGGATATTCTCACTCGGATGTGCACATTGTATATGTGATATACTTTTTGTGCAATTGATTGTATCATGTTTGATGATACATGTTTGCTTTGGTTAAGTGTAAAGAATTAAACCTATGGTTAAGTATATGGTTAGGTTTTTATTTATTTATCCATTAATTTATCTATTTATTTTGGATTAATAAAGAGAGAAGAAAACAAAATGGTTGCATTCATTCATGAAGTTTCTTGAAGCTTCATTCAACTTTGACCATTTTGTCTTCATCTCCTTAACCTAACCATTCACTAACCCTAGTCTATTCTCTACACCTAACTATGGTTGGAATTATGATAAGGATTCATTTTTCTTTTCAATTTAATTAATTTATCATAACACTTTCTTCTTCTTCTTCATCTTCTTCAATGAAGAAAACCTAGAATTTTTTGAAATTGGCATGGTTGATGCCTTGTGAGACCTCATTAGGGTGCCTAGGAACCCTGCAGTGGTATCAGAGCCTAGCTAGAGCCTTAGGCGAAGTCTAGACGGAATTTGAAATCCGAACGAACCCGAAACCCAACTCACAAATTGATCTCTGTCCTTTTTTCAAAAACTGGGATTTTTCCAAAGTAAAAATATGCAGAAAACCCAGCAGGGAAATCTAAGAATTACGGCGCAAAAAGTTTTGGATGAACAGTGTAAACGGCGGCGGAACCGCGGCATAAGCCTAGCTTATGCGGCGGTTCCGCGGCAGAATCATGACGTCAGCCCTAACTGTTTGCACAGTAATTCATTGTTTCAGGTGCTGAGTTCTCTGGGTATTTTTAAAATTTATTCAAGAGTTGAATAATCTGGGTTGTTTTGGGGATTCGAATGTTCGATCGGATTATCAAATTTTGTCTATGTGGTTTTCCGGATAAATTTTAGAATATGTTAAAAAGTTCGACCGGATATAAATACCCAATTTTTCCCCTGTCGGGAAATTTCCAAGTGTTGGATTTTTCCGTAGTTTAACGACGTTCTAAGTAGTGCAAGTAACGCGATGGTCCCTCTAGAAAACAACAAACCTTAACTCGATTATGTGACCGTTTTGAACTGCCCTTTGAACCTTCGGGTTTGGGGCAGTACGGCGTGCCACATGTGAGGCGTTGGATTGACCCTTCTACGGCTGGACCGTTGGTACTGAGGCACGAACTGAATGTTGTTAGACTTATTTCATGTGTTGAGCTGTATCGGGAAAACTTGGGTGTTTGACTGTTCGATCGAAAAGTTTAACATTTTCTATTTATCTGGAATGGGATACAATAATTGGAATTCACAAGAAGTTATGAGATAACTGAATGAATGTTATAAATCTAGCAATTTAGTCTCACTTGATCGGTTGCCACGGAATTTTGATGTGATCAAAAGTCTGTCGCAATCACGTAGCGTACGCGGATACTCGCCGGGTAAACTTAATAGACAGCCTCGCTCCATAGCCCCGACCAAGTGACTGTAGGAGAACCCCGTCGCCGAAAGCATCCGTCCGGGTGCTCGCGGTAGCGGTGTTCCGCCTTGGTGCACTTCGTCGACGGTATCAGGGGTGCGGCCGTCTACTGAAGTTTGCGACGAGCATTCGATCAGGATGTCGGGAATCTCGTTGAATTGCCCGACTTGATATTGAAAAGTGTTTTCGATTTTGAGACTAAAATGCGGGGTTTATAAATGTTAGGCATGCGATGTCTAAGTAATTCATTTGGTCAGGCATGCGATGTCTGAGGATGTTGCGGATTCCAACTGTTGTAGTTTTACACTTTCTTTTCTGTGACCGTAAGTGTAATATGTGATATCGCCGGTTTCGTTGCTATATGTCAACGACAATTGGGATGGACATATTTACTTACGTTGATGACATGTGATGTTATGTGTTGCTGGATATGTTATATTGGATCGTCGTGTTTGAATAGCCGGGGGTTTTTATGTGAGATGGGTGTTTTTCATTTTCTTTCATGTAAAAACTTGTATGTAATATTCTTTTATTGGGGCACTTCCAGGTTGCAGAAGATGTCACCGTTTGTATATTATTTACTTTTCCGCACTAGGATAGACCCAAGGAGGAGGGCACAAGTAACCGGGTTCTGGAGTCCAGTGGGAGACCAACTCGAGGAGTCGGGTCCGGGTCTCCTAACTCTAGAATTGGTAGGGTTACTTGCCGCTCTCGTAGGGGTCTAGGGGTGTGGGTTTGGCTATTCATCGCGACCGTGGAATCCGTGTTTTATACTGGCTCGTATTGAAAACACGGACGTCCTAGTATATCCAATATTTCATATGATTCTTCTGCTGCGATATCTATGATGTGATCATGTGATGTTTTGTGATAGATACAGTATATAGTATATATGATATATTATATAGGCGTTACTTATGTTTTACACCCGCGCTAGCCCTGCCCCGCTCTGTCGTTAGTTACCTAACCTAACGGTGCACGAGGGGACATCGAGGCGAATGCGGATGGCATAAGTGTACGTTGTATTTATCTGTGATGTTTAGGTACTTAAATGATGGGACTTCATTAATGTGATTAATGAAATAAAAGAAACCTAAGATGTTGTAGAATCGAATTTCAAAATAAAACAGGTAGCTACAGTTCTTGCTTTGCACAGCGGTATATATGATATATCCTGCATCTTATTCGATGAGGAAAGGACCGAGATCCCTTCACCGGGAGTGACTCCTTTAGCAATAACTGGCAGATGCTACACACTCGGTTTGTCTTTTGATTGCTTTTAAGTGTTTTTGCTTTGCACAGTGATATATATGATATATCCCGCACCTCATTCGACGAGGAAAGGACCGACGATCCCTTCACCGGGAGTGACTCCTTTAGCAAAATTAGAAAAGCCTCAAAAGCACTCCATTTTAAAATCATTTGATTCTACAACGATATCAAGTTCATTACGCAATAGGTTTTCAGAAAAACCTGTCGTAGCCCTCCGTCATTTCAGATAAATCCTGTTTAGTATTCGTGCTGCGTTTGTTGACCTTGTCAAGGCACAGTGTGCGGTAGCTAACCAGTATTTATCTGCTTATGCATATGATGCAGATTGGTTAGGATAGTCGTGCGGCCTTGTTGACCTTGTCAAGGGTCGTGCGGGTGGGTTTGATTCAATCAAGAAATGACAGGTTGAACTTGACTTGCGGTCTATGGTTTGTTGACCTTGTCAAGGTCATAGATCGTTCAGGGCAAAATATTATCGGGAATTTCAAGTGTTGAAATTTGCAATTAGATTGCATACCTTCTATGAGATAGTTGGATCCCGATACCCGCTGCGAGTAAGAGTTACTCCTGGGAGAGTTTTACGCATTACAATTAGCCGATCAAGTAGGTGTCTAGAAAGGTGTCAACGGGGTTACGCCTCTGGGAAAACGAGGTTTACATTAATTAGGTTCGTGCGAAAGCACGGGGGACCTCCCTCAAAGTACCGACACTGGCCTAGCTGAAAGATTGGCGAACTTGTAGTGTGTAATTAATCCCGGCTAGTCTTTCCTTTTAGGGTTTGAAGGAAGATTTGATAAAAAGCAGTGGGAGCCATCCTGATTAGATAAAATAATAACCAATCTTTTCTTGCAAGAGCGCACGCTGAGTGTTTTCTTCTCTCTCTCTCCAGGTAGCGACCATATCACGCCTTAATCAAGATAATAATACGGAAATATTGACCGAACCCGCTTGTTATACTGAGCTGGGGAACGTTGGTCCCGCTCCAACTTATAATTGTTATAAGACAGAGCAGGAAATTGGAGATTACCAGAATTCCCGTGCCGCCCAAACGAAGAGAGTGCATGCTGATGCATTATCTTCGGGTGTGTTCATTACACAGAACTGTTTCTCTGTATCCTCTACGTCCTGGGTATATGATACCGGATCAGGATCCCAGATATGTAATCTGTTACATAGGGTTACAGAAAGGTAGAGAACTGAGAACGGGTGATAAGTTTCATGAGGCAGAAAACGGGGCAAGTGTTGCAGCCAAGTCTGTTGGTCACTGTCACCCTGTATTACAATACATTGATTCTGAACGAATGTTATTAGATACCGAACCTGATATACAAAATCATATCACTCTCTTTAATAGTAAAGAAATGATAAAATTTTGTATTGTTGGATAATGTTTTGAACATTTCCTATATCAAAAGTTGATCGGTTCAGGCACGTTATCTAAAAGCATTGATGTTCTAAATCAAACTACAGTTCTTAGTATATGGAACACACATAAGAGGAAGAGTTCAGAAATGAATGGATCCTTCTTAAGGTATTGTAGACTAGGTCAGATCAATGTGACCCGACTAGCTGAAGCTACATGTAGATGCATATTTAAATCAGTTTGAATCTACATCTTGTGAAACTTGCCAGTCATGTCACAAAGATATAATGACACCAGCTCTGTTTATTGGAAACAGAGAAAGAGTTAGTGAACTCTTGGGATGATACATGTTGATGTATGTAGGTCCCCTGTCTACACATGCCAGGACCGGTTCTTTGTACTTCATTACATTCTCTGACGATCTTTCGAGATTCAGACCTATGTTCCTGTTGAAACACAAGTCCGAACCTTTTGAGATATTCACAGAATATAAGTTAGAAGTAGAGAACCAGAATACGGGTATAAGTATTATGTCCTATGATGAGATCAAGGAGGAGAATACTTGAGCACGGAATTCTTGGACTTTTCTAAAGGAGAATGAGATTCTCTCTCGGCATTACTCCTCCGTATACACCATAGTACGATGGTATATCGGGGCGGAGCAATCACACCCTATATGATAAGGTGTGCTCTATGATGAGTACTACTGAGTTACCTTTTTCCTTTTGGGAGTTATGCGCTTGAGAAGCTGCATACCTATTGAATAGGGTTCGAATCAAATCAGTTGCCTACCACCTCATATATGATATGGTATGGGAAGAGCCCATGTCTTAAGCTAGTTAAGATTTGGGGTTGTCCGGCCTTTGTCTAAAAGCAAAATCCGGACAAGCTCAAGGCAAGGTCAGTTATGTAGAACTGGAAATGTTCTAGCCATACAAACTGTGGCTGATGATTTGATAGAACCAAAGGGTTCAGTAAATTCCAACGAACCTCAGCCTCTCCGCCGATCTAGTAGGGTTCCTCACCCACCTGAGAGATACTTCTGTTTCTCTATGACAGTGGGAGCGAGGAATGCATCATGAGATGATGACCCAACTAGTTTCGAACTGGCCATCAGGAGTAGGACTCTGTAAGAATGGCTGGATGCTTAGCGATCTGAGATGGAATCCTTATACACCAACAAAGTATGGACTTTAGTTGCAATATCTGAAGGGTTAAATCCCCATCAGGAGCAAGTATATCTTGAGAAGATTACTTGGTGTAGATGGAAAAGTTGAGACTTTCAAAGCTTGACTTGTTAAAGGTTTTCGTCATCGACCAGGCGTGGATTATGATGAAACCTTTTCTAAGGATCTATGCTTAAGTCCATCCAGATCCTACTTACCACGGCTACATACCATGACTACGATATCTGGTGGTTGGGTGTCTTGACTGCTTTTCTAAATGATGATTTGGAAGAGAGCGTCTATAAGTACACAGCCAGAGGGCTTCGTAGACAGTGGGAGCAGCGGAAACGTGTGCAAGATGTTTTATAGGATAAAGCAGGCATCGCGGAGTTGGAACATCTGTTTTGATGGATTAGTCAAAGAGTTTGATATCATCAAAATGGTAGATGAACCTTGTATAAACAAAAAGGTAGTAGGGAGTATGGTGGTGATCCTCGTAGAGTACGTGGATGACATACTCTTGATAAGAAAGGAGTTTTCTTATGCTACGCTCGATCAATCTCCGTCTGTCACAATGATTCTCCATATAGGATCAAAATGATACTTCCTAAATCCTGAGTTTTGGATCTATGAGATAGATTTAAAAGGATGTTAGGATTCTCACTAGTTGTAGTGAGATGGTATCAATCGATCCAGGGGAGAATCACTGGAAGTGTTCCAGGGTGATAAGGAAGACTGAATGTCAGTCGCAGGCATTGTCTTTACTCTCAGTGGAGGGACGGTATGTTGGAAGAGTTCCAAGCTAGATACCGTGACATACTAGACGATAAAGGCAGCATACATCTCTATTTAAGATGCTACCAAAGAGGCTGTTTGGGTATATATTGGTTCATAAGATGAACCATGTTCCTCCCATTGTGTGACAATGGAGTTGTGGCTTATGCCAAGGAACGTCCGTCCCATCAGTGATCCAGACATATTCTAAGGCAGTATCACCTGATCATGGAGATGGTTGATCTCCAAGGTATCGAGGTTAGGAGAGTAGACTCAGAGGACAAACACAGCGGATCCACTCACGAAAGGCCTTTTCCCAGAGAGAGACTTTTATGGGATGGTTGAGTATGAGATACTGCAACCACTGCTACAGATGGCCCTAGTGCAAGTGGGAGATTGTTAGTTATATGTATGCCCTAGAGGCCATTACTGTACATAGGATGTATATTGTAGTGGATGCTGGGACATATATAGGGAGGACTTTCTTGCTCGACATGATAGTATGCTATCTGGTTGCTCTTTACCTTAACGTGTATACTGATTGTCTCTCTGTTATATGTTGGTAAAGCCCTTAGGATGTGTACTTGACTACCTGGACTATGATGCGGATCATACTAGTGGGGACATGGTAGTCCATAAGTACATCCTTCACAGTCCCTAGTCGTGGGTATATCGAGACGGGGCATCGATATACCAGAGTAGACTAGCGTATACCTTCTCGACCCATACAGATGGGCGATGGATGATCCCATATCCATCGGTGTTTGACATCAGAGATGATATACGGGTGCTCAGTAGAGACTGGGTACACTGGACGGACTCGCCGAGAACTCCCAGATGGTATTATACCTCACGTCAGATGGCAGTTCTCTGGTGACACTGGTACAGAGTAGTCTGTTGACCCGAGATCGTCATAGAGTCTTGTGTGGTTCCCACTGTGCTTTGATTTCCATCTTACCACGTCCAAGAGGGCGTGCAAAACGGTGGTTTTTGGGTACAGTCCCGAGTCACATGGAGGCAATGAGCGATAGGAGGGGATTCGTCTCTCCCGGTATAGGGAGTTGATGTTGCGCTGTGTTCGATTGGCTATAACAGGAAATCCCTGGCCAGGGTTGCTGAGATTTACTGGTAAGTGTTACCAGTAGTTTCTCGAATAGTTATAGACCTCATATCGACACGACTTATCGAGCTATTGGGGTCTGACGTTTACCACCCCTAGGCGAGATATGCGACATATCAGACGATCAGACCGGACTGTACGGTAGTGTTACTGGTTGGATTCACTGGAGTATGAGCGGACTTGCTCGTCGATCTTCAGATCGCTCAATACCCGGGTGGCCGTTACGTTTAGCAGACCGCTTGCGGCTTGTGGGTGTTTGATATGATCATCACCTGCTGCCGGCGTATTGACGAGTCTTTAGAGTCCTACACAGAGGTTTCCTGGCTCAAGCGAAACGAAATAGGAGCGCATATGAGATATGTGCGGGACCGAGAATAATGCGTGTATGTGATACCATATTCTATTCTCGCGATAAATGTATCGAATGGTTGTATGCGATATAACCTAGTTATCGAATCGAGGATTGATTCGATAGATCGATACATTGGATATTAGTCGGTTATATGCGATATGACCGGATCGTTAAATCAAGTGTTGATTTAATGATTTAATGCATAATTATATATTTGATATATTACTTTGCATTAACTAGTATCGGTTCACTTTAAATGGATATTCTCACTCGGATGTGCACATTGTATATGTGATATACTTTTTGTGCAATTGATTGTATCATGTTTGATGATACATGTTTGCTTTGGTTAAATGTAAAGAATTAAACCTATGGTTAAGTATATGGTTAGGTTTTTATTTATTTATCCATTAATTTATCTATTTATTTTGGATTAATAAAGAGAGAAGAAAACAAAATGGTTGCATTCATTCATGAAGTTTCTTGAAGCTTCATTCAACTTTGACCATTTTGTCTTCATCTCCTTAACCTAACCATTCACTAACCCTAGTCTATTCTCTACACCTAACTATGGTTGGAATTATGATAAGGATTCATTTTTCTTTTCAATTTAATTAACTTATCATAACAATATTCATCTTCTTCATCTTCTTCTTCCTTGAAGAAGCTTGCTTCATCAATGGTGATTGATGAAAACAAGTGAGAAATCCAATTCTAAAGTCTACCCACTTCCTATTTCTTCATCCTCTACCTCTTGCCAAGTAGTAGAGTGTGTTTTTTTCACAAGTTTCTTGACTTGGTGAAGTGAGAGCTTGATCTAGCGATGCCTCGACGTAGATCATCTTCGGCATGGACATCGACGACCTAGCTTGCCCATTCTCCGATGAAGCCGACGCTAGAGCCCGGGAACTCATTTGGACAGCGAGGGGACTTCGTTGCGGAGCTATGGAGGTGGAGCACCGGATCTACAAAGGTTGTATTTCCGTTTACTTATAGTTAAGTGTTAACTAGTTTACTTTTCGCCTAGAAATCTAGCCAACGATCCGTTCTAGGGTTTCTCGGCACCGTTTAAATTTGAAATTGGCATGGTTGATACCTTGTGAGACCTCATTAGGGTGCCTAGGAACCCTGCAGCACCCCGAGCAAGCAGGCGAAGTCTCTCACCCGGACTATTGCTCCTATCACAAGGTAATAGGACATCCTCTCGAAAACTGCTTCACATTTAAAGATTGGGTAGAAGACCGGTATCAGCAAGGCAGGTTCGTTCTATCCAGCAGCTGGAAGGTAACCCCGCCGCAGAAGCATGAACACAAAGCCGTGAGAGTAGAACCAGATCAACATCGGTCTTGGAAGCGAGCTCGTACCTGTCACGTGATAACGCTGTCAGAAGAAGAGCCCGAGAATATGGATGACCTCTCCCGGTGCTTCGACAATGATGATGACGAGGTAATATCAGAATTTCCACCGGCACCAAAGGAACTGGAAGATGGGATACATACTACTACAGATAAGCTCAAGAAAATTGACTTAGGGATGGCAAGTGACCCGCGGCCGACGTTCTTCAGTGAGCTATTGTCTGAAGAAAGGGTGTCTATACTAAAAGACGTGCTTATACAGCATAGAGACTGTTTCGCATGGAACTATTCCGAGATGCCAGGATTAGATCCAGAGATTGCTGGCCGACGAGAACCTCGATGACGTGAGGATCGTTGTGCAAAGCCATCGGGTTCTCGCACCGGCAGAAATATCTCCGGAGTCGTCCGAAGAAAAGGGAGCGACCGAACAAACGACTCTACAAATAAAAGACCAGAAAAAGGTTACCGATTGGAGAGATGTCTTTATAGACTACTTCAAATCCCGTCGAACATCTGAAGATGCGTCCTCAAGACGTCAGCTTATAAAACGAGCTCTGTCTTTTGCTTTCGTCAATGATACTCTGTATAAAAGGTTATTTGATTATCTATGGCTAAGATACCTGGGACCTGAAGAGGCAAAGAGAGTCGTTCAAGAACCTCATGACGGACTCTGCGGTTCTCACCAAGCAGGGCCGAAGATGAAGCTGAAGATCAAACGGATGGGTTATTATTGGCCCATGATGATCCAAGACTGTCTCGAATACGCGAAGCAGTGCCACTCGTGCCAGATTCACGGGGACTTTATCCATCAGCATCCGAATCTGCTACATCCGATAGTGGCTAGCTGGCCGTTCGAAATGTGGGGGACTGACATAATCGGCCCCATCGAACCAGCATCATCCAGAGGACATCGATTCATTTTGGCGACAACTGATTACTTCTCCAAATGGGCAGAAGCAGTACCGCTGAGGGAAGTGAAGACGGAAAATATCCTCTATTTCTTCACGACGCATGTTATTTATCGGTTCGGCACTCCGCGACGGATCATCTCCGATAACGGGCCAGCCTACAGAAGCCACAAAATCAGCCGCTTCGCACAACAGCATAACATAGACTGGAAATACTCTTCGGTCTATAATCTCCGAGCTAACGGTCTAGCTGAGGCTTTCAACAAGACTTTGACGAAGATCATGAAAAAGACGGTGTACCGAAATAAGAAGGACTGGTGTGAGAGACTGCATGAAGCTCTCTGGGCATATCGAACTACGTTCAAAACGGCCACTAACACAACGCCGTACGCATTGGTATTCGGTACAGAGGCGGTACTCCACCTCGAGATAGAGCTACCCTCTCTACGAGTGGCAGTTCATTACGAGCTAACGGACGAAGAGAATGCCCACCTTCGGCTTGAAGAACTCGACGCCCTTGATGAAACCCGGCTCATAGCGCAACAAAATCTGGAGGCTTATAAAGCAAAGATGACGCGTTCATATGAGAGATTGACTAGGCCGAGGACATTCCGCCAAGGCGAACTCGTGCTAGTGGTCAAAAGACCTATGATCCCCAATCGTGCTAAACGGGGGAAATTCGAGCCGAACTATGAAGGCCCGTATATCATAGACAAGGTCTACCAGGGTGGGGCCTATCTACTCATGGACATGCATGATGAAAGACCTTTCAGGCCAATAAATGGCCGCTTCCTGAAAAAGTACTACGTTTGACGAGTCATGGCCTAGGTCAATGATAGATGACGACGACTATGTCCGCTCGCTATCTTCCTAAGCCCAAACTCTATAAGTAGTAGCCGAACAACAGACCGAAACATCCTTAAACTAACAACGGACCGAAACGTCCTTAAACTAACAGCGGACCGAAACGTCCTTAAACTAACCACGAACCGAAATGTCCTAAAACTAACGACGGACTGAAACGTCCTTAAACTAACAACGGATCGAAACGTCCTTAAACTAACGATGGACCACTATATCCTAAAACTAGCTGTTGACCAAGACGTCGATAAACTACTGTGGGTTACAGTATCCCAAAGCTGATACAAAAAAAAGAATAAAAAAAAGAAAACGGTATGTCCATAAGCAAAAAAGGGCACGGATGAAAACCGGAAAGGGCTCCATGAGTAAAATCAGCAGGGCTACCGGCGAGTTTTGTGAAAACCCGAAAGGGCGCAACCTCGTTAGAAAAAAAAAGAGAGAAAAAAGAGAAAACGGTATGTTCATACGTAAAAAGGGCACGGATGAAAACCCGAAAGGGCTCCGTGAGTAAAAACAGCAGGGCTACCGGCGAGTTTTGTGAAAACCCGAAATGGCGCAATCTCGTTAAAAGACACTTACAAGGTCCTCTCGACTTTGTAAGGAGAAACCACCCGCGTGAGATCCTTACGACTCACAAGGGAGCAACACACTTAGGGATCCCCACGATTCCTAAGGAGAAATTACACTTGCGGGATCCTCACGACTCGTAAGGAGAACCCTCTTATGGGACCCTCACGGCTCATAAGATTCAAAAGTCTTAAGCTACAGGGATCTGAACCTGTTCTTAATCAACCACCACAACCTCCAACAACGCCCTACAAGCGGCTCAATGCTGACCCTTGTATACAATCCACGGGCGCGAATAAACATTCCCCTAACAAAATCCCATTCGTGACTAGGGATATGTCTACACGGTGAACAGTCCTTGTAAGTCCTCTCGACTTATAAGGAGAAAACACTCTTGTAAAATCCTTACGACTTATAAGAGACCATGCACTTAGGAATCCTCACGATTCCTAGGGAGAAAATACACTTACGAGATCCTCACGACTCGCAGGGAGAAATACCTTTATGAGACCCGTACGGCTCATGAAGTCAAAGCCTTAGTCGACAAGATCCTAACCCTGTTCGCTAAGCCACCTTTGTTCAACGTCGACAGAGGCAAATGATGATTCGCTCCTGGCAATATCCCAGTTGTAGCGGTGCTGATGCCGAAATCGGTGTCTAACTCTAAGCTTGCAGCAAAAAAGCTAGCAAGCCACACATGCATACGAAATAGCCGAAATGAAGGGGCAACTAGCAACAAAATCAGCAAGTAAAAATTTATGCATGCAAAATAGCCGAAATGATTGGGCAACTCGCAATAAAAGCAGCGAGTAAAAATAAAATAAATAGCCGAAATGATTGGGCGCCGCGAAAATATCCGAAATGATTGGGCAATCGCGACTTTCGCAATATAAAAGCTGAGATGATAGAGCATCGCGGAAAGAAATAAAAAAATTCTGAAAGAATGAAACTTTTGCCCTACAGGTGATATCACATCAATCCCTGTATACAATCCAGGGGCGCAAACAAAGAAGGAACCACACCTTCCCTCCTCAGGCTCCATCAGTAGAAGAAGCCAAATCTCTACGGTTCACAGACAACCTAGAGACCACTTCAATATTCGTCTCATTACAACAGATGCAACGTCATCCATATGACCCCGTTCGGAAATACGTCATCTACATGATCCCGTCTCGGAAATACGTCATCCACATGACCCCGTCTCGGAAACACGTCATCCACATGGCCCCGTCTCGGAAATACGTCATCCACATGACCCCGTTCGGAAATACGTCATCCACATGACCCCGTTCGGAAATACGTCATCTATATGACCCCGTCGCGGAAACACGTCATCTACATGTCCCCGTCGCGGAAACACGTCATCCACATGACCCCATCTCGGAAATACGTCATCCACATGACCCCGTTCGGAAATACGTCATCCACATGACCCCGTTCGGAAATACGTCATCCACATGACCCCGTTCGGAAATACGTCATCCACATGACCCCGTCTCGGAAATACGTCATCCACATGACCCCGTCTTGGAAATACGTCATCCACGTGACCCCGTCGCAGAAATACGTCATCTACATGACCCCGTCGTGGAAATACGTCATCAACATGACCCCGTCTCGGAAATATGTCATCCATATGATCCCGTTTCGGAAATACGTCATCTACATGTCAATCCCACTAAACACTTACGGGTCCTCTCGATTCGTAAGGAAGAAAACTCTCTTATAAGATCCTTACGACTTATAAGGGAAAACGCACTTAGGAATCCTCACGATTCCTAGAGAGAAAATACACCTACGAGATCCTCTCGACTCGTAGGGAGAAAAGTCTTTATGAGATCCACACGGCTCATAAAGTTGAAAAGTCTTAGGTAGCAGATCTGAACCTGCTTCCTAAGCCATCACTACCCCTCGAAGAAGCCAAAGCAAGATGCTCACTCTATCATCTACAAGCTACGCTTACTAAGATAACATGCCGGCAACAAAGAAAAGAGAAGAAAGCGACAAGGAGAACATTTGATTCGCATTTGATTAAGCGTGCGAAGCATACCCGTTCATGCATGTGCAAAAGATTTAGTACATAAAATAAAACATGCTGAAATGAGGAATTTGCCATTCATACTTCGAAAAAGTTCTTACAATTATGAAAGAAGTAAACGAAAATATCATCAAAATGATTACAATGGTAAAACCTCAGATCCAGGGCATGGATTGAGGAATTCAAAAGTGAGGCCGTCTAGAATCTTTCTGGCCCTTTCTGACCATTCTCGTGTGCATCCTCTCGCGCTTACGAATGTCGAGATCCTCGGCAATGTCCCCCTCCCTTCGATAAGAAGCGATTATCGTCGTTTGTTGGAAAACCTGATGCAGAATATCAATGAGGTTATCTCGCCGCTTCTTCAAGATCAGCCCCGACAGGTACACTGAATGCACCTTGTCTTCGGCATCATCCAGCACATTAAGCGGCATGGCTTCGCGAAACCCAGGAAGTGCTCTCCAAATTTCTCCCACTACGATTTTCAAAAGAGCGGAACGGCGAGGAAGCAGCCAACCGACGCGTGCATGCAGACGATCTATAACCTCCGTACATTGGGCATCTGTAAACTCTTGGTTTTGGCAACGACCCTGTATGCGAATATCCTTATAAGAGATGAACTCGTGCAGACTGTATAAATGAACAGCCATGGTGCCTGAAAAGAAACATCATTAAAAGATTAGTAATGAGGAAAAAACAGATACGGAATTTAAACGACTCTTGATATCCCCATGGAGAAAAAAAATTCTAATTATGACACCTAAATAAATTCGAATTTGTGAGAAATCCTGAGAAAAGGAAACCTCATTTAATAAGCGACCCTCCGGGTCGAAAAGTTAAACTCCTCGAGAGCAATGCTCTACGAACAGGAGTAACACCTGTCAAAGTCGATTATGAAAGGAATTTAAAGAGATTCCCCGAGAATATCAAGAGCCTGGCTCTGTAATGATGATGGAAAATTCCATCAGAAAAGAATTAACTAAAATTAATTTTTATAAAATTAACAAATCAACATGATTCAAGAGAGCAAAGCTCTATTATTGAATTCCTAAAAGGATTTTCTTTAGATCAAAGATCCATGGAGAGCAAGGTTCTATTAACGGGTAAAACCCTAATTTATTGAAAGTTTTAAACTTTACCTAAATTATAACAGAGTTTTGGCTCTTAAAAAAGTCCTTAAACAAGAGAGCTATGCTCTGTGGGAGAATCTCAGAAAACAAGAAGGAGATGAACAATGGTCATCGCAGAGGGCCAAAGACCCTATTTATAGATATTGAGAGCCGTTTCAACTTCCAAAAGTTGATCCAACGGCTGAGATGTTACTACCGCCGCACTCAAGTACGAGCCACGTAAGCTCAGCGGTGGGGGGGCATTTGTTTCCCCAATCAGAGCAAAACTCTGTTCAAATTCCAAGATTTGAAATGAAGCGACGCTTCTGTTTCTCCTAATCAGAGAAAAGCTCTGTTTTAAAATTCAAAATTTAAAAATTGAAGCAACGCTTTAGATCGCGCCACGTGTCAAACACGGATGCGCTAGCACCAGGTGCGCTGCGCCCTAGGCAGTGCACCATGAGCGCGCTAGCGCTAGGCGCGCTAGCGCTAGGTGCGCTAGCGCCACGTATCAAACACGGGTGCGCTAGTGCAGGCTGCGCTGCGCGCCACGTGTCAAACGTAGGTGCGCTAGCACTGTAATTAAAAATTCCCCACTGTTAGATCAAAAGATCTAATAACGATAAATCATTAATCCGAATTAAAATTCTGTTATGGAAAGATTTTCCAATCTTGTTAAAAACAAGAAAATTGCCTTCTGTAAAACAGAAGCCCTAGGATAAAAAATCCAACGGTAGGGAAACATCCCCAAATCAATCATAGAAAGATCTTTTCAACTGATTTAACAAATCAATTTGCCCTATATAAAGGCCCCAAGACTTCAAGTCATATATAGAGAAACCCCCTACAAACTTTGAGAAAACTCAAAGAAAGAAAAGTAAGCTTTTAGCAAAAAGAAGATCATTTCTTCAAGGTAAAGGACATGGACAATGAACACAGAGATGAAATCATCTCATGAAAAGAAGAATCATCTTCTTAAAAGATCATAGATCTATAAAGACCCAGGTCTTTCATAAAAGATCAAAAGATCCAATCATAAAAGAACAAAAAAAGTATTTACTTCATCCACAGATCATTGATCTACAAAGGCAAAGCCCTTTTTAAAAAATAAGAACTATTGTTCTTGAATCTAGAGGCAAAGCCTCCTTTAAAAAGAACATAAACTTGTTCTCTGATCATAAATTTGATCAAATGCGTTTTGCGCTATTGGAAAGTGCCTTGCACTCATGAACTGCGCTTTTACGCTCCTTGGACCGGCGCTCAGCGCCAAAACGTGCCACGTGTCAACCATAGATACAGCTTGCGCTTTGCGCTTCTGAAACAGCGCACTGCGCTCATGGGCTGGTGCTCAGCACCAAGCGTGCCACATGTCACTCACTGGTGCACCACTAAACTAGCGCAACACGCTCATAAATTGAAAGCGCAATGCGCTCATAAACTTGCGCTTAGCGCTAGGCGCGACACGTGTCCTTTTCGTGTACGCTATTTGGCAGAAGCGCAATGCGCTCTTTAATTGGCGCAAAGCGTCTGACGAGCCACGTGGCGCGCAATCAGAACACATAATGTTCTGATGAATGCTCTGCATTCAATACAAGACAAAAAGATGTCAAGACCTAATGCTTAGCATTATTAAAAGGGCCAAGCCCAAATAAAGGCTCAACAGCCCAGAACAATAAAATGTTAAACATTTTAATTTTATTGGACTTAGCCTAATTCTGACCATAAGTCCTCAACTTATGTTTAATTGAGCCCATATGCTCACGAATATTCAACAGATTTTAGTCCCAAGCTGGACTACAGATTTTTCAACCAATTCACATCCGGTTTGAGGATACATCTCTTTACTCCTCTGATATCTGTCGTTGTAATCCTTCAACATCTTCAGAGAGGTGACGGGTCCTGACAACCACACATTTCACGGACTGTGGGGTCCTTAAAACTCATGGACTACAATGTCCTTAAACTTCATAGACTACGATGTCTTTAAACTACGGACTGTGGGGTCCTTAAACTCATAGACTACGATGTCCTTAACCTTGACTGTGAGGTCTTTAAACTCACGGACTACAATGTCCTTAACCTTGACTGTGATGTCTTTAAACTCACGGACTACGATGTCCTTAACCTCGACTGTGATGTCTTTAAACTCACGGACTACGATGTCCTTAACCTTGGACCGAGATGTCCTTAAACTAACATTGGACCGCAATGTCCTTAAACTAATCGACCGCAATGTCTCTAAACTAAACAACAAAGCCCAATTCCCTCTTGCTGGATTTAAACGATCCCGTTAAGTTGATCTTAGTCTAAAAATTAGACTAACGTGTCCTTAACATACGTTTAAGTCGATCTTAGTCTCAAATGAGGCTAACGTATCCTTAAACACAACCCGAAACCCAAATCTAAGAAGATACGGATTTTGACTAATCCAAACCTTACGGGCGACAACATAAATTAGTCTCCGTATACAATCCACGGGCAACCAAAAATAAAACAAACACACACGACACGAAGTGACCATCTGGAGAAGGAGAAAGTTGTTACCGCGATGCGGTAGCGTAATTAACTGCAGGGGCTTGCGCCTGCAGGGAAGAGCGTCCCCACAATCAAAACCCCCTCAAACGAGGGGGAATTTGATGAAGTCTGCTACATCGACCGCATCCGTTTAAACCTTCGATACATGGTGCCATAAATTAACTTGGCATCTTCGGAGAGGTGGACGGATAGCACCAATTAGCATCTGCCCCGAAATTCAGGCAAGACGTTCGCCGCGTCTTCGTCCGCGTCTTTCGGCGGGGAACATGTTATGATTATGGTATTTTAGTGTTAGTGTAAGTGTATGTGTGTATGTGTGTGAGAGATAATGTTGATGATGATATATGTGTGTTTGTGTGTGTATTTGTGATAATGATAATGTTGATCTCTCGTATTAAACAAGGCCAAACCCTAATTTTAAATTTAACACCAGAACTAAATCCAAAATCTTAAACATCACACCAGAACCAAATCTAAAATCTTAAACCTGATTAAGAACACCCTTAATTTTAAAAAACTTTATCTTAACTAAAAACTTAAAACCCTTGAAATTGAAATGTAAACGTAAAACCAATTCAAATTAAATCTTATAATAAGTGTATATATGATAATCGATGATAATATGAAATTTTCATGTGCTCATTGATCGTCATATGTGAAAATCAAAGCGCGACTTAGTCTCCGTCTATCGGTTAACATACGTTCGATGTTCGTCTTGACATAGAACTATACGAAGGTTGTTAAATATCAGACGGTATCGTTCGGTGCTAACAACTGTCGTGTGGTCTATGTGATGAGAAGATTCAATCGTATGCTAACCGATAGATTTGTCCAGTTTGGACAAGTTAGAAATGTATTAAGCAAACACCTGCATTCACTTATGTTTTCATTCGTTTCGAGTATTTTATCGGTACTTTTCCGCTGGTTCACCGTGTACAAAAATAGATTAGATGTTCATTTTAACGTTGTTTCACAGCATTGAAATGATTATCTATTCTATTACAGTGTACTTGGAGAACAGCAGGGAGGTACTGCCGAAATTTGCTCGAAACGGATGAAAACACAAGAGTAGGGGTGTCTGCTATATACATTCTTAATGGGATAGAAGCCTTACCCTCGACAACCGAAACACATACATACAACACGAATACACAACAAACGCGCATACAAAGCACATACACACTGACAACCCTACACCTAAACGAAATCATAAATTGAAACACACATGCACAAAATACAACTCATACTTTGATATCTTCAAGCCTAACTTTATTAATCGATAATTTATTATTTTCAACGACAAACTTGCCTCTATGGATTTTCTTCTTTGTCAATAACCATCTAGTTCTTAGATTTCTCAATATAGTTACCATAAATTACAATTTATATGTTATACAGTCTAACATGGCCCATGAGTACATCAGAGTTAAGGACTGGATGTACGTAGATTGGCAACAACACATGCAATCTAAGTTTGTCACAGAAGTTGCTGCTTTCATTGAATTTGCACGCGCACATAATAAGATAGAGAAGATTCTCTGTCCATGGGATTGATGTGGGAATAAGTTCTGGTAGAAAGTAGAAATCGCAGAGTTTCACATCGTTAAACATGGTTTTACTAGATTTTATACAACTTGGTTATGTCACGGGGAAGGAAAAGAAAAAGACGGTAATGCGGCAGAAGAAGAAGGAGAAGACGGTAATGCGGTGGAAGAAAAAGAAGGCGATAAATTATTTCAAGGAGAAGAAATGGTGGATATGGTAGAGACCGCCCTCGGTGATAGTATTCCTATCGAAGATGACATTCCTTCCGGTCAAGAACCGCGTGTGGATAAATATGAAAAGTTCATGAATGATACTAGAAGACCAATTTATGAGAATGCAAAGTATTCCACTCTATCATGATTCGTCCAAAATTTCCAGATTAAGTGTCTAAATGGATGGAGTAATAAGTCATTCACGATACTTCTGAAGTTCCTAAAAGATTATATGCCCCGGGAAATAACGTGCCCGACAGCTGGTACAAAGCCCAGAAGATGATGTTTGATTTAGGTCTGAACTGTGAGAAGATTCATGCATATCCTAAAAATTGCGTGTTGTATCGAAAAGAGAATTCAGATTTGAAAGAGTGTCTAACATGTGGAGAGCCAGGTATAAGCTGAAAGAATCTGATAAGAATCCTGATATACCTGTCAAGATAGCACAATATTTTCCCATAACACAGAGGCTGCAGAGTCTATTCAGGTGCAAGAAAACAGCCGAAGCAATGATTTGACATCACCGTGCTGTTCCAAACGAAGATGGAAAAATGTATCATCCAAAAGATTCATCGGCATGGAAGGATTTTGATATGAGGCACCAAATATTTAGTAGCAATCCTCGCAATGTCAGGCTCGAACTGGCCAGTGATGGCTTCTGCCCATTCAACTATATGGCTGGAGGCCACATCATATGGCCCGTTATAATGATGGTTTATAATCTATCGCCTTTGTTGGCTATGGATCAATCCTACTTTATGATGTCTCTTCGTATTGACGGACCAAACTCACCGGAAAACAATATCGACGTGTATCTTCGATCTCTGGTCGATGAGTTAAAATCTTTATTCATTGATGGTGTAGAAACTTATGATGTAAACGCAGATACAACCTTCACAATGCGTGCGGCTTTAATGCGAACAATTAATGACTTTCCTGCATATAGAATACTATCAGGTTGGTCCGTATATGGTCATAAAGCATGCCCTTATTGCTATCAACATACAACATCGAAATGGTTGAATTTTAGCAGGAAGATTTGTTATTGCGGCCATCGGCGTTTCTTGCCACCAAACCATCCCTACAGGTTAGACATTGCTCACTTTAATGGTCATTAGAAGTTTCTTGGGCCTCCAGCCTCATTGTCCGGAGAGGACGTGATTGCTCAGTGGGATGGTTACAATAATGCGATCTTCGGGATAGATCCGGCAAAACAGGTCAAACCATCCCACTAGAACAAGTTAAGTATTTTCTACGAGATTCTGTACTGGTCAACAAATTTAGTACATCATTGTTTGGACGTCATGCATATAGAGAAGAGAGTATCCGAGCACGTACTTTACTTGTTTTTTTGTAAAGACGGACAATTGAAAGACAACCTCCATGCTTGGATAGATCTTCAGGACTGGGAAATTAGAAGTGAATTGCATCCTAAACTGATAGTGGGTAAAACATGCAAGTTTGTACTTCCTAATACCGCGTATCATATGTCACAACCAGAGAAGAAAAGGTTCCTGCAGCCGTTGCATGATTTGAATGTTCCCACAGATTTCTCAGGATCATTTAGCAAGAAGATAAAGATTGTGAAAAGCAAAATCGTCAGGCTGAAAAGTCATAATCATTATGTTATTATGGAGCACCTTCTCCCATTATGTCACGACCCGAAATTGGCACGTGACGGCCCTAATACTACGCAACATCTACAGGCGTAACGTAGTAAAAGAAAGCCAAAACCCAGAAATCTAAACCATAAAAGACATGAAAGGATAAGAAACATTGTTTAAACCTTTAAAAAAAATCTCAAATATAAATTCTTTAAGTCCAATTTTCTTTCTTGAAAATTTCGGCAGCACCTCCTTTATAAAAACCAACCCTAAAAATGGGTACAACATAAATATAAAGTAAAGCATCCCCAACGGGAGCAAATCCACGCCCAAAGGCGGAAAACAACCCCCACAACAAATATACGACGCCGTAGCGAAGAAATAGAAGACGATAGAAAGGAAACTGTATAAAAGACAACAAATCCAACATAATATACAACATCGCCCTCACCAAGTCTCTAAGTCAATATGAAAATAGTAGATGGAGAGTACAGGGATACAACGAAATACAACACAACGAAAAACCACAAAACCCACCTAAGCAAACTGCATACTGTGAGCTGATGCGGTATCCGTAGCAAAAGATGATAAGATGTGTGATAATAGCCTGCCTCTGACTATCCTGAGGAACACCTGCAAACACTGTGGCACAACGGGAGTGAGTTGCCAACTCATGAATAGTAAATAACATATGCAGGTAATCGTAAGTATGCACGTAAAGCGTGAATCTAAGATATGCAGTTAACAGTAATAACATGTCATATGAATGCAGAATAATGGAAAGTACACTAGCAGGTACAACCAATATATATAAAGCAATAATGATATGACAACGGTATGCAATAATCATGCGATAGGGATATGAGAATGTAACTGTGCAATAATCATCAAAGGTACACTAACAGGTACTACTAATACAAGAAGCAGTGCACAAACAGATAAGGTGAGGTATGGAGTGAAGTATGCCATTTCCACGGAATCCTGACATCGTGGTAGGATCACAATCCAGCAAGACAATTTAAATACCAATTCCTCGAATCAGCCCCCAAATTGGTTCTCATATTATCTAAGTATCACATCTCCTCAATTGCACAATATCAAGTATATCTCATATATCCCGAATGTATAACCTCAAGTATATCTCACATATATCGAATGTACAATCATCAGGTATATCTCGTATATATCGAATGTACAAAATCAAGTGGATCTCACATATCTCGTATGTACAATATCAAGTATATCTCACATATCTCGAATGTACAACAGCAAGTAGATCTCATATATCTCGAATGTACAATATCAAGTAGATCTCACATATCTATCCAGTATCCAATCTCAAATGAATCTCTTATATCCCGAATCAAATCTCCAGCAAAATTCTAACATCCTAAATATAATGACATAAATAAATATGATGAGGTCAATTCACATATATTAGCGTCCCATTCCACTAATATTGGTGTAAGGGTATATATAACAGCGGCTCAATCCCCTGTTATATATACAAAAGAGTAATTAGAAATATCATGAAACCAATGTGCCAAACATCGACACAGAAATACTGATCTATCAGGTGCTGTCACCATGACTGGCCCCCTGATAGGTACGTATCATACGCTATCCCGAAAGCTCGAGTGCCTAGCTCTGACCCTCGCCTCTCGACGTATCTATACGTACATGACTCCCAACGGTATCCCCACGATCCCCGCCGAGTCATTGGTACTGTCACCGGTAGGTACTCGCCCGCCTCCAAGCTCAATCGGCAAAGTCCATCGATCTTCTTGCCGAGGGGAACCATACCGGGCCCCACCATGTACCCTCATACGGCGTCCACACCTCGTATGGAGTATATAATCAGAACCGATAAATCTCATGGTTGCTGCGCAAATATCATATCAAGAAAACCGGGTTTTTCAATTAATGCATAATTTCATGAACTCCCGCGGTTCCCAAATCCAGAAAACATCATGTAAAATCCAAATAACAATGCGCACATTCAGGAATAAATATGTGCGATATATCTGAAATGCGAGCATATAAAGGAAAATATGTAGCTGAAACCAGATGTATGCGAAATCAATATGGTACAGCTAAGTATAGGTGTCTACCTATAAGCAAATGATGTAGTATACCCCCCTGGGTATAGGTAAAATATGTAGGGTACCCCCCGGTATAAGTAACATATATGCATAGTATACCTGTAGTTGTATCGTAAAGTGTGTATGCACCTATCACTAATGGTACGATACACTATAGGTATACAGATAACTAGCAAGTAAGTATGTCAGAACATATGTGTAAGCATGTAGGTATACAGGTATGCTATAAGTCCATGCGTAAAGAAATATGAATCAAAGTCTCAATGTCCCTAACCAAGCAATATTATATCTATAAGTGGGTTATGTGTGACATGGCAATTATTGACGGTGTGTGTAGCATACAATCAGTGCTCGTGCAACATGAATCGTCAATAATATGTGCAGTGTCCTACTACTACTAGTCCAGGCACAACTACATCTAAGTAATAGGGTAAATGCGCAATTCTAACAATAACGTAGAATATGCGACAAGTAATAAAATCTCTAGCCCTGACGCATAACGCCATGCGGACGATTCTCCTGTAGATGTTAAATCTACTCACCAACGCTCCAAATTAGGTGAAGCCTACCACCTGTTTTCCTCTTGTCGTAGCGTCCGAAATCCCCGCTTGCGAACCTAAAATTTCACAAACACATCACATAAGCATATATTCTACATCGACGAAAAGACATCGAAACACAAGAATAACGCCCTGAAAATTACACTGCGCGCTTAGCGCATCTAACGCGCACGATATCGGCCAAAAATCCTAACTAGGGTCGCCAAACTACGAAACACCTAGTCTAGATTCCGATCGTCCCGATCGCGCAGTCAAAACACAATAATAAACGTGGACTCAAAATAAATAACGTCGCCATGTCAAAAGAAACCCATGCCTAAAAGTTACCGAAATCTAGTAAGCAGTACTTATCTTTATAGAACAAAACTACGAGTTTTACCAAAACTATAATTTATAAATATCTTCAAATAGCAAGGTTAAACCATTTAAACCATTTCTATATTTTTAAACTTGCTTAATTAAGTTTTAGCAAAAACCTAGTAAGCAAAAACCCTTAATTAGACAAAGTAGTAATTAACAAAAATTAGCATTTTCTACTAGATTAAGTTTTTCAAATTCACAAATTAACACTTCAATTAAATATTAAACACTTAAATTAATCTTTAATCTTAACTTGAATTTCTAAAACCATTTCTAGAATTTTGAAACATGAAATTTAAAGCTTAAACTAATATCTAATTAAGCTAGCATAAAGTATTAAGCAACAAAAAAAGAGATTAGAGTTAAGGTTTTATACCTTCAAGAACACCACTTGAATCAAGGATAAAACCAAACTTTAGCCTCCAAAATCCTCACTAGAATGAAGATCCAAGTAACTTTTGTGAAGAAGAATGAAGGTTTTGGATTTTATTTGAATTTCTATGAATTAAATTGGATTTTTCATGATTTATTTATGCAAGAAATGATGAAAAATGAGTGAGGAAGAACAAGGGCAGCAAGGGGTGAGGGAGGGCCGGCCAAAGCAAGAGGTGGAGGGGTTTTTGTGAATAAAAATGAAGAAAGATCTAGAAAAAATCAATTAATGCACATTAAATGCAAAATGCCACCTTTTTTTCATTTTCTTTTCTTTTTTAAAACAAAACCTTTTTGCACTCAAAAATATCTAGATATTTAGAAAAGAAACTTCCAAAATAATTGTAGTGATGATTTCCAAAAATTTTCATTTAGAAGAAATTTCCGGATTTACGTGCACAAAATACCGCTTAAAATAATATTTTATTTGGAAAAAAATCTATCTGAACCAAAACCTCTCAAATACCCCTAAAGTTGGCGCACAAGCTTTATTTTAGCTAAAATAGGTGCCGGCAAGGTTATACGGACGTTTGATCGAAATCGTGTTAAAACGGGAAAAACCGACAATTTTGCCCTAAAACGGAAAAATTCGCAAAACGATTTCTGAAACGTTACAATCTCCCCCTTATAAAAATTCGTCCCTGAATTTAAAAATTTTCACTAAGCGTACCTTGAAAGAGAAGAGTATAAAACTCCCAATTCTCGCTCGCAGCCTACCAAGTGATCATCTCACTATACGGCTACGTCCAAGACAACTCTCCACAGATAGCAAGACCCTTGACCGAAGTTTCTCCACCTGCCGGGCCATTAACACAATTGGCTGCTGGTGAACGAAAGATCGCGTCCAAGCTGAATGGTCTGGTGCTGAATCATGTGAGAAAGGTCATGAAGGTAATTGCAAAGTATCGACACAAGGATTACGGGGTGAAAACTCAATAATCTGGGAGGAAGTGCTAAATTAAAGGCAACGAACTAACTCGCTTAAAGGATCTCGAAAGGACCTACAATTCTGGGTAAGCTTCCCAAAACTCAACACGTCCTTCATCGGAAAAATCCGTAGGAATACATGATCTCCTACAGCGAACTCGAGCCTGCGATCACCATGGTCGGCATAAGACCTCTGTCCGCACAGGACTGTCATCATCCTCACCTGAAACAGCTGGATCATTTCCGAAGTCTCTAGACATGCTGGGGTCCAAAAATCCTACTACGCAGAGTCAGAAAAACAGACTGGAGATCGACACCACCTAACAAACAAAACTTAAAGGTTGCCAATCGGAATGTCTCCTGATAACTGCTATCGAAGGAGAACCTGAACAATGGCAAGTGACGATCCCAACTGCCGAAAACAATTAATACGTACGTACAAGCATATCCTCCAGAGTCGGTGTAGCCCGCTCTCACAAAACCATCATCCTACGGATGGAAAAACGGAGCTAAAGCTCAACCAGTACGCAAGGCTTCCTGAATCTCCTGCCCAAGACGGCAAGCGAACAGGGTGCCTTCATTGGATACGACCCTCGAAGGAACTCCATGCAACGCACAAACTTAACAAAGAACAACTGAGCAGACTGAGAAAAACCGGACAACAAGCATCCGAATGGAGTCACACCCTGACTAAACCTGGGTAGACACCATAACGAATTTCATGGAGATCTGTTCCCATTCCCACTTCGGAACAGTTAAAGATTGCAACTCTCCAGCCGGTCTCAGATGCTCAACCAAAACACACAACAAGACAACACCTTGAAACGAAACCTGAAATTTCTCTTTACATTCCTGTCCACGCGTAACTATCTCATAAGTCACATCAATGTTGGTGGAACTTGAATGAATACAGAGAATTGACAGATGTGCCAGCTCTAGGATTTCACGTCTTTACCCGATAATATAAGGTACACAAACGCATTCCTAACTTAGCACACCCTTGTCACAAATCCAGGACTCCGAATCATTACCCAGCCGAGTATGCTCAAGTATCTCTAACGAACGAGCGTCGGCGGGCAGTGCTTCACGAAAGTGATTAAGGACAAGTGGTCGGGCGCGGATATGAGCAAGCTGTCCCCTCCGTAGGGACGAACCTAAGCTGTACTCAACGATCACACAAGAACTGCAAATCTGTAGAAGACTGTCTCAAAAATCTACACCCACTGCAGGAAGATGTATATTAAGCTCTGGTGGTCCGTGAAAATCTGACACAACTCTCGAACAAGTAGTGTCTCTAAATCTCCATCGTAAAACCACTGCGGCCATCTCCAGATCATGAGTGGGATATCATGCTAGTACTTCCTCCAAGTGTAGGGAAGAAAAAGCGATAACTCTATAATGTCACCTCTGTACACACTCGAGCCCCACGCACGAAACATCACAGTTAAACAACAAGGTCGCCCGAACCAGAAAGCAAAGAAAGACTGATGCGGTTGTTAACCGAGTCTTCAACTGCCGAAAACTCCGCACACATGCCTCAGTCCAAGGAAAAAGAACCTCCTTTCCGGTCAGTCCAGTCAACTGTGCAGCGATACACAGGTAATCCTGCACGAAACGGCGGTAGAAACCTGCTAAGCCCAAAATCTGCGGACCTTCGTCCGTACACAAGCCTGGGCCAAAGCTGTACGACCTCGATCTTCCTCGGGACCATACGAAAACCGTCTCCCGTAACTACAAGACCTAGGAGTCAACACAAACAAGCCTGAAGGAACACTCCGAGAATCTAGCAACAGTTGGGCTCTCCCAATGTCTGCAAAACAAATCCTCAAGTGCTACTCCTGTTCCTCACGACACATTGAATAGACCAGAATATCGTCAATAACACAACAATAACTGGTCGAGAAACGGCCTGAAGAAATCTGGTGTATCATGTCTACGAATGCTGCTAGGGCATTGGCGAGTCCAAAGACACCACCAAAACACATAAAGTCGTAGCATGCACAAGGCAGCCTTCGGAATGCCATCACTCCGAACCCGCAACAATGATGATCTAATCCCAACCACTTAGAAAAAGTCTCGCACTTAGGAGCCGATCGAAGAAATCGTCAATGCGAGGTAAATGATACCTATCCGCACCGTAAGCCGGTTCAATTGACGATCTATCAATACACAACCTCAACTTCCGTCCTTCTCCTTGACGAACAGAAATAGGAGCTCCTCGAGGCGAAACACACAGACGCACAAACCCCCCAACAAACAATTCTGCAGCTGATCCTTAAGCTCCCTAAGCTCCGCCGGCTCATCTGGAACAACGTCGGAAAACTCTCGCACGATAAGAACCCGGTCCAACAATCCCACTATGGCTCCGGTATCACGAATGAACGCAAAGAATCCTCGACATCCTCTCCTCAAAAGCTGACTAGCGAAAAAGGATGAATTCGAGCTGTGGGAGGCGACACCACTGTCCCCCTGCACAACAAGAACTGACTTGCCGGGAAAACAAACCTGACTGTTTCCTCGCGGTAGTCCACATACACCTAGCACGTAACTAACCAGTCCGTGCCCAGGAGAACGTCAAATCCAACATCTCTAGAAGGATCAAGTGACGGATGAATCTCCTAACCGATTGGTATACGACTGAAATACGTGGAATCGCTGACAGAAGTTAACACAACAAACGGCTGATCTAGCTAACACGAATCCCCTCATCCCAAACCTCTGCTACTCCCGCAACGGTCACGAAAGCTGTCTCGACGACTAAGCCTCTGTCTCTGAGCTGATACCCCGGTACGAGTCCTCCACGGTTCCGGAACTCCCGAAGTCTCTAGAATACGTGTCTCGTCAACTAGGGCTGCATCCACTGGTGCTATGTAACTGACGGAAAGCTGTGTGCTGATCGCAAGGAACAACTGGGTAACAGGGGTGACAACCTCCTGTCGCTGCGCTCGAATGGTCTCCACCAAAGAACTCATCGTCTGGCGCAAGTCCAGCATCTCTGCCACAAGCCTAGCGATTCTATCTGTCAAAGGCGGATCCATCTGCACCTGTGCAACGAGCGTGCCATCCTGGTCAGTCCTCGCTCTCCCCGAGTCAATACTGACCTCGGCCCTCGCTGCACCTCACTGAGTCCCCATAGTCGTCGGCAAAGGCTATAAATTGGAATAGGATTCGATATGAACACGGAAATCGAATCACAAGGATATGAATCATCAAGGAAGGAATTTCAAGTAATTGTACTTAGGTCACTTTAGGCGGAGTACTGCATCGTGAGTATGCTGCAGACATACACACGCTACGTTACTCTGCTTAAGCTACCTACTCCATCATATAAAGGTCATCCTACACTCCGTAAGGTAAAAAACCTAGCGCTCTGATACCAACTTTGTCACGACCCGAAATTGGCACGTGACGGCCCTAATACTACGCAACGTCTACAGGCGTAACGTAGTAAAAGAAAGCCAAAACCCAGAAATCTAAACCATTAAAAGACATGAAAGGATAAGAAACATTGTTTAAACCTTTAAAAAAAATCTCAAATATAAATTCTTTAAGTCCAATTTTCTTTCTTGAAAATTTCGGCAGCACCTCCTTTATAAAAACCAACCCTAAAAATGGGTACAACATAAATATAAAGTAAAGCATCCCCAACGGGAGCAAATCCATGCCCAAAGGCGGAAAACAACCACCACAACAAATATACGACGCCGTAGCAAAGAAATAGAAGACGATAGAAAGGAAACTGTATAAAAGACAACAAATCCAACATAAAATACAACATCGTCCTCACCAAGTCTCTAAGTCAATATGAAAATAGTAGATGGAGAGTACAGGGATACAACGAATATATAACACAACGAATAACCACAAAACCCACCTAAGCAAACTGCACACTGTGAGCTGATGCGGTATCCGTAGCAAAAGATGATAAGATGTGTGATAATAGCCTGCCTCTGACTATCCTGAGGAACACATGCAAACACTGTGGCACAACGGGGGTGAGTTGCCAACTCGTGAATAATAAATAACATATGCAGGTAACCGCAAGTATGCACGTAAAGCGTGAATCTAAGATATGCAGTTAACAGTAATAACATGTCATATGAATGCAGAATAATGGAAAGTACACTAGCAGGTACAACCAATATATATAAAGCAATAATGATATGACAATAGTATGCAATAATCATGCGATAGGGATATGAGAATGTAACTGTGCAATAATCATGAAAGGTACACTAACAGGTACTACTAATACAAGAAGTAGTGCACAAACAGATAAGGTGAGGTATGGAGTGAAGTATATCATTTCCACGGAATCCTGACATCGTGGTAGGATCACAATCCAGCAAGACAATTTAAATACCAATTCCTCGAATCAGCCCCCAAATTGGCTCTCATATTATCTAAGTATCACATCTCCTCAATTGCACAATATTAAGTATATCTCATATATCCCGAATGTACAACCTCAAGTATATCTCACATATATCGAATGTACAATCATCAGGTATATCTCGTATATATCGAATGGACAAAATTAAGTGGATCTCACATATCTCGTATGTCCAATATCAAGTATATCTCACATATCTCGAATGTACAACAGCAAGTAAATCTCATATATCTCGAATGTACAATATCAATTAGATCTCACATATCTATCCAGTATCCAATCTCAAATGAATCTCTTATATCCCGAATCAAATCTCCAGCAAAATTCTAACATCCTAAATATAATGACATAAATAAATATGATGAGGTCAATACACATATATTAGCGTCCCATTCCACTAATATTGGTGTAAGGGTATATATAACAGCGGCTCAATCCCCTGTTATATATACAAAAGAGTAATTAGAAATATCATGAAACTAATGTGCCAAATATCGACACAGAAATACTGATCTATCAGGTGCTGTCACCACGACTGGCCCCCTGATAGGTACGTATCATACGCTATCCCGAAAGCTCGAGTGCCTAGCTCTGACCCTCGCCTCTCGACGTATCTATACGTACATGACTCCCAACGGTATCCCCACGATCCCCGCCGAGTCATTGGTACTGTCACCGGTAGGTACTCGCCCGCCTCCAAGCTCAATCGGCAAAGTCCATCGATCTTCTTGCCGAGGGGAACCATACCGGGCCCCACCATGTACCCTCATACGGCGTCCACACCTCGTATGGAGTATATAATCAGAACCGATAAATCTCATGGTTGCTGCGCAAATATCATATCAAGAAAACCGGGTTTTTCAATTAATGCATAATTTCATGAACTCCCGCGGTTCCCAAATCCAGAAAACATCATGTAAAATCCAAATAACAATGCGCAAATTCAGGAATAAATATGTGCGATATATCTGAAATGCGAGCATATAAAGGAAAATATGTAGCTGAAACCAGATGTATGCGAAATCAATATGGTACAGCTAAGTATAGGTGTCTACCTATAAGCAAATGATGTAGTATACCCCCCTGGGTATAGGTAAAATATGTAGGGTACCCCCCGGTATAAGTAACATATATGCATAGTATACCTGTAGTTGTATCGTAAAGTGTGTATGCACCTATCACTAATGGTACGATACACTATAGGTATACAGATAACTAGCAAGTAAGTATGTCAGAACATATGTGTAAGCATGTAGGTATACAGGTATGCTATAAGTCCATGCGTAAAGAAATATGAATCAAAGTCTCAATGTCCCTAACCAAGCAATATTATATCTATAAGTGGGTTATGCGTGACATGGCAATTATTGACGGTGTGTGTAGCATACAATCAGTGCTCGTGCAACATGAATCGTCAATAATATATGCAGTGTCCTACTACTACTAGTCCATGCACAACTACATCTAAGTAATAGGGTAAATACGCAATTCTAACAATAACGTAGAATATGCGACAAGTAATAAAATCTCTAGCCCTGACGCATAACGCCATGCGGGCGATTCCCCTGTAGATGTTAAATCTACTTACCAACGCTCCAAATTAGGTGAAGCCTACCACCTGTTTTCCCCTTGTCGTAGCGTCCGAAGTCCCCGCTTGCGAACCTAAAATTTCACAAACACATCACATAAGCATATATTCTACATCGAGGAAAAGACATCGAAACGCAAGAATAACGCCGTGAAAATTACACTGCGCGCTTAGCGCATCTAACGCGCACGACATCGGCCAAAAATCCTAACTAGGGTCGCCAAACTACGAAACACCTAGTCTAGATTCCGATCGTCCCGATCGCGCAGTCAAAACACAATAATAAACGCGGACTCAAAATAAATAACGTCGCCACGTCAAAAGAAACCCACGCCTAAAAGTTACTGAAATCTAGTAAGCAATACTTATCTTTATAGCACAAAACTACGAGTTTTACCAAAACTATAATTTATAAACATCTTCAAATAGCAAGGTTAAACCATTTAAACCATTTCTATATTTTTAAACTTGCTTAATTAAGTTTCAGCAAAAATCTAGTAAGCAAAAACCCTTAATTAGACAAAGTAGTAATTAACAAAAATTAGCATTTTCTACTAGGTTAAGCTTTTCAAATTCACTAATTAACACTTCAATTAAATATTAAACACTTAAATTAAGTTTTAACCTTAACTTGAATTTCTAAAACCATTTCTAGAATTTTGAAACATGAAATTTAAAGCTTAAACTAACATCTAATTAAGCTAGCATAAAATATTAAGCAACAAAAAAGAGATTAGAGTTAAGGTTTTATACCTTCAAGAACACCACTTGAATCAAGGGTAAAACCAACTTTAGCCTCCAAAATCCTCATTAGAATGAAGATCCAAGCAACTTTTGTGAAGAAGAATGAAGGTTTTGAATTTTATTTGAATTTCTATGAATTAAATTGGATTTTTCATGATTTATTTGTGCAAGAAATGATGAAAAATGAGTGAGGAAGAACAAGGGCAGCAAGGGGTGAGGGAGGGCCGGCCAAAGCAAGAGGTGGAGGGGTTTTTGTGAATAAAAATGAAGAAAGATCTAGAAAAAGTCAATTAATACACATTAAATGCAAAATGCCACATTTCTTTCATTTTCTTTTCTTTTTTAAAACAAAACCTTTTTGCACTCAAAAATATCTAGATATTTAGAAAAGAAGCTTCCAAAATAATTGTAGTGATGATTTCCAAAATTTTTCATTTAGAAGAAATTTCCCGATTTACGTGCACAAAATACCGTTTAAAATAATATTTTATTTGGGAAAAAATCTATCTGAACCAAAACCTCCCAAATACCCATAAAGTTCGCGCAAAAGCTTTATTTTAGCTAAAATAGGTGCCGGTAAGGTTATACGGAAGTTTGATCGAAATCGGGTTAAAATGGGAAAAACCGACAATTTTGCCCTAAAACGGAAAAATTCGCAAAACGATTTCTGAAACGTTACACATTAGCCCTTAGGATTTCCCTTCCCGAATCGGTTAGTCTACTAATCAACGACTTTTATTGCTTTTTTAGAGAATTGTGTGCTAAAAGCTTCGATGTTGTGATGCTAGAGAATCTAGAAAATTCTATTTCATTGATACTTTGTAACTTTGAGCATATTTTCCCGCCGTCGTTGTTCGATATCATAATACACCGGACAGTTTATCTTGCAACCGATACTAAGTTTGCCGGACTGGTACAATATTGATGGATGTATCCCTTCGAAAGGTATGTTGAATTTTTCGTTTCACGCATTTTGTAAAATTATTGTTGTCTTATATGCCCGTATTTATTTATTTAACATATTTTTCTTTAGGTAGCTCTACAGTCTAAAAAAGTATTTACGCAATAGAAATCGATCAGAGGGTTCTATCATGCAAAATTATCTTCTAGATGAAATAACCACATTTTGTTCCCGCTATTTGGACGAGAATATTGAGACGAAATTTAACCGGTCTCGGAGAATTCAGGACGGGGCTATATGGTAAAGCTGATTATAAGAGAGCAGATCCTATATTTATCAACAAGATATATCGGTTTATTCTCTTCAATAGCGTATGTCTTGAAGAAATTAGAGAGTAAGTTTTTTTGGATTAATTGTTATATTTGTGTGTGTGTGTGAAATGATATAATATTAATGTCATAATTTATTATTGAGAACATAATTCATATTGATGAGGTACGTGAGGGGCATCCTGATTGGAATGATGAACGATTGGAAATATATCATCAGGATAATTTTTGCGATTGGGTTGCAGATCATGTAATTTGTTCGAATAACATGTTATTGCTACCAGTCTTAATCTTAACTTATATCGTTATGTATTTGCCGTAAAATTTGTTTTGTCAGATCCACGATCCGAATTTGTTTGCATCATTAGAGAGAGATTCAAGATATTTAGCTCAGTTTCCTAACATGGAGGTTACATACTATAAATGATTCGGTATCCTTGGATACAAATTTGAAATTAAGGACATAGAAATATCTCGAATCAATCAGAATAGTGTGATTGCGACCGTAAGATCAGATGGTGTGATTTATTATGGATACTTAAATTGCATACTTGGCATCCAATATCTCGGACGATCAGAACCGTTTTATATATTTCAGTGTATTTGGTACGATACACGAACCGATAAGGATAAGTGGAGAAGCAATTTCTGAACTTAGAAAGATGAATATGGATTGACTAGTGTGAACACACTTTGATTTTATGGTCAGTACGATCCATTTATCTTTCCGCAACAAGCGTTTTAAGTATACTACTCACAGTGCTTGAAGCATCCGGGATGGAGTATCGTATGCCGTTGGAAATCCAGAGATATTTACGATGTCTCAGAATTTGAGGATCGTATGGAGGACATCGATGAGGATGAAGAAGAGAGAAGATTTAGGGTGCTCCGACCGTCTGTTTCCAAAATAGGGTCGTTTTCGGCTGATTGTGGAGTTACGTGGGTTAAAAATGATATCGATGATGAAATCCAAGTAGATATATCTAATGCGTTTATGAAACGAAAAAGGTTATCAGTAATGTTATATTATTACTTCACATTTCTACGATATATATATATATATATATATATATATATATATATATATATTGCTTGCATATATAATGATTGTACTCTTATCTAGGTCTGATGACGACGCCCGGAGCTGCGAGGGGCGGCAGGAGCACCAGCCGCGGCAGAGGCAGAGCGGTTCTGCCGCCATGGGAGCTGCGTAGGGAGCTCTAGAGGGCTGGTCTTGCACCCCGATCCGTATCCCCTTCGGATGACTCCTTCCATGTGGACTTTTCCACACCTTCAGGTATATTGCACGAATATTCATTTTGAATGTAATATTATAGATATACATGCATATTTATTTTAAAATTACTTATATAATCAATGTTTAATTGTCTAGTTATAGGTGGTGCGTCCACATCAGTGGCAGAGGCCACTACCGCACATGCATGTATGTTTATATATTCTATAGTGCATGCATATTGATTTAGAATGTTATATTATAAATATACACACATTGTTTTTGCTCTTACTTAGAGAATCAATTTTTGATTGTCTAGCTGTAGGTGGTGCCTCCACATCCCGGGCAGATTCTACCACCGCATCACAGGTATGTTTATATATTTTATAGTGCATGCATATTGATTGAGAATGTTATATTATAAATATAAACACATTCTTTTTACTCTTACTTAGATAATCAATTTTTGATTGTCTAGATGTAGGTGGTGCCTTCACATCCCGAGCAGAGGCCACCACCGCACCTACATGTATGTTTATATATTCTATATTGCATGCATATTGATTTAGAATGTTATATTATAGATATACACATTCTTTTTGCAATTACTTATATAATCTATTTTTAATTGTCTAATTGTAGGTGGTGCATCCACATCTGGCGCAGAGACTACTCCCGCCACTTCCGTACCCTCCGCTCAGTCTACAGGTTAGTATTCTTAAATATAAAATATTTTTTCATGTTATATTTTCTCTAAGAATAACCATGAACTTCATATAATTTTATCTTCAATGTTTATTTTCTAGTTGGAGGGATGCATCCACGTCCGGGTAACCGGTTGTTCCTCATCGGAGGAACGATCGTTCAGCTCGTGCTGCTGCCCGGGCCCAGGCTTGTGCTGCTGTCGCCGGAGGTATATATCGCACTTCAATTTTCGTTAATCCTTTATTTTTAAATACCGTTTTGTCTTGATATTGCTTGTCTTGATATTTCTTGTAGATGTAGGGCAGCCCCGCCCCTAGAGGGGGACTCGAGGGTTGAATCAGTCCCACATGCTGAGGCCCGATAGATCTAGGAGGGAGGTATCATTCCCCTCTTCTTTACCCTCGATTATCTCTATACTGGCGATTATGTCGAGAGGTTCGACCCGTATACGGGGGATGAGAGCCGCATCTCAAAGAAGTATTCACTTCACGTTGAGTGAGGCGATCAACATCGGCGCTCATTTGCCCTCTTCTGGGACCAGGCTCAGGTATTAATATATATTTTCATTTGACTTATCAAATAAATTTATTATTATTTAATACCTATAATTTAAATACATTATTTTCTTGTATTTACAATTGGATTACAACTTTCATCCTGTACCCGACCTTGATCACCCTAACAGAGTGCTCGATCTTCACGCTCTTTACCCGTGCCTCATGAAGAACATGTAATCTAAGATCTGATATAATAAGAACGAGCTGAAGATCGATTGCTATTTGGTATGGCTGGCGACCCCCGAGACGGAGAGAACGGCTCTCCTACATTCTCTGGTCTTTACCAGAGTCGACGTAGATGCATGGCCTCTCTTATGCCAATATTATGACTTTGAGCGCAAACAGATTTGTAATTTAAATGTAATTCATTATTAAATATATAATTTAGTTTTTGTGTTGCTTAATTATAAAACTAAATCTGATTGTGTTGTGCAGAAACAGACCGATCAAACTAAGAAGAATAGAAAGTCAGCGAAAAGGGGTTGCCCCACTTACACAGGTGGCTCGAGGAACATTACTCGTGCCATGGAGGCATCGGTAAATTACAATAGATTTATTTTGATATAATACAATATTAAGAGTTATTTTATATCATATGTAAATTTTTGGCGAATTGCAGAGAGCTCAGACCCTAGCGCAATGTTGTACACCGAGCGTGTTGACCGCATATCTTGCCGTCCATAGCACCTCGACAGATCCCGCCACGGGCGAGTTTTGATTCCCCGACACCGCTACCCAGTAGTATTACGTAAGTGTTAATATTTATTCTAATTCGAATGAAATTTTTATTTTGATAAGTTCAAATTTAAATGATATACTTATATTTTAATGGTTAATGTGGGTGTAGGAGCGGGTGGTGGAGCAGGCGGAGGTATCGGGGATCGATTTTAGTGGACAGACTGATCCGATCTTACTGACCCCAGTCCTAAATGCCGCACATAGAGGGCACCATGGAGGTTGAGAGAGAGGCCGGGAACTGGGTCCTAGCAGGACTCATATGAAGTTGGTCTCCACTCCGGCGGTTACTTCCCCTACCCCCCGTGAGCGACGTCTGGAGTATGATGTTGCCGCCTTGAATACCACCGTCGAGGAGTTGAAGGAGATATTGGTACGTATATTACTTATTAGTAAAATATTATTTCACATTATAGATAGTAACATATGCAATATTAGTAGCCTGAGTTTATTTGGTTTTAGACTTAGATTTGATTAATCAGACTTACATAAAACTATCTAATTAAACCGAACTCTATAATTATAACCATACCACATCTTTCTTTATTTTGGAGTTTAAAATGTTATGATTATTCAAATTCAAAATTTGAGAAGAAAACATTTCTTTGTAAATTAGATAACTCCAAAACCAAGCATCAGCTAAACAATTAAGCAGAGATACGGGCTTACAAGTTAAAATAAATATCATTTCTACATCCACTTAAAATAAACTATGGTTTTCCAAACTAGATACCCAAATTAGTCCTAAGTCACTAAGTATTCTTAGATTGGGGTATAAAAATATAGCCCTGAATGTATGGAATTTCAAGATGTATAAATTCTCATACATAACATATGAATTTCAACAGAACGTGTGGAATCTCAACAAAGTATATATAAATTCGCGGTTTCGCAATAATCTGATAATGATACGAATTTGACTAAAATCTAATACACCATTCTTACTCGTTTATTACACAAACACAAATTTTACAGATTCGGCAGGCTATTTCGGCTGCGGCTACGCAAGCCACTAGCTCGGCTGCGGTTGCGCAGACCACTCCTATAGCTCCATAGCCCGTTCAGACTCCCGCACAGTCCGCTTTTTCATTAGTCGAGTTTTTGACGACTCAGGTTGCATCGAGGAGCAGATGTACCAGATTACGGTGATTATCAGAGGTGGAGGAGCTGGATCGAGCTAGGATAGCTTTATTTATATGTTTGAGAATGTATGTACTTATTTGATACATATTGTATATATTTTGGATGATATTGGTGGTTGTTTGTATGTTTACGATGATTTTAGATTGATTTTGTATTCTGTTTGTTTATTTCTTTTATATATTATGCGTGAGATATTGTTTATGAATATTTCTGTATTTGGATATATGATATATATATTATTGAGCACAGGGCGGATAAAAAACGGGAAGCTCCTTTTTAAAAAAACCTGATATAATGTCCCTACGGATTACTCAGTATGGGCAACTGTTGCACCTCTGGATTAATCCGCAGGGGCAAGTTTTGCCCCCTAGACATTTCTCCGTAAGGACAAAATATCAGAATATCTCATATTTTGTCCGTATGGACTCAGTAATACGGGCAAAACTTGCCTCTACAGCTTAACTTGTAGAGGTATTTATCATGCCCTATGGACAACTCCGTAGGGACAATTATTTTATTTTATAAACAGATAAATTAAATAAAAATTATGTCCTACGGAATAATTCGTAGGGATAAATATCCCTACGGATTAAGATGTATGGGCAATTATTACTCCGTAGAGGCATGAGGTCGAGTACGGCCCTTCTACTACTTTGAAGCCCATTTCCTTGAAAAGCAGTTTAATGCCTAACCCCACTGATATCTTTTTTAGTACTTATCAATTGATCCTCTTTTCTTTCTTCCTTCCCGTCTATTTATTTGCATAGTTGAAAGTCAAACGAAGCAAGGTGACAAATCAACAGGAGAGGAAGTGACTTGCTGACTGACGATTATGATTACCTGCTCTGATGTGCTATCCGTATCAAATATGACAAAACGCTAGCACAAACTGCTCCCACAGACACGCATGATAAGGGGTGTGGGGCCAACCGGGTCTATATTGCTCGAGTTATGTTTACTTTACCCCCCACGTACTCCTCTATTCTTGTATTTTCATTCCGTCTCTAAGGTTCCCCTTTAGTGCCTACCGGTTGGATGAAATGAAACTTCGACTGATCATTTGATATGTTCAGGACGAAAACTTGCACCTACGGTCTTTGAACCTACGGAGGAATTTTATGTCCCCTACGGATATATCCGTAGGGACAGTGATTTGCTCTTACAGCTAAATTCGTAGGGGCAAGTGATTATTGGAGTAGTGATTGTAGTAGTGCAACAAAGAAGCAATAATGAGAATATAGCATCGTTTGATCGGACATATTCTTGTTTGAGCCCTATCGTTCATCTTCTTGCACGCGCAAATTACTGCAGTCGATCAATGCACGCGCACACATATTCCTTTGCAAATTACTTGCAGTCGATCAATGGACTAATGGAACCAGCAAGCCTCCTTCTCATGTTGCTGCAGATTGATATATGATCGATTGAACTTCCTATAAATGTAATCTAAGTTTTTTTCTCTCTTCGCCCCTACTGGCTTAACATATTGCGATGGCGATCTATATGAATTAATACCTTCTAAACTTGGAGATGCATAATAGACAACTGTATAATTTGTATATATATGTAATATTATTTATCCTTATCCTTGACAAAAAGTACCTTCTAGAATCGATGTTAAGACTATTACAATAGCTATACCTGTTCTAATCAAATTTAAGTGCGATGTGCGTGTACATGTGTTAAACATCACAAGACGGTTATAAAGCTTTTAATTCTTTTTCGCTTTAATAATATAGATTTTAATTAAAATAATTTTGTAGAGAGTTTCAAGGGTTTTTAAAAAAAAGCAATGAAAGAGTTTTAAATAAATTTTAAGGAGATCTTTTAAATATTTGAGAAGATTTAGGAAATTATACATAAGAAAAGCGATAAAAAAATCTGTTTTCTCATACTTTTGAGCTTTCATGCCGAAATCAAAGTGGGATTTCAATTAATATGATTAGATATATATATCCCTCCCTCTTGTGTTAAAAAGCAGAGAAATTAAAATACAATTAATTTGATCTGATTTGATTTGATTTGATTTGTTATTAGAAGAAAGCTAAATCTTAATAAGTTGAGTACTGATAGTAATACCCATTCAAAATTCTTGTCGGCCAATTGATGAAGGTCAAGCGTAATTTAAGCTAAATTCATAGTTCAGACAAAAAAAAGATTTGGTTATAAAAATTCCATTTATATGCAAGCTCAAATTTTAATATTCAATATGAGAGGCTTATATATATAGTACTATTAGGTTTACTTTGTTCATATTGTTTCAATTGGGAATGTGCTCTTCAACTAAAACCAATCACCCAAGATATATAATTTTTATTCTCCAACATATCTTTGATGCTCAACTTTGAGTACAGACCAACAGCATGCATGCTCACTTTATGCCAACATCTTTGAGTTATCACTTGTTTAGTGGTTGAAAGGACGGCCACTTTCTGTCAATTAATCAAACATCCTAATGAAACAACACAACATTAATTATAATGAAAAAATTGCAGGCTCACTGATTGTTAATTACATTGTTGTTAATTTGAGGCTATTTATTAATCTTATAATTTTTTTTTGAGACAATAGGTAGAATAAATTAGCTATCCCTTCACTCCCAATACTACAAGTTCGAAGAAATCCTGCGGCATTCCACTTGTGGGGTTCGAACTTGGGACCTCTTCCTAATGAAGAGCCCACCTAACAAACTGAGCTATTAGCTCAGTTTTATTAATCTTATAATTAGATATCGAAGTAAGATTAAGATGTGAAAACAATGAAATCATGAGTTCTTACCTCAAAAAATTGAAATCGCGAGTTCCAATATAGCCTGTTGTATTGTATGGTTGAGCGAGAGTTTTGAATTCAAACTTCGCTTACATCAAGTTGCAACCTATTATTTAACAAAAAGAAAACAATGAAATATATAATATGTTACTAGAACATGACAGATTCTATTATGATTCTGTGTAAAATCTTGGTTATTTTAATATGCAAGCTATTTATTTATAGCTTACAGTTAGACTCTCTTAATTATATATAGCTATGATCTAACTCTAAAAGAAAATCAAGATTCAAGTTTTAATTATGAAAGATATTAAGGCTAATCAAATAATTGAACTTAAAAAATGACGGGCAACGAAGCAAGTCAAGCAAAACTTTAAGGATACTTATTTGAGTCAAACTCTACTTTAAATTCCCCCCCCCCCCCAACCCCACCTACCCCCCAACCCCACCTACCCAAAAAAATAAATCAATCTAGCACGATCTCATGCTACATCTACATTTGTATAGATACAGATGGGATAAAAATTGGCAGAAAAGGATTACTAGCGCGCATTTAAGAATTCCAATATTTCTATACGTACATCACCACTTTTCTTAATTTTTTAATTTTTTTTACACGTAAGAGCAGAACTCTTAGGATTGTCCCACGAAAAATTTTATTGCAAAAAACTCAAAAAACTACATAGAATTACTGTAGCAGTTAATTTGTAGTATCTGCACGACCTATACACACTCTGATGCCCGACTAAAATAAGAAACAAAACAACAAGAAAAGAAAGGGAGGATAAAAGAGATAAGCAGTGCTACAAAAGTGCTCAAAGGTATTGGGGATTTGGTCACAGTTTAAACTGTGACCAATTTTGAGTAACAGTCTTAAGATGAATTGGTCACGGTTTTAACCGTGACTAAATCGAAGATGATGCGGGTCCCACAACCCATTGGGCAATAAAATTCCAATCCCCAACTTATTATCCCTCGAGCCCTTTTTTTCACCCCAAAAAAAAACTCCCAAAATTTCCCCCTAAATCGACTGGAGTTGCCGCCGCTCTCGTCGACCGGAGTCCCCGTCGCCTCTCCCGGAACCTCCTCGTTCGGATTGCCTTCAGTGAAGTCGCCGTCGTCGTCTCGATCGCCTGCTCCGTGGTTCGATCGCTTGCACCGGCCTCGCTCGAAGTCGCCACCTTCCCTGTCTCGTCGTCGTACTGTCTCGCCCCCTCTCTACTAATCTAGGTTAGTATTTTAATTTTTAATTTGTCGATTTTGTTAATTTCAATTGTATGACCGATTAGGTAGCTAATTAAGGGGTTAGGGATTAGGGTTGGGGTTTTGGGTTGGGGTTAAGGATTGAGTGAGGGTTAGCGTCAGTGGTTAGGCTAGTTAATTAGAGGGTTAAGGTTAGGGTTAGGGTTCTCGATTAGGGTTAGGGACTAAGTTAGGGTATTGGGTTTGGGGTAGGGTCAGTGGTTAAGATAGTTAATTAGGGGTTAGGGATTTAAGTTAGGGTTAGGGTTGGGGTTAACGTTAGGGGTTGGGGTTAGGGTTAGGGTAATTGTTAGGGATAAGTGGTTTAATGAAATGAAAGAATAGTTAAGGGTATTTTAGTGACATAGTTATAAAAGTTAAGGGTATTTTAGTGTTAAAAAATAAAGTTGAGCGAAGAGGTGTTGCACTAAAAAATCTTAATAATAATTTAGTGAAAAACAACAATAATTAAGGGTATTTTAGTGAATTTTATATTAACTTAGTTAATTTAAAAATATGAGTTGTTTATTTAAATTTGTTAAAGTAGTTTTGTGAAAACCCCCCAATAGTTAAGGATACCGTTCTCTCATAAAATGTGGCGGCACCTCATGTGAAAGGAACGTGAGCGCCGGTGTACAAAGCATGTGGACGCCTGTCTTGGATATGATTAAATTCTAAGGTAGCGTCTCACGTGAAAGGCATGTGAGCGCCAGCATGGAAAGCACGCGGACACTTGTCTTTGGTAAGATTGCATCTTAGGACCAGCGCCTCACGTGACAGACACGTGAGCGCCGGCATGCAAAGCACGTGGGCACCTGCTTCAGTAAGAATTAAATTCTTTGGCTATGCCACATGCATAGCACGTGAACATCAGCGCCCAAGTTAAAGCAGTTTTGCTTCGGATAGAATTAAATTCTACATGGGAAAATATTTTCCTAAAATAAGAACAATATTCTCTGTTAAATAGAGAGCCGTTGAATTAAACATCCAATGATAAAATTAAATTCTATTGGGGAAAAATATCTCCCTGATCAAAAAAAATAAGAACAATATTCTTTATTAAACAGAGAGCCATTAGATAAAAAATCCAACAGTGATTTTAAAAAATCATCAAAAGATAGAATTGAATTCTATTTGGGAAAATTATCTCTCTAATCTTTCTAAACAAGAAAGATATACTCTGTTAAATAGAGAACACTTGGATTAAAAATTCAATGGTAATTAAAATATCACCGTTTGAATTAAAAGATAGAATTAAATTCTATGCATAAAAAAATATTCCCCTAATCTTGGTAAAAACAAGAAAAATATATTCTAAAATATAAATCCTTGGATATAAGATCCAACGGTGATTAAAAATCACCACCTGGTTATGAAATCAGATTGAGATCTCTCAAATAAGAGATCTTTTAAATTAACCAACAAATTTTCCTCACCTATATATAGGACCCGAGACTTCAAGTCTCAGAGGGAGAATCAACCCCATAAGGTGATAAAAAAAAAGAGAAAACTACAATCGAGAATTTAATTATCTTGCTGAAGAAAACTTCCTCTCTTCTCAAACCCTAGGTAAAAAAAAACAGAGATAAAAAATATCTCCTTTGTCTAATATATGTAAATATAAGGGTTTAACCCTCCATAAAGAACTTAGTTCTTTCTCTGAATCTGAGATCCGCAAGACAAATCTCCTATAAGTTGAGAATTTAATTCTCATCGGGAAGATTTTGCTCTTCAGACTCAAGATCTAGGGGAAAAGCTAGATATGGGAAAATAAATATGAAGAAAAGAAGTGGAACTTATATTACAGGAATTTAATTCCTCTAAAAACAGGGTTTAACCCTATATAAAGTACTTAGTTCTTATAAAAAAAATAGAAGAACTTAGTTCTTATAAAAAAAGAACAGAAACACTTAGTTCGCAAAAATTCAATCTCAGATCTTCAAAAATAGAGATCTTGGTGATCATTAATGGCCAAAACACTATTAACAGAAGTTAAAATTCTTTATATAATATAAACAGAAGCTAAATCTATAAAGGACTCAGTGCCTCATGTGATATACATGTGAGCGCCCAAAAGATTCGCTAAAGTGAGTGCTGACACTTATGTGAGCGTGTAGAAAGCCCATGAAGACTCGGCGCCTTACGTGGCTCACACGTGAGTGCCTGTAAATGAAAACTCGGCGCCTCACTTGTCTCACACGTGAGCGCCCGTAAAAACACCTTACAAATGAGGGGGAATTTGATAGAGTCTGCTATATCGGTTGCATCTATTCAAACCTCCGATATACGGTGCCATAAATCAACTTGGTATCTTCGGAGAGGTGGATGGATATTTCCAAATAGTATTTGCCCCTAAATTCAAGCAAGACGACCTATCCCGGTTCGCATCTGTTTTCGGCTGTGAACAGATTCTGGAACGCCCGGTGGGACCTCTTCCTCTCTCCACTCCACATTTCGTGTGTCATGGTTCGCGAAAAAAATTGTGGTTCGCTATATTCATGGTTGCCCTTGGATGCAAGATACTAAAACTTGGTGCTTCGCCTCTGTGCAGAATCAATGGCCTCTCACAACACTTCCTGCAAAAGCGACTTCCACTCCGTCCCAACTGGAGAAGTGACGTATGGGCCTAACACGGCCTCTATTTTCTCAATGTCGGTAGGACAGTCACTCAAACCACTACCGGGCTATTCTTCAGGACCATGCTCCTACCCATATTCTATGGCGCCACAACGCCCTGAGAAGAAGCTTTCCGAAAGTTGGTCTTTGATCGACTAGCTACCGTGATGGCTCCTATCAGCAAGCCGTCCAACATTGAAGGTTCAGTCTTTAACGGGTTGAAAGAAAACTTAAATGGGCTTGTAAAGAAACCCATGATTCCAGAAGGGGTTGCCCTAAAATGGCTAGCCCTCCCTGCTCCTGCTATGCGTGAAGCCGGTAAAAGTGCTTCACTTTCAAGACGGTCGGTCTTCGACAGATTTACTAATTCTGCTCCAACTCCGCTAAAACCGTCTGTCTTCAATAGACTAACACCAAGCTAAGCTCCACAGTAATGCCGAAGGCATGACGAAGACGCCTCTAATATTGAGGCAATTTCTACTGCATGACATGCTCGACGTCGCCACTGGCACCGAGTGAGACAGATTGGGGCGGCTCTCCCTCCGGGCATACCTTACCAGCTCTTATGGTAGATATTGACGTTCTTGTTCCAACTGAGAACAGCTTCAATCCACTTAGGAGGGTGCACAAAAACTCTCCGACGGCGGTGTTAAAAAGATCACCCCACCTGCAGAAGCTGCAGTGCAAGTAAAACTGGAGCAGCCTTATTAGCGGCTCTCCTAAAAAATTTATAAAGTCTGGCGGAAGGTCTAAGACTCAGTGCTCGATGAAAGCTACTCTCGTCGGCCCAAAAAATTTAAGGTCCGACAAGAAAGGGATTGCTCCTCCGCTATACAACGGGAGAATTCTCGTAAAGAGGCGTCTATCATAGCGGCTCCTTGTGCTCCAACCTATAATAAAAGAATGAGGCCAGAGAAAATTCCATCGTCATCGGCAAAATCCAAAGGTGAAGGCTCCAAATTCCCTAAGTCTGGGGGCATAACTATATATACGGTCTATATAGCCAACGGTAAAGAAGAGAGCCGTGCTTCTGTGAGTCACAGACCGCATACTCGGTCATTGACAAAGGCTCAGGAGCAACAACAAAAGCTCTAAGAGATACTGACCAAAATGGAAGCACTCACCGGACCTAAAGAAAGTCCGGACAAAGAAACAGAATAACGCGAGGAGCAAGAAACCGATACATAGTTCTTGCGATTGGTTCTGGAGAAGAAAGATAAAGAAGCTGCGGAGCAGGCTGCTAACATAAAGCATATAGCTATTCTGTTCCAAATATAGTTGGGATGATGATCCAAACAGAATCACCGGCTGAAGATCCTCCGGTGATTATCAAAGATGATAGAAGGGAAACATCAAATTCTCCCTAGGCCCTATCAACGGCCAAGAAGGAGACGATTTCCAAGGCGGCCCTGGATGATTATATCGCTCAGCAAATTAGAGCTCACCAGGCCAGTGAAACTGTTAACCAAATTGTCAAAACTGGACGACCATATCCGGCCTGGTACGACTAGATAAAGTACCCGTCAGGATATACTATCCCAAAGTTCCACGTAAATAAAGGAATAGGGAATCCCTATCAGCATATCGCGCAGTTCATAGCTCTGTGCGGCAATACTGGAGGCGATGACAAACTTCTGCTTCGCCAATTCGTCGGAAGCTTATCAGAGACAACTTTCGAATGGTACTCAGAGCTTCCAAATGACTCCGTGAAAACTTTCTCTGAAATGGAGCTTCTGTTCACACAAAGGTTCGCCAGTGCAAGTGAACACATTGATCGATTCCAGGGTCAAGCCGGGGGAAACATGGGGTCTAATATGCTATCCGGTGGCGGAACTTATGATCTAAATGCGAACAACGTATTGAAGAGTCTCCGGCTGTGGGGATATTCATTGGGACCCTCGATCCTCAATCGACTATATCCCAATTCATGACTTTCTTCAAGCCCACCACGTTCCAGGTTTTGATTGATAAATTGGCCCAAATGAGTCATGATCCTTCTTCCTCAAGTAAGGACCTCCGGTATAATAAGAGGAAAGGAAAGACGGCCTTTGTTTCCAACACGCAATAACAACCGAGCGGTCTGTTCACACCATAATATTGTATTATTATATTCCCCATTCTTATTCTTTTTATAAATAAACAGGTGCTTTTGACGCATGTCTGCTACATATTACAGGTTACAGGTTCTTGGAGCGAAAACAGTGAAAAAGACAAAAGACGACACAAAAAAGGGACTTTGACCAACAAATAGAAGGATCTTAATCAAGCCTACACAAAAGATCAGTACAAGGCAACGCAAGGTCCAAGATTACAAAGCAAACGGTTAAAAGTCCACTGCAATTGTTCACTGGAGATCTGGAAGAAATAGAGAAGCCAAATTGAATAAAGATCCAAAGAAATAAAAAGCCCAAGAAGCTCAGAATCAGTTCCAAAATTTCCAGACATAAAATTTTACCAAAGCTTGGAGTCTACTTTGACTAGGTCTTCCTAAGGATATTTTGGTAAATGTAGACGTGCGAATCAATTGTAACCTAGGGTTTCCTATCCTCTATAAATAGGAACTCTAAATCTTGTAAAGGCCATGCCTCCCTATGCCTCTTTTTATCAATAAAATTTAGATTTCTTTTGGAGAGCATCGATGCCTCTTTTCATTTCAGAAATTCAGATCTGATAAGTCTTGTGTTGATGTTTGGAGAGAGCCATCTGTAAAGTAAGTAGGTAATTTTAATTCTTGCCCTAGGTAATTTTTCATTCTCTGCCCTAGAATAAATTTAATTCCTTGCCCTAGTTAGATAGTTAGATCTTTAATTCAATTGTTCTAAATTAATTTAGTTTTTAGATTTAATTAATCCATTCACACCGTTTGGAATTAACTCGTAAGAGCGATTAGGAAATTCACAACATCCCTGTGGACCGACCCGTACTCACCGGCTAGCTGCAAAGCGACGCCGTTCTTGATTGCGGTTATATATAGTTTTTGAGATCAATCACGGTCCAAAAGCAGTTGCTCGCCAAAACAACCCCCGTATGCGCCCGTACTTGGAAGAAAGGATGAAACGTGCATACCCGTTCCCTCGCGATAAGATGAGAAGATTGTTCAAGTTGGCAATGTGAAATAATCTGATCACATTGCCAGACCCACGGCGGCCCGCACAAGCCGGAGATGTCAATAACCCCAACTACTACCCCTACCATCGGGTAGTTAGCCATCCGATTGAGGACTGCTACGTTTTCAAAAATTGGGTCGATAACCAGTATCAACAGGGCAAATTCGCACTATCGGATAACTGGAGGATAAACCCACCCCAAAAGAACGCTCTCAAAAAGGTAGATGCACAAGGGGCATCTGTTGGGTATGCAATATGCGCTTGAGGGAGGGCTTTGATAAATGGATCTGCCATGTTGTCTTTTGTATCTACTCTCCGGACCTTGATCTCCCGGCGATCTACGATCTCCCTGATCAGGTGATACTGCCTCAAGATGTGTCTGAATTTATGATGGGACCGTAGTTCCTTAGCTAAAACCATTGCCCCATTGTAATCACAATACAAAGGTATTGGATCAACAATGGACGGAACCACCTCAAGTTCAATAATGAACTTCTTCATCCAGACCTCTTCTTTTGCGGTATCGTTGGCAGCAATGTATTCAGCCTCCATCGTCGAGTCTGTGACGGTGTCCTGTTTGGAACTTTTCCAACAAACCACCCCTCCGTTGAAGGTAAACACAAAATCCGAAACAGACTTGCTGTCATTCTTGTCACTTTGGATGCTTGAGTCGGTAAAAGACTTGATCTGGAGGTCTCCATTACCGTAAACCAAGAACATCTCCTTAGTCCTTCTCAGGTACTTGAGAATGTTCTTTACAGCTGTCCAATGATTCTCACTTGGTTTCGACTGATACCGGCTCACCACCCTAAGCGCGTAAGCTACATCTGGTCTAATACATAGGATCACATACATTATAGATCCTACCGTCGAAGCGTAGCGTATAATGCTCATGCGAGCCCTCTCCTTATCCGCCTTGGGAGACATTTCTTAGGAGTGGGTGATTCCGTACAATGCGGGTATATTACAGCGCTTGGATCTTCCATATTAAATATCTTCAGTACGGTCTCTATGTATCTGGACTGTGAAAGTCCCAATAATCTCTTGGATCTATCTATATAGATCTTAATTCCTAAAATGTAGGAGGTATCTCCCAGATGTTTCATGGAAAACTTTTGTACAAGAACAACTTGACCGATTGTAGTTGTCACGCCCCGCTTCCCAGAGTGCGCTACGATCGACACGTGACAGAGCCAACCATGCTACCTGTGGTTAAGAAACATCCCTCCACAGTCACATTACGGCTGTCTATAAGATATCAAGAACAGTAGAAATAAAATAAAACTATCTAATACATGTCCATCTGCCAGAATAAACGAGTCAAGAAATATAAATATGCGGAAGCAATAAATCCAATAACCAATAATATCTGGAAAGTATGTCCCAAATACGGGCTCACATCAGGAAAAAAAATACGGGAAAAGAAACTAAACTACACAAAACACTAACACGATCCTCACTGCTCGGCCTGACGACTAAAGTATTCCTGGTTAGCCTGCGAAAGAGATAAAGGATCTAGGCCATGCAAAACCCAGACGTCAGTGCGTCATAATATCAAACAATAATAAGTAAACATGATGCAACGATATATGCAGGCATGAATATAAACGATAACATGAATATAACAAGTAACACGGGTATGAAACAGTGAAGTGTATACGTGCAGGTGAAGTGCGGTAAGTAATCTAAACTGTGCTACTGGGTTATCTATTCTAAATTTATTCGAAATCAATTGATGTATTCCTTATGTAACTCAAAGAATATGTCCCGTTACCCCCAGGGACCACGGATCAAGATATATGAACCAAGAATGGTTCTGTCCCGTTACCCCCTAGGACCACGGACCAAGTTGTAAGAGTCACGAATGACTTTGTCCCGTTACCCCCCGGGTCCACGGACCAAAAAGAATCACGAATGATTCTGTCCCGTTACCCCCCGGGACCACGGATCAAGTAATATCCTTTTAAGTTACAGTCGGTTACACCTTTGATTTCCCCATACCCCCAAGGTTATGTGTTCAAGTCGGGTATTGATAAACTGGAGCTAATGCCAACACAGAATCAAGCAGGTACGGGTTTGTCTATGCAGACAATAGGATACGTCCGTCAGGACAATATGTCAGGATTGTCGGCATTAGAAACAGGATCAGGTAACAGGTCAGGTAGTGGTGTATCAGGTCATGACGGGTAGTGCACAGGTATCAAACGGATGCTCGTAATAAAACTGTAGCAAGTACGGATGCACGATAAAAGTACGGATGCACAGTAAAACACGGAGACTTTGGAAGCACTGATTTCCATCTTCCGACTTAACCCGGTTCTACTTGACTAAGCCCCGTGCACAAATATCTATCAGGGATTACATCTACAACTTCATGACTACGCATAATGCACATTATCAAGCATGGGGTACTAATATAACGGTAACATGATATAATACGACATGGCATGCAACTAGATATATAATAAATAACACGGATACGAACGGATATCGGAAAAACGGTAAAACTATAACATGGATGTGAATTGCAATAAACATGTAATAATTTTATACATATAGATGTAAAATATAGTGTATAGCATGTAGCCAGATAAACTTGCATGCAACTAGATATGTAATAAATTGTACGGATGCGAACGGGTATCCGAAAACAGTAAAACGGTAACATGGGATGCATAACTAAACAATATGTAATATTATTATTCTCATGAATGCAAAATATAGTAGTATAGCTGTAGGGTGTTTTTCGTCACCCATTGAGATGGGAATATGCGCGCGCTTGTCAGGCGCATTACAGATTCCCACTGCCTAGGGTAGGCTGGGGTTTATTGATTATAGGGATCCGAATCTCCGGCAGCCGCGGACTAAGCTGCCGTTAATTACCCCTCGCCTTTGGAGCGAGGGAACCTCCGATTAACGGGTCAAACATGACATGCGAACTCAATGTGCAATGTTGTGGATTGTGTGTGTGTGTATAAAGGGAAAGGGCATCCAAAGGATGCGTGGGGGCCAGTGCCTCACGTGCATGGCACACAGGCGGTAGGCGCTGGGCGTGAGCGCTTTAGGCGCTGGGCGCACCACGTACTTGGCACGTAGACGCAAGCGCTCTGGGTGCGGTGCTGGCCGCACCACGTGTCGGCACGTGGGCGCAAGCGCCCTGGGCGCTGGGCGCACCACGTGTCGGCACGTGGACGCAAGCGCCCTGGGCACACCACATGTTGGCACGTGGGCGCAAGCGCCCTGGGCGCTGGGCGCACCACGTGCTCTGCACGTGGGCGCAAGCGCTCTGGGCGCTGGACGCTGTGCGTCAAACAGAAAGGGGACTTTGGTCCCTGCACTGGGAGCTGTGCTCCCGATTTGTGGAGTTAAACTCCTAAAAGGTTTTAGAAGTGATCAAAGGGGGCTGCTTTGTTTCTCCCTTTGGCTCTGGATCTTCCCCAGATGAGATTTTTGGAGATGGGTCTCTTCCTTCCTCCTCTATTGGCTAGGTCTTGAAGAACAAGAAGTATGAGATTTTAAAGATCTCTTCTTTTTGAGATCTGATGGGAGATCTGAGTGCCCCTTTGTGGGTTTTGTGGTGGAAAACTACTTAGTTTTGGAAAAGAAAGAGTAAAACTCTTGATTTAATTCAAAAGAAATGAGAAGGCTTAGAACCTTGGAGAAGGAGTAGGAGGCACAAAAAACCTTAGTTTTTGGGGGAATGAAAAATTGTATATTTTATTCATCATCATGTTTCCTTATATAGGCTTACATATTTACATATAGCCCCTTGGGCTTTTCAAAATGGCATTTTGCCTATCCCATGGCTCATGTGCCATTTCTTTTTGCACATAAGCCACGGGCTTACAAAAATTTGGCTTTATGCCCATTTTGTTTACATTCATGCATAAAAAATTACATAAAAATTATTTATTACATGATTTCATTTTGGCATGGGGGAAGGCCGGCCGCTTCATGTTCAGACTCGACCTGGGCATGGGCCCACTTGGCTTGGGGTTGACTTTGACTTTGACTTGGTCAACCGGGGTGCAATTTTCGACTTCAAAAAAGTGCCCCCATCAATAAATGCACACCACATATGTGGGTCGTGTGCATGAAATTGATAGATCTTCTTTCATGTGGAGGCAACTTGCTTTGGTTCCCACTTTTTGGGATGCACTGCCCTTTTTACGACATGGACGGTCGACGCTTGACGCGTCTCCAAGACGGAGTGTCCGTGATAGACGTTTCTCTGGCCCGGAGTGATATGGTTCCTGCTTTGTAGAAAGCCTGCACTGCCCTTTTTACGACATGGACGGTCGATGCTTGACGCGTCTCCGAGACGGAGTGTCCGTGGTAGACTTTTCCCTGGCCCGGAGTGATCTGGTTCTTGCTTTGTAGGAAGCCTGCACTGCCCTTTTTGCGACATGGACGGTCGACGCTTGACGTGTCTCCGAGACGGAGTGTCCGTGGTAGACTTTTCCCTGGCCCGGAGTGATCTGATTCCCGATTTGTGGGAAGCCTGCACTGCCCTTTTTGCGACATGGACGGTCGATGCTCTGATCCGGAGCGATTTGGTTTCCGATTTGTGGAAAGCCTGCACTTCCTTTTTTACGACATGGACGGTCGACGCTCTGATCCGGAGCGATTTGGTTCCCGATTTATGGGAAGCCTGCACTGCCCTTTTTGCAACATGGACGGTCGACGCTCTGATCCGGAGCGATTCGGTTCCCGATTTGTGGGAAGCCTGCACTGCCTTTTTTGCGACATGGACGGTCGATGCTCTGATCCGAAGCGATTTGGTTCCCGATTTGTGGGAAGCCTGCACTGCCCTTTTTGCGACATGGACGGTCGACGCTCTGATCTGGAGCGATTTGGTTCCCGATTTGTAGGAAGCCTGCACTGCCATTTTTACGACATGGACGGTCGACGCTTGATGCGTTTCCAAGACGGAGTGTCCGTAGCAGACGTATCCCCGGCACGGAGAGATCTAGTTCCCGCTTTGTAGGAAGCCTGCACTGCCCTTTTTACGACATGGACGGTCGACGCTCTGATCCGGAGCGATTTGGTCCCAATTTGTGGGAAGCCTGCACTGCCTTTTTTGCGACATGGACGGTCGACGCTCTGATCCGGAGTGATTTGGTTCCCGATTTGTGGGAAGCCTGCACTACCCTTTTTGCGACATGGATGGTCGGACGCTCTGATCCGGAGCGATTTGGTTCCCGATTTGTGGGAAGCCGGCACTGCCCTTTTTGCGACATGGACGGTCGACGCTCTGATCCGGAGCAATTTGGTTCTCGATTTGTGGGAAGCCTGCACTGCCCTTTTTGCGACATGGACGGTCGACGCTCTGATCCGGAGCGATTTGGTTCCCGATTTGTGGGAAGCCTGCACTGCCCTTTTTACGACATGGACGGTCGACGCTTGACGCGTCTCCGAGACGGAGTGTCCGTGGTAGACTTTTCCCTGGCCTGGAGTGATCTGGTTCCTGCTTTGTAGGAAGCCCGCACTGCCCTTTTTGCGACATGGACGGTCGACGCTCTGATCCGGAGCGATTTGGTTCCCGATTTGTGGGAAGCCTGCACTGCCCTTTTTGCGACATGGACGGTCGACTCTCTGATCCGGAGCGATTTGGTTCCCGATTTGTGGGAAGCCTGCACTGCCATTTTTACGACATGGACGGTCGACGCTCTGATCCGGAGCGATTTGGTTCCCAATTTGTGGGAAGCCTGTGTTGGATGTATATGCCCTAGATGCCAGTATTGTATATGTATACATATGGACACTAGGGATATGTATGTACAGAACAATCTTGCTCAGTCTTATAGTATATTATTTGACTTGTCTTTATCGGGATATGTGTATTTATTTGTATTTTTGTTATATCTAGCTTGCACATATTGATAAAGACTCGATACGGTGGTATACTATAGTGGTTTGTCTTTATCTTAACATGGCATATGTCATACTCGTTATTACATATTGCGGTTACATGTTGATAAATCCTCTAGGATCTTGCTTGACTACCCGCGTTGTGATAGCGATCATACTTGTGGGAGCAAGGTAGTCCATAAGCACATCCTTAAATGATCCCCAGTTGTGTGAGTATCGAGACTGGGCACTGATACTCCAGAGTAGACTGGTGTGTACGTTTCTACCCCCGTCGGGGGATGGTTGGTCCCGCAGCCATTGGTCTGATGCACCTAAGATCGTATACAGGTGCTCACTGGGTGTGAGTACACTGGACAGACTCGCCGAGAACTTCCATGTGATACTATACCTATCGTCAGATGGAAGTTCTCAGGTGACATGTGTACAGGTTAGTCTTTGGACCTGAGATCGGCATTTGTCTCGTGTGAGTTCCCACTGAACTTTGATCACTACCCTACCACGGCTCTACTGAGTCGTGCAAACAGGTTTTGGTTGTGTTCAGTCCCGAGCCACATGGAGGCAGTGAGCGATTGTCGGGGATTCGTCTCTCCCGGTATAGGGAGTCGATATCGCACTGTGATTCGATTGGTCAGGACCATAAGACCTTATCCAAGGTACTTGGGATTTACTGATAGGTTGATCAGTAGTTTCCCGGATTGGTCTTGAGCCACATCGGCACGACTTATCAGGTTGTTAGGGTCTGACGTTCACCATCCCTTAGACCGGGTATGCGATACTCTTTGACGAAGAGACCGGACTATACGGATATTGTCACGGATAGGCTCAGTAGGAGATCCAGATGAGTTTGCTTGTCGGCCTTCCTTTTCGACAGGTACCTGGGCAGCCGTCACGTACAGCTAATTCCGCTGACGTGCTTGTGGTTAAACCCACTTCCAGAGTATTGTCGAGTCTTTAGAGTCCCACACAGAGGGTTTTCCTGATCCAGGCGAAAATATGTAGTAGCCGTATTGGATACGTGCAGGGTTCGATCGATTGATGTACTTGGTACTCGGATTTTCGATCAGACAGTTTGTAATACTAGCCGGCTCGGGTTTGAACCGGATTATTAAATCAGGTATTGATTTAATAATTTACGTATATGTATTTCGATATATATATTCTAGTATTACGTTCTTCTTGTTATTCTATCTCTTTTGGGCGTTCGGATTTTTATCTGATTGTCGGTATATTTGTACAGTAGACTGAAATCCACATTTACTACAGATTTCCTTCTAGAAGGTGGCCACCTCATTTTGGATTTTCCATTTATTTCATAAATGGAAATGAGGTGTAAAGTGAGAGGTAAGGGAGAAAAGGTAGTGACCATGCTTCAATAGTAGTCAAATGAATTTATAATTCATTTTGGAGTTACTATTGAAGCATGGTTGCTAATTGTTTAATGAAAGAAATCATACACAAAACCTATGTGTGTATTTTCTCTTTCATGCTATGCTTCATTATTTTTCTTGAGCTCTCTTTTGCTCTTGCTCTCCTCTTTCCTCTCTAGCTTCCTCCACCTTCATCTTCTTCCTCTTCACTACCTTCTCATGTGTTGAGAATCAAGTGAAGAGGCAAGAAATAGATAGCTAAACACTTAGACACCCTTCACTACATCCTAGACTACTTGGTTTGGCAAACCAAGTTCTCTAGTTGCTCCTTTAGTTACATAGTTAGGAGCTAGAGCCATGGATCATACTCCCCGGGTGGATCATCTACGATGAAAGGAGGCCAGAAAACAAGCTCGATCCCGGAGGACCGATGGAGCCGGAGTTGGAGTTCAAGCATGTTCAAGGTGGACGCAAGGAGCTAAGGATGAAGAACGAAGACCGAAGGACTTGGTTCGTTTGGTAAGAATTCCTCATCATAGTATATAGATCTCCTAGTGTAGCTAGTTAGTTTTATGGAAAGATCCGGGTTTAGAGTTAAACTAGTGCCAAGATTTTGTTCGTTAGAAAATTTTTGTTCCGCATTTGGCCACGGCAGTTGGCCGGGGCACTAGGGTAACCCTTCATGGTATCAGAGCCATCCCATAAAACCTACACTAGCTTATTTAAACGTGTTTAGAATAACGATCGACTGAAAATTCCAAAAACCGCATTTCATTTCATGTAGTTTCTGTCGATTTTTAAACGTGCTCGAAAAATCAATTTTATGGTCTCCGAAAATCATGCAGGCTTTTATAAGACCCCTGAAGAAATTTGGTCACGTGATCCCTCCAAACCGCCGTGGAACCGCCGCGTAAACCCCCTATTGGCGGCGGTTTCGCGGCCATTTTGGGGCCCACGTGAACAAAATTTCTTCTGGGCCTCTTATTTTTGAAATTGTGGTTTCTGGAATAATTATTTTTGGGCCCAGATTTGTTACAGTGTTGGTATAATACTTGGGGCCCACTTGGAAAGTTTAGTCGATCGTAATTTTAAAATACGTATTTTAATTTCAGTACATTCACTTTTATCTGCGACCGGGAATGTCACTCGATCGGTAAAACTCGTCTGATTGCTATATGTTCTTTTAGACGGGTTTTGCGAACGTGACATTCGCATTGATGTTTTGTGCTTGTGCTGTGTTTGTGGTTGGATTGTCGTGGTGGATAGCATGTGGTACAATGTTAGAAATACAGTTTATAATTTCATTTGTACATTTGTTGTTGCGGGGCGAGCGTTCGACATGTGGACTGCCGTCTTTGCCGTTTGTATATTATTTTGGGGCACGACCGGGCTGAGGTCGATGTCACCGGTTGTATATATTTTTTTAATATTCTGTACTAGGATTACCCCACGGCGGAGTGCACGGATAGCCGGGTTCTAGAAGGCAACAAGCCCGCATCTCATGGCATCGAGACGGAGGAGGCTTCATTCTCATGGCGCTGAGACGGAGGGGGCTTTATTCTAGAACTGGCGGGCTATTCACCGTACTCGTAGGGGTACAGGTTTTCATTGCACATGCTATCCACACGACCGGAACGTCGGGTTTTATTTGCGGCTCAAATGAAACCCGGGGCTCCAAGATCATCCACCATTCTGTAATGTTATTGTGATGTTGTTTATTATCATGCCTGGGACGAATGTTATATATACTTATATATATACTAGTAGATGTTGTATATGTTTTGCACCCGCGCTAGTCTAGCCCCCACTCTGTCGTTAGTTAAGTAACCTAACGGGTGATGACGGGGCCCGTGGCGAATGCGGATGGCATATAGATACATTTTATTTTCGTTCTTTTCTGGTGTGATAGGTTACAAATTGATGGGACCGCATTAATTTTGATTAATGTAAGATAAAAACCTAAAAAGATGTTGTTGGAACCAGATTTTAAAAAACTGACATTACAGACGTTCTCTTTTGCTTTGCACAGTGGTATTTAGCTTAGAATATCCAGCACCTCATTCGACGAGGCAAGGGCCGAGATCCCTTCACCGGGAGTGACCCCTTGAGTAAAAGTTTCCGTCAGGATAATAACTTCACTATAGTCAATTATTTTTGCTTTGCATCGTGGTATTTAGTTTGGAATATCCTGTACCTCATTCGACGAGGAAAGAGCCAAGATCCCTTCATAGGGAGTGACCTCTTTAGCAAAAGTTTTCGCCACTATATTTTTACAAAACTACTCAGGTTCCTTCAATGAAATCAAGTTCATTACGTTAACGGGGTTTTCGCCAAAAACCCAGCCGTAGCCCTCCGTCATTTCGGATTGGTATTGCTTAGTATTCGTGCTATGTATTTCGTGCTCAGCCGAGGCGTAGTGTTCGGTAGCTATGTAATATTTTTCTGTAGCATGTAATGCGATTGGTTAGGACAGTCGTGCGGTCATTTTGGCTCAGTCAAGGACTCGTACGGGTGGGTCTAATGCAATCAAGATAATGACGGGTTGAACTTGACTTGGATCCTTTGATATGTTGGCTCAGTCAAGGTCACTTGGGTCCTAGGGGCAAAAATCACATCGGGAGTTTCAAACATACAGGAAACTTGCAGATTCAGCATACCTTCTGAGTGTGGTGACTAGAGTGGATTCCATCTAGTGCATCACACAATGATAGTTGGATCCCGATCCCACTGATGAGTAAGATTACTCTCGGGAGATTATCACACTTAACAATCAATGCTATAAACCAAGTAAGTGTCTAGAAAGGTGTTAGCGGGGCTACGCCTCCAGGAAAAAGAGGTTATGTAATTAAGGAACTTCGCGAAAGCGTTGGAAAACCTTCCTCGAAGTACCAACACCGGCCTGGCTGAAAGGTTAAGCAAGTATTGTGATGTGCGATTAATCCTGACTAGTTCTTCTTTTAGGGTTTGAAGAAGAATTTGAGGAAACAGTGAGAGCCATCCTGGTTAGATAAATTAATAACCAATCTAATCTTTCAAGAGCGCACGCTGAGTGTTTTCCCTCTCTCTCTCCAGGTAGCAACCATTTCACGCCCTAATCAAGATAATAAAATGTATCGCTTGACCGATCCGAATTCTTATTCGGGGCTAGGGAACGTCGGTTCGGCTCTAACTTATGACAACGGTCATGAGTATGAGCATGGGAAAGAGGATTGTTTGAATTCCTTAATGACCCCATCGAAGGAGAAACATACTGTTGCGTCTTCTTCAGGTGTTCTTGTTATTAAGAACTGTTTTTCGGTCAGTCCTACCTCCTGGTGATCAGTCAAAAATATTGCATTTTTAACACATCAATTTCCCTACCATTTGCACCCATCTAGAGGTGTTCGGTATTAATATAGCACATATTAGCAAATTGACTGTAAAATACCAAATTACTTGTGTTATACTTTAAAACCGACATTTTGAGGGAAATTGAGTGTTTATCATTGCATCGCATTATCTTTGTGTAGCGCAACACTTGTCTCGAGAATCTGTGCAGGAAATTTCAGGAAAAGAGCCAAAACAGTTAAAAGTGCTGAGAAAAATACGCCAAGTCCAAGACATGAGATCTGGCAGTGAAATAGAGAGAATTATAATTTTCTAAATATCAGAAAAGTGCTACAAAGCCAGTACAAAGCAACTCAGGAGTTTTGATGCATAGAGGCCACTATTGGGCCGCGGATCCGCGGCCAGAGCCCCCTTTGTGCGGCGGATCCGCGGTCACGTGATGGTGACGTCGGCACATTTCAGCTTCAGAATTTTTCTCTCAAGGCCTACACTCCTTTAAGCCACTGCAAATTCCAGAATTCTCCAGAAGTTTGACAGAACAGCAAGGCTTATATTTCAAGCTAAACATCCTCAAGCTTCCAAAGCAAGCTACTTAACTACCTAAGCCTAGAAGCTTCTCCCTAACCTCCAAGCTTATGAAGGAAGCTAACCCTAACTAACTCACTCTAGAACCTTCTACCTAACTACCAAGCTTACAAGGGAAGCTAAACTAAACCTAGCTTCTAAAGGAAGCTAATCCTAATCAAGGCTATAAAAGGGACCCTAAGGTTTCACTTCTAAGGTTGTTGATCCCTCCATCAATTCCTAACACAAGTTGAGTGACACAACTTGTAACCCTAAACCCTAATCCAATCACCAAAGCCAAATTCAAGATCCCCGGGTACAATTCAAGCAAGAAGCCTTTAACCTTTTAGGAGCGAAGCCAATCTTCATCCGAGCAAGTGGTCCAAGACGATCCGCGACTCACGAAGACGAGCGAAGCCAAATCGACGATCGAGTTCTTTCCTCATTATAGATCTTGAGAGAATTGTAACAAAATTGTTGATAAATAAAAGGTGAAATTCTTTATCTTGCTTTCTTTATATTCTTGCATCATGATTAGATCTCAATTCTTGATTGTGTTCTTTGATATGATGTTTGAGTAAAACTCCGCTCGTAAAGGAGTCGAGAGAATCAATAGATGATGATGTTACAAATCTTGAAACGATTCTTAAGTCCTATAAGTTTTGTAAACTTTAGTATATTGAAGAATCGACAACCTAGTTTCGAACGATGCTTTCTTGATTGTGTTTGCTCTTAATTAGTGATCCACGATCGATTCTTGAATTTACTAGAGGCTAGAATGTGAATGAAATCAACGAAAGGACAAGGGATACATGATGAAACCCTAGTTTCCGCAAGAAATCCCTAATTATCGTTGATCGTCATCGATCTAGCATCAAATCATTAATGGATAAGAAAACGTAATCAATAGTTTTCATCACATCTATAGATTCGATCGATTCCTATGAGCCTCACTTCGATTCTTGAAACCTAATTCGATTGGATATCATCAATTCTTGATTCTTGATTTTTAATGTTTTCTTGATAATTAGATCTAGATCTAGATAATTCTTGAAATTCACTTTTAAATCTTGAATTGAATTGTCTTTTCTTTTCTCTTTAATTTTCGACTCATCTAATTCAATTACAAGCAAATCTCACTTTCCCTGTGGACGATCCGCACTCGCTAACGCGCTATATACGACACCGTTATTGATCGCGGTCAAAAATTTCTTTGGTTGTGATTTCTTACACTTTTCTTATATACACACCGAGAATTCATTCAATCAAATGGCACCGCTGCCGGGGATGTGTGCTATTTTGTTTGTTTTTGTTAATTGAGTTGAAAAATTGTTATTCCATCAATTTTTAGATCAAAATTCGTAACAAGCGCTTAACGATTAGTTGTGATTTGTTGCGAGGAAATCTGGAATCTGTGGAGTGAGAGGAAAAATTTTCAGAGCATCTCAGATAGCTCAGTGAGTGAACAGGAGCATTGGCTGAAAATTTGGTGCAGCGATCTCCTCATATCGCGGCGGAAACGCGGCCTTAATGCGCATATCGCGGCGGATCCGCGGCGGAGAAGTCACATCACTGCTCCAAAATTCTCTGGTATATTTCTGACTTTCTTATCTTCCCCCTGCTCTGCTCCATTAACCATTGTCTGCAGGTTTCTTTGCAAAAAATTCGCAGCGCCGCAAAAAGAAAAATTGTTGCGTGATTTGATCATTGGTTGTTTGCATATTTTAATACGGAAATTAAGGGGCATGACCAAATTCAGATTAGGTGGGGAGTTCATTACCCTTCCTAAGCCCCGGAAATCACAAACTTGCATCCGCATCACCCTCATTAATTAAAAAAATATCTAGACATGACTCTAAGGACCGTCGTGCTCACTTAGAACAGAAAGAGGTCCTGGGTAATCTATTGCTTATCCGCGTTTCTTTTGTGGTGTCTAAAGCAAGTGTGTCTAAGGCAAGTGGTTCCTTAATTAGGCCCACTACTTACGTAGTAGAGTACCTCCCATTTACCTGGCCACAGGAGGGACAAAGAGACAGTAGAGGATTGATCCTGCGATTTGTCTTCTGGCAGTTAGGAGTGGTCTAGAGACTTGACCTAGGTGACCATTAGATAATAGGGTTGATTGTGCATGTTTGTGTGAATTTTCAAAACTCCGTTTCTTTTTCAAACAAACCAATTAATTTCTCCCCCTCTTTTTACCTTTTTACCCTTTTCCCCCTCCTCTCTTCTTATAATGGGTGACCCAAATAGAAAATCTCTTGCCGAGCATTGGTGTCCACAACCAGATATAAAATGTTTTCGTAATCCCTTCGGTATACCGTTCGGCCCTTCCATGTCCATAAGAGATCATATAGAACAAGCAGGAAGAAACAGTTGGCCAGCTCAGTCTAGGCCCTATCAACCGTATCCCAATTCCACACCCGTTCCTGTTGATACCTTGAGTGAGGAAGCCCCGAGACGAATGTCCATTGCTGAGCATATAGCTAGGGCTAGAAGCCAAAGTTTCAATCCGAACTCCTATCAACCGTATCCCAATTCCACACCCGTTCTTGTTGATACTCCGAGTGAGGAAGCCCCGAGATGAATTTCCATTGCTGAGCATATAGCTAGGGCTAGAGGCCAAAGCTTCAACCCGGACCAATATCAACCATCACCTCCACTTTCCAAAGAAGAGTTTGATAGGCGGTTTGTGGCATGTATGATGTCCAATAACCAACCGACGAACCAATATCAAAATTCTTCTTATCATAACTTTGACCCTACTCTTACCCAATTTTCACAACCATTCTGTTCCTATCAATCAAATCCGACTTTTCCACCTTCTCTAAACGGTCCTTCTGATCAGTCATTTGGGAGTTTTAACTATCCACAAGAACTTCAATCTTATCCTAAAACCCCTTATCGACCCAAGTCTAGTCTTGAGCAGACATTAGAGCAATTTGTGGAATTGACGAACCAATTTAGGAGGGTAACAGCATGGATGCAAGCAAATAATCTCGAACCAGCCTAAAATTTTCCAGTATATAATTCGGGCATGGGACAAAACGAGAATTTGGGTAGTGAGAGAGAGAGATGTACACCTTTCCCAATCAAACATTCCCTTTCCAAACTGAAATCCACAACTCCAGTTTCACAGATCCATCGAGTGCACCAAAGGATTCACCAATTGACGATAGAATGTATGACACGTTGTGTAATAATGCGATATTTGATTTACCCGACTGTGAAGGGTCCATTCCAAGTGAAACCATGCCAAAACCTTGTGATCTCTTCACCTCCACTCCTGAACCAAAACTGATTGAAAACCGTGCTTTTGATGAGATGTTTGAGAATTTTAACCTTCACTTGAATGAGGTGATTGACGTTGGGGATATATTGATTGATGAACCCGAAATTTTGGATGAGTTTGTCCTACCAATTCATCAGATCCTTTCACTTCCGTGTGGTCATCATCTTGAGCCTGTAATTTTTCCCGAACCCCAAATACGTCTTGAAGTTGTTGATATTTGTATACCCGAAGAGCGGACCGAAATTAAGCCTTCATCTCCCACATCTGGTTTACCGACACTCGACACATCGATACGTTTACCCATTTCCACTCTCTCTGGTTCTTCTTCTGTCCCTGAATTGATAGTGAGTGTTGATGAATCACAATCTGTTAGTACAAGTTCGACAAGCCCAGAAAGCCAACTTGATTTGGATATTTTTGAAAATGAGGTAGATGAGTTTTTCACCTCCACATATTTTGACAAATCAAGTAGGATAAATTCTGGCACAAAACTTTTTGACAGCAAAATGTTCGATCACACCATTGATAAAAGTTTTGAAGAACTTTTTGCTGACGAACTTGAGTTTTTAAACAACACGGATTTTGTGATTAATCGACCTCCACTTAGAGAAGTTGAACCGCCACCTTTCCTTCTTCCTAATCATTCACATTCATCCTCATTCTTTCTTTTCTCTAATTTAAAATTTAAAAACTTTCCAGACCATCTCTTATCCCTCCCTCATTTTTTCTTGACACGATACAACATATTCTTCCACCAACCTATACGCTTTACCGATAAAATCTTTGAATGGTTGGTGTTAACTTTTGGTCTTTGTAAGGTCTTACTTTGACCAAATGACTCACCCCCTCTTAAAATGCTTCGAATTGTCTAACTCATGTTTGAGGGGGGTTGTATTTTTGGCTCTTGAAATAACTGTTGTCCTCAATATTGAGAGCCAAAAATAAGTTTGAGGGAGGATCTTCACTTAAATATTTTGACCCCATTAATAAATGTCCTCCCAAGCTTACAGGTTTTTTGAAGTTTAGCAGATAGCAACAGCGAGGACACTGTTGAAAACAAGTTTGGGGAGGTTTGTGCTTATTTTTCGCATCATTCGCATACTTCGCATAAGCACAAAACATTTTCTAAAAAACCTATAAAAATTTAAAATTTTTCGAAAATATATAAAAAAAATTATATTTTTGTACATAAATAAGATAATAAAAGATTAGATAGTGAAAAATTACATCCAAAAGATTGGAAAAATTTAAGAAAACCAAGAAAATTAGAAGTTTTCTTATACGAACTAGTAATAAGTAGTTATGAGCCGTTGTCCCAAGGGTTAGTAAGATGAAGGAAGTCACTAATCTGAGGATAAAAATAAATCTGAAAAATAGTTCCTATTCTGGAAGCCAGACATTTGAACGTTGATACCCTACTATTCGCACTGACACACGTCTTGAAATTCGGGATAGTAGAGGATACCTTGAAATGCTCTTGTCTAAAGCCAAAGTATGAAGGAAATAAAAAATGAATAAAAATATAAAGTGGTGAGAAAAAATGAACACTGGTTTTGTTATCGCTAAGGCAGCAATAAAAAAATATAGCAAGGGTGCTTTTTCACCTAGTGCCTTAGACCAACTGGTCTGGGAGTCACTGCTAAGCCTTAGGTGGTGCAAGACGAGGAAAATACACCTAATAAGCAAGCACATGAGTAATCGGTCGGTTAGTACCTCAAGAAGTATTAACGGTCGCATAAAAGTGTGTGAGCAAATTCATCTAAATATTCATTAATTAAAAAGTACCGAGGCAGATGGACAAGAGTATGATAGCTTGAATTGAATTCTCCGAGTGTAGGGATGTCTATTACACACACGTAGGGTTATATGATCAATGTTTGGAAGAAAGATAGGAGTGAAGAATAAAGACAATGTTTTATTGGGGGATGATGTGATTTCTAATATCTTTTCATGACTATTAAGATAGGGCTCATGACAACCGAAAAGCTAGCACAGTTGGAAACCCTAATTTTCAAAGCTTTTCTTTTACAATTCTTATCTTTAAATGTAAAATTCACGGTCTTCCTTTTATTATTGGATTTTGTGGGTACAATCCGCTGAAAACCCTCAGGAGACAACACTCCTCCTACTAGGGACACCTAGAGGTTTAAAGGCTTGTTGCACGTGCTCAGTGCAATCGTGTTGCCTATGAAAGTGTGCTAGTTAGTTTTTCTCTTTCTTTATTTTTTCCTTCTTTTTTTTAATAAAACAGTTCTGTAGGGTGTTTTTCGTCACCCCATTGAGATGGGAATACGCGCGCGCTTGTCGGGCATACTACAGATTCCTCCTGCCTAGGATAGGCCGGGGTTTATTGATTGTGGGGATTCGAATCTCCGGCAGCCGCGGACTAAACTGCCGTTAATTACCCCTCGCCTTTGGAGCGAGGGAACCTCCGATTAACAGGTTAAACTGGTCATGCGAACTCAATGTGCAGTGTACGTGTGTTTTGTTTTGGAGGGGGGCTTGGATATATCAGGAGCCACCCAGAGTTTTTACGGGGGTCCCGCTACCCGGATAGCGGGCTGGGGGTCAAGGGGGCTAGCAGCCCCCTTGCGGGGTGCGGGGCAGCGCCCCGGCCCAAAATTTTTTTTGGGAGGGAGAGTGTTGTAGAGTATGTGTGTGTGTGTGTATATATACATATATATATATAAATAAAAAAGGAAAAGGGCATCCAAAGGATGCGTGGGGAAAAGCACCAACGCTTTGAGCGCTAGCGCTCCACATGTCAGCATGTGGGCGCTCAGGCGCTAGCGCTCTGAGCGCAAGAGCGCTAGCGCTTTGAGCGCTAATGCTCCACGTGTCTGCACGTGGGCGCTCGGGCGCTAGTGCTCTGATCGCAAGAGCGCTATCGCTCCACGTGTCAGCACGTGGGCGCTCGGGCGCAAAAAGGGACTTGGTCCCTGCAATGGGAGCTGTACTCCCAGAAAGAAGCACTTATTATTTTGTGTGTGTGTGTGTGTGTGAGGAGTTAAACTCCAAGGATGTTTTGAAGCTGATGAAGGGGCTTCTCCCCTTGAGCCCTAGTTCTTCCCCAAAGTGGGGTTTCTGGAGATGGGTCTCCTTCTTTTTCCTGTCGTTTGGCCGGATCTTGAAGATCAAGAGATGTGAGATTTTAAAAATCTCTTCTTTTTGAGATCTAATGGTAGATCCAAGTTTTCTTTTGTGGGTTTTGTGGTGAAAAACTATTTAGTTTTGAAAAACGAAGAGTAAAACTCTTGATTTAATTTAAAAAGAAAGAAGAAGGTTTTGGAACCTTGAGGAAGGAGGAAGAGGCACAGGCCCTAGATTTTTGAGGGGAATGAAAAGTATTACTTTATTCATCATCATTGTGCCTTATATAGGCTTACATATTTACATATAGCCCCTTGGGCTTTGCAAAAATGGCATTTTGCCCATCCCATGGCTCATGTGCCATTTCTTATTGCACATAAGCCATGAGCTTTACAAAAATTTGGCTTTATGCCCATTTTACATACATTCATGCATAAAAAATAACATAAAAATTATTTATTACATGATCTATATTTTGGCATGGAGGAGGGACGGCCGCTTCATGTTCCGGCTCGACTCGGGCATGGGCCCACTTGGCTTGGGGCTGACCTTGACTTTGACTTGGTCAGCTGGGGTGCAAATTTTGACTTCAACAAAGTTCCCCCCATCAATAAATGTGCACCACATATTTGGGTCGTGTGCATGAAATTGATGGATTTTCTTTCGCGAGGAGGCGACTTGCTTTGCTTCCCCCTCTTTGGGATGCACTGCCCTTTTTATGACGTGGATGGTTGACGCTTGACCCGTCTCCGAGACGGAGTGTCCGTGGTAGACGTTTTCCTGGTCCGGAGTGATTTGGTAGACGTGCCCCCGGAACGGAGTGTCGCTGGTCGATGTTTCCCTGAGGCAGTGTGTCGGCTGGTTGATGTGTCCCGGAGACGGAGTATCTGCTGGCTGACGTGTCCTTAAGACGGAGTGTCTGCTGGCTGACGTGTCCCCGGCACGGAGTGTCTGCGTTGGACGTTTCCCCGGTACGGAGTGTCGCTGGTGGATGTTTCCCCGGTACGGAGTGTCTGCGTTGGACGTTTCCCCTGTACGGAGTGTCGCTGGTCGATGTTTTCCTGAGGCGGAGTGTCGGCTGGTTGACGTGTCCCCGAGACAGAGAGTCTGTTGTCGATGTTCCCCCGGCACGGAGTGTCTGCTTGACGTTTCTCCGAGGCAGAGTATCGGCTGGTTGACGTGTCCCCAGGACGGAGTGTCTGTTGTCGATGTGCCCCCGGCACGGAGTGTCTGCTTGACTTTTCCCCGAGGCGGAGTATCTGCTGGCTGACGTGTCCCCGAGAGGGAGTGTCTGTTGTCGATGTGCCCCCGGCACGGAGTGTCTGCTTGACGTTTCCCCGAGACGGAGTATCGGCTGGTTGACGTGTCCCCGAGACGGAGTGTCTGTTGTCGATGTGCCCCCGGCATGGAGTGTCTGCTTGACGTTTCCCCGAGGTGGAGTATCGGCTGGTTGACGTGTCCCCAGCGGAGTGTCTGCTTGACGTTTCCCCGGCGCGGAGTGTCGCTGTTTGACGCAAAGGTCGATGTTGGAATTGGTTGGTTTTATTTGTTTGATTTGAGTTGACATCAGCATCGCTATACTTGAATATGGTACCAGGAGCGAATCATCATCTGTCATGAGAGGATTTGGGGATTGTTTTTTTTTTGTTTGGCATCTGTATTGCTGCACTAGAATAATGCCAGGAGCAACTCATCATTTGCCCCGAGAGGATTTGGGAATTGGTTTTTTGCTTGGCATCAGTATCGCTACACTGGAATATGGTACCAGGAGCGAATCATCATTTGCGCTTGTTTATTAGGAAGAGATGGCTTAGGAGACAGGTTTTAGGTCTCTATCACCTAAGACTTTTCAATTTTGTGAGCCGTAAGGGTCTCACAACGCCTTTTCTCCCTACGGGTCGTAAGGATCCCGTAGGTGTATTTTCTCCTTAGGAGTCGTGGGGACTCCTAAGCGTGTTGCTCCTTTGTGAGTCGTAAGGATCTCACACGGGGATTTTCTCCTCATAAAGTCGAGAGGACTTTGTGAGTGTATTTCATCTTTTTTTCACGAGTTTGCGCCCTTTCGGGTTTTCACAGACTCGCCAGCAGTCCTGCTGTTTTTACTCACGGAGCCCTTTCGGGTTTTCATCCGTGCCTGTTTTGCTTGCGGACATACCTTTTTTTCCTTTTTTCTTTTTCTTTTTTTTTCTTCTTTTTTTTTGCCGCTGGTGGGACTTTAAAAGTAGTCTCACCGGCAGGATTTGGGAGAGAAAGGGGTCATTGACGACCGTGGATTGTGTACGGTTTTGCAGGATGTATGATCCGGACTGTAGGGCGGGAAAAATTTCGAGATTTTGTTGGCATCTGCATCGCTGCACTGGAATATGGTACCAAGAGCGACTCATCATTCGCCATTGGGGTATGGGAGTTGGAATTTGGTTGGCGTCTGCATCGCTGCACTGGAATATGGTACCAGGAGCGACTCATCATTCGCCGTTGGGGTATGGGGGTTGGAATTTTGTTGGCGTCTGTATCGCTGCACTGGAATATGGTACCAGGAGCGACTCATCATTCGCCATTGGGATTTGGAATTAGGTTGGTGTCTGCATCGCTGCACTGGAATATGGTACCAGGAGCAACTCATCATTCGCCACTTGGGGATTGGGGAGCGATGGCTTAGGAGACAGGTTTGGATCCCTATCACCTAAGGCTTTTCAATTTTATGGGCCGTGAGGGTCCCATAAAAGCATTTTCTCCCTACGAGTCGTAAGGATCCCGCAGGTGTATTTTCTCCTTAGGAGTCGTGAGGACTCCTAAGTGTGTTTTTCCTTTATGAGTCATAAGGATCCCACAAAGGTTTGTTCTCCTCATGTATCGTGAGGACACATGAATGGGTCTTCTCAATGGAGCATAATTCCAAAGGCGGAGACCAGCCTCGTAACTGGTGATTGAAGTGGGGCATGAGTGTGATGAGAATTATTTGAGCCCAAGGATTGTATACGGTAGTCAATTTGGGGACTGGCCGTAGGGCTGGAAAAATTTCTGAAAATTTGAATTTTTGTTGGCGTCCGCATCGCTGCACTGGAATATGGTACCAGGAGCGACTCATCATTCGCCTTTGTTTTGTTTTTTTTTGTTTTTGGTTTTGTTTTACCGCGTTTGCTCTATCATTTCAGCTTTTCTCATCGCGAAGGTCGCGATTGCCCTATCATTTCGGCTATTTATTCGCGGTTGCCCCATCATTTCGGCTTTTCTTTTTATTTATTTATTTACACATTCCTTCTCTTTTTTTTATTTACACATTTTTTTTACATTCCCAGTTTAACGACTTAGAGGTCGACTGTTCCCTGTTTAATGACGTGGTGGTCGATTGTTTTCAGAGAAAGGCAGACGTCTGAGAGAATCAGGTCCCTGAAGGACTTCGGTCTCCGTCTGTATGAAACTGGCGGTCGCAGCTTGATTGTTTGTTAACACGCCAGGGGACAATGATATTTCTCCCGCCTTGTATTGTTTCTGGACCCAATCCTTGAAGATGCAACAGTCTTCAATAGTGCGCCCTAGAACTCAGTGGTATGGGCAAAAATTGGGATGATCGGTCCTGCTCGCTTAACTTAGCCTTTTTGGTTCTGGTAGCCGCAGGCCATTCTTCAGGGCATCTTTGAAAATTTTGTGGACCTTGTCCCTTCGGAAAGATTAGATCTTATTTCTTCTTTCCTCCAAAGTTGGCTCTCGAGATTTGTTAGTTTTTGCTCCGTCCGCTCTCTGCTTATTTAGAGAATCGGTGCTGTTAGAACTCCCGCCCTTTCGGTTGTCGTCCCTCCAAGGTTTCGGTCTGTTTGTGAACTGAAGATCCTGAGTGGACTTGGGCTTTGAGCGTTCCAACATTTGGACCTTTTTGGTCGGCTCTTGGAATGTTTTAAGGCCTGCGGTGCACAGGAAAGGTTTCATCCAGTCCTTCAGATTTTCAATAAGAAGACTGACGGATTGGTCTTGCTCCAATGGCAGTTCACATTTGACAGAGAGATTGCGCCATCGGACTATAAAATCCATGTTGCTTTCATTGTTCTTTGGCTCGGTTCTTACGAGGTCGGCAATGGTGATTTTATCACTGACACTCATGAACCTTTGCTTGAACATGGATTCTATATGAGCGAACGTCGTGATCGAGTCATCTGGTATGCTTGCATACCAATCGAAAGCAACATCCTTCAAGCTATTAACAAACTGACGGAGAAGGAGCGCATCATTGCCCCCAGTATTTATGCACGATACTTTAAATTGGGCAATGTGCCGGTTCGCATTTCCCGTCCCATCGAACCTTTCAAATTTGGGGACGACATAGCCAGTGGGAAACTCCACAAGATCGTACCGAGCAGGCTATGGTCTCCCGCTACTGCTGGCATCTTTTTGCTCTCTGGCTTCGGCTACCAATGTTTTGACTTTGTTGGCAACCAAATCCATGATTTGATCTTGAGTTAGCGGGTTGCTGTCATCGGCCGCCAAGACATTTCCCGAGACAGGATGCGACTGGCTTTCGTGCGGTCCGCCCACCTTTGGATTTGAGGGAATAGGCGTCGGCTGTCTTGGGACACTGTTTCCCGACTCATGAGCAGGGCCCCACGCTTGATTGGGCGGCTGAGAGGCATGTTGGGCCGTGAGCTGTAAGACGACATTTGTCAAGTCGTCAATTTTTGAGTAGAGCTTGGCCATCTTCTTGTCTTTGCTTCTGAGCTGTTTTCGGAGCTCTTGGAGAAGTTGCTGCTCTGCGTTCTTGGGACGGAAGATTGGCTCATCTTCGCTTTCCAAGCCTGACTCCTCATAAACCGATGGCTCTTTCTGTTTATCATCCTCACTGGAAGGGCCTTCATTATCTTCCAGAGGAGGCTGGTCTTGGAATGTGGCAGCCATATTCACACCAGGTTGGATTTGAGATGTGGTGGCCCCATCCTTGCTTTTGCTGCGAAGGTTGTCACTGGGACGCGTGCCCACCATGTAGACGGTGTGGATAACACATTCAGCCATCCTTTCATCTTTGGCGGGGTAGCCCTATTCTTCGAGCCTCATGAGGTACAGCCTAGCAGGAGCCCTAGCCCTTTTGTTGGCTCTATATCTGAGCCTTTTCTGTCTTAGCTTCTCAATTTTAAGGACTTGGCGGGCATCTGTTTTTTGGGAAGCCACTGTGAGTCGATTAGCGGGGAGCTTAGAGAAGACACCCGATCGAGCAGTTGTCAGGGGCACCGCCGGAGCTTGCTCGAGACGCCTTATTGCTTTGTTGGTGTTGATGGCCTTGCCCCCAGTTGGGGCCAAGGAGAGTCGTTCAAACACCGACTTACGTTTGCGTTGGGGCGCCTTCGAGACCACCACATTTGGCCTCTTGCCTTTCGAGACCGGCTTATCTGTCACCGGGGCTTGAGGAGCTGGGATGGCGTTAGATGACACGAACAGAAGAGAGCCGAATGGTAGCGGCGGCTCTTCCCATTATCGCCCAAGACTGGCCGGGAGGACCGTCCAGGCGTCCATCTTCATCGTGTAGGAGATGGGAGCTGTGTCGAGAGCTGAGCTGATCCTTGGAGAAATCTTTGCTGCGTCCGAAGATTGCAATTGGAGAACGTTAACCTGCACAAAAAAACATGATTTTAGTACAGGCAATTGATATGCATATTAATTGAGTTTGCATGAAAGCTTAACCTGAAATATGGGAGGAGAGATTGGTCCCACCGGGCGTGCCAGAATCTGTAGGGTGTTTTTCGTCACCCCATTGAGATGGGAATACGCGTACGCTTGTCGGGCGTACTACAGATTCCCCCTACCTAGGTAGCCCGGGGTTTATTGATTGTGGGGATCCGAATCTCCGACAGCCGCGTACTAAGCTGCCGTTAATTACCCCTTGCCTTTGGAGCGAGGGAACCTCCGATTAACGGGTTAAACTGGTCATGCGAACTCAATGTGCAGTGTACGCGTTTTTTGTTTTGGAGGGGGCTTGGATATATCGGGAGTCATGCAGAGTTTTTACGGGGGTCCCGCTACCCGGATAGCGGGCTGGGGGTCAAGAGGGCTAGCAGCCCCCTAGCGGGGTGCGGGGCAGCGCCCCGGTCTAAAATTTTTTTTGGGAGGGATAGTGTTGTAGAGTATGTATGTGTGTGTGCGTGTATATACATATATATATAAAAATAAAAAAGGGAAAGGGCATCCAAAGGATACGTAGGGCACGTGTCAGCACGTGGGCGCTCGGGCGTAAAAAGGGACTTGGTCCCTGCAATGGGAGTTGTACTCCCAGAAAGGAGCACTTATTATTTTGTGTGTGTGTGTGTGTGTGTGTGTATGAGGAGTTAAACTCCAAGGATGTTTTGAAGCTGATGAAGGGGCTTCTCCCCTTGAGCCCTAGTTCTTCCCCAAAGTGGGGTTTCTGGAGATGGGTCTCCTTCTTCTTCCTATCGTTTGGCCGGATCTTGAAGATCAAGAGATGTGAAATTTTAAAAATCTTTTCTTTTTGAGATCTAATGGTAGATCCAAGTTCCCTTTTGTGGGTTTTGTGGTGAAAAACTATTTAGTTTTGAAAAACGAAGAGTAAAACTCTTGATTTAATTCAAAAAAGAAGAAGAAGGTTTTGGAACCTTGAGAAAACAGGAAGAGACACAGGCCCTAGATTTTTGAGGGGAATGAAAAATATTACTTTATTCATCATCATTGTGCCTTATACAGGCTTACATATTTACATATAGCCCCTTGGGCTTTGCAAAAATGGCATTTTGCCCATCTCATGGCTCATGTGCCATTTCTTATTGCACATAAGCCATGGGCTTTACAAAAATTTGGCTTTATGCCCATTTTACATACATTCATGCATAAAAAATTACATAAAAATTATTTATTATATGATCTATATTTTGGCATGGAGGAAGGCCGGCTGCTTCATGTTCCGGTTCGACCCGGGCATGGGCCCACTTGGCTTGGGGCTGACCAATACTGGAATATGGTACCAGGAGTGAATCATCATCTGTCATGAAAGGATTTGGGGATTGGTTTTTTTTGTTTGGCATCTGCATTGCTGCACCGGAATAATGCCAGGAGCAACTCATCATTTGCCCCGAGAGGATTTGGGAATTGGTTTTTGCTTGGCATCAGTATCGCTACACTGGAATATGGTACCAGGAGCGAATCATCATTTGCGCTTGTTTATCAGGAAGCGATGGCTTAGGAGACAGGTTTTAGGTCCCTATCACCTAAGACTTTTCAATTTTGTGAGCCGTAAGTGTCTCACAAAGCATTTTCTCCCTACGGGTCGTAAGGATCCCGTAGGTGTATTTTCTCCTTAGGAGTCGTGGGGACTCCTAAGCGTGTTGCTCCTTTGTGAGTCGTAAGGATCTCACGTGGGGATTTTCTCCTCACAAAGTCGAGAGGACTTTGTGTGTGTATTTCATCTCTTTTTCACGAGTTTGCGCCCTTTCGGGTTTTCACAGACTCGCCAGCAGTCCTGCTGTTTTTACTCACGGAGCCCTTTCGGGTTTTCATCCGTACCTGTTTTGCTTGCGGACATAAAATTTTTTCCTTTTTTTTCTTCTTTTTTTCTGCCACTGGTGGGACTTTAAAAGTAGTCTCACCGGCAGGATTTGGGAGAGATAGGGGTCATTTACGACCGTGGATTGTGTACGGTTTTGCAGGATGTATGATCCGGACCGTAGGGCGGGAAAAATTTTGAGATTTTGTTGGCGTTTGCATCGCTGCACTGGAATATGATACCAGGAGCGACTCATCATTCGCCATTGGGGTATGGGAGTTGGAATTTGGTTGGCGTCTGCATCGCTGCACTGGAATATGATACCAGGAGCGACTCATCATTCGCCATTGGGGTATGGGGGTTAGAATTTGGTTGGCGTCTGCATCGCTGCACTAGAATATGGTACCAGGAGCGACTCATCATTCGCCATTGGGATTTAGAATTTGGTTTGCGTCTGCATCGCTGTACTGGAATATGGTACCAGGAGCGACTCATCATTCGCCACTTGGGGATTGGGAAACGATGGCTTAGGAGACAGGTTTGGATCCCTATCACCTAAGGCTTTTCAATTTTATGGGCCGTGAGGGTCCCATAAAAGCATTTTCTCCCTACAAGTTGTAAGGATCCCGCAGGTGTATTTTCTCCTTAGGAGTCGTGAGGACTCCTAAGTGTGTTTTTCCTTTATGAGTCGTAAGGATCCCACAAAGGTTTGTTCTCCTCATGTATCGTGAAGACACATGAGTGGGTCTTCTCAATGGAGCATAATTCCAAAGGCGGAGACCAGCCTCGTAACTGGTGATTGAAGTGGTGCATGAGTGTGATGAGAATTATTTAAGCCCATGGATTGTATACGGTAGTCAATTTGGGGACTGGCCGTAGGGCCGGAAAATTTCTGAAAATTTGAATTTTTGTCGGCGTCTGCATCGCTGCACTGGAATATGGTACCAGGAGCAACTCATCATTCACCTTTGTTTTTTTATTGTTTTTTTTGTTTTTGTTTTTGTTTTACCGCGATTACTCTATCATTTCAGCTTTTCTCATCGTGAAGGTCGCGATTGCCCTATCATTTCGGCTATTTATTCGCGGCTGCCCCATCATTTCGGGTTTTCTTTTTATTTATTTATCTACACATTCCTTCTCTTTTTTTTTATTTGCACATTTTTTTTACATTCCCAGTTTAACGACTTAGAGGTCGACTGTTCCCAGTTTAATGACGTGGTGGTTGATTGTTTTCAGAGAAAGGCAGACGTCTGAGAGAATCAGGTCCCTGAAGGACTTCGGTCTCCGTCTGTATGAAATTGGCGGTCGCAGCTTGATTGTTTGTTAACACGCCAGGGGACAATGATATTTCTCCCGCCCTGTATTGTTTCTCGACCCAATCCTTGAAGATGCAACGGTCTTCAATAGTGTGCCCAAGAACTCGGTGGTATGGGCAAAAATTGGGATGATCGGTCCTGCTCGCTTCACTTAGCCTTTTTGGTTCTGGTAGCGGCAGGCCATCCTTCAGAGCATCTTTGAAAATTTTATGGACCTTGTCCCTTCGGAAAGATTAGATCTTATTTCTTCTTTCCTCCAAAGTTGGCTCTCGAGATTTGTTAGTTTTTGCTCCGCCCGCTCTCTGCTTATTTAGAGAATCGGTGCTGTTAGAACTCCCGCCCTTTCGGTTGTCGTCCCTCCAAGGTTTCGGTCTGTTTGTGAACTGAAGATCCTGAGTGGACTCGGGCTTTGAGCGTTCCAACATTTGGACCTTTTTGGTCGGCTCTTGGAATGTTTTAAGGCCTGCGGTGCACATGAAAGGTTTCATCCAGTCCTTCAGATTTTCAATAAGAAGACTGACGGATTGGTCTTTCTCCAATGGCGGTTCACATTTAACAGAGAGATTGCGACGTAGGACTATAAAATCCATGTTGCTTTCGTTGTTCTTTGGCTCGGTCCTTATGAGGTCGGCAATGGTGATTTTATCACTGACACTCATGAACCTTTGCTTGAACATGGATTCTATTTGAGCGAACGTCGTGATCGAGTCATCTGGTATGCTTGCATACCAATCGAAAGCAACATCCGTCAAGCTATTAACAAACTGTTGGAGAAGGTGCGCATCATTGCCCCCCGTATTTGCGCACGACGCTTTAAATTAGGCAATGTGCCGGTTCGCATTTCCCGTCCCAACGAACTTTTCAAATTTGGGGACGACATAGCCAGGGGGAAACTCCACAAGATCGTACCGAGCAGGATATGGTCTCCCGCTACTGCTGGCATCTTTTTGCTTTCTGGCTTCGGTTACCAATGTTTTGACTTTGTTGGCAACCAAATCCATGATTTGATCTTGAGTTAGCGGGTTGCTGTCATCGGCTTCCAAGACAGGATGCGACTGGCTTTCGTGCGGTCCGCCCACCTTTGGATTTGAGGGAATAGGCGTCGGCTGTCTTGGGACACCATTTCCCGGTTCATGAGCAGGGCCCCGCGCTTGATTGGACGGCTGAGAGGCATGTTGGGCCGTGAGCTATAAGACGACATTTGTCAAGTCGTCAATTTTTGAGTAGAGCTTGGCCATCTCCTTGTCTTTGCTTCTGAGCTGTTTTCGGAGCTCTTGGAGAAGTTGCTGCTCTGCGTTCTTGGGACGGAAGATTGGCTCATCTTCGCTTTCCGAGCTTGACTCCACATGAACTGATAGCTCTCTCTGCTTATCAGCCTCACTGGAAGGGCCTTCATTATCTTCCAGAGGAGGCTGGTCTTGGAATGTGGCAGCCATATTCACACCAGGTTGGATTTGAGATGTGGTGGCCCCATCCTTGCTTTTGCTGCGAAGGTTGTCACTGGGACGCGTGCCCACCATGTTGACGGTGTGGATAACACATTCAGCCATCCTTTCATCTTTGGCGGGGTAGCCCTGTTCTTTGAACCTCATGAGGTACAGCCTAGCAGGAGCCCTAGCCCTTTTATTGGCTCTATATCTGAGCCTTTTCTGTCTTAGCTTCTCAATTTTAAGGGCTTGGTGGGCATCTGCTTCATGGGAAGCCACTGTAAGTCGATTAGCGGGGAGCTTAGAGAAGACACCCGATCGAGCAGTTGTCAGGGGCACCGCCGGAGCTTGCTCGAGAAGCCTTATTGCTTTGTTGGTGTTGATGGCCTTGCCCCCAGCTGGGGCTAAAGAGAGTCGTTCAAACACCGACTTGCATTTGAGTTGGGGCGCCTTCGAGACCACCACATTTGGCCTCTTGCCTTTTGAGACCGGCTTATCTGTCACCGGGGCTTGAGGAGCTGGGATGGCGTTAGCTGACACGAACAGAAGAGAGCCGAATGGTAGCGGTGGCTCTTCCCATTATCGCTCAAGACTGGCTGGGAGGACCGTCTTGGCGTCCATCTTCATCGTGTAGGAGATAGGAGCTATGTCGAGAGCTGATCTGATACTTGGAGACATCTTTGCTGCGTCCGAAGATTGCAATTGGAGAACGTTAACCTGCACAAAAAAACATGATTTTAGTACAGGCAATTGATATGCATATTAATTGAGTTTGCATGAAAGCTTAAACCGAAATATGGGAGGAGAGATTGGTCCTACCGGGCGTGTCAGAATTTGTAGGGTGTTTTTCGTCACCCCATTGCGATGGGAATACGCGCGCGCTTGTTGGGCGTACTACAGATTCCCTCTGCCTAGGGTAGGCTGGGGTTTATTGATTGTGGGGATCCGAATCTCCGGCAGCCGCGGACTAAGCTGCCGTTAATTACCCCTCGCCTTTGGAGCGAGGGAACCTCCGATTAACGGGTTAAACTGGTCATGCGAACTCAATGTGCAGTGTACGTGTGTTTTGTTTTGGAGGGGGGCTTAGATATATCGGGAGCCACGCATAGTTTTTATGGGGGTCCCGCTACCCGGATAGCGGGCTGGGGGTCAATGCGGCTAGCAGCCCCCTTACGGGGTGCGGGGCAGCGTTCCGGCCCAAAAATTTTTTTGGGAGGGAGAGTGTTGTAGAGTATGTGTGTGTGTGTGTGTATACATATATATATATAAATAATAAAGGGAAAGGACATCCAAAGGATACGTGGGGGAAAGCACCAGCGCTTTGGGCGCTAATGCTCCACGTGTCAGCACGTGGGCGCTCGGGCGCTAGCGCTCTGGGCGCTAGCGCTCCACATGTCAGCACGTGGGCGCTCGGGCGGTAGCGCTTTGAGCGCTAGTGCTCTGAGCGCAAGAGCGCTAGCGCTCCACGTGTCAGCACGTGGGCGCTCGGGCGCAAAAAGGGATTTGGTCCCTGCAATGGGACTTGTACTCCCAGAAAGGAGCACTTATTATTTTGTGTGTGTGTGTGTGTGTGTGTGTGTGTGTGTGTGTGTGTATAAGGAGTTAAACTCCAAGGATGTTTTGAAGCTGATGAAGGGGCTTCTCCCCTTGAGCCTTAGTTCTTCCCTAAAGTGGGGTTTCTGGAGATAGGTCTTCTTCTTCTTCCTGTCGTTTGGCCGGATCTTGAAGATCAAGAGATGTGAGATTTTAAAAATCTCTTCTTTTTGAGATCTAATGGTAGATCCAAGTTCCCTTTTGTGGGTTTTGTGGTGAAAAACTATTTAGTTTTGAAAAACGAAGAGTAAAACTCTTGATTTAATTTAAAAAGAAAGAAGAAGGTTTTGGAACCTTGAGGAAGGAGGAAGAGGCACAGGCCCTAGATTTTTGAGGGGAATGAAAAGTATTACTTTATTCATCATCATTGTGCCTTATATAGGCTTACAAATTTACATATAGCCCCTTGGGCTTTGCAAAAATGGCATTTTGCCCATCCCATGGCTCATGTGCCATTTCTTATTGCACATAAGCCATGGGCTTTACAAAAATTTGGCTTTATGCCCATTTTACATACATTAATGCATAAAAAATTACATAAAAATTATTTATTAGATGATCTATATTTTGGCATGGAGGAGGGCCGGCCGCTTCATATTCCGGCTCGACTCGGGCATGGGCCCACTTGGCTTGGGGCTGACCTTGACTTTGACTTGGTCAACTGGGGTGTAAATTTTGACTTCAACAAGTTCGCTCGAGATGACCGAAAATAAGTTTGGGGGAATTTGATCAGTCGAAAATATTGCATTTTTAACACATCAATTTCTCTACCATTTGCACTCATCTAGAGGTGTTCGGTATTAATATAGCACATATTAGCAAATTGACTGTAAAATACCAAATTACTTGTGTTATACTTTAAAACAGACATTTTGAAGGAAATTGAGTGTTTATCATTGCATCGCATTATTTTTGTGTAGCGCAACACTTGTCTCGAGAATCTGTGTAGGAAATTCCAGAAAAAGAGCCAAAACAGTTAAAAGTGCTGAGAAAAATACGCCAAGTCCAAGACTTGAGATCTGGCAGTGAAATAGAGAGAATTATAATATTCCAAATATCAGAAAAGTGCTACAAAGCCAGTACAAAGCAACTCAGGAGTTTTGATGCATAGAGGCCACTATTAGGCCGCGGATCCGCGACCAGAGCCCCTTTTGTGCGGCGGATCCGCTGTCACGTGATGGTGACGTCAGCACATTTCAGCTTCAGAATTTTTCTCTCAAGGCCTACACTCCTTTAAGCCACTGCAAATTCCAGAATTCTCCAGAAGTTTCTGACAGAACAGCAGGGCTTATATTTCAAGCTAAACATTCTCAAGCTTCCAAAGCAAGCTACTTAACTAGCTAAGCATAGAAGCTTCTCCCTAACTTCCAAGCTTATGAAGGAAGCTAACTCTAACTAACTAACTCTAGAACCATCTACCTAACTACCAAGCTTACAAGGGAAGCTAAACTAAACCTAGCTTCTAAAGAAAGCTAATCCTAATCAAGGCTATAAAAGGGACCCTAAGGCTTCACTTTTAAGGTTATTGATCCCTCCATTAATTCCTAACACAAGTTGAGTGACACAACTTGTAACCCTAAACCCTAATCCAATCACCAAAGCCAAATTCAAGATCCCCGAGTACAATTCAAGTAAGAAGCCTTCAACCTTTTAGGAGCGAAGCCGATCTTCATCCAAGCAAGTGGTCCAAGACGATCCGCGACTCACGAAGACGAGAGAAGCCAAATGGACGATCGAGTTCTTTCCTCATTGTAGATCTTGAGAGAATTGTAACAAAATTGTTGATAAATAAAAGGTGAAATTCTTTATCTTGCTTTCTTTACATTCTTGCATCATGATTAGATCTCAATTCTTGATTGTGTTCTTTGATATGATGTTTGAGTAAAACTCCGCTCATGAAGGAGCCGAGAGAATCAATAGATGATGATGTTACAAATCTTGAAACGATTCTTAAGTCCTATAAGTTTTGTAAACTTTAGTAAATTGAAGAATCGACAACCTAGTTTCGAACGATGCTTTCTTGATTTTGTTTGCTCTTAATTAGTGATCCACGATCGATTCTTGAATTTACTAGAGGCTAGAATGTGAATGAAATCAACGAAAGGACAAGGGATAGATGATGAAACCCTAGTTTCCGCAAGAAATCCCTAATTCTCGTTGATCGTCATCGATCTAGCATCAAATCATTAATGGATAAGAAAACGTAATCAATAGTTTTCATCACATCTATAGATTCGATCGATTCCTACGAGCCTCACTTCGATTCTTGAAACCTAATTCGATTGGATATCATCAATTCTTGATTCTTGATTTTTAATGTTTTCTTGATAATTAGATCTAGATCTAGATAATTCTTGAAATTCACTTTTAAATCTTGAATTGAATTGTCTTTTCTTTCCTCTTTAATTTTCGACTCATCTAATTCAATTACAAGCAAATCTCACTTTCCCTCTGGACGATCCACACTCGCTAATGCGCTATATACGACACCGTTATTGATTGCGGTCAAAAATTTCTTTGGTTGTGATTTCTTACACTTTTCTTATATACACACCGAGAATTCATTCAATCACCTGGGTACTCGATACCGGATCAGGATCTCATATATGTAATTTATTGCAGGGACTGAGAAAAAGTAGAATAGTTGGACCTAGTGATATGTCCCTCAGGGTAGGGAATGGAGCATAAGTTAATGCTGCGGCCGTCGGTGAATACCACCTAGTGTTGCCAAATGGAAATACTATGATTTTGAACAATTGCTACTATGTACCTTCCATGTTATGCAACATAATATCAGTTTCTTTACTTGATAAAGATAGATATAATTTTGTTCTTGATAGAAATATCATGAACATCTACCTTCATAAGGTATTGGTTGCAGAAGGTATACTGTGTAATAGTATCTATGTTCTAAATCAGAATGCAGTTCTCAATGTACAAAACACATGCAAGAGGATGAGTTCAGATGTGAACGAATTCTACTTGTGGCATTGTGGACTTGGTCATATCGGAGAGAAAAGACTGAGCAAGTTGCATAAAGATGGACTCTTGGATACGTTCGAATTTTCATCTTATGAAACTTGTCAATCTTGTCTCAAAGGAAAGATGACCAAATCTCCATTCACCGGACATGGAGAGAGAGCAGCAGAGCTCTTGGGGCTCATACATAGTGATGTGTGTGGTCCGATGTCGATACATGCAAAGGGTGGGTTCTCGTACTTCATCACATTCACTGACGATCTCTCTAGATTCGGGTATGTGTATCTTATGAAACACAAATCTGAAGCTTTTGAGAAATTCAAAGAATATAGAAACGAGGTAGAGAACCAGACTGGCAAGAGTGTTGGGGTAAAAATTTACACCCCGGTTGACTGAGTCAAAGTCAGGGTCAACCCCCAAGCTAGGTGGGCCCAAGCCCAGGTCAAGCGGCCCATGCCCAAGTCGAGCCCGCGGCCAGCCTCCTCCATGCCAAAATATAGACCATGTAATAAATAATTTTTATGTAATTTTTTTTTATATTCATGAATGTATACGAAACGGGCAAAAAGCCAAATTTTAGTAAGCCCATGGCTTATGTGTAAAAATGAAATGGCACATGAGCCATGGGATAGGCAAAATGCCATTTTGTGAAGCCCAAGGGTCTATATGTAAATATGTAAGCCTATAAAAGGCAACATGATGAATAAAAAAAGGATAACACTTTCATTCTCTCAAAAAAAAACCTAGGGTTTGTATTTCTTTCCCTTTTCTGAAGGTCTCAAACCTTCTTCTTTCTTTTGAATTAAATCAAGAGTTTTACTCTTCCTTTTCAAAAACAAGATAGTTTTTCACCCCCAAACCCACAAAGGGGAACTTGGATATGTCTTTAGATCCCAAAAAGGAGAGATTTTAAGATCTCACATCTCTTGATCTTCAAGATCCAGCTAACAGAGGAGGAAGAAGAAGAACCCCTTCCATTAACCCCAAAAACACACTTAGGAGTCCAACTCCACTCTGATTTCTCTTCCGAGAATCTTTTTAGGCTAAAAGCCTCTTTTCCTCACCGGCGCTCAAGCGCAAAGCGCCCACGTGCCGACACGTGGCGCACTTGCGCTCAAGCGCTCGGCGCTCAAGCGCAAAGCGTCCATGTGCCGACACGTGGCGCACTTGCACAACAGTATTCTACGCTCGAGCGCAAAGCGCCCACGTGCCGACACGTGGCGCGCTTGTGCTCTAGTGCAAGCGCTCGAGCGCAAGTTGTCCCAGTGCCGACACGTGGCGCACTTGTGCTCAAGCGCAAGTGCTCGAGTGCAAGTCACCCCAGTGCCGACACGTGGCGCGCTTGCGCTCAAGCGCACAGCGCTCTGGCGCAAGTCGCCCCCGTGCCGACACGTGGTGCACTTGCGCTCGAGCGTCAGGCGCTGATGTGCAAAGCGCCCACGTACCGACACGTGGCGCACTTGCGCTATAGTGCCCTGCGCTCAAGCGCAGAGCGTGCACGTGCCGACATGTGGCACGCTAGCGCCTGAGCGCACAGCACCTGGGCGCACAACGCCCAAGGCGCTGGCCCCACGCATCCTTTGGATGCCATTTCCCCCTCTTTCTTATATATATATATATATACATATATGTATATATATACACATATTCATACATATGTGCACACACACATACACCACGGCACTGTCCGTAAGGGGGCTGCTAGCCCCCTTGACCCCCAGCCCGCTATCCGGGTAGCGAGACCCCCGTAAAAACTCTGCGTGGCTCCCGACATATCCAAACCCCCTTCCAAAACAAAACACACGTACACTGTACATTGAGTTCATATGACCAGTTTAACCCGTTAATCGGAGGTTCTCTCGCTCCAAAGGCAAGGGGTAATTAACGACAGCTTAGTCCGCGGCTGCCGGAGATTCGGATCCCCACAATCATTAAACCCCGGCCTACCCTAGGCAGGGGGAATTTGTAGTACGCCTGACAAGCGCGCGCGTATTCCCATCTCAATGGGGTGACGAAAAACGCCCTACAGATTTTGGCACGCCCGGTGGGACCAATCTCTCCTCCCATATTTCGGGTTAAGCGTTCATGCGAACTTAATCAATATACGTACCTGTTTTTATACTAAAAATAATGCTTTTTCATGCAGATTTTCAAGCAATCACCTTCCGACGATGTCTTCGATGATGAACTCAGCTCCCGTCTCCTACACGATGAGGATAGACTCTAGGACGGTCCTTCCGGCCAGTCTCGGGCGACAATGTGAGGAGCCGCTGCTACCATTCAGTTCTATTATGTTCATGCCAGTTGGCGCCATCCCAGCTCCTCAAGCCCCGGTGGCAGACAAACCGGTCTCGAAAGGCAGGAGACCAAATGTGGTGATCTCAAGGGCGCCCCAACCCAAACGCAAGTCGGTGTCTGAACGACTTTCTTTGGCCCCAGCTGGGGGCAAGGCCATCAACACCAACAAAGCTACAACGCGTCCCGAGCAAGCTCCAGCGGTGCTCTTGACCACTGCTCGGTCGGGTGTCTTCTTTAAGCTCCCCGCCAATGAGAAAGAGACGACTGGATATGAGGTCCACACTGTCTACATGGTGGGCACGCACAGCAAGAGCAAGGACGGGGCCACCACATCCCAAATCCAATCTAGCATGAATATGGCTGCCACATCCCAAGGCCAGCCTCCTCTGGAAGGTAATGAAGACCTTCCCAGTGAGGCTGATAAGCAGAAAGACCCTTCGGTCCATGAGGAGTCGGGCTCGGAAAGTGAAGAGGAGCTAATCTTCCGTCCCAAGAATGCAGAGCAGCAACTTCTCCAAGAGCTCCGAAAACAGCTCAGAAGCAAAGACAAGGAGATGGCCAAACTTTACTCCAAAATTGACGACTTGACGAACGTCGTCTTGCACCTCACGGCCCGACTTTCCTCTTAGCCACCCAATCAAGCGCAGGGCTCTGCTCGTGAACTGGGAAACGGTGTCCCAACGCAACCGATGCCTATTCCCTCAAATCCAAAAGTGGGCGAACCGCATGAAAATCAGTCGCATCCTATCTCGGGAAATGTCTTGGCTACCGATGACAGTAGCCCGCTAACTCAAGATCAAATCATGGATTTAGTTTCCAGCAAAGTCAAAACACTGGTAGCCGAAGCTGAAGCGCAAAAAGATGTTAGCAGTAGCGGGAGACCATATCCTGCTCAATATGATCCGGTAGAATTTCCTAGCGGCTATGTCATCCCTAAATTCGGAAGATTTGATAGGACGGGAAATGCGATTCAACACATCGCCCACTTCAAAGCCTTATGCGGGAATACTGAGAGCAACGATGCACTTCTCCTCCGCCAGTTCGTTAATAGCTTGATCGATGTTGCTTTCGACTGGTACGCGAGCATACCGGATGGCTCCATTACTACTTTCGTCCAAATGGAATCTTTGTTTCGACAAAGGTTCATGAGCGTCAGCGATAAGATCACCATTGCCGAGCTCGTAAGGACCAAGCCCAAGAACAACGAAAGCAGCACGGATTTTATAACCCGATGGCGCAATCTCTCCGTCAAATGCGAACCGCCGATAGAGCAGGACCAATCTGTCGGTCTTCTTGTCGGAAATCTCAACAACTGGATGGCCCCGTTTCTATGTACCGCGGGTCTCAAAACATTCCAAGAGCTGACCAGAAAAGTCCAGATGTTGGAACGCTCAAAGCAGGAGTCCTCCTCTAACTCCCAAAATAACAATAGGTCCTGGAGAAACCGAAAGGACGAAAATCGCAAAGGCGGAGGTTCTGACGATACTGAATCTTTTAACACTTCGGCTAACCGAAAGAAGTAAGGAATGAGCTGGTCTAATGCCAACCAGCCTCGGAAGCCAGTGTTCGGAGTGGGAGGAGAATCTCCACTAAAAGAGAAGCTGGATAAGGTCTATTCCTTCAGAAGGGACAAAATCCGTAAAATATTCAAAGACGCCCTGAAGAACGGTCTACAACTCCCAGAGTCAAAAAGACCACAGGAAGCGAATATGACCGACGACCCTAAATACTGCCCCTATCACAGAGTGATAGGTCATGCCATTGAGGACTGTTTCGTCTTCAAAGATTGGGTCGAAAAGCAATACAAGGCAGGAGAGATAGAACTGTCTAAAGGCGTGTTAACAAACAGTCCAGCTGCGACCGCCAATTTCATACAAACGGAGACCGAAGTTCTTCGTGAAACTGATTTTCTCAGACATCTGCCTTTCTCTGAAAACAATCGACCACCACGTCATTAAACTGGGAACAGTCGACCTCTAAGTCGTTAAACTGGGAATGTAAATAAAAAATATATATATGTAAACAAAAAATGTTTAAATAAAAGAAAAATAAAGAAAAGCCGAAATAATGGGGCAACTCGCAATAAAAATCAGCGAGTAAAATAAAGATGAAAATAAAGCTGAAATGATGGGGCAACCGCGAATAAAATCCGAAATGATAGGGCAATCGCGATCTTTGCGACAAGAAAAGCTGAAATGATAGAGCAATCGCGGTAAAACGAAAACAAAAAAACGACGAATGATGAGTCGCTCCTGGTACCATATTCCAGTGCAGCGATGCAGACGCCGACAAAAATTCAAATTTCCAAAATTCTCCCAGCCCTACGGTTAGTCCCCAAATTGACTACTGTATACAATTCACGGGCTCAAATAATTCTCAGCATACTCATGCCCCACCGTAATCACCAGTTACGCGGCTGGTCTCCGCCTTTGGAATTATGCTCCATTGAGAAGACCCACTCATGTGTCCTCACGATACATGAGGAGAACAAGCCTTTGTGGGATCCTTACGACTCACAAAGGAAGAACACACTTGGGAGTCCCCACGACTCCCAAGGAGAAAATGCACCTACGGGATCCTTACAACTCGTAGGGAGAAAATACTTTATGGGACCCTTACGGCCCATAAAATTGAAAAGCCTTAGGCGATAGGGATCCAAACCTGTCTCCTAAGCCATCGCTCCCTAATACCCCAATGGCGAATGATGAGTCGCTCCTGGTACCATATTCCAGTGCAGCGATGCAGACGCCAACCAAATTCCAAATCCAATACCCCAATGGCGAATGATGAGTCGCTCCTGGTACCATATTCCAGTGCAGCGATGCAGACGCCAACCAAATTCCAAATCCCATGCCCTAATGGCGAATGATGAGTCGCTCCTGGTACCATATTCCAGTGCAGCGATGCAGACGCCAACCAAATTCTAAATCCCATGCCCCAATGGCGAATGATGAGTCGCTCCTGGTACCATATTCCAGTGCAGCGATGCAGACGCCAACCAAATTCCAAATCTCATACCCCAATGGCGAATGATGAGTCGCTCCTGGTACCATATTCCAGTGCAGCGATGCAGACGCCAACCAAATTCCAAATCCCATACCCCAATGGCGAATGATGAGTCGCTCCTGGTACCATATTCCAGTGCAGCGATGTAGACGCCAACAAAGTCCCGAAATTTTTATGGCCCTACGGTCTGGATCATACATCCTGCAAAATCGTATACAATCCACGTGCGTAAAACAATCCCAATCTCTCCAAAAATAATAAAATAAAAAATAAAAAAAAGGTATGTCCACAAGCAAGATGGGCACGGATGAAAACCCGAAAGGGCTCCGTGAGTAAAAACAGCAGGACTGCCGGCGAGTTTGTGAAAACCCAAAAGGGCGCAAACTCGTGAGAAAGAGATGAAATGCACTCACAAGGTCCTCTCAACTTTGTGAGGAGAAAATTCCCGCCTGAGATCCTTACGACTTGCAAAGGAGCAATACACTTGGGAGTCCCCACGACTCCCAAGGAGAAAATGCACTTACGGGATCCTTACGACCTGTAGGGAGAAAATGCTTTGTGAGACCCTTATGGCTCACAAAGTTGAAAAGTCTTAGGCGATAGGGACCTAAAACCTGTCTCCTAAGCCATCGTTTCCTAATAAGCAAACGCAAATGATGATTCACTCCTGGTACCATATTCCAGTGTAGCGATGCTGATGCCAAACAAAAAAATACCAATCCCCAAATCCTCTCATGACAAATGATGATTTGCTCCTGGTACCATATCCCAGTGTAGCGATGCTGATGTCAATCCAAATCAAATCAAACCAACAACCTCTGCGGCAGAATCATGCTTCGTCCCAGAATTTACCCCATGTCGAAAACATGCTTCGCCTCGGGATAACGATCTCCTCGTCGGAATTATGCTTCGTTTCAGAATACACCCCGTGTCGAAATGATGCTTCGTCTCGGTGTACCTGCCTTCCCTGTCGAAATTATGCTTCGTCTCGGAATCAAGTCAGCCAACAAGCTCTGCGCCGGAATCATGCTCCGTTTCAGAATATACCCCGCGTCGAAATCATGCTTCGCCTCGGAATATTTGCCTCCCTTGTTGGAATTATACTTCGCTTAGGAATCTACCTCTGCATCGAAATCATGCTTTGGTCAGAATGTCTGCCGATCATCAGAATGATGCTCCGATCTCTGGAATTATGCTCCACCCATCGGAACGATGCTCCGATCTCTGGAATTATGCTCCGCTCTTCGGAAAGATGCTCTGAACTCTGGAATCATGCTCCCCCTTCGGAATGATGCACCGAATCCTGGAATTATGCTCCGCCTATTGGAATGATGCTCCGAACCCTGGAATTATGCTCCGCTCTTCGGAAATATGCTCCGAACTCTGGAATCTTGCTCCGCCCTTCGGAATGATGCTCCGAATCCTGGAATTATGCTCCGCTCTTCAGAAAGATGCTCCGAACCCTGGAATCATGCTCCGATCATCGGAATGATACTCCGATCTCTGGAATTATGCCCCGCTCATCGGAACGATGCTCCGATCTCTGGAATTATGCTCCGCTCTTCGGAAAGATGCTCCGAACTCTGGAATCATGCTCCGCCTTTCGGAATGATGCTCCGAATCCTGAAATCATGCTCCGATCATCGGAATGATGCTCCGATCTCTGGAATTATGCTCCTCCCATCGGAATGATGCTCCGAACCCTGGAATTATGCTCCGATCATCGGAATGATGCTCCGATCTCTGGAATTATGCTCCGCCCATTGGAACGATGCTCCGATCTCTGGAATTATGCTCCGCTCTTCGGAAAGATGCTCCGAACTCTGGAATCATGCTCCGCCCTTCGGAATGATGCTCCGAATCCTGGAATCATGCTCCGATCATCGGAATGATGCTCCGATCTCTGGAATTATGCTCCGCCCATCGGAACGATGCTCCGATCTCTGGAATGATGCTCCGCTCTTCGGAAAGATGCTCCGAACTCTGGAATCATGCTCCGCCCTTCGGAATGATGCTCCGAATCCTGGAATCATGCTCCGATCATCGGAATGATGCTCCGATCTCTGGAATTATGCTCCGCCCATCGGAATGATGCTCCGAACCCTGGAATTATGCTCCGCTCTTCGGAAAGATGCTCCGAACTCTGGAATCATGCTCCGCCCTTCGGAACGATGCTCCGATCTCTGGAATTATGCTCCGCCCTTCGGAACGATGCTCCGAACCCTGGAATTATGCTCCCCCCTTCGGAACGATGCTCTGATCTCTGGAATTATGCTCCGCGAATCAGAATGATGCTCCGATCCTCGGGAATCATGTTCCCCGGGATGATGCTCCGCCCCTGGAATGATGTTCTACCTAGAAGTCCAACTTCAAGATCCATCAATTTCATGCACACAACTCAAATGTGCGGTGTGCATTTTATTGATGGGGGGCACTTTGTTGGGGTAAAAATTTACACCCCGGTTGACCGAGTCAAAGTCAGGGTCAACCCCCAAGCTAGGAAGGCCCAAGCCCAAGTCAAGCGGGCCCATGCCCAAGTCGAGCCCGCGGCCAGCCTCCTCCATGCCAAAATATAGACCATGTAATAAATAATTTTTATGTAAATTTTTTTATATACATGAATATATATGAAACGGGCAAAAAGCCAAATTTTAGTAAGCCCATGGCTTATGTGCAAAAATGAAATGGCACATGAGCCATGGGATAGGCAAAATGCCATTTTGTGAAGCCCAAGGGGCTATGTGTAAATATGTAAGTCTATAAAAGGCAACATGATGAATAAAAAAAGGATAACACTTTCATTCTCTCAAGAAAACCTAGGGTTTGTATTTCTTTCCCTTTTCTGAAGGTCTCAAACCTTCTTCTTTCTTTTGAATTAAATCAAGAGTTTTACTCTTCCTTTTCAAAAACAAGATAGTTTTTCACCCCCAAACCCACAAAGGGGAACTTGGATATGTCTTTAGATCCCAAAAAGGAGAGATTTTGAGATCTCACATCTCTTGATCTTCAAGATCCAGCTAACAGAGGAGGAAGAAGAAGAACCCCTTCCATTAACCCCAAAAACACACTTAGGAGTCCAACTCCACTCTGATTTCTCTTCCGAGAATCTTTTTAGGCTAAAAGCCTCTTTTCCTTACCGGCGCTCAAGCGCAAAGCGTCCACGTGCCGACATGTTGCGCACTTGCGCTCAAGCGCTCGGCGCTTAAGCGCAAAGCGCTCATGTGCCGACACGTGGCGCACTTGCAAAACAGCGCCCTGCGCTCGAGCGCAAAGCGCCCACGTGCCGACACGTGGCGCGCTTGCGCTGAGCGCAAGCGCTCGAGCGCAAGTCGCCCCGGTGCCGACACATGGCGTGCTTACGCTCAAGCGCACAGCGCTCTGTTGCAAGTCGTCTCCGTGCCGACACGTGGCACACTTGCGCTCAAGCGCCCAGCGCTCAAGCGCAAGTCGCCCCCGTGCTGACACGTGGCGCACTTGCGCTCGAGCGTCAGGCGCTGATGCGCAAAGTGCCCACGTACCGACACGTGGAGCCCTTGCGCTATAGCGCCCTGCGCTCAAGCGCAGAGCGCCCACGTGCCGACACGTGGCACGCTAGCGCCTGAGTGCACAGCACCTGGGCGCACAGCACCCAGGGCGCATAGCGCCCAAGGCGCTGGCCCCACGCATCCTTTAGATGCCATTTCCCCTCTTTCTTTTATATATATATACATATATGTATATATATACACATATGCATACATATGTGCACACACACATACACCACGACACTAGGACCAGTTTAAAAACTCTGCGTGGCTCTCGACATATCCAAACCCCTCCTTCCAAAACAAAACACACGTACACTGTACATTGAGTTCGTATGACCAGTTTAACCCGTTAATCGGAGGTTCCCTCGCTCCAAAGGCGAGGGGTAATTAACGGCAGCTTAGTCCGCGGCTGCCAGAGATTCGGATCCCCACAATCATTAAACCCCGGCCTACCCTAGGCAGGGAGAATCTGTAGTACGCCTGACAAGCGCGCGTGTATTCTCATCTCAATGGGGTGACGAAAAACACCCCACAAAGAGTAATAAAATCCTCCGATCTGACAGAGGAAGGGGGTACTTAAGCACGGAATTCTAAGATTACCTAAAAGTGAATGGAATTCTCTCTCAGCTTACTCCTCCGTATATACCACAGCATAACGGTGTATCGGAGTGGAGGAATCGTACCCTATTGGATATGGTTCGCTCCATGATGAGTAGTGCTGAGTTGCCTCTTTCATTTTGGGGACATGCACTTTTGACAGCAGCATATCTATTGAATGACGTTCCATCCAAATCCGTGCCTAAGACACCATTCGAGATATGGAATGGCAAAAGGCCGTATCTTAAACGTATTAAGATATGGGGTTGTCTGGCCTATATAAAAATACAAAATCCGGAAAAATTAGAAGCACGTTCAGTTTTATGCAAGTTTGTGGGATACCCTAAAAATTCAATAGGATATCTGTTCTACCACACCAAGGAACTGAAGGTGTTTATATCTCGCCACGCCACCTTTTTAGAGTGGAAATTTCTTGCAAAAGAAACAAGTGGGAGTTCGGTAGAACTGGAAGAAATTCAGCGACCACAAACTAAAACTGAAGATTTGGCAGAACCTCAAGATTCAATAACTCCGGACGAACCTCAGCCACTCCGCAGATCTAGTAGGATCTCTCATCCGCCCGAGAGATACTACGGTTTTCTCATAGATGGGGATCGAGAGGATTGAATCTTGGAAGAAGATGATCCTACTAGTTTCAGGCAGGCCATTATCAGTAGGGACTCTGATAAGTGGCTGGATGCTATGCAATCTGAAATGGAGTCCATGTACACCAATAAAGTGTGGACCCTGGAAGTTGCTCCATCTGGGGTAAAACCCCTTGGATGCAAATGGATCTACAAGAAGAAACTTGGTGTAGATGGGCAGGTGGAAACCTATAAGGCTAGACTCATTGCAAAAGGTTTTCATCAAAGACCAGGAGTGGACTATGATGAAACCTTTTCTCCAGTGGCTATGCTCAAATCCATTAGGATCCTGCTTGCCATTGCTGCCTTCCATGACTATGAAATCTGGCAGATGGACGTGAAAATGGCTTTTCTAAATGGATGTTTAGAAGACTGCGTTTATATGGATCAGCCAGAAGGTTTTATAGACAGTGGGAGCAGCGGGAAGGTGTGTAAATTGCTCAAATACATTTATGGATTGAAGCAAGTATCGCGGAGCTGGAACATCTTTTTTGATGAAACAGTCAATGACTTTGACTTCATCAAGAACGAAGATGAGCCATGTATTTATAAGAAGATTGTAGGACGAACTGTCGTGTTCCTAGTCTTGTACGTAGACGATATTATTTTGATAGGAAATGACATTCCTATGCTACAATCGGTCAAGCTAGTCTTATCACAAAGGTTCTCCATGAAAGACCTAGGTGATGCCTCGTACATTCTGGGGATCAAGATCTACAGAGATAGATCCAAGAGATTATTGGGACTTTCACAGTCCAGGTACATAGAGACCGTACTAAAGAGATTTAGTATGGAAGATTCCAAGCGCGGTAACATACTCGCGTTGCACGGAATCACCCTCTCCAAGAAGATGTCTCCCAAGACTGACGAGGAGAGGGTTCGCATGAGCACTATACCCTACACTTCGGCGGTGGGATCTATAATATATGCGATGCTATGTACAAGACCAGATGTAGCTTACGCGCTAAGCGTGGTGAGCCGGTATCAGTCAGACCCAGATGAGGACCACTGGACAGCAGTAAAAAACATTCTCAAGTACCTGAGAAAGACTAAAGAGATGTTCCTGATTTACGGTAATGGAGACATCAGGGTCGAGTCCTTTACCGACTCAAGCTTCTAGACTGACAAGGATGACAGCAAGTCGGTCTCGGGTTTTGTGTTTACCCTCAACGGAGGGGCGGTATGTCGGAAGAGTTCCAAACAGGATATCGTCGCAGACTCGACGATGGAGGCTGAATACATTGCTGCAAGCGATGCCGCAAAAGAGGCGGTCTGGATAAAGAAGTTCATAGCTGAACTTCAGGTGGTTCCGTCCATTGTTGATCCGATACCAGTGTATTGTGATAACAATGGGGCTATAGCTTTAGCAAAGGAACTACGGTCCCATCAGAAATCCAGGCACATCTTAAGGCGGTATCACCTGATTAGGGAGATCGTAGATTGCCAGGAGATCGAGGTCCGGAGAGTGGATACGAAAAACAACACGGCGGATCCATTTACAAAGGCCCTTCCTCAAGCACAGTTCGAGCGAATTTTTGGGATGTTGGGTATGCGGTACGCCAGCAGCTGGCCTTAGAGCAGACGTTGGGCATTCGGTACGCCAATCACCGGCCTTTAGTGCAAGTGGGAGATTGTTGGATGTATATGCCCTAGAGGCCAGTATTGTATATGTATACATATGGACACTAGGGATATGTATGTACAGAACAATCTTGCTCAGTCTTATAGTATATTATTTGACTTGTCTTTATCGGGGTATGTGTATTTATTTGTATTGTTGTTATATCTAGCTTGCACATATTGATAAAGACTTGATACGGTGGTATAGTATAGTGGTTTGTCTTTATCTTAAGATGGCATATGTCATACTCGTTATTACATATTGCGGTTACATGTTGATAAAGCCCTAGGATCTTGCTTGACTACCCGTGTTGTGATGGCGATCATACTTGTGGGAGCAGGGTAGTCCATAAGCACATCCTTAAATGGTCCCCAGTCGCGTGAGTATCGAGACTGGGCACTGATATTCCAGAGTAGACTGGTGTGTACGTTTCTACCCCCGTCGGGGGGGATGGTTGGTCTCGCAACCATTGGTCTGATGCACCTAAGATCGTATACAGGTGCTCACTGGGTATGAGTACACTAGATGGACTCGCCAAGAACTTCCATGTGGTATTATACCTATCGTCAGATAGAAGTTCTCAGGTGACATGTGTACAGGTTAGTATTTGGATCCGAGATCGGCATTTGTCTCATGTGAGTTCCCACTGAACTTTGATCACTACCCTACCATGGCTCTACTGAGTCGTGCAAACAGGTTTTGGTTGGGTTCGGTCCTGAGCCACATGGAGGCAGTGAGCGATTATCGGGGATTCGTCTCTCCCGGTATAGGGAGTCGATATCGCACTATGATTCGATTGGTCAGGACCATAAGACCTTGGCCAAGGCACTTGGGATTTACTGATAGGTTGATCAGTAGTTTCCCGGATTGGTCCTGAGCCACATCGGCACGACTTATCAGGTTGGTAGGGTCTGACGTTCACCATCCCCTAAACCCGGTATGCGATACTCTTTGACGAAGAGACCGGACTGTACGAATATTGTCACGGATAGGCTCAGTAGGAGATCCGGATGAGTTTGCTCGTCGGCCTTCCTTTTCGACAGGTACCTGGGCAGTCGTTACGTATAGCTAGTGCTGCTGACGTGCTTGTGGTTAAACCCACTGCCAGAGTACTGTCGAGTCTTTAGAGTCCCACACAGAGGGTTTCCCTGATCCAGGCAAAATGATGTAGTAGCCGTATTGGATACGTGCAGGGTTCGATCGATTGATGTACTTGGTACTCGTATTTTCGATCGGACAGTTTGTAATACTAGTCGGCTCGGATTTGAGCCGGATTATTAAATCAGGTATTGATTTAATAATTTACGTATTTGTATTTCGATATATATATTCTAGTATTATGTTCTTCGTGTTATTCTATCTCTTTTGGGTATTCGGATTTTTATCTGATTGCCGGTATATTTGTATAGTAGACTGAAATCTGTATTTACTACAGATTTCCTTCTAGAAGGTGGCCACCTCATTTTGGATTTTCTATTTATTTCATAAATGGAAATGAGGTGTAAAGTGAGAGGTAAGGGAGGAAAGGTAATGACCATGCTTCAATAGTAGTCAAATGAATTTATAATTCATTTTGGAGTTACTATTGAAGCATGGTTGCTAATTGTTTAATGAAAGAAATCATACACAAAACCTATGTGTGTATTTTCTCTTTCATGCCATGCTTCATTATTTTTCTTGAGCTCTCTTTTGCTCTTGCTCTCCTCTTTCCTCTCTAGCTTCCTCCACCTTCATCTTCTTTCTCTTCACTACCTTCTCATGTGTTGAGAATCAGGTGAAGAGACAAGAAAGAGATAGCTAAACACTTAGACACCCTTCACTACATCCTAGACTACTTGGTTTTGCAAACCAAGTTCTCTAGTTGCTCCTTTAGTTACATAGTTAGGAGCTAGAGCCATAGATCATACTCCCCGGGTGGATCATCTACGACGAAAGGAGGCCGGAAAACAAGCTCGATCCCGGAGGACCGATGGAGCCGGAGTTGGAGTTCAAGCACGTTCAAGGTGGACGCAAGGAGCTAAAGATGAAGAATGAAGACCAAAGGACTTGGTTCGTTTGGTAAGAATTCTTCATCATAGTAGATAGCTCTCCTAGTGTAACTAGTTAGTTTTATGGAAAGATCCGGGTTTAGAGTTAAACTAGTGCCAAGTTTTTGTTCGTTAGAAATTTTTGTTCCGCATTTGGCCACGGAAGTTGGCCGGGGCACTAGGGTAACCCTTCAGCCTGCACTGCCATTTTTGCGACATGGACGGTCGACGCTCTGATCCGGAGCGATTTGGTTCCCGATTTGTGGGAAGGTTGTACTGCCCTTTTTACGACATGGACGGTTGACGCTTGACGCGTCTCCGAGATGGAGTGTCCGTGGTAGACTTTTCCCTGGCCCGGAGTGATCTCGTTCCTACTTTGTAGGAAGCCTGCACTGCCTTTTTTGCGACATGGACGGTCGACGCTCCGATCCGGAGTGATTTGGTTCCCGATTTGTGGGAAGCCTGCACTGCCCTTTTTGCGACATGGACGGTCGACGCTCTGATCCGGAGAGATTTGGTTCCCGATTTGTGGGAAGCCTACACTGCCCTTTTTGCGACATGGACGGTCGACGCTCTGATCCGGAGCGATTTGGTTCCCGATTTGTTGGAAGCCTGCACTATCTTTTTTGTGACATGGACGGTCGACGCTTGACGTGTCTCTGAGACGGAGTGTCCGTGGTAGACTTTTTCCTGACCCGGAGTGATCCGGTTCCTGCTTTGTAGGAAGCCTGCACTGCCCTTTTTGCGACATGGACGGTCGACGCTCTGATCCGGAGCGATTTGGTTCCCGATTTGTGGGAAGCCTGCACTGCCCTTTTTGCGACACGGACGGTCGACGCTCTGATTCGGAGCGATTTGGTTCCCGATTTGTGGGAAGCCTGCACTGCCTTTTTTGCGACATGGTCGGTCGACGCTTGACGCGTCTCCAAGACGGAGTGTCCGTGGTAGACTTTTCCCTGGCCCGGAGTGATCTGGTTCCTGCTTTGTAGGAAGCCTGCACTGCTCTTTTTACGACATGGACGGTCGACGCTCTGATCCGGAGCGATTTGGTTCCCGATTTGTGGGAAGCCTGCACTGCCCGTTTTGCGACATGGACGGTCGACGCTCTGATCCAGAGCGATTTGGTTCTCGATTTGTGGGAAGCCTGCACTGCCCTTTTTGCGACATGGATGGTCGACGCTCTGATCCAGAGCGATTTGGTTCCCGATTTATGGGAAGCCTGCACTGCCCTTTTTGCGACATGGACGGTCGACGCTCTGATCCGGAGCGATTTGGTTCCCGATTTGTGGGAAGCCTGCACTGCCCTTTTTGCGACATGGACGGTTGACGCTTGATTTGACTTGCTCCGCTTCTTGCAGTGTCAGGGGTGAACTTGACTTACTCCGCTTCTTGCGGTGTCGAGATTGGATTATGACTTGCTCCGCTTTCTGCAGTGTCGGAATTGAAGTTGACTTGTTGATTGTGATTTGGGCTGACATCAGCATCGCTATACTGGAATATGGTACCAAGAGAGAATCATTATTTGCCATGAGAGGATTTGGGGATTTTGGTTTTGGTCGGCATCTGCATTGCTGCACTGGAATAATGACAGGAGCAACTCATCATTTGCTCCAGGGGGATTTGGGAATTGGTTTTTTCTTGGCATCAGTATCGCTACCCTGGAATATGGTACCAGGAGCGAATCATCATTTGCGATTGCTTGTCAGGAAGCGATGGCTTAGGAGACAAGCTTTAGGTCCCTATCACCTAATACTTTTCAATTTTGTGAGCCGTAAGGGTCTCACAAAGCATTTTCTCCCTACGGGTCGTAAGGACCTCGTAGGTGTGTTTTCTCCTTAGGAGTCGTGAGGACCCCCAAGTGTGTTGCTCATTTGTGAGTCGTAAGGATCTCATGCGGGAATTTTCTCCTCACAAAGTCGAGAGGACTTTGCGAATGCATTTCATATCTTTTTCACGAGTTTGCGCCCTTTCGGGTTTTCAAACTCGCCGGCAGTCCTTCTGTTTTTACTCACGGAGCCCTTTCGGGTTTTCATCCGTGCCCGTTTTGCTTGTGGACGTACCATTTTATTTTGATTTTATTTATTTATGTATTTTTTTTGATTTTTGATTTTTATTTTTGGTGGGACTTTGAATGTGGTCTCATCGGTAAGACTTGGGAGAGATAGGGATCGTTTTACGCCCGTGGATTGTATACAGTTTTGCAGGATGTATGATCCAGACCGTAGGGCTGGAAAAATTTTAGGACTTTGTTGGCGTCTGCATCGCTGCACTAAAATATGGTACCAGGAGCGAGTCATCATTCGCTGTTGAGGTCTGGGATTTGGAATTTGGTTGGCGTCTGCATCGCTGCACTGGAATATGGTACCAGGAGCGACTCATCATTCGCCATTTGGGGGTTTGGATTTTGGCCGGCGTCTGCATCGCTGCACTGGAATATGGTACCAGGAGCGACTCATCATTCGCCATTGCCTATTAGGAAGCGATGGCTTAGGAGACAGGTTTAGATCCTATCACCTAAGGTTTTTCAATTTTATGGGCCGTGAGGGTCCCATAAAAGCATTTTCTCCCTGCGAGTCGTAAGGATCCCGCATGTGTATTTTCTCCTTAGGAGTCATGAGGACTCCTAAGTGTGTTTTTCCTTTGTGAGTCGTAAGGATCCCACGAAGGTTTGTTCTTCTTATGTATCGTGAGGATACATGAGTGTGTCTTCCCAATGGAGCATAATTCCAAGGGCGAAGACCAGCCGCGTAACTGGTGATTGCGGTGGGGCATGGGTATGATGAGAATTATTTGAGCTCATGGATTGTATACGGTAGTCAACTTGGGGACCAACCGTAGGGCCGAAAGAATTTTGGCAAACTGGATTTTGGTTGGCGTCTGCATCGCTGCACTGGAATATGGTACCAGGAGTGACTCATTATTCGCCTTTTTTTGTTTTGTTTTTGTTTTTGTTTTTTGTTGTTTTTTTTACCGCGATTGCTCTATCATTTCAGTTTTTCTTATCGCGAAGATTGTGATTGCCCTATCATTTCGTCTTTTATTCGCGGTTGCCCCATCATTTCGGCTTTATTTTCATCTTTATTTTACTCGCTGATTTTTATTGCGAGTTGCCCCATCATTTCGGCTTTTCTTTATTTTTCTTTTATTTTACTCGTTGATTTTTATTGCGAGTTGCCCCATCATTTCGGGTTTTCTTTATTTTTCTTTTATTTACATATTTTTTGTTTATTTACATATATATATATATTTACATTTCCAGTTTAACGACCTAGAGGTCGATTATTCCCAGTTTAATGACATGGTGGTCAGCTGGTGTTCCCAGTTTAACGACGTAGAGGTCTCTTTTTGCTTATCCCAGCTCCTTGAACTTTGATCTTGGCGGAGCTGTGTTAATGACCGTAGCTTTGTGGCTTGCCGATACATCTGAAGATTGTGAGGTTTTTCCAAGCTTGTATTGGTCCTCTGCCCAATCTTTGAAAACATATCAGTCTTCAATAGTATGACTCACCACTCTATGGTATGGGCAGTATACGGGATTGCCGGTCATATTCATTTCATGTGGCCTCTTCGGAATAGGAAATTGCAGACCGTTGCTCAAGGCTTCCTCGAATATATTGCGGACCTCATCCTTCCTGAAAGAGTACACCTTCTTCTTTCTCTCCATTAGAGTAGGTGCCCTTACTGATGCTGGTTCTTGAGGCTTATCAGTCTTTGGTTCGCCCTTTTCAGATAATGGCACATGTCTGGGAGGATTAGGTTCCCGAAAGGTTTCGGTCTCCATTTGTATGAAATCGGCGGTCGTAGCTTGACTGTTTGCTAACACGCCTTTAGACAGTTCTATCTCTCCCGTCTTGTATTGCCTTTCGACCCAATCTTTGAAGACGAAGCAGTCCTCAATGGCATGATCTATCACTCTGTGATAGGGGCAATATTTTGGGTCGTCGGTCATATTCTCTTCTTGCGGTCTCTTTGATTCTGGCAGTTGCAGACCGTTTCTTAGGGCGTCTTTGAATATTTTACGGATTTTGTCCCTTGTGAAGGAATAGACCTTATCCAGTTTCTCTTTCAGTGGAGATTCTCCTCCGGTGTATGTATCGGAGGGACTGGAGGCTGATCGCGGCCGTTTTTCGTGAAGGCGCTCCGCTCTTAGGTTGAAGGGGATATCAGTTGGCTGCTTTCGGATATCAACCCCTAGCTCGTGAACCAACATTTGATTCTGCTGTAATTGCAATCAGGCGACTTGGTTCACGAGATCTGCCACGACGTTTGCTAGCTCGTCGACTTTGGAATGGACCTCGGCCATCTTCTTATCCCTATCCTGAAATTGCCTTTGAAGCCATTGGAATAATGCTTGTTCTGTAGTTCCGGATATGACAACCGGGTCATCCATATTGCCTGAGCTCAATTCCGCAGGAGCCACGGGTTCCTCTTACTTATCGGCCTGAGCGGGCTCTTCATCATTTAGATCGAGCCGATGCTGGGTAGTGTCAACCATATCATCACAATGGCTGTGAAGAAGAGGAGGGTTCATTTCTTCATGTCCGGCCATATAGACAGTGTGGATAACACATTCAGCCGTCTTTTTATCTTTGGTGGGGTAACCCCTCTCTTGGAGCCCCATGAAGCTCAGCCTAGCATGAGTCTTATCCCTTTTGTTGGCTCTGTATTTGAGCCTCATCTGCCTTAGCTTTTCGATTTTGAGGGCTTGACCGGCATCCGTCGTCCAGGAAGCTATCGTGAGTCGATCGGCGGGGAGCTTAGAGAAGACACCCGATCGAGCGGTTGTCAGGGGCACCACCGGAGCATGCTTGAGATGCCCTGTTGTTTTGTTGGCGTTGATGGCCTTGCCCCCAGCCGGGGCAAAGAAGAGTCGTCCGGAAACAGACTTGTGCTTGGGCTGAGGTGCCCTCGCGACCGTAACATTCGGCCTTTTCCTTTTTGAGACCGGTTTGTCTATTACCGGAGCCTGAGGAGCTGGGATGGCGTTAGCTGACACAAACATAATAGAGCCAAATGGTAGCGGCGGCTCCTCCCATTGTCACCCGAGACTGGCCGGGAGGACCGTCCTGGAGTCTATCTTCATCGTGTAGGAGATGGGAGCTGTGTCGAGAGCTGAGCTTATCCTTGGAGACATTTTTGCTGCGACCGGAGATTGCAATTTGAAATTTGTTAACCTGCACAAAGAATCATGAGTTCATTACAGGCAGTCGATATGTATATTGATTAAGTTCGCATGAACGTTTAACCCGAAATATGGAAAGAGAGAAAGGTCCCACCGGGCGTGCCAGAATCTGTAGCGTGTTTTTCGTCATTCCATTGAGATGGGAATACGCGCGCGCTTGTCAGACGCATTACAGATTCCCCCTGCCTAGGGTAGGCTGGGGTTTATTGATTGTGGGGATTCGAATCTCCAACAGCCGCGGACTAAGATGCCGTTAATTACCCCTCGCCTTTGGAGCGAGAGAACCTCCGATTAACGGGTCAAACAGGTCATGCGAACTCAATGTGCAGTGTTGTAGAGTGTGTGTGTGTGTGTGTGTGTGTGTATAAAGGGAAAGGGCATCCAAAGGATGCGTGGGGGCCAGTGCCTCGCGTGCATAGGCGCAAGCACCCTGGGCGCTGGGCGCACTACGTGCTCGGCACGTGGGCGCAAGCGCCCTTGGCGCTGGACGCACCACGTGCTCGGCACGTGGGCGCAAGCGCCCTTGGCGCTGGACGCACCACGTGCTCGGCACGTGGGCGCTGGACGCACCACGTCAAATAGAAAGGGGACTTTGGTCGCTGCACTGGGAGCTGTGCTCCCGATTTGTGGAGTTAAACTCCTGAAAGGTTTTAGAAGTGATCAAAGGGGGCTGCTTTGTTTCTCCCTTTGGCTCTGGATCTTCCCCAGATGAGATTTTTGGAGATGGGTCTCCTCCTTCCTCCTCTATTGGCTGGGTCTTGAAGAACAAGAAGTATGAGATTTTAAAGATCTCTTCTTTTTAAGATCTGATGGGAGATCTGAGTGTCCCTTTGTGGGTTTTGTGGTGGAAAACTACTTAGTTTTGGAAAAGAAAGAGTAAAACTCTTGATTTAATTCAAAAGAAATGAGAAGGTTTAGAACCATGGAGAAGGAGCAGGAGGCACAAAGAACCCTAGTTTTTTAGGGAATGAAAAATTGTATATTTTATTCATCATCATGTTGCCTTATATAGGCTTACATATTTACATATAGCCCCTTGGGCTTTTCAAAATGGCATTTTGCCTATCCCATGGCTCATATTCCATTTCTTTTTGCACATAAGCCATGGGCTTACAAAAATTTGGCTTATGCCCATTTTGTTTACATTCATACATAAAAAATTACATAAAAATTATTTATTACATGATTTCATTTTGGCATGGGGGAGGGCCTGCCGCTTCATGTTTGGACTCGACCTGGGCATGGGCCCACTTGGCTTGGGGTTGACTTTGACTTTGACTTGGTCAACCGAGGTGCAATTTTCGACTTCAACAATAGCATGTAGCAAGATAAACTTGCCTGATCGGATCTCACGACGGGATATGTACGCTGCGTCCGATGTCGGGTAAACGTCGCAATGCACACGCGGGCGTACAGAACTGAACCAAGCAAATCAAGAATTCAAGAAATAGAATGAGAGGAGGAGAAGAAGAAGAAGAAGAAGAAGAAGAATGGGACTGGGACTGTAGGATGGTCTGGGGTCAGAGAGGAAGGCGAGGGGGTGACGTCGACGGTGGGTTTTCCGGCGATGGGCAGTGGACAATCCGGTGTGCAGGTTCTTGACGGGGATCGGGGTGTGCAGGGTATGAGCTCGGGATCTATGGGGAGAAGGAGAGAGGAGAGAAGATGGGGTGGTTATGACTGGGTGAGGCCGATGAGGTGATCGGCGGTGGCGAGCGCGAGGCGAGGGCAGTGGCTGGGTTTGCGTGCGGAGGGAAAAAAATATCAGGAAGAAGAAAGGTGGGAACGTGCGTATAAATAGGTTTGGGTTTTTAATAAAAAAATATATAATATAAAATATATATATTATATAGAGGAGAGAGAGTGAGAGTAGGCAGCATTTAGGATTAGTATTATATAAAAAATATTTAGAAAATATTTTTTGTTTAAAATTTTATATTAAACGTATATAAACAGTTATGTAAATTATAAGAATATAATATTAAGAAAATTTGAGTTTTCTGGCTAAAACAAACTTACTCCAAAATATGCCCGGGTTAGGTCTAAAATTACGGTTTGAAAATATGGATAATATACGTATCAACCAAAAAGAAAAAGCGATGTCCGGTTAAAGAAAATGCATACCCCCAAGAACGGATACACGTAATATGCACGTAACGATCCAAACGAGTCCGTTTCACTTAACGGAACGAGAACAAGATGTACGGATGCCACCATAGGGTTAGGGGTATCATGCGGGCCATACTAGATATTTTAAAAATATTTTATTTGACTTTGTATGCCATATTGAAAAAATGCAGATGTCAGATATAATGCAGTTATATAACATGAAAGTGCACGGATTCTCATAACTAGCCGGGATAAATCATAAACAGGAATCAAGACGGGTTTCCAGCCTGCGGGTCGGATCAGATGCAAACACAGATACCAATTACATTATTCACACCCGAAACACAATAAATCAAGAAATAACCATAAATAAAGAAATACCCAAAAGATCTGGTATAAATGAACTAGGGTGTTACAGTTGTAAGTGCACGGCGGCGGCCCGGCCGTCAATCCGACGGCCAAATGCGGAAGCGGTGATAAACTTTAAATTTTACTTGAACTGGCAAACCGCCGCGCACTAATACCCGGATCGAACCATTAATTAGTCCTAGCTAACAATAAGATGGGAAAGAGATATACCGACGATCCAAGTCCTCCGGTCTTCTCGTCGTCGTCCCAATCTCCTGCGGAATGTCCCGTCTCCTCCTTGTCGCCGGAAGTGCACCACATCGCCTACTTCTTTTACGGGCTCCCACCTCAATGCCGAGGCAACTCGGGCACGAAGCCGGCTACTCGACGTGCCCAAGATTTGCTGTAGAATATGGTGTAGAGAAGAAGTCTCATTTGGGGTTGTAGGAATTGCCTTTTTGTGGAGGAATTGAAGTGAACTTTTGGAGAGGGAGTTGTAGGGATTTCTCAAAGTTCAAGATACTAAAATCCCACCACCAAATGAAAAATGAATCCCCTCCTCTAGGAATGGCCGCCCCCCCATATGTGATTGGAGAGAGAAAGAACAAAGACAAGGGGGTGGGTGGAAAGTGAGTGATGATGAAAAGTCAAATGATCACCACAAAAACCCAACACTCAACACAACCATCATCACAAGAATGATGGCTCCAAAGTCATGCCATCATGAAGATACAAGAAGTCAAGGTATGGAGCTCTCATCATGAAGTCAAAAGGTCAAGTGATCATGACAAGGCAATATGCAAAAGACCCCCTCCACAAATGCCTATTTGCAACAATGCAAATAAGCCCTCCTCCACCAATCTTCGGCCAATGAACGGAACAATGGAAATCGGCCGAAACGGAAAGCAAACTGGCAACTCCAGAAAACTGGTCCCGTAATAAATTACAGGAAAACCCCGATACTGTGCATACACACCCGCATCTGTATTTCGACCGAAATACAAATGCAATGAGACAAAATCTACACTGTACTATACTAGGATCCGGCTTAAACCAAAGCCGGCTAGTAAAATCCGTTCGATCCTGATCCGTCAATACCGCACGTATCTGATCGAACCCTGCCATATATCCATACGGCCTATAGTACAAACTGTCCGATCCTGATCCGTGCAATACCGCACGTATCCGATCGGACCCTGCCATATCTCCATACGGCCTCTACAACTTTTCGCCCGAAAGCTGAGTAACAGAATGTGGGGGACTCTAAAGACTCATCAACACCTTGGTTATGGATTTAACCACTAGCACGTTAGAGGTATAAGCCAATACATAACGGGCTACCAGGTATTGACCAAAAGGGACGTCTGTGAGCGAACTCAGCCTGACTCCCTACTGAGCCTGTCAGTGACAATATCCGTACAGTCCGGTCCGTTCGTCTATGAGCATCGCATGGCGGGCCTAGGGGGTTGGTAAAAGTCAGACCCCCAAAAGCGGTACAAGTCGTGTCGGAGTGTAGCCCAGAACACCCTGAGATACTACTGGAATACCTACTAGTAAATCTCCTTGCCTCGGCCGAGGGCTTCGTGTAATGGCTCTCCTAGACACAGCACGACCTCACCCCCAATACCGGGAGAGACGAACCCCTGAAGATACGCTCACTGCCTCCATGTGGCTCGGGACTGTTCCCAACTAAAACCTGTTTGCACGACTCCTTTGAGCCGTGGTAGGGTAGTAATCAAAGTACAGTGGGAACTCACACGAGACAAATGACGATCCCCAGGTCGATGAACTAACCTGCACACATGTCACCAGGGAACTGCCATCTGACGTCCGGTATATGACCAACTAGCATGTTCCCGGCGAGTCCTGTCCGGTGTACTCATAACCCAATGAGCACCTGTATACATCTTAGGTGATCCAACTGACACCAGTGGCTTGTGAGACCGGCCACCGCCCCTCGTCGGGGTCTCGACTGTATACACTAGTCTACTATGGAGAATCGATGCCCTGTCTCGAAACTCTCACGACTAGGGACCTTTTAAGGATATGCTTATAGACCCCCAGCTCCCACTTATATGATCGCCCTCATACTGCTGGTGGTCAAGCAAGAATCCTAGGGGCTCTATCAACGTGTAATAGCGACGTGTCAGGTCACTTAAAGCAGTACACGATGATAAAGGTAAACCAGATAGCATACTATCATCTCGAGTAAGACTGTCCTACCAAGATAGGTCCTCCATCAATCATTGCAATCACGTACCTGTGACCTAATAATTGACTCTGAGGGCACTATCTCCAACAATCTCCCACTTGCACTCAAGGCTAATTATTGCGATGTCGCATACTCACAGCCCGTGTGATACCGAACACCCAACTCCTTTACTAGTCAGTCTCACAAAGCTCGTTTGCGAAACTATTGCGTTCGAGGAATAGCCTTAGTGAGTGGATCCGCTTGGATGTTTCTCTCTATGTCTCTCTATATCTCAAGTTCGCGGAGAAACTCATCTCCCGAAATGAGCAATACCTGTCTTAGAATGTGTCTGGATGTCTGATGGGACATAGCTCATAATTGAACTCCAAATCCAAACTTCTTAGACTGTATCGTCAACTGAACTTAATCAGTATCCTGCGCCATGCCTCCCTCAGTATTGCCTTGGATCACCTGTCCAAAATACTGCCCCTCATCAGAAGGAAAACTATAACTCTGACAACCTCCTTGTCGTCCATGTCACCTTGGAAGCCTGGAATGATAACTGTTTCCCGAATGAGGCTGTCGTTATCATATCCATAGAACATCCACTTATGTTCTAAAACTGCTTCCGACTGTTTTTCCAGGATTGGATCAATATCAACTTATTGCATCTAGTGCAAGAACAATATCTGGTGTGGTACTTGACATCTCATGATTGACTCAATTGCCTGAGCAAGTGATCTGTCAATCATGCACATCCCTCTCCCCTTTAGTCTATAAGACACCTTTAGAGAGGGTGACTCCATCTTCTGCAGGTACACTACCGTGCATGGAGTCGTCCATTCTAAATACCCTTAGAATGCTGACTAAGTACCCAGATTGGGAAACCACCCAAATCTAGATCTAAAACCATAGATCTAGTAACCAGTATGTCTGATATAAAATCCATTTCCTTTGTGGAGAAACCACTGTGTGACGACCAAAGTATAACCGATTGCAGTATAGGAGTTTCCTTTCCTATTCTGAGTATGTCATCCAAATACCAGGATATCACACCCTACTACCTTCTTAACAGATCCATCCCCTATTCTGATGAAGTCAAACCCATGACTGTCACGTCAGAAGTAGATGATCTATCTCCGTTACATCTGCTTTAGTCTATAAATAGACACAAGCTACCTGTCCACCAATGCTTCCGCTGCTCCCACTGACTACGACAACTCTCTGGCAGAGTCATATAGACGTACACTTCTAAAACTAGTTTAGAACGACGCTATACTCATCCTCCCGCCGGGTCTCGCAGCCTGAAACAACAGCAATGGTAATTGTGGGTAAACAAGAACTTCCTTGTCACCGTCCTTGAGGCTACCGTAGTACCTCTCGGGTGCCTGAAGTTACCCACCGTATCTGCGGAGTGGCCAATGGAATGTCAATCCAGATTGAATCTTTAGGTTCCTTGTCAAATCTTCAGTAATCGTTTGTGGTTCTGGAATCACTTCCAGTTCTACCATACTCCCACTACTGTTTTCTGAAAAAATCCATTTTTAATAAAACTGTGGCGAGTCAAGAACAATATCTCTATTGTTCATCCAGATGGTAGAAAGTCAACCCTCGTCATAGCCTGGATCAACCCACAAACAGCCATTACAGAAACGTGCCTTGAGTTATCTAGTGTCTGGTTTTAATCATAAATCGGACAACTCCCCGTACCTTAACATCGTTAAGATATGAACTGTTCTATATCCAATATAGAACCAGAGGCACTGATTTAATTGAACCAGATTCAAATCATGCAACTGTCTCCAGTGCATGTCAACTAAATGGAAGGAGGCCGATCAGCGTTACTCAACTTAGGAAGCTTCCAATTATGAGTAACCTGAAAGAGAAGCAATTTCTCTTAATCACTACTATCAACTGAATACCATATACAAGTATCTACATTTTCGATCCCTTTGAAGAATCCCGATACTTGCTACACCTGGTTCTTTATTCTATTCAAATACCTATAACTTCTCAAAATTCGGACCCTGTGTTTCCACGAAACGCCTGTCTAAAAACTAGAGAAGTCATAAGTAAACCGAATATAGTACGAGGACCATCCCCTCTGTCCTGATGGACCCTGGACAACATACAATACTCTGTATAAGTCCCTTGAGTCTGATAACTCATTCACTGTGTGTCGTAGGTTGAAAACTGTACTTATGGTTAAGAAGAATTACACCGCTGTTTAATGCTTCTTACCTAACCATCCACTGATATAGGTAAATGTCGTAGACATAATTTCAGAAAGGTATATCTCACTCTATGAAAATAGACGTACAGATATATCAATTTGAAATTGGTGCATAACTGCGGATATTCAAAACCAAATATTTGCCGACCGGCAAACAACCCAGGTGACTTCCTCAAATACCACCGATTACAACGGATTCCGATATAATGAGGATAATCACCCAATTCCCAATAACTTACTCCCACTCATCATCTGTAAAACCATGCAGATGTGAGAATCGTACCTGGTAAATACATACCCTGGAGTAAGTATCTAATCGGGAAATCAGTTTTCCTTTAACATTACACAGTGAAACTGAAATATTGAAATGTTCCGATGGGGTATTCTGGTATTCCTAGTAATGCCTCTTCCAGATTCACGACTGTAACCGTATAGTTCTTTGCCACCTCTCCAAATCCCTTCATATGTCTTTAGTTTTTACCTTCTGCACACCCCTTTAGGCCAAATGGTTTTCTTCCTTCCCTACCGTTCGGCACCAGCCTATGGTTTGGAAGAAGACTATCCAATAAACATAATGGGTGTACTGTCCCAATCCTAGGAACACTCGCAATGAGAGAGGGTGAAGATAAAAGACAACCGAATAAACCTTATTCCTATTTCTCCTGAACCAGAATCCATCCCCGAACTGGAACAAGTTCCTTTCGAGTTCGTATATAACCATACGATGGAGTATCCAAATAAACTGTGGATCTTCGTAGTGATACGGAGTGTCCTGGAGAAATACAAAGGTGATGTGGGAGTGGTAACGAAATATTTGGTTTGGTCGTGAATATCTGTTGCAGTTTACTTTGCCCTCTTACTAATCCCTTGCTTTGTCTTAACTTAATACCTTCTGTACACCATCGTTAGGCTAATTGGTTTTCTTCATTCCCTACCGGTCGGCACCTGCCTATGGTTTGGAAGAAGACTATCCAATTTGCATAATAGGTGTACTGCCTCCTAAACCAAGGAGTACTCACAACTTGAGAGAAGGTGAAAGGAAAAGACAACTGAATAATCCTATCCGTTTTCTCCAGAACCTGAAACCATCCTCGAATAAATTCTTTTGAGTTCGTATCTAACCATACGATGGTTTTGTCCAATGGAAGTGGACGTTCGTAGTAATACGGGGTGTCCTGGAGAAAAGGGTAAAAGTAGGAGTGGCAATGAGGTTTGCAACTCTGACAATCCAAAAGCCAGTTTTTAAGAAGGTTCGCTTAATTTGGTCACTGAGTCATAGTCTTAGGGTCGGGTCAATGGTCGCTGCCAAAGAGAGAGAGAAAAGAAACACTCAGCGTGCACTCTAACCTAGATCAGAATGGGTACCAATTTATCTAATCTGGAAACCTCCCACTGTACCTCAAATTCTCCTCCAAACCTGAAAGAAGAATTAGTCGGGATCAGCCGAGGAGTATACCAACTCATCAGTGGGAATCGGGATCCAACTCTCATCGCATGATAACGTGACGGAATCCGCTCACGTCATCACACTCCAGAAGGTATGCGCATATCTGGCAAGTTTCAGTTCTTTTGAAACTCCCGATGTGATTTTTGCCCCATGCTCTTATGACCTTGACGAAGGCCAACAAATCATAAGTCACATGTCAAGTTCTACCCGTCATTCTCCAGGTTGATTTGAACCCACCCGCACAAGCCCTTGATGAAGGCCAACAAGGCTATACGACTGTCCCAAACCAACACATCTATCTATGCTGCAGAAAGGCAACAAGCAGCTACCATACACTATGCCTTGACGAAGGCCAACAAACATAGCATGAATACTACGTGCTACCCGTCTGAAACGACGGAGGGCTACGAATGGTTTCTGGCGAAAACCTTTAACGTAGTGAACTTGATATCGTTGAAGGAACTGATAGCTTTTAAAAATATAGTGACGAAAACCGTTGCTAAAGAGGTCACTCTCGATGAAGGGATCTCGGCTCTTTCCCCGTAGAATGAGGTGCAGGATATTCCAACTGAATACCGCGATGCAAAGCAAAAGTAATCGGCTATAGTGAAGTTAATGCCCTGACGCAAACTTTTGTCCAAGGGGTCACTCCCGGTGAAGGGATCTCGGCCCTTGCCTCGTCGACTGAGGAGCAGGATATTCCAACTGAATACCACGATGCAAAACAAAAGTGAACGTCCTTGCAATAACAGCTTTTTGAAAAAGTGTTCCAACAACATCAGATTAGGTTTGTTTTTAACTTGCATTGATCCGAATCAACGCAGTCCCATCAATTGATCACACCACAAAGAACGAAAATAATATGACGTACGTATATGCCATCCGCATTCGCCACTGGGTCCCGTCATTACCCGTTAGGTTAGCTAACTAACGACAGAGCGGGGACTGGACTAGCGCGGATGCAAAACATATACAACATCTACTAATATATATACCAATATATAGTATTTCGCTCAAGGCGTGAATAAAATGCAACATCACAGATATGTACAGCATCACAGAAACAATACAGATATCTGGGATCCCCGGGTTTCACAGAGCCGCTGAAACCCGACGTTCTCCTGGTCGTGTGGATAGCCTGTGCAATGAAATCCTAGACCCCTACGGGCGCGGCAAGTTACCCGCCAAAACCTGAAGCGAGGCAGCCCCCTTCAGCGACGTGAATGGACCACCCGGCACTTCACGGAATCCGGCAACTTGGGCACCCTTCCTGGGTCAACCTGTACCCCCTACGAGTGCGGCGAATAGCCCGCCAATCCTAGAGTGAAGCCCCCTCCCTCTCAATGCCATGAGATGCGGGCTTGTTGCCCTCTAGAACCCGGCTATCCGTGCACCCCTCCGCGGGGCAATCCTAGTACAGAAAGTAAAATATACATACAACGGGTACATCGACCGCAACCTGGCCGTGCCCCAAAAAAATAATACAAACAGGCAGTGACGGCAGTCCACATGTCGGACGCTCGCCCCGCAATATCAAATGTACATAATACAACCACAACTGTACTAGCATTGCATCCAGGCTATCCCCACGACCGATCCGCAACATCACAGCAAAAACAGAACATCAACGTGAAAGTCACGTTCGCAAATCCGTCTAACCGGGCTATAGTAGTTAGACCGGATTTACCGATCGAGTGACATTCACGGTCGCAGATATAATGTAAATACTGTGAAATAATGTGTTTAAAATATCCGATCGATCAAACATTAACAAGTGGGCCCCCAAACAATACTGTAGCATTCACAGAAATTATGGGCCCAAAATTAATATTCCAAAACCCATATTTTAAGCCCAGAAAGCTTCTGTAAAAAATTGGTGCAGGGATCCCTACAGTGTGCGGCGGAACAGCGGCGGGAAGGGGGTATCTGCGGCGGTTCCGCGCTCCCACTGTGGATTCACTTCATCGAATTTTTACAGAGATCTTAGATTTTCCAGTACATCAATATTTTACAACCTGAAAAATTTTTGGACACCAAAAAATCTTAACAGAAAACTGATGAGAGCTAAAATTGGAATTTTGGAATTTCGGTCGATCGGAACTCAAAAACACATCAAACAAAGCTAGACTAAGTTAATGGTGAGTCTCTGATACCACTGTAAGTGCACGGCGGCACCCCGGCCGTCAATCCGACGGCCAAATGCGGAAGCGGTGATAAACTTTAAATTTTACTTGAACTGGCAAACCGCCGCGCACTAATACCCGGATCGAACCATTAATTAGTCCTAGCTAACAATAAGATGGGAAAGAGATATACCGACGATCCAAGTCCTCCGGTCTTCTCGTCGTCGTCCCAATCTCCTGCGGAATGTCCCGTCTCCTCCTTGTCGCCGGAAGTGCACCACATCGCCTACTTCTTTTACGGGCTCCCACCTCAATGCCGAGGCAACTCGGGCACGAAGCCGGCTACTCGACGTGCCCAAGATTTGCTGTAGAATATGGTGTAGAGAAGAAGTCTCATTTGGGGTTGTAGGAATTGCCTTTTTGTGGAGGAATTGAAGTGAACTTTTGGAGAGGGAGTTGTAGGGATTTCTCAAAGTTCAAGATACCAAAATCCCACCACCAAATGAAAAATGAATCCCCTCCTCTAGGAATGGCCGCCCCCCCATATGTGATTGGAGAGAGAAAGAACAAAGACAAGGGGGTGGGTGGAAAGTGAGTGATGATGAAAAGTCAAATGATCACCACAAAAACCCAACACTCAACACAACCATCATCACAAGAATGATGGCTCCAAAGTCATGCCATCATGAAGATACAAGAAGTCAAGGTATGGAGCTCTCATCATGAAGTCAAAAGGTCAAGTGATCATGACAAGGCAATATGCAAAAGACCCCCTCCACAAATGCCTATTTGCAACAATGCAAATAAGCCCTCCTCCACCAATCTTCGGCCAATGAACGGAACAATGGAAATCGGCCGAAACGGAAAGCAAACTGGCAACTCCAGAAAACTGGTCCCGTAATAAATTACAGGAAAACCCCGATACTGTGCATACACACCCGCATCTGTATTTCGACCGAAATACAAATGCAATGAGACAAAATCTATACTGTACTATACTAGGATCCGGCTTAAACCAAAGCCGGCTAGTAAAATCCGTTCGATCCTGATCCGTCAATACCGCACGTATCTGATCGAACCCTGCCATATATTCATACGGCTTATAGTACAAACTGTCCGATCCTGATCCGTGCAATACCGCACGTATCTGATCGGACCCTGCCATATCTCCATACGGCCTCTACAACTTTTCGCCCGAAAGCTGAGTAACAGAATGTGGGGGACTCTAAAGACTCATCAACACCTTGGTTATGGATTTAACCACTAGCACGTTAGAGGTATAAGCCAATACATAACGGGCTACCAGGTATTGACCAAAAGGGACGTCTGTGAGCGAACTCAGCCTGACTCCCTACTGAGCCTGTCAGTGACAATATCCGTACAGTCCGGTCCGTTCGTCTATGAGCATCGCATGGCGGGCCTAGGGGGTTGGTAAAAGTCAGACCCCCAAAAGCGGTACAAGTCGTGTCGGAGTGTTGCCCAGAACACCCTGAGATACTACTGGAATACCTACCAGTAAATCTCCTTGCCTCGGCCGAGGGCTTCGTGTAATGGCTCTCCTAGACACAGCACGACCTCACCCCCAATACCGGGAGAGACGAACCCCTGAAGATACGCTCACTGCCTCCATGTGGCTCGGGACTGTACCCAACTAAAACCTGTTTGCACGACTCCTTTGAGCCGTGGTAGGGTAGTAATCAAAGTACAGTGGGAACTCACACGAGACAAATGACGATCCCCAGGTCGATGAACTAACCTGCACACATGTCACCAGGGAACTGCCATCTGACGTCCGGTATATGACCAACTAGCATGTTCCCGGCGAGTCCTGTCCGGTGTACTCATAACCCAATGAGCACCTGTATACATCTTAGGTGATCCAACTGACACCAGTGGCTTGTGAGACCGGCCACCGCCCCTCGTCGGGGTCTCGACTGTATACACTAGTCTACTATGGAGAATCGATGCCCTGTCTCGAAACTCTCACGACTAGGGACCTTTTAAGGATATGCTTATAGACCCCCGGCTCCCACTTATATGATCGCCCTCATACTGCTGGTGGTCAAGCAAGAATCCTAGGGGCTCTATCAACGTGTAATAGCGACGTGTCAGGTCACTTAAAGCAGTACACGATGATAAAGGTAAACCAGATAGCATACTATCATCTCGAGTAAGACTGTCCTACCGGGATAGGTCCTCCATCAATCATTGCAATCACGTACCTGTGACCTAATAATTGACTCTGAGGGCACTATCTCCAACAACAGTAGTATAGAAATGTCATTTCCTATCAAGAGAATGTCGTCCACGTACAAGACTAGGAATACGATAGTTATTTCCAATAATCTTCTTGGAGATACATGGCTCATCTTCATTTTTGATAAAGTCAAATTCCTTGACTATTTCATCAAAACAAATGTTCCAGCTCCGTGATACCTGCTTTAATCCATAAATGGTTTTAATCAACTTGCACACCTTTCCGTTTCTTCCACTGTCTACGAATCCCTCCTGCTAATCCATATAAACGTACTCTTCTAAACATCCATTTAGAAAACCAGTTTTTATGTCCATCTGCCAGATATCATAGTCATGGAAGGCAGCGATGGTAAGTAGGATCCAAATGGATTTCAGTATAGCCACTGGAGAAAAAGTTTTGTCATAGTCCACTCCTGGTCATTGACGAAAACCTTTTGCAACAAGTCTAGCCTTATAGGTTTTCATATGTCCATCTACACCAATCTTCTTTTTGAAGATTCGCTTGCATCTAACGGGTTTTACTCCAGGAGGAGCAACATCCAAAGTCCCAACTTTGTTAGTGTATATGGACTCTATTTCGGATCGCATAGCATCCAGCCATTTTACAGAGTCCCTACTGGTAATGGCTTGCTCGAAACTAGTAGGATAATATTCTTCCAAGATGCAATTCTCTCGATCTCCGTCTATGAGAAAACCGTAGTATCTTTCGGGCGGATGAGAAATCTTACTAGATTTGCGGAGTGGCTGAGGTTCTTCAAGTTCTATTGAAAACTCTGGTTCTAACAAATCTTCAGTTGCAGTTTGTCCTTCTGGAATTTCTTCTAGTTCTACCGTACTCCTACTAATTTCTTTTACAAGAAATCGTCATTCTAAAAATTTGGCGTGCTGAGCAACAAACATCTTCTGTTTCTCAGTGTGGTAGAACAGATATCCATAGCTATTCTTAGGATATCCCACAAACTTACAAAGAACTGATCGTGTCTCAAATTTGTACGGGTTATGTCTTTTAACATAAGCCGGACAACCCCATATCTTAAATCTTTTAAGATATGGTTTCTTACCATTCTAAATTTCAAATTGTGTTTTTGGCACAGATTTGGATGGGACATCATTCAGTAGGTATGCTGCTATCTGAAACACATATCCCCAGAAGGATAGAGATAACTCAGCATTATTCATCATTGATCGAACTATATCCAAAAGGGTACGGTTTCTTCGCTCTGATACACCGTTGTGCTGTGGTGTATAAGGAGGAGTAAGCTGAGAGAGAATTCCATTCTTTTTTAAGTAGTCGAGGAATTCTGTGCTTAACTACTCTCCTCCTCTATCAGATCGGAGGATCTTGATACTTTTGCCAGTCTGGTTCTCTACTTCGTTTCTGTATCCTTTGAATTTCTGAAAAGCTTCAGATTTGTGTTTCAAAAGATACGCATATCTGAATATAGAGAGATCGTCAGTGAATGTGATGAAGTATGGGACCCACTTCTTGCATGTATAGATATTGGACCACACATATCGCTGTGTATGAGTCCCAAGAGCTCTGTAGCTCTTTCTCCATGTCCCGTAAACGAAGTTTTGGTCATCTTTCCTTTGAGATAGGACTAGCAAGTTTCATAAGATAAAAATTCGAACGAATTCAGAAATCCATCCTTATGCAATTTAGCTAGTCTTTTCTCATTGATATGACCAAGTCTACAATGCAACAAGAAAGTTTCGTGTGATCTGAACTCTTCATCTTGTGTGTGTTTTGTATATTAAAAACTGTGTTTTGATTTAGAACGTAGATACCATTACACAGTATACTTTCTGCAACCAATACTTGATTAAGATAAATGTTCATGATATTTCTATCTAGAACAAAGTTATATCCATCTTTATCAAGTAAAGAGACTGATATGATGTTGTAAAGTATGGAAGGTATATAGTAACAATTGTTCAAAATTATAATATTATCGCTTAGCAATACTAGGTGATATTCACCAACAGCAGCAGCGTCAACTTGTGCTCCATTCCCTACTCTGAGGGACATATCACCCGGTCCAACCATTCTATCTTTTCTCAGTCTTTGTAATAAATTACAGATATGAAATTTTGATCCGGTATCTAGTACCCAGGAGGTAAGGTTGACCGAAAAACAGTTTTCAATAACAAATACACCCGAAGAAGATGCATTAGAATGCTTCTCCTTCACCAGGGTTATATGAAATTCCTTACAGTCCTCTTTCTCTTGCCCATACTCATGACAGTTGTTACAAGTTAGAGCTAAACCGACGTTCCTAGCCCTGTGTAACAAGCTAGTTCGATCAAGTCAAACATTTTATTATCTTGATTAGGGCGTGGCATGGTTTCTACCTGGAGAGAGAGAAAAGAAACACTCAAAGTGCGCTCTTGAAAGATTAGATTGGTTATTAGTTTATTTAATCAGGATGGCTATGTAGGGTATTTTTCATCATCCCATTAAAATGAAAATACGCGCGCGCTTGTCAGGCGTACTACAGATTCCCCTTACCTAGGGTAGGCGGGGGTTTATTGATTGTGGGGATCCGAATCTCCGGCAGCCGCGGACTAAGCTGCCATTAATTACCCCTCGCCTTTGGAGCTAGGGAACCTCCGATTGACGGGTCAACTAGTCATGCGAACTCAATGTTCAGTGTGCTTATGTTTCGAAAGGGTTTTAGATATATCGGGGGCCTCGCAGAGTTTTACGGGAGTCCCGCTACCCGGATAGCAGGCTGGGGGTCAAGGGGGCTAGCAGCCCCCTTGCGGGGTGCGGGGCAGCGCCCCGTTAGAAATTTTTTCTAACGGGGGAAGTATATTTAGTGTGGAGTGCACGGAAAATGAGGGGTGAGGAGAGTCTTAAAGACGCGTGTATGGCACGTGGACGCTGGGTGCCCGTGGGTCACGTGCCTGGCGCGTCGGAGCTGGGCGCCCGTGGGTCACTTGCCAGGCGCATGAGCGCCGGGCGCCCGTGGGTCACGTGAGCAAAACGCGACCGCGGGTCACGTGCGCAGAATGCGACCGCCGGGCGCCAGCTGGTCACGTGCGCAGCACGCGACCGCTGGCCGCTGAGCGCCCGCGGGTCGCGTGAGGCGTACGTGGGCGCTTAGCGCCCGCGGGTCACGTGTCCTGCACGCAACCGCTGGACGCCCGCGGATCACGTGCGCGGCACGCGACTGCTGGAAACACCAGCGGAAAGGGGGCTTAGCCCCTGGGTTAGGAGTTGAACTCCCAAGGGGCTTTGGAGTTTAACATCTAACAGAGATTATGTATAGACTTGGAGTTAAACTCCAACAGATCTTGAATGGAGTTAAACTCATAGAAATCTTTGGATCTTCTTTTGAGCCTCGGATCCACCCGGAATGGGATTTTTATAGATGGGTATCCTTCTTCTTTCTCTCCGTTGGCTGGATCTTGTGGGAAAAAGGGGAGGTGAGGATTAAAATCTCCCCTTTTAGGGATTTGATGGCAGATCCGAGCTCCCCTTCAAGGGTTTTATGGTGAAAAACTATTTATTTTTGGAGAAGGAAGAGTTAAACTCTTGATTTAATTCAAAAAGGAGAAGAAGATTTTAGAACCTTGAGGAAGGAGAAGGAGGCACAGACCCTAATTTTTGGGGAGAATGAATTATTCTTTTTATTTCATCATCATGTTGCCTTATATAGGCTTACACATTTACATATAGTCCTTTGGGCTTTACAAAATGGTATTTTGCCCATCCCATGTCTCATGTGCTCATTTCTTTTGCACATGAGCCATGTGATTTACAAAAATTTGGCTTTATGCTCATAAAGATTACATCAAAATTATTTATTACATGATTTTTATTTTGGCATGGGAGAGGCTGGCCGCGGGGCTTGACTTGGGCATAGGCCCACTTGAGCTGGGCTTGGGCCCTCATACTTGGGGTTGACTTTGATTTTGACTTGGTCAACCGAGGTGTAATTTTTGACCCCAACAAAGTGCCCCCCATCAATAAATGCACACCACATATGTGAGTTGTGTGCATGAAATTGATAGATCTTCTTTCGCGTGGAGGTTGACTTGATTTGGTTCCCGTTTTGACGACGTGGTGGTCGATACTGCCATTTTTGCGACTTGGACGGTCGGTTCTGCCCTTTTTATGACTTGGACGGTTGGTGCTGCCCTTTTAGCGACGTGGACGGTCGATGCTGCCCTTTTTGTGACTTGGACGGTTGGTTCTGCCATTTTAGCGACGTGGACGGTCGATGCTGCCCTTTTAGCGACTTGGACGGTCGGTGCTGCCCTTTTAGCAATTTGGACGGTCGGTTCTGCCATTTTAGCGACGTGGACGGTCTGTGCTACCCTTTTAGCGACTTGGACGGTCGGTGCTGCCATTTTTGCGATGTGGACGGTCGGTTCTACCATTTTAGCGACGTGGATGGTCGGTTCTGCCATTTTAGCTACGCAGATGGTCGATTCTGCCATTCTTGCGACTTGGATGGTCTGTGCTGCCATTTTTGTGACGTGGACGGTCGATGCTACCCTTTTTGCGACTTGGATGGTCGGTTATGCCATTTTAGCGATGTGGACGGTCGGTCCTGCTTTTTTGCGACTTGGACGGTCGGTGACTTTCTCCACTTCTTACGGTGTCGGGATTTGATTTGACTTGCTTCGCTTTCTGCGGTGTCGAGGTTGATGTTGACTTGCTCCGCTTCTTGCGGTGTCGGGATTTGATTTGACTTGTTTTCGAGGTGGAGCTTGATTCCGCCAGGGAAGTTGTTGGTTGTCTTGTTCATTGTGATTTGGGTTGATATCAGCATCACTATACTGGAATATGGTAGCAGGAGCGAATCATCATCTGCCATGAGAGGACTTGGGATTTGGTTTTTGGGTCGGCATCAGCACCGCTAACACTGAAGCAATGCCAGGAGCGACTCATCATTTGCCGTTGCTCGTTGGGGAGCGATGGCTCAGGAGACAGGTTTAGATCCCTATCACCTAAGGCTTTTCAATTTTATGAGCCGTAAGGGTCCCATAAAAGCATTTTCTCCTTACGAGTCGAAAGGATCCCGTATGTGTATTTTCTCCTTAGGAGTCGTGAGGACCCCTAAGTGTGTTTTTCCTTTGTGAGTCGTAAGGATCCTACGAAGGTGTTTTCTTACGAGTCGAGAGGATCTCGTATGTTTTGTTCTCCCCATGTATCGTGAGGACACATGAGTGGGTCTTCCCAAATGGAGCATAATTCCAATGGCGGAGACCGGCCGCTGGACGGGTGATTGCAGTGGGGCATGGGTATGATAAGAATTATTTGAGCCCGTGGATTGTATACGGTAGTCAACTTGGGGACCAACCGTAGGGCTGGAAGAATTTTGGGAAATTGGATTTTGGTTGGCGTCTGCATCGCTGCACTGGAATATGGTACCGGGAGCGACTCATCATTCGCCGTTTGAGAATTTGGATTTTTGTTGGCGTCTGCATAGCTGCACTGAAATATGGTATCAGGAGTGACTCATCATTCACCGTTGGGACATTCAGAGTTTGGTTGGCGTCTGCATCGCTGCACTGGAATAGGTACCAGGAGCGACTCATCATTCGCCGTTGGGGATTTGAGTTTTGGACGGCGTCTGCATCGCTGCACTGGAATATGGTACCAAGAGCGACTCATCATTCGCCATTGGGATATTCAGGGATTTGAGTTTTGGTTGGCATTTGCATCGCTGCACTGGAATATGGTACCAAGAGCGACTCATCATTCACCATTGGGGATTTGAGTTTTGGATAGCGTCTGCATCGCTGCACTGGAATATGGTACCGGGAGCGACTCATCATTCACCGTTTTTTTACCGCGATTGCTCTATCATTTCAGCTTTTCTTATCGCGATGATCGCGATTGCCATATCATTTCCGCGATTTATTCGCGGTTGCCCAATCATTTCGGCATTATTTTCATCTTTATTTTTACTCGCTGATTTTTATTGCGAGTTGCCCCATCATTTCGGCTTTTTATTTATTTATTTATTTTTGTTTTATTTACACATTTTTACATCCGCACTTTAATGACTTAGAGATCGACTGTTCCCAGTTTAACAACGTGGTGGTCATCTGTTTTGTATGAAGTTGGCGGTCTCAGCTTCACTGTTTGCCAACACGCCTTTAGACAGTTCTATCTCTCCTGCCTTATATTGTTTTTCGACCCAATTTTTGAAGACGAAACAGTCCTCAATAGCATAACTTATCACTCTGTGATAGGGGCAATATTTGGGGTCGTCGGTAATATTCGCTTCCTGTGGTTTTTTTGATTCTGGCAGTTGTAGACCGTTTCTTAGGGTGACCTTAAATATCTTGTGGACTTTGTCCCTTTTGAAGGAATGGACCTTATCCTATTTCTCTTTCAGAGGCGATTCCCTTCCCCCTCCCAACACCGGTTTTTGAGGTTAGTGGGTATTAGGTTCGTCTGCTATCCGCTTACAACGTTCGGTGTATGTATCGGAGGGACTGGAGGCTGATAGCGACCGTTTTTCGCGAAGGCGCTCCACTCTTTGGCAGAATGGGGTATCAGTTGGCTGCCTCCGGGTATCAATCCCTGTCTCATGAACCAAAATTTGATTTTGATGCAATTGCAATCGGGCGATTTGAGTCATGAGATCTGCCACATTGTTTGCCAGCTCGTTGAATTTGGAATGGACCTTGGCCAACTTCTCGTCCCTGTCCTGAAGTTGCCTTTGAAGCTATTGGAATAACACTTGTTCTGTAGTTCCGGACGTGACAACGAGGTCATCTTTTCCGCTTGAGCTTGATCCGGCGAGAACCACGGGCTCCTTTGGCTTATCGGCCTGAGCGGGCTCTTCATTATTTAGACCGAGTCGACGTTGGGCAGCGTCAACCATATCATCACCATGGCTGTGAAGCATAGGAGGGTTCGTTTCTTCATTTCCGACCATATAGACAGTGTGGACTACATATCTAGCCATCTCTTTATCTTTAGTGGCTGATTTTGTAGGCGGTCTCGGCTTTGGAAATTCACAAATTTTAACATGGCCAGAGCCCTGGCCCTTTTGTTGGCTCTGTATCTGAGCCGCTTCTGCCTTAGCTTATTTGTTTTGAGCGCTTGGCAGGCTTCTGCTCTTCGGGAAGCCGCCATAGGCCGAGTGATGAGGAGTTTTGAGAAGACATCCGCTCGCGTGTCAGTTGAAGGTATCGCCTGGGCCTGCCCGTGACGTCTGGCAACTTCTTTTGTTCTGACGGCTTTGCCTCCAGCTGGGGCCTTGGAGAGCCGTTCGGACACCGACTTGCGTTTAGGTCGGGGCGCCCTCGAGACCACCACATTTAGCCTCTTGCCTTTCGAGGCCGGTTTTTCGGTTATCGGATTTTGAGAAACTGGGATGGTGCTAGCTGGCATGAACAGAATAGAGCCGAACTGTAGTAGCGGCTTCTCCCACTATCACCCAAGACTGGCCGGAAGGACCGTCCTGGGGTCCATCTTCATCGTGTAGGAGATAGGAGTGGTGTTGAGAGCTAAGCTTGTCCTCGGAGACATTTTTGCCGTGTCTGAAGATTGCAATTGGAAATCGTTAACCTGCACAAAGAAGCATGATTTCAGCACAAGCAATCTATATGTATATTGATTGAGTTTGCATGAACGTTTAACCTGAAATATGGGATGAGAGAAAGTCCCACCGGGCGTGCCAGAATCTGTAGGGTTTTTTTCGTCACCCCATTGAGATGGGAATACGCACGCACTTATCAGGCATACTATAGATTCCCCTTGCCTAGGGTAGGTGGGGGTTTATTGATTATAGGGATCCGAATCTCCGGCAGCCGCAGACTAAGCTGCCGTTAATTACCCCTCGCCTTTAGAGCGAGAGAACTTCCGATTGACGGGTCAACTAGTCTTGCGAACTCAATGTGCAGTGTGCGTATGTTTTGAAAGGGTTTTGGATATATAGGGGGCCTCACAGAGTTTTACGGGGGTCCTGCTACTCGGATAGTGGGCTGGGGGTCAAGGGGCTAGCAGCTCCCTTGCGGGGTGCGGGGCAGCGCCCCGTTAAAATTTTTTTCTAACGGGGAAGTATATTTAGTGTGGAGTGCATGGAAAATGAGGGGTGAGGAGCGTCTTAAAGACATGTGCATGGCACATGGGCGCTGGGCGCCCCAGGTCATGTGCCTGGCGCGTGGGAGCTGGGCGCCCGCGGGGCACTAGCGTGTCACGTGCGCAGCACGCGACCGCTGGGCGCTGTGCGCCTGCGGGTCACGTGCTTTGCACGCGACCGCTGGGCGCCCGTGGGTCACGTGCACGGCACGTGACCGCTGGACGCCCGCGGGTCATGTGCGCGGCACACGACCGCTGGAAACACCAGCGGAAAAAAGGGCTTAGCCCCTGGGTTAGGAGTTGAACTCCCAAGGGGCTTTGGAGTTGAACTCCTAACAGAGATTATATATAGACTTGGAGTTAAACTCCAACAGATCTTGAATGGAGTTAAACTCTTAGAAATTTTTGGATCTTCTTTTGAGCCTTGGATCCTCTCGGAATGGGATTTTTATAGATGGGTATCCTTCTTCTTCCTCTCCGTCGGCTGGATCTTGGGAGAAAAAGGGGAGGTGAGAATTAAAATCTTCCCTTTTTAGGGATTTGATGGCAGATCCGAGCTCTCCTTCAAGGGTTTTATGGTGAAAAACTATTTATTTTTGGAGAAAGAAGAGTTAAACTCTTGATTTAATTCAAAAAGGAGAAAAATGTTTTAGAATCTTGAGGAAGGAGAAAGAGGCACAAACCTTAATTTTTGAGGAGAATGAATTATTCTTTTTATTTCATCATCATGTTGCCTTATTTAGGCTTACACATTTACATATAGCCCCTTGGGCTTTGCAAAATGGCATTTTGCCCATACCATGTCTCATGTGCTCATTTCTTTTGCACATGAGCCATGGTCTTTACAAAAATTTGGCTTTATGCCCATAAAGATTACATCAAAATTATTTATTACATGATTTTTATTTTGGCATGGGGGAGGCTGGCCGCGGGGCTTGACTTGGATATGGGCCCACTTGAGCTGGGCTTGGGCCCGCTTATTTGGGGTTGACTTTGATTTTGATTTGGTCAACCGGGTGCAATTTTTGACCCCAACAGGCTCCCACTGTTTTCTCGAATTTTCCTTCAAACCTTAAAAGGAAAACTAGTCGGGATCATTCGCATCTTACAAGTTCGCCAACCGTTCAGCCAGGTGGGTGTTGGTACTCTGAGGGAGGTTTCTCGTGCTCTTGTACGGACCTAATTAAAATAAACCTCGTTTCCGTAGAGGCGTGGCCCCATTAATACTTTTCTAGACATTTAATAGGTTCGCTAATTATGAAATGAAAAATATCTTCCAAGAGTAATCCTACTCATCAGTGGGATCGGGATCTAACTATCTTCGTGTGATAACCTAGATAGAAGCAACTCTAGTCACCACACTCCAGAAGGTATGCAACACCAGAAAATTTCCTATATATTTAAAACTCCCGATATTGTTTTTGCCCCTAACGGCTTATGAACTTGACTAGGTCAACATATTATAAACTGCTAGTCAAGTTAAACTCGTCATTATTCTAAATTAATTTAGACCCACCCGCATAGACTCTTAACTAGGTCAAAATGGTTATGCGGCTGTTCTAGATAATCGCAACACTTGCAACAAACAAGCACCACTCAGCTACCGAACACTACGCATTGACTAGGTCAAAACACGCAGTACAAATACTAAGTAACACTTGTAAGAAACGACGGACGGCTACGACTGGGTTTTTGGCGAAAAACCCTTTAACGTAATGAACTTGATATCGTTGAAGGAATCGAAGAGTTTTGAAAAGGAGTGGTTTTGGCTCCGCTTTTGAAAACTGGTAGTTTTGAAGAAAACTGAGTAATTTGTAGTAACATAAAATTTTGCTCAAGAGGTCACTCTCCGTGAAGGGATCTAGGCTCTTGCCTCCTCAAATGAGGTACTAGATATTCCTAAACGAACACCACTATGCAAACCAAAAGAGTATGACTATAGTTTTTCAAAATTTGTTTCAACAACATCTTATTAGGTTTATTTTCTTGCACTAATCAAAATTAATGTTGTCCCATCAATTAATTCATATGACACCAGAAAAGAACGAAAATACAATATACGTATACGCCATCAGCATTTGCCACCGGACCCCATCATGCATTGTTAGGTTACTTAACTAACGACAGAGTGGGAGCAGGACTAGCGCGGATGCAAAAAATATACAATATCTACTTGTGTGTCTGTGTGTGTAACCATTCATCCAAGACATGATATAAGCAACATCACAGAATAGCAATAAGCAAAAATATAATAACAAATAATCCAGGAGCCTCAGATATCATTTGGGCCGCAAATGAAACTCGACGTTCCCCGGTCGTATGGATAGCCTATGCAATGTAAAACCAAAACGCCTACGAGCGCGGCAAGTTACCTGCTAATCCCAAAAGTGAGACAACCCCAATCAACGAAGTGAATGGGCCACCCAGCACTTCACGGAATCTGGTAACTTGAGCACCCTCCGTAGGTTATCCTATACCTCCTACGAGTGCGGAGAATAGCTCGCCAATTCTAGAGTAAGGCCCCCCGGTCTCAACGCCATGAGATGGAGACCTATTGCCCTCTAGAACTCGACTATTCGAGCACTCTTTCGCAGGGTAATCCTAATACAGAAAAGAAAAATATATACAATGGTGACATCGACCTCAATCCGGCCGTGCCACAATAAAAAAATATATAAACTGGCAGAAATGGCAGTCCACATATCGGACGCTCTCACCGCTATAATGAATATACAAATGAATCAAAAATGTATATCAAACATTGCACAAAAGGCTATCCATCACGACAATCCATCTAAAACATCACAGAGATAAATATCGCAGCAACCAGATGCGTGTAACCCCTTCTAATCGACATATTAGAAAATGTTCACAACACATATACGCATCACATGAGCAATTAAATGAAATCATGACTTTAGAATTCAATACAAGCGAAGTGTACATTCGAAATTCCAAACGACGAAAATCTATTGCACTCCACCATCCGAAAATCCATTGTTTTGGCCAAACAAAGAGTCTAAACGATCCATCCAAGGCCCAAGGGAATTCCCCATGGTACCTACAATCCTCCTCATGAGTTCTTGGTCCAAACCAAGATCCCCTGGGGATCGAAAACCCGCAAAACATTGAATTTTGGACAGCCACTACATGGCTGATTTCAGCAGTTTTCGTTGGTGAGAAACAGCGACAAATCTCAAAATAACTTTGGAAAAATGGCTTCCCGATACTTCTATGATCACCATCGAACCTATACGGAGTCCCCGTTCCAAAAAGAGAGCTCCGGGGATTGAATACTTGTATGAAAACACAGTTTGAAACCCGAATTTTCCCTGGTTTGTGCGGCTGAAAACTGCCGAGAAAAAAAATGTGTTTGTGATGGAATTCTACGGTCATGCGAGCTATTTTAGGCATATGGATTGGCTCTGATACCATGTTGGTTAGTTGTGATCACTCTACATCGAAAGTAGAGAGACATAATGCACAAAAATTAAATTTTGAGCAAGCACAACCAACTAAACCCCTACTGATCAAACCATATGCCTAACCTAGTAACTACTAGGAGTTAATCTTCTTGATTGTAATTTTATACCAAAAGATACGTGTCCTTCAGGTCTTCAAAATCCTTCCTCTTGTGCTCCTAGGGATTCTTGATCAACCTTTCTTGAGAGCCTTTTTCATCCTAGATGATCCATCCTAGAGTTTGTAGTTTAATCTTGGCTTCACTAATGAAGCAACTTAATAACCTAGTTTGCTAATCTAGATTACTAAGATTATATAGAAATTGTTAATGAATTTTTTCTATCTCTAAAATCTCATGATTCTCAACACATGAGTGGGTTGAGGTCGAAGAAGAAGATGAGAGCTCAAGAGAGGAGAGAGAAGGTTTGTGTAAGAATGAATGAAGAATGGCTAGAAAAATTCATTTGTATCAAAAATATTTTTCAAATAAAAATTCAAGCCATGCTTGAATAGTTTTCACAAATGAATAAACAAAGATAATAGCCATGTTTCATACCATGCTTGAAGCCACCTCACCCCTCCACCTCATTTTCTATTTCTTATAAATAGAAAAAATACATAATAAGGTGTCATCTTCTAGAAGCATTTTTGTATAAATACAAGAATACCTGACCGTATATATATACCCATATTCGTACCAAAAATAAGAATACAAAGAGATAGATAAATCCAATAACATGATACTAGAATTAAATCAATACTTGATTTAATAAACTGGTTTAATCCTAAGCCCTCAGTATCACAACCGTTCGATTAAATTTCGCTCAACTAGTACACGTATTTAATCGGAACTCTGCATGTATAAATATACTGCCTCTACATAGTTTCTCCTGAACCAGTGAAACCCTCTTTGTAGGACTCTAAAAACTCGACGGTATGCTGGCAGTGGGTTTAACCACAAGCACGTCAGCGACACTAGCTGTACGTAATGGCTACCCAGTTACCTGTCGAAAAAAAGGTCGACGAGCAAACTCATTCGAACCCCTACTGAGCCTATCCGTAACAATCTCCGTACAGTCCGGTCTCTTCATCTAAGAGTATCGCATACCGGCTCTAAGGGATGGTAAACGTCAGACCCCTACTGACCTGATAAGTCGTGTCGATGTGGTTCATGACCAATCCGAGAAACTACTGATCTAACCATCAGTAAATCTCAACTGCCTTTTCCAAGGTCTTATGGTTCTGGCCAACCGAACACAATGCGATATCGACTCCAAATGTACGTAATGGCTACCCAGTTACCTGTCGAAAAAAAGGTCGACGAGCAAACTCATTCGAACCCCTACTGAGCCTATCCGTAACAATCTCCGTACAGTCCGGTCTCTTCATCTAAGAGTATCGCATACCGGCTCTAAGGGATGGTAAACGTCAGACCCCTACTGACCTGATAAGTCGTGTCGATGTGGTTCATGACCAATCCGAGAAACTACTGATCTAACCATCAGTAAATCTCAACTGCCTTTTCCAAGGTCTTATGGTTCTGGCCAACCGAACACAATGCGATATCGACTCCAAATATCGGGATAGACGAATCCCTGATAATCGCTCACTACCTCCATGTGGCTCGGGACTGTACGCAACCAAAACCTGTTTGCATGACTCAGTAGAGCCGTGGTAGGATAGTGATCTAAGTACAGTGGGAACTCATACGAGACAAATGACGATCTCAGGTCTAAAGACTAACTTGTACTCATGTCACCTGAGAACCGCTATTTGACGATAGGTATAATACCATCTAGAGCTTCTCGGTGAGTTCGTCCAGTGTATACAATCTTAGGTGATCGTACCAATGGCTATGGGACCAACCACCGCCTTTTGCTGGGGTCTAGAAACGTATACACAAGTCTATTCTGGAATATCGACGTCCGGTCTCAATACTCCTATGACTTAGGACATTTAAGCATGTGCTTATTGATTACCCAGCCCCCATAAGTATCATCGCCATCATAACGCTGGTAGTTATGCAAAATCCTATGGGCTTTATCAACATGTATCATCCATATGTGATATCGAGTATAACATATGCACATGTTAAGATAAAGACAACCCAAAATAGTATTCTTCTGTAACGAGTCTTTATCAGTGTGTATAAGCAATATGGAGCAGTAAAAATACAAATACACATGTTCGGATAAAAATAACTCAAATAGTATACTATACAACTGAGTAAGATTGTCCTCTATATACATATCCTTAACATTCTATACAATACAGGCCTCTAGGGCATACATATCCAACAGCATGATGCTCGCTCGTGGAAGAAACTCCATGGGAAGTATTTCTTTCAGCAAAAACTAAAAGAATGCTGAAAGATCTATAGGCATGTCCGGCGATCAAGTAGAAGAACCCGCTTGAGCCCGAAATTATAGAAGGGATCTTTAAACCGTGTCCTACGCCGAAAATCGCCGAAAATCGCCGAAAAGGGGGATAGTTCCCAAGTCAAGCTTTCGAAGTCTTTTAAGAAAAAGAAGAAGACTAAGAAGCCTGTGCAGCCCGCCGAGTATGTCAACAAGCGCACAGACCTCTAAAAATATATAGACACGCTGGAAGAATATAATTAGAAAGCGCGAGCGCCAGTCACACTCGAAGAATTCCTCAAGTATATTCTTGAGAACGAAGACAGTGACAATGATGAGAAAAATGACCCATCAGAAGAAACGGAAGACCGTGTAGCAAGCTGCCACATGATCTTCCATTCATCACTATATGATGATGAAGCTCCGCCGGTGTCGGAAAGTGATGTGGGTGAACTAGGGGCAGAATCGGTGCTAAATTCCCCGAAACTGCCGAAAGAAGACCCGATTGAAAGGCTTCTAAATGAAGCCTTTCAAAAGAGCAAAGATGACTAAGAACGCGAGACGACCATATATGAAAAGGCCAAACGACAACGTCTGAATAAAGAAGCTGCGGTGAGAACGAGTCATAAATCTCTCCGACCAAACTAAGGCATGCCTGCAACAAATATGAGCAGGATCAAAACTGAAAAGCGGTTTGCCAAACCCCTATCGATGGGGATGAAGCTGCAATCGCTCCTAATGTACACTCCTGGGGTCGCATATTTTGACGGTGGAGAGGGACACCCAAAATACTATGCATATCACCGAAAGATCGCTCACCCCATCGAGGAGTGCAATGCCTTCAAGAAGTGGTGGTAAGGATATATTGCCTAGAGAAAACACTTCAAGAAGGAGAAGTGCGAGGCTCGCGCTCACCAATGTGAATGCGGTGAGATGTCCATGCATAAAGAAACAACTGGCAATTGTCATATGGTTGGTACCAGTTCAGAAGGGAAAAATCTCGAGTTCTCACGTTCGGGAGCGATTCTGAGGACGAAATGTCCCTCTACCCTCTCTTTGAAAACTCCTTCTTAGAAAAAGAAGAGGAGAAGAAGGATTGCAAGAACATCCAGCTACGTAACCGCACGCTGCCTGAAAAGAACTTTGGACCCGCAAATAAAGGTTCAAATTAAAAGGATAAAGGAAAAGGGAAAATGCCCGATAGGATTGCCCTTGCTGAAGAGATAGCCAAAGAGCTCGCCGCGAAACACCTGCCTAAGAAAACTAAGGCGGATTATAATGCCCTAGCACAGCTGAGGAAAATACCCCCTCACAACTGAGCATATTGGATGCTTTTCTCTTGTCCAAAGAGACACGAGACTCCCTGATCAAAGCCCTGCAAGAGCCTGATCAGTTCTAAACTTTCCTCGCAGAAGAGAAAATGAAAAATGAACTGGAAGAGGTCCACACGGCTGACATCACATTCAGCGATGAAGATCTACTCCTCGTTACATGCAAACATAATCGACCGCTCTATATCACCGGGTACTGCCACGACGTCAGGAGAGGGAAAATCCTTGTCGACAATGGATTCTCTGTCAATCTTCTTAATGTGAAAGTACTGAAAGAAATATGTATGAATGTTCAACACCTTGCCCGAGACAAAATAACCATCTCGGTGTTCGACTCACAATCATCACAAACACTTGGGTCTGTAATATTGACGCTCCGCTTCGGGCTGCTCGTCACTGACATCAAATTCCATGTCATTGACGCCAATACTTGTTAGAACGCTCTACTCGGCAGTCCTTGGCTACACGAGTACAACGTCATTCTTTCTACACAATATCAGTGTATGAAGTATTTCAAAGATGGCTCAGAGTACACCGTTATGAGAGAACTCAATCCTTTCTCAGTGAACGAGGTGTGAAAGTATGAAGATACCAAATACTTTCAACTATACTTTGAGGATACTGAAAGGTGCCACAAGACGGAAAATAAGCAAAAATCCGCGGCTACCATCCCGGTCTTCGGCAGCGATACTGAAGATGATGAACAAATAGTCTACTCCGGACAACCTCAAAAGGAGAACAGTAAGCACGGACCATCGAACACTATTCTGGTCTTTGGAAGCGACTCTAAAAATGAGACGAACGTGGTGTTCTTCATTTGCCCATCAACACAACCCCTTACCGAAGTGGATCAGAGTCTGCACATTATGATGACTCCGCCTCGACGTTATAGGGAACTTGACACGCTCAATACATACAGCGTACAGGAACTGGAAACTTTCTATGTGCCTCTCAGATGAAGAGATGAAAAGACGATTCTCTTCTATAAATCTATGGAGACTAAGGTAGAAAAAGAAGTCTGGCATGGTGCCAACCCCACTCTTGACAGGTTCCAGCCCATCCGTATGTCAAGATATTATGTGGAGGGATTAAAGAACCTATTAAAGCGCTAAGGAGTACCTCTCGAACAAACAGTTCGGCAGGCCCAATTCTACAAAATGATTTGGGATATTCCCAGTACTCAATGAAAGAAGCTCAACGGGAAGAAAGAAATAACCGGGCTGGGATATATTCGGTAAAAGAAAGGGGAGAAAATCTACAATTTCCACGTCATAAATAGCTCGAGTAAAGATGAAAATGCTCTTCCAAATAGCCATGACGTCAAATTAGAATGAGATCCCACTCTAAGAACGTTAAGTCCACCGATCGAAGAGCAAATTGACAGGCTAATAAAAGAAGCTTGTCAGACGAACCGGGGCAACCACAGCCGCGAAATGACCATATATAAAAAGGCCAAAATGCAGCGTTTCAGTCAGCAATCAGTGGAAGAAGTAGACCGTAATGCTCTTCATTTACAGCCCGCTATTTGCTTTTGTGAAGAGATAAAATTCCGAAGCGAAGATAAAGATAAAGCGAGGAATGCAAATAACGTTCAAGGACAATAAAGCAGGTCCAAGACACCGTTTAATCGAGAAAATCCCATTTGGAGCCCATCCTTTATAAAGAAGATGGGTCGAGAATATTCGTTCCCTCAAGACAAGACAGGGAAGATCTTCAGTCTTGTCATGAAGCATCAGATGATGACAGTTCTGGAGTCTCGGCACCCCGAACAGATAAATGAAGTCCGTCAACTGGATTATTGCTCCTATCACCGCGCAATAGGTCACTCCCTTGAAGACTGTTTCACGTTCAAGAACTGGGTGGAGGACCAATATCGAAAGGTAGGTTTATGTTATCCGACAGCTGGACGATAAACCCGCCACAAAATCACATGCCAAAGAAGACCTATACTATCAGGATAGGACCAGCTCGATCACGAAAATGGAAGCGGACTCATACCTGTCATATGATAATGGTCTCAAAAGAGGGAGGGAGCGAGAGTATGATTGACCTTTTTGGATGCTTTGAAAGCGAAGACGATGATGAGGAGATCTCAGGATTTCCACTGGCACTAAAAGAGCTAGAAGATTGAATACATCCCATGGCAGACAACCTAAGTAAAATCAACTTGGGAACGGAGGATGATCTGAGGCCGATGTTTGTCAGTGAGCTGCTGTCCGAAAAACAAGTAGCCATATTAAAAGATGTGCTTATGCAGTACAAAGACTGCTTTGCTTGGAACTACTCCGAAATGCCGGGTTTAGATCCAGAGGTAGCGGTAGGCAAACTGGCCATATCGCCAGACATAAACCCAGTCAAACAGGCATTAAGAAGGATGCGGCTCGAACTTAAGATGAGTATCAATGCCGAAGTTAAGAAATTAATCAACTTTGGCTTCATCCAAGAAGTTCAATATCCTGACTGGATCGCTAACATCATTTCGGTGATGAAGAAAAATGGGACAGTTCGCATTTGCATGGACTTTCGGGACCTCAACAAAGTTTGGCCGAAGGATGACTTTCCAGTGCCTGTTACCGAGCCGATGATCGATAACACATCCACCCACGAGGTATTCTCCTTCATGGATGGATCTTCAGGATACAACCAAATAAAAATGGATCATAAGGACCAGAAGATACCACCTTCCAGACTCCGTTGGGTGTATTTTGCTACAAGGTGATGCCCTTCGGTTTGAAAATCGCCAGGGCTATATACTAAAGAGCCATGACGAAGATATTCCATGACCTCATACATGAGATCGTCAAATGTTATATCGACGACCTCGTGATCAAAAGCAAATCTCATAAGGAACACTTGGAGCATCTAAAGGTCATATTCGAGCATCTTCGGAAGTATAATATGAAGACGAGTCCTCTAAAGTGCGCGTTTGGAGTCTCCTCAGGAAAATTCCTAGGTTTCATCATCCGCCATCGAGGTATCAAAATTGATCCTTCGAAAATCAAGGCGAGCATGGAAATGTCATCGCCACGAACCCTCAAACAGATTCAATCTCTCTAAGGAAAGCTCGCATATATCCGGCGGTTTATAGCCAACCTCTCCGGAAAATATCGTCCCTATAACCATTTGATGAAGAAAGGGACTTCGTTCGTCTGGGATCAGAAATTCCAAAATGCATTGGACGAAATCAAATAATACTTGCAAAATCCATCGGTATTGGACGCTCTAGGTGCACTATGGGCACAAGAAAATGATCAAGGAAAGGAAAGAGCTCTGTGCTATCTAAGCTGAGTTCTCCTGGGGGCAGAAAGCAATTACTTCCCTATCGAAAAGCACTGCTTGGCGTTGATCTTCGCAATAACGAAGCTCAGACACTACGCCTTGGCGCATGAGGTCTATCTCATATCAAAAGTGGATCCTCTTAAGTATTTGATGTCAAAAGCCATATTGACGGAACGACTTGCCAAATGGGCCCTCCTCCTGATGGAATTCTCAATAACGTATCAAACCCTCAAAGCGGTGAAAGGACAAGCCATCACCGACTTCTTTACGGAACATCCGATACCAGCTGATTCTCCCCTAAACTGCGAGCTGCCGGATGAATATGCGTTCGATGCAGTCGATGAGGAGAAAGAAGAAAACGAGTCTCAGTGGGAACTTTACTTCGATGGAGCTTCTTCCATGAAGCCGCGAAAGAGGAATATTCCTATAATCAAAGTCGAGGTGGGTCTTATCTTCGTGACCCCGCAAGGAGGAATATTGCGTTACGCCCTCTCCTTGATGGAACCCAGGACTAACAATGAAGCGGAATATGAAGGTTTGATAGCCGGTCTTGAGATCGCTATCGATATGGAAATCAAATACCTTCTCATATATGGAGATTCTCAGCTGATTGTCAGTCAAGTAAATGGTGACTACACGATATGCAAGCCATAACTAATAATGTATGGCAAAAGAGTGCATCAATTGCTGACCCAAATCCCTTCCTATACTCTGGAAAGCATACCACGAACGGAAAACAACAAGGCGGAAGCGTTAGCCAAGTTGGCTAAAGAATTGGCCGACGAAGACCTAGATGACGTAAGGATCATTATTCAAAGCCGCAGGATCCTGACGCTAACAGATGTACGTTCGGAAGCCTTGATAAATCTATCTGAAGAAAAAGAAACGACCGAATGTGTAGTCCTCCAAATAGAGGACGAAGAAGAGGCCAAGGACTGGAGAAAAGTCTTCATAGACTACTTTAAGTCCCAACGAATGCCCGAAGATGCGTCGTCTAGACATTAGCTCATGAAACGAGTTTTATCATTCGCCTTCGTCAATGATACTCTATATAAGATATCCTTTGACTTCGTATGGTTAATATGTCTAGGGCCGAAAGAAGCAAAGAAAGTCGTCCAAGAAATACACGACGGACTTTACGGTTCCTATCAAGCAGGGCCAAAGATGAAGCTGAAGATAAAAAGGATGGGCTATTACTGGCCCACAATGATTCATGACTGTATCGAATATACGAAGCAGTATCACTCGTGCCAAATACACGGGGACTTCATACACCAACCTCCAAATCCGCTGTATCCGACAGTAGCTAGTTAGCCGTTCGAGATGTGGGGAACGAATATAATCGACCTCATCGAACCAGTGTCATCCAAGGGACATCGGTTTATACTAGAAACAACTGATTATTTCTCTAAGTGGGCAGAATTAGTGCCGCTAAGAGAGCTGAAGACGGAGAATATCCTCCACTTCTTCAAAACCTATGTTATCTACTGGTTCGAAACTCCGTGACAGATAATTTCGGATAATGGACCTGCTTATAGAAGAAAAAAAATAAGTCGCTTCGCATAGCAATACAAGATAGACCGGAGATACTCCTTAGTCTATAATTCTCGGGCCAATGGTCTAGCTGAAGCATTCAACAAAACCTTGACCAAGATTATAAAAAAGACGATGTCCAGAAACAAAAAGGACTGGCACGAGAGGTTGCATGAAGCTCTTTGGGCGTACCGAACAACGTTCAAGACGGACAAAAATACAACACCATATGCATTGGTATTTGGCACTGAGGCAGTACTCCCACTGAAAATAGAACTTCATTCGTTTACGTGTGGCAGTTCAATACGAGCTAACGGATGAAGAAAATGCCCATCTTAGGCTCGAGGAGCTCGATGCCCTCGATGAAACCCGCCTATAGCATAACAAAATCTGGAGGCTTATAAGGTAAGGATGACGCGGTTGTATGAAAGACTAACCAAGCTGAGAACATTCCGCCAAGGCGAACTCGTGCTGGTTGTCAAAAGACCAATGATTCCTAATCGTGCAAAATGGGGGAAGTTCAAGCCAAATTATGAAGGCCCGTACATCATGGATAAGTTTACCAAGGTGGAGCTTATCTGCTCATGGATAGGCATGGCGAAAGGCCATTCTGGTCAATAAATGGTGGATTCCTCAAAAAGTACTACGCTTAAAGAGTCGCGACTTAAATCAATGATAGATGACGACGCTTGTGTTCGCTCGCTATTTTCTTGAGTCATAACTCTGAAAGTGGTGCCAAATAATAATCGTCCCAAACATGGAAATGTTGGAATGTTGGACCGAAATGTCCTTATGCTAATATTCGTTCTAAATATGGGAATGATGGACCATTATGTTTTTAAACTGGTATTGGACCGAAATGTCCTTAAACTAATATTAGTCCCAAACATGAGATGTTGGACGGAGATGTCCTTAAACTAATATTCGTCATAAATACGGAAATAATGGACCATTACGTTCTTAAACTAGTAGCGGACCGAAATGTCCTTAAACTATCACTTCTTCCTGAACATGGGAATGTTAGACCGAGAAATCCCTAAACTAATAATGGACCGAGAAGTCCCTAAACTAATATTCGTCCCAAACGATGGAATGTTGGACCGAAACGTCCTTAAACTAATGTTGGACTGAAACATTTTTAAATTAATACTTCGTCCCAAATATGGGAATGTTGGACCGAAACGTCCCTAAACTAAACATGGACTGAAATGTCCTTAAACTAATATATTGCCCTACGATGAGTCTTCAAATCGAGCACCGTATACAATCCACGGGCATAAAACAATTCACATCCTTCCCAGGTCCCATATGATGTGGTCCTTCGAAGAAAGTCGTGATCTACAACTGTTAGTGCATTACTTTACGGGCCGCCTCAAAAAAACGGAACGTCCACAAGCAAAATGGGCACGGATGAAAACCCGAAAGGACGCCGTGAGTAATAACAGCAGGGCTACAAGTGAGCTTGTGAAAACCCAAAAGGGCACGAACCCGTTAAAATAAAAGATGCACTTACAAAGTTCTCATGACTTTGTATGGAGAAAACACCTGTGTGAGATCTTTATGACTCACAAAGGAGCAACACACTTAGGAGTCCATACGATTTCTAAGGAGAAAATACACTTACGAGATCCTCATGACTCGTGAGGAGAATGTATCCTCTATAAGACCCTCACGGCTTATAGAAGAAAAAGCCTTAAGTTAAAGGAATCTAAACATGTTCTTAAGCCACCAAAACCCTACAAATTTATGCCCTACAGGCGGTCCAATATCGACCCTTATATACAATCCACGGGCATAGATAAATAAATTCTTGACTAAGTCCTACCAAAAACGAGAAATATCGCTCGACAAGATGAACGATACTTGCAAGTCCCCTCCACCAGCAAGGAGAAAGTATTCCTGTAAGATCCTTACGACTTACAAGAGTAATATACACTTAAGAGTCCCGATGACTCTTAAGGAGAAAATACACCTATGACATTCTCACGACTCAAAGGGAGAAATGCTTTTATAAGACCCTTATGGCTCATAAAATCAAAAAGCCTTAGTTGACAGGATTCTAACCCTGTTTGTTAAGCCACTTTTGTTCAGGTCAATAAAGGCAAATGATGATTCGCTCCTGGCGATATTCCATTTGTAGCGATACTGATGCCAAAATTAGTATCAGATTCCAAATCCCCAACTCCCAATAAAATCAGTGAGCAAGGAAAAATATGCATATGAAATAGCCGAAATGATGGGGCAACTTGCAATAAAAATCAGCGAGTAAAAAAATAGCCGAAATGATTGGGCACCACAAAAAATAGCCAAAATGATTGGGTGATCGCAACTTTCGTGATATGAAAAGCTGAAATGATAGAGCATCGCGGAAATTTATATATAAAAATTTTCTGCCATGCAAGTGGGTCCATAACGACTCTTGTATATAATCCATGGGCATAAATAAAAGAAAGAGAACCATATCTTCCCACCATACTTCGTCAAAAGAAGAGCCAAGTCTTGACGGTACATCTATAGCCTCGTGACTACTTCGACGTTCCTCCTCATTCCAACAGGGTGCGTATGCAACTGTCATATAAAATCGGAGCAATGGCATATTCCTAGTCCTAGATCTCGATGGTAATTTATACAGCATAGAGGTCATACAGATATCTACTTTACTTTAGCAAAGAATCAACATGACACCAAAGCAAAAGTGAAGTGACGGCAATGGCCTAGCTTTAGGTCTTGATGGCAAGCCTAGAGACCATTAGATGTCATCCCACTCCAGAAGTGTGCGGTTATGACTCATCGGGGCTTCAAATCAAGCTTAATCTCAAGTAAAGCGCCACGGTAATACCTAACGCTTGATCTTCCGATGGTGATATGGATATTCCAACATAAAAAGATTACTTGAAAACATCTTGTCTAATCTCAGAAGAAAACAGAGACACGACAGACGCATGGCTACTCGAGCCGCAACCCAAGGGATTGCATATCGAGAATATATCAGCCAATGCGATGGCACGATGGACTTAACCCAGTACCACAAAACCTAACGGACCTCTATCATAAAAGGAATGGGTTATCTATATTTAACGTTAGGGCGAGTTTGCCTATAAAGCTAAAGGAAAGGTAAAAACTCCAAAATGTGTAAATAAACTAAAAAATTCGAAATGGGTAAATAAACCAAACACTCCAAAATGAGTAAATAAACTAATCCATGCCAGATCATGACAATCAAGAGACACAAAGGCGCAAATATGAAAATAAATATCTTTTATTCACAGATCAAATGGTTAAAAGATACAATAAAAAAGAGAGGATATAATGATAACTACCAAGTGGGTGGAGCTTTCAGCAAAATAGTGATCCGCACATTCTCCTGCTGGAGCTCATTTTCGCGCTCCACTGGTGCGGCTAGCAGCGTTTCGGTTTGGATTTGTTGTTGCAGACAGACATGAATTAAGCTTCTAAAAAAGCTCCTGCTTGGCAGCCTCATGGCCTCCCATTCCTTGTTCCATAAAATCAAGATCTCTTTTCAGCGCTATCTCTCTGAATATGCAGTGTTGAAGATTCTGGAAAATGGTTTGGAGCCGCGCAACATTAGTCTCCATCTGAGCTTGCAATCGTCTTGATTCTCTCGAGGACATCTCATATTCCTCTTGCTTCCTGGCTAGCTTCTGTCTGTAACATTGAACGAGGATGGCACATTGTTTAATTCATGCAGTCAATTGGGCCCTGGAAAACAAAGCCTCAAGAGTGATACGCCTATGCTCGATCTCATGGAGGCAAACTTCAATCTTCCTACAATAGACAATCCAAATGCGGACGAAATCTTCATCGTGAAAAGTTACAACGGTCGCCAGCATAGTATTGACTTCATCTGTAAAGTCTCTAGCAGAAATGAGGATCTCGATACCAAGGTCTTCGATAAACTCTCTCAACATGCGCCTTCTATTTTCCGCGCCCCTAGAAGATTAGCGTTTAGCGAAGGGTCCCATGGGTATAGATATGCGAGACTCAAAGAGAACCAAAACCAGCGGTGCTATTACAGAATAAGAAATATATAAAGATGGGTCGGATCTCTGTTTAAGTAAAAGAAGATGCATAAAATTCAACCTACCAAGAATCAGAAGCGGCAAATCTGGGAGCATAGAGAGCTCAACCATTTCTTCATCTTCTCCTTCAATTCGTAAGACTACAATCAATACAAGAAAATTCTTTTTAGGAGAGGGTTACTTGTAGAAAGTTGGAGCGAGAAAAGAAAGATATATTGGCCAATGCTGGAACGAGAAGCAGGCCCCTGTTGGAATGCGAAACGTGTGGTTAATGCTTGACACAACTGGATAAAGAGCGCTCCTATGAGATTGCGACAGTATACACCAAGCAATTAACATAGGGAGTAAGGTCAACGTGGAAATGAGGAAATGATAAAATATCGAAGGGAAATTTACCTTCCATCGCTAAGCTCGGAAAGATGCCTGGGAACACGAAGGAAATGGGTGGAGTGACGACAGTTATAGTGCCGGCTGATGGGGGTTCCTCAACTTGTGGATCTTCAAGATTTAGGGATGTTACGGCTGGTATAATGGTTGTCATGCCTACACCGGAAGTGAAGAAAACGTTAGCAAATATATTTAATGGAAACAAAAATGAATATAAGAATAATACCACATAATATACCTGTGGATCCCATGAGAGCCGGCAAGGTAGAAACCATGGCTGTATCCAGAACATTACCAGCCTCAGTAGTTTTTTAGTCTCCATTGCCATGGAGAAGACAGATTCGAGATCCACACCTTTATCTCCTGAATTGACAAAGGCTATCACCATGCTAGTATCTCCAGCTGATGCCTGAGATCTACTGAGGGAAGGAGTGGCGAATGGAGCAATATTAGACTCTGGGTTGTGATCCTTCGTCTCAGAATCTCCAGACACCGCCGCCTTATTTGCTGCCTCAACATCCAAGCTCGTACCTATTGTATCAGATGTCATCATACAAAAAGGGATGCGAAAATTTGAATAAATCATTTATAAGGAAATCTGGAAAATAAGTGAATATTACTAGGTTTAATTAAGGCAACATGTTCTGCTTCCCCTTGAGCAAGGCGCTCCACCTCCTCACGAGCTGCTCAGGCAATTTGCCTATGAGCGGTCGATAAAGCAGGTGGGACATCTTCCACAGGAGCATCAGGAGTTCGCGTCTCGCTTGAGCCAGCACCTGCGGCCAGGTTGGCACGACGCTCCCTTTCTGCATGATTTCGACGCTTCTCCTCTGCTTTGGTCGTATGCAAAGATCTCTCCAGGAAAACTGATCAGTCATAATTATTGCACATTTTTACGGTCATTTTCTCTATTATTATTAATTACTAAATGGTGTTATTTATAATTTAAGAACATATGTGGGTTTATGTGTAAAAAGATTTTGTCATATATTTCTTAATTTATAATTAATATAATTGGGTGTAATATATGCATATCATATTTAAATAAAATATCCATGTGATTTTTAACAATTATTATTAAGATGTGCATATCATATCATATCATATCATATCAATTAAGTAATTTAATTAAAAATTGGTTGGAATATTATCTCAAATAAACCAAATGCTACTAATGATTTGATTTGAGATATTGTGCAGGTATTAAAATAACAAATCTGTTCAGGGCTACAAATATAAGTAAGAGATAAAATCAAATCAAGTTAGTAAACCAAATCTACCAAATTTTAGGAGCAAATTGAAGATTTTTGCAACTGCAGAAAGAAAGAGATATTTTCAAAATATATTCATCGGAAAAATCACCTAACGTCACAAGAAGAAAGCACAAAAAAATCTGGAGACGAGATCACACCAAAAGGCGGCGGAACCGAGGCTAAAGGCGGTGGAACTGCTGTCAATTAGTGGCCGTTCGATATGCAAATTCAGAGGCATGATCGTCTATTCACATATTTCGAGATGACGTCTAAGGTTTCAAGTTCCAGAGTCTATATAAAGGACCGAGCATTTATCTATATATTGATCTATCAAGCAATCTACGGTTTATAGTTCTTTTAGTTTTTAGCTAATCAAAGTCTGTAATGCAAAATTTTCAATAAAAAGTAGTTTCTCTTTTAATTTTGTCTCATTACTTTCCGCATTACTTTCTGCATTTATTTTCCGTACTTTTCATTTTTTTTCCTTATGCTTTCCTTATTCTTCTACCTTTTTTCTTTTACTTCGTTTTTCCCAATGAACGAGTAATTCTCGCTTGTTAGGATTTGTAGGAAAGGGTAGTATAATAGATAAAATAATCCCCTATCTTCTTCTTATGTTTTAATTTTTATAAAGTTTATCAAAGCGAGTCTTAACTCTCTTATTCGGGCGTGCTACCAATTCATGATAGTTGCGATCTCGATTTGAGATTCGTTAATACTTGCTTTATTGAGAGCTTGAGATCAATAGGGATTAATGGAAGCACAAGGGTCAGTAGAGAGAATCCCTAATCCCTCCAAGTACCCTAATCCATATGCATCGCTATTTCTCTAGTATTAAATAATCAAAAGATAAAAAAGAATTATTTTTAAAACTCCATCCTTTAATTACTCAATCCAAAAAACCCCACAAGCCCTTCTCTTATAAAATTTTCAAATCTCTTTAGTATAAAACGATAAAAATCCAACCTTTATTCTATTAACTCGTCTAAAATAAGAAAAATAGTTCTCCATTTCCCTGTGGACGACCCGTACTCATCATCGGTTAGTTATTGCGACATCATTATTGATTGTTGTAACTAAGAAACATAAAAAGACTCAATTTTTTAAACCAATCAAATGACGCCGTTGCCAGGGAGATGGTAGTATTATTTTTCTCGTTATTTGGGTTGATTTCTAAACAAACAAAAAAATAAATAAATAAAAACTGCATCTTGTATTTTTAACGATTCTTGTGCGAGTTTTGCATGAAATCTGGAGTACTTAGAGTGAACCAACAGAGATTCAAAGACTGCCAAATAGGAGCAGAGGAGCATTGAACTTCAGTGCCTAAATTTGGAGAGCAGATCGCACCATACGGCGGCGGAACGGCGGCGGAACCGCGGCTGATTAGGGCATTTGGCGGGAGAACCGCGGCCAAATAGTAGATTCAGGCCCCCAAAATTTTCTGTTATCATTTTCTCTTCTTCCTCTCTCCTCTGAAGCTCCAATAAACTGCTTTTATTTGCAAGATTTTTTTTGCAAATAGTGCCGCTAAAAAAATCTTTTTGCGTGTTTTAGATTTTGGATTGTTTTGCATATTTAAAACGGACATTAAAGGGAAAGAAAACCAAATTCAGATTAGGTGGGGATTTCATTACCCTTTCTAAGCCCCAAAAATCACAAACAAGCATATGCATCACCCTACATTAATAAAAAATATCTTGATCAATCCTTTGAGGACAATTGCGCTCAATTAGGACAGGGGAGGGTCGTGGTAATGTATTGCTTATCCGCACTTTTCATGTGGTGTCTAAGGTAAGTGTGACTAAGAAAAGTGGTTTACTTAATTAGGCCTGCTATTTCGGTGATTCGTATAGTGGATACCTCCCACTTATCTGGCTGCAAGATTGATAAGGGGGTGAGTGAGGATTTATCCTACGTCTTGTCCTTTGGAAGTCTAGGAGCGGTCTAGTGATTTGACTTAGGTGACCCTAATTCTAGGTATTGTTTGTGCACGTTTGTGATTGGTTGAGTCGAGTCTCTCTTTCCAAGCAAAAAAATTTCAAAAAATAAAAAAAGGCTTAAAAATTTACCATTTCACCATCTTTTTTTTCATCTCGAATTCTTTTCACTTTCTTATGATAGGTAATCCAAACCGGCCAACTCTTAGCAAGTTCTGCTACATACAACCAGATATTTTTTTATATCGTTATTGCTTTGGTAGAACTTCCGACCCCACCATTTCTTTAAGAGATAGGAAAGAGGGCTCTAGAAATAACAGTTGGACAGCTCACTCAAATTCCTATCAACCGTGTCAAAATTCAACACCTTCTTATGTTGATAATACTTTTAAGGCTAGTGAGGAAACTTTTAAATCTATGTTCATTACTGAGCATATTGCAAAGATCGCGACAAAAGTTTCATACCTTTCACTACTCTAAAACCCTTAGGACAACAATTACAATCAATTCCATATGAACATGTTGATACGCCTTTTGAGGCGAATATAGCAACTTTTACACCCATGACCATTGGTGAGCAAATTTCAAAAGCTAGTTGCCAACAATTCAACCAATCCCAATTTCTTCATATCACAATGTTGATCCTAATCCTATTTATGAAAATTGGATACAACCATCTAACTCTTATCAACAGTACCAACCTTTCACACCCTCTCATGTTGATATTTCTCTTGAGGCTAATGTGGCAATTCGTAAACCCATTTCTATTGCGGAACATATTGAACTCGCCCGTAGCCAACAATTGAACACATTCTAACCATACTCAACTTTTGCATCTTATCTAGATAATGCTTCTGAATATCGATTAGGAAGTTCCACGGTTCAAAAAGATTCTTCATTGAAACTTCACAAACCATGTCTAGTCTTAAAATAGAGTTGGAATTGAGCAGTGAGAAAGAACCAGGGATCCCTCATAGTCAACCCAAAGCCAATTTTTTGATCTCAACACCTTCCATTCTGAAATCCAACCGAATGTACTTGATATTCAACCTCTTAATAATCTAATTGATAAGGTGCCCGAGAGTAACATGTTTAACTTTTCCAATCATGAGTGTGAAAGAGGGCCTAACACCATTCCAAATCAAACCGATCCTTATTCGACTAAACTTGACATTTCAAACCTTCCAATTCTATCAAGTGAACCAAGTGATCTATCGATTGAGGATAATATAATTGATGAATTTTAAAAGAACTATTCGTTTGATTTGACTGAAGGTGCTAGTGAGATCGGTGTTGAGAATATCTTTGAAGATGAACTCGCTATGTTGGATGAGTTGTATTCCCCGACCCATCATATCCCTTCCATTGAATGTGAATATCTTTCTGTACATTTAACCAATCCTATTCTTATCACCAGCCTATCCGATATGCAAAACGATATTCAGCCTTCATCTCTCACATCTGGATTAACAATGCTCGACACCTAAGTTCGTTTACCCATTTCATTATACATTTTCTTTGGTTCTTCTCATCTTCTTTCACTTCCACCGATCTTTGATGAACCATACTCCAATATTTCGAGGTCTATGATTCTTGAAAGACCACTTGATTTAGACTCTTTTGAGAATGAGGGAGATGATCTTTTCGTGTATCCTACCTCCATAATTTCTGACGAGTGTTTTGAATCTCGGTGCGCAACACATTGACCTTGAAACTTTCAACCTTCCTATTGAATTTGCCTATTCCACTTATATAGATATCGATTCCTTTCTTTCCGTTGAAATCATCATTTGGAATATCGATGAAATTTTCGAACGTATTTTCGCCGAAGAACTCGTGTTCTTTGAAAACTTGGATGCTGTGATGAATCAACCTCCACCGGAAATTTATGAGCCTCTATTTGAGGCCAAAGAAGTTGAATCACCACCTCTTCTTTTTATCACATACGAGAATGCGACTATTCCACCCATTCCTTATATTTCACATTCTCATTTTCATTCACACTCACTTTTTCGTCTATACCAACCGAGACGTAAAACCTTTCGATTACACCTTTTATCTTCCCCCCCACATCATCTCTTATCGTTACTCTCATTTCTGTTTGTTTTACTCGAGACATGATATAATCTCCATTCTTATATAATCTCGAGTCTTCTTCACGTCTATCCGTTACACTATCTTTCATCAACTATGGTGTAACCTTTATAAAATATTTGAATGGTTGGTGTTGGATTTTGGGCTTTGTAAAGCCTTATATATACTAATGTGATTTTCTCCTCTCTTACTTTGAACTTCAAACGCTTAGATAGTGGAAACACCGTTTTAATTAAATTTGGGGGAGCATTTTTTAGTGTCTATATTTTGTCTTCTTAAAAGAAACGAAAAAACCACTCCGAAAATTTTGAAAACTCAAGTTCGGAAAGAAGAAAAATATTTTTTTAATAGCTCTTGAAAGAAAGGAAATTTTTGTATGATTGTGAGGTAAGGAAAATTTGGGTAAGGATTTCACCGTGATTCACACTTGACCCCTTCTTAATACCATCTTCTTGAACTGTTCCTCTAAGTCTATTAATTTTTGAGCTCGAACAACAGAATCATTAGGGACACTGCTGCAAACAGGTTTGGGGGGAGATTTGTATTTATTCACGTATCATTTTGCAGCAATTTTTTTTTGAAAATAAAGTTAGAAAGAGAAAAATACATATGAAAGGAAGGAAGTGACTTATGAAATGCAAGAAAATTAGATATTTTAGAACAAAGCTAGTAATACGTGGTTATGAGCTGTTGTTCCAAGGGTTAGTAAGATGAAAAAATTACTAATCTGCGGATAGAAATAAGTCTGAAAAATAGTCCCTATTCGTGAGTCCAAACTTCTGAATGTTGATACCCTACTATAAGCACTTGTATACAAATCTTGAAATTTGGGATAGTAGAGAATACCTTGAAATACTCTTACCTGAAAACCTTAGTATGAAAAAAAATCAACAAAATATAAATGGTGCATAAAATAAAATTTAAAAGAAAAATGAACACTGGTTTTTTAATTACTTAAGACAGCATAAAAAAATACAGCGAGGGTACCTTATCACCTAGTGCTTTAGACCAACTGATTTGGGGGTCACTGCTAAGCCTTAGATGTTACAAGATTAGGATATTATTAAGTATGCCTTAATAAGTGGGCACATTCGGTAATCGGTTGGTTAGTTTCTCAAGAAGTATTAACGGTCGCAAGAAAAATGTGTGAGCAAATCCATCTAAAATATCACCGACTAAAAAGTACTAAGATATATGAACAAAGGGTATGATAGCTTGAATTGAATTCTCCAAGTATAGGGATGACTTTTACACACACGTAGAGATATATGATCAATGTTTGGAGGAGAGGTAAGGAGGAAGACTAAAGACGATGTTTTATTGAGGGAGGATATGATTTTCGATATCTTTTCAAGACCATTAAGATAGGGTTCATGACAACTAAAAAGTTAGTGTAGTTTGAAATTCTTATTTTCAAGTTTTTCTTTTATATGTTCTTATCTTTGCATGTAATTTTCATCTTCTTTCCTTTATTTTCTAAATTTTAGGATTTTGTGGGTGTAATCAGCTGAAAACCCTCAGGAGACAATACTTCTCCTATTAGGGAACCTGGAGGTTTAACGGCTTATTGTACGAGCTAAGTGTTATCGTGTTGCCTATGAAAGTGTGATAGATTTTTTTCTTTTTCTTTTAAATATAAAACTGTTTGCTCGGGACAATCAAACGATAAGTTTGGGGGTATTTGATCAGCCATAATTATTGCATATTTTTAAGGTCATTTTTTCTATTATTATTAATTACTAAATGTTGTTATTTATAATTTAAGAACATATATGGGTTTATGTGTAAAAATATTTTATCATATGTTTCTTAATTTATAATTAATATAATTGGGTGTAATATATGTATATCATATTTAAATAAAATATCCATGTGATTTTTAACAATTATTATTAAGATGTGCATATCATATCATATCATATCCTTTAAGTAATTTAATTAAAAATTGGTTGGAATATTATCTCAAATAAACCAAATATTACTACTAATGATTTGATTTGAGATATTATGCATGTATTAAAATAACAAATATGTTCAGGGCTACAAACATAAGTAAGAGATCAAATCAAATCAAGTTAGCAAACCAAATCTGCTGAATTTTAGGAGCAAATTGAAGATTTTTGCAACTGCAGAGAGACAGAGATATTTTCAAAATATATTCATCAGAAAAATCTCCTAACATCACGAGAAGAAAGCACAAAAAATCTAAAGACGAGATCACACCAAAAGGCGGTGGAACCGCTGTGGAATGAGGGTAAAAGCAGCGGAACCGTGGTCAATTAGTGTCCGTTCGATGTGTAATTTTAGGGGCATGATCATCTTTTCATATACTTAGAGATGACGTCTAGAGTTTCAAGTTCCAGAGCCTATATAAAGAACCGAGCATCTATCTATCGATCGATCGATCTATCTATCTATCGAGCAATTTAGGGTTTTTAGTTCTTTTAGTTTTTAGCCAATCAAAGTTTGTAATGTAAAATTTTCAATAAAATGTAGTTTCTCTTTTAATTTTGTCTCATTACTTTCCGCACTACTTTATGCATTTATTTTCTGCACTTTTCCATTTTGTTTTTCTTATGCTTTTTGTTCCCCTCCGAATGACGCAGCGGAGACGCGGTGGACGTCTTGCCTGAGATTCGGGGCAGATGCTATTTGGTTTTATCCGTCCACCTCTCCGAAGATTCCAAGTTGATTTATGGCACCATGTATCGGAGGTTTATACGGATGCGGCCGATGTAGCAGACTTTGTCAGATTCCCCCTCGCTTGAGGGGTTTTTGATTGTGGGGACGCTCTTCCCTGTAGGCGCAAGCCCCTGCAGTTAATTACGTTACCGCATCGCGGTAACCACTTTCTCCTTCTCCAGAAATTTCAGTTCGTGGCGTGTGTGTTTGTTTTGTTTATGGATGCCCGTGGATTGTATACGGAGACTAAGTTATGTCGTCGCCCGTAGGACGTGGATTAGTCCAAATCCGTATTTACTTAGATTTAGGTTTGGTGTTTTAGTTTAAGTATACGTTAGCCCTATTTAAGGCTAAGATCAACTTAAACTTTTGTTAAGGATACGTTATCCTAATTTCCAGACTAAGATCAACTTAACGGGATCGTTTGGATCCGACAAGAGAGCAATTGGATCTATTGTTTAGTTTAATGACGTTGCGGTCGATTTCCAGTTTAGGGACATGGTGGTCCATGTTCCAGTTTAGGGACATGGTGGTCCACCATTCCCATTTGGGTACGAGCATTAGTTTAAGGACGTTTCGGTCCAACGTTCCCATTTTGGGACGAATATTAGTTTAAGGACGTTTCGGTCCAACGTTCCCATTTTGGGGATGAATATTAGTTTAGGGACGTTTCGGTCCACGAGTTTAGGGACCCTGCAGTCCGTTTTGAGGTATGGTTGTTGGGACCCGTTACCTCTCTGACGTCATTGAAGGATTACAACGATAGGAGTCAGAAAAGTTCGGAGATGTACCCTCGAACCGGATGTAAATTGATTTAGGAGAGCAGTCTTGCTCAGTCAATTTAGATTGAGGACTTACGGCCATGATTAGGCTCAGTCTAGTTGAGAATATTCAACGTTTTTCTTGATTCTTGACCTATTAGGCCTGTGCTAGGGCTTTGCCCATGTTTGATGCATTTTATTTTGCCCTGCTAGGCCTTTTAATTTGGGCTCAGTCCCTTTATAAATGATGCAGAGCATCTGTTCTAGTCTGACAGACCCTTATCTGGGCTCTGCCCCTTTTTTTAAGAAAGAATGATGCATTGCATATGTTTTTGTTTGGGCTTTTCCCTTTTTGAAAATAATGCATAGCATTTACTAGGCCCGTTAGGCCTTTTTAATTGGGCACAGCCCTTCTTTTTAACGATGCAGCGCATCAATTAATCTGACAGAATGCCACGTAGCCTGTCAGGCGCTCTGCGTTAATTAATGAGCGCAAGCGCATGTGGAGGTGACACGTGTCACGCTCTGGTGAGCGCAAGCGCAACAGCGCAGTGCGCTGTGTTAGTGCGCTGCGCTGTTGCGCTGCTGACACGTGGCGCTCTCTGGTGGCTTGCGCCAACCCAGGAGCGCAACAGTGCAGTTTTTTTGCAAGTGCAAGGCACTGTTTCAATAACTTGATCCAATTTTGGATTCAAGAAAAGAATCTTTAAGATTCCAGAACCAATGGTTCATAAAAAAGTGCAAGGCACTGTTATTTATTTTTATTTATTGAAGATCATTGATCTTGTTCTTAGATCAATGATCCATTCAGAAGAAATTCTTCTTCTTTTTCATAAAGATTTTTACCTTTTTTTTGAGTTCTTCAAACTCCTTCAGAGCTTTCTCTTTTTTGCTGTTTTTCTGAAGTTCTTGATGTCCATCCCTTTTGAATTGGAGTATAGAGGCCTTTATATAGTGCCCATAAATTTGTTAAATTTGTTAAAGAGATCTTTCTCTGAGTGATTTGGGGAATTTTCCCCAACGTTGGATCTTTGATCCAAGGGCTTCTGTCTTACTGAAGACAATCTTCTTGTTTTAACAAGAACAGAAAAATCTTATTAGAATTTTAATTCTGTTTGGCGCAGATGCACCAGCGCTTGACACGTGTTGCGCAGCGTACAGCACAGCGCAACTGCGCTGCCACGCGGTGCAGAGCGCAGCGCAACTACGCTGCCACGCGGCGCGCAGCGCAGAGCGCAGATCATCTGAAGCGTTACTTCTTTTAATTTTTGTTTTAAATAGAGCCTTACTCTGATTGTGCGCGCTGCCTTGGGCGCTGCGCTCCCTGCGCTGGCGTGCCTGATTTTGACACGTGGTGCTCTGCACGCAGCGCAGGGGATCTGAAGCGTTGCTTCATTTATTAGAATTTAAATTTTCAAAATAGAGCTTTGCTCTGATTGGGGGAATCAGAAGCGTTGCTTCATTTCCCGTCTTGGAATTTGAATAGAGCTTTACTCTAATTTAGGTAAACAAATGCCCCCTCCCCACCGTTGCGCTTGCGTGGTCCCAAACGCGAGCGCAACGGTGGTAGAACTCCAACCGTTGCGGCAACTTTTGCAAGTTGAAAGGGCATTTGATACCTATAAATAGGACCCTTGGTCCTCAATAGATGATTATCATCTTCAAGACTTTTCAGAACTTCAGAGCTTTGCTCTTGCTTTCAAGATCTTAAGAGTTAAACCCTAGAAAACTTTTTAGGTAAAATTAACATAAATTAATTTTAAATAATAGAGCCTTGCTCTCATAGATCTTTGATCTAAAGAAAACCCATTTAGGGTTTTATTATTAGGGCTTTGCTCTCTTTAGATCAGGATCTTTTCCTGGGGCTTCTTAGCCCATGAATCAGAGCTCTGCTCTCTTGATACAAGTATAATCTTAATCTTCTGCGAAGAACTCTTAAGAGTTTGATCATGAATAATGAAGACCAAAAATGGAGTTTTATCTTTGATAGATTCTATCATCTTTTCATAGCAAGGCTCTCAGCGTTCTTGGGGAATTTCTTTAAATTCCACTCATTACTGAATTTGATAGTTGTCACTCCTGTTTGCAGAGCATTGCTCTCAAGGGGTTTAACTCTCTGTGCCTGTTTTTTTAATAAGAATTCGCTTAATCAGCCCGTCTGCTAATTCTGTTAATTTTCTCTTACAGGAGCAATGGACGCCCACATGTACGACCTTGATGAAATCATCTCTTACGGAGACATCCGCCGACTCGGCCGTTCTCAAAACCGAGAATTTACCAACGCCGAGTGTGCCGAGATCGTGGGAGCCATTTGGGAATTCAGTAATGAGTGGAATTTAAACCGAGAATTTACCAAAACCGAGAATTTACCAAAAACCGAGAATTTGGGAATTCAGTAATGAGTGGAATTTAAACCGAGAATTTACCAACGCCGACTCGGCCGTTCTCAAAACCGAGAATTTACCAAAACCGAGAATTTTCCAAGACTCGGCCGAGTTGCTTCGACACGTATAATGGTCAACTGCTTCCCCGACATTCCTCTCTCCTGAGGTTTATCGTGGGAGCCATTTGGGAAGCACTTTCCTTGTTCTGTTCCGGTGTGCCGCTTAGCGCGTTGGATGCTACTGAGGATAAGGTGCACTCGGTGTATCTGATGCACTTAATCTCGAAGAGACGGCGAGACGATCTTATCGATCTCCTGCACCAGGCCTTCCAACAGTCCGCCATACTCGCCGCTTATTGGTGGAAGGAGGACATCAGGGGGGACCCCGACGCTTGTGCTCGCGAAAGAAAGCACACCAGGATGGTTCGCCAGGCTTGGAAAGTCTTAGATAGGGTAACTTTCGAGTTCCTCAACCCATGTCCTGGGTCTGAGGTTATACCATTGTAAACATTTCAATAATGTTGTTATTTATTTCTTTATGATTGTAAGAACCCTTTTGCAATATGAATGGAAGAATCTGTTCCCCTTCGAATGACGCGGCGGAAACGCGGTGGACGTCTTGCCTGAGATTTGGGGCAGATGCTATTTAGTTTTATTCGTCTACCTCTCCGAAGATACCAAGTTGATTTATGGCACCATGTATCGGAGGTTTAGACGGATGCGGCCGATGTAGCAGACGTCGTCAGATTCCCCCTCGCTTGAGGGGTTTTTGATTGTGGGGACGCTCTTCCCTGCAGGCGCAAGCCCCTACAGTTAATTACGTTACCGCATCACGGTAACCACTTTCTCCTTCTCCAGAAATTTCACTTCGTGTCGTGTGTGTTTGTTTTGTTTATGGATGCCCGTGGATTGTATACGGAGACTAAGTTATGCCGTCGCCCGTAGGACGTGGATTAGTCCAAATCCGTATTTACTTAGATTTAGGTTTGGTGTTTTAGTTTAAGGATACGTTAGCCCTATTTAAGGCTAAGATCAACTTAAACTTTTGTTAAGGATACGTTAGCCTAATTTCCAGACTAAGATCAACTTAACGGGATCGTTTGGATCCGACAAGAGAGCAATTGGCTCTATTGTTTAGTTTAATGACGTTGCGGTCGATTTCCAGTTTAGGAACATGGTGATCCATGTTCCAGTTTAGGGACATGGTGGTCCATCATTCCCATTTGGGGACGAGCATTAGTTTAAGGACGTTTCGGTCCAACGTTCCCATTTTGGGACGAATATTAGTTTAAGGACGTTTCGGTCCAACGTTCCCATTTTGGGGACGAATATTAGTTTAGGGACGTTTCGGGTCCACGAGTTTAGGGACCCCGCAGTCCTTGTTGAGGTATGGTTGTCGGGACCCGTCACCTCTCTGACGTCGTTGAAGGATTACAACGATAGGAGTCAGAGGAGTTCGGAGATGTACCCTCGAACCGGATGTAAATTGATTTAGAAGAGCAGTCTTGCTCAGTCAATTTAATTTGAGGACTTACGGCCATGATTGGGCTATGTCCAGTTGAGAATATTCAACGTTTTTCTTGATTCTTGGCCTATTAGGCCTGTGCTAGGGCTTTGCCCATGTTTGATAATGCACTGCATTTTATTCTGGCCTGCTAGGCCTTTTAATTTGGGCTCAGTCCCTTTATAAATGATGCAGAGCATTTGTTCTGGTTTGACAGACCCTTATCTGGGCTCTGCTCCATTTTCTAAAAAAGAATGATGCATTGCATCTGTTTTTGTTTGGGCTTTCCCCTTTTTGAAAATAATGCATAGCATTTACTAGGCCCGTTAGGCCTTTTTAATTGGGCGCAGCCCTTCTTTTTAACGATGCAGCGTATCAATTAATCTGACAGAATGCCATGTGGCATGTCAGGCGCTCTGCGCTAATTAATGAGTGCAAGCGCATGTGGAGGTGACACGTGTCACGCTCTGGTGACCGCAAGCATAACAGCGCAGTGCGCTGTGTTAGTGCGCTGCGCTGTTACGCTGCTGACACGTGGCGCTCTCTGGTGGCTTGCGCCAACCCAGGAGCGCAACAATGCAGTTTTTTTGCAAGTGCAAGGCACTGTTTCAATAACTTGATCCAATTTTGGATTCAAGAAAAGAATCTTTAAGATTCCAGAACCAATGGTTCATAAAAAAGTGCAAGGCACTGTTATTTATTTTTATTTATTGAAGATCATTGATCTTGTTCTTAGATCAATGATCCATTCAGAAGAAATTCTTCTTCTTTTTCATAAAGGTTTTTACCTTTTTTTGAGTTCTTCAAAGTTCTTCAGAGCTTTCTCTTTTTTGCTGTTTTTCTGAAGTTCTTGATGTCCATCCCTTTTGAATTGGAGTCTAGGGGCCTTTATATAGTACCCATAAATTTGTTAAATTTGTTAAAGAGATATTTCTCTTAGTGATTTGGGGAATTTCCCCCACCGTTAGATCTTTGATCCAAGGGCTTCTGTCTTACAGAAGACAATCTTCTTGTTTTAACAAGAATAGAAAGATCTTATTAGAATTTTAATTCTGTTTGGCGCAGATGCACCTACGCTTGACACGTGTCGCGCAGCGTACAGCGCAGCGCAACTGGCGCAGCGCAGAGCGCAGCGCAACTGCGCTGCCACGTGGCGCGCAGCGCAGAGCGCAGATCGTCTGAAACGTTGCTTCTTTTAATTTTTGTTTTAAATAGAGCCTTGCTCTGATTGGGCGCGCTGCCTTGGGCGCTGCACTCCCTGCGCTGGCGTGCCTGATTTTGACACGTGGCGCTCTTCGCGCAGCGCAGGGGATCTGAAGCGTTGCTTCATTTATTAGAATTTAAATTTTCAAAGTAGAGCTTTGCTCTGATTGGGGGAATCAGAAGCGTTGCTTCATTTCCCGCCTTGGAATTTGAACAGAGCTTTGCTCTAATTGGGGTAAACAAATGCCCCCCACCGTTGCGCTTGCGTGGTCCCAAACGTGAGCGCAACGGTGGTAGAACTCCAACCGTTGCGGCAACTTTTGGAAGTTGAAAGGGCATTTGATGCCTATAAATAGGACCCTTGGTCCTCAACAGATGATCATCATCTTAAAGACTTTTCAGAACTTCAGAGCTTTGCTCTTGCTTTTAAGATCTTAAGAGTTAAACCCTAGAAAACTTTTTAGGTAAAATTAACTTAAATTAATTTTAAATAATAGAGCCTTGCTCTCATAGATCTTTGATCTAAAGAAAACCCATTTAGGGTTTTATTATTAGGGCTTTGCTCTCTTTAGATCATGATCTTTTCCTGGGGCTTCTTAGCCCATGAATCAGAGCTCTGCTCTCTTGATACAAGTATAATCTTAATCTTCTGCGAAGAACTTTTAAGAGTTTGATCATGAATAATGAAGACCAAAAATGGAGTTTTATCTTTGATGGATTCTATCATCTTTTCATAGCAAGGCTCTCAGCGTTCTTGGGGAATTTCTTTAAATTCCTCTCATTACTGAATTTGATAGTTGTCACTCCTGTTTGCAGAGCATTGCTCTCGAGGGGTTTAACTCTCTGTGCCTATTTTTAATAAGAATTCGCTTAATCAGTCCGTCTGCTAATTCTGTTAATTTTCTCTTACAGGAGCAATGGACGCCCACATGTACGACCTTGATGAAATCATCTCTTACGGAGACATCCGCTGCCTCAGCTGTTCTCAAAACCAAGAATTTACCAACGCCGAGTGTGCCGAGATCATGAGTCGCTTCGACGCGTATAATGGTCAACTGCTTCCCCGACGTTCCTCTCTCCTGAGGCTTATCGTGGGAGCCATTTGGGAAGCACTTCCCTTGTTCTGTTCCGGTGTGCCGCTTAGCGCGTTGGATGCTGCTGAGAATAAGGTGCACTCGGTGTATCTGATGCACTTAATCTTGAAGAGACGGCGAGATGATCTTATCGATCTCCTGCACCAGGCCTTCCAACAGTCCGCCATACTCGCCGCTTATTGGAGGGAGGAAGACATCAGGGGGGACCCCGACGCTTGTGCTCGTGAAAGAAAGCACACCAAGATGGTTCGCCAGGCTTGGAAAGTCTTAGATAGGGTTACTTTCGAGTTCTTCAACCTATTTCCTGGGTCCGAGGTTATACCATTGTAAACATTTCAATAATGTTGTTATTTATTTCTTTATGATTGTAAGAACCCTTTTGCAATATGAATGGAAGAATTTTATTTCGGTTTGTCTTATTCCTTATTCTGAGTCTTTTGCACATGTATGAATGAGTGTGTCTCGAATGCTTGCTCCAACGCAAATCAGATGTTCTTTTTGTCGCTTTCTTCTTTCTCTTATTATCAGTATGCTGTCTTAATAAACATGGTTGACAGATAATAGAGTAAGCGTCTTAGTTTCTTCCAAGAAATAGCGATGGCTCAGGCCGCAGGTTCAGATCTGCCACCTAAGACTTTTCTACTCTATGAGCCGTAAGGGTCTCATAGAGATTTTTCTCTCTACGGATCGAGAGGATCTCGTAGGTGGATTTTCTCATTAGGAATCGTGGGGATTCCTGAGTGCGTTTTCTCTTATAAGTCGTAAGGATCCTATAAGAGAATTTTTCCCTCTTACGCGTCGAGAGGACCCGTAAGCGGTTGTTTCCCTCCTCGTCGAGACTCGACTTTGGAATGTGAGACCCGTGAATAGTATGAAAGAGACCGTTGCTTAGGAAACAAGTTTTTTAATCTCTGCTGCCTAAGGCTTTATCTTGCAAGTTGAGACGAATCGGGAATTTCTCACGGAGACACTAATTTCTCTACGGGCTGACGCAAATCAGGAGGCTCTCATTAAGGACACTAGTTTCCTTGAATTGAGGTATTTGCCAAGGACACCTGTTTCTTCGGGGTTGAAACGAATCGAGAATTTCTCGCGGAGGCACTGGTTTCTCTGCGAGTCGACGCGAATCAGGATTTTCTCGTCAAGGACACTTGTTTCCCTAAGTCGAAGGATTTTGCCGAAGACACTGGTTTCTTCGGGGTTGAAACGAATCGGGAATTTCTCACGGAGACACTGGTTTCTCTGCAAGCCGACGCGAATCAGGAGGCTCTCATCAAGGACGCTAGTTTCCCTGAGTTGAGGATTTTACCAAGGACACTTGTTTCCCTGGGGTTGAAACGAATCGAGAATTTCTCGCGGAGACACCGGTTTCTCTGCGAGTCGACGCGAATCAGGATTTTCTCGTCAAGGACACTTGTTTCCCTGAGTCGAAGGATTTTGCCGAAGACACTGGTTTCTTCGGGGTTGAAACGAATCGGGAATTTCTCACGGAGATACTGGTTTCTCTGCAAGCCGACGCGAATCAGGAGGCTCTCATCAAGGACGCTAGTTTCCCTGAGTTGAGGATTTTACCAAGGACACTTGTTTCCGTGGGGTTGAAACGAATCGAGAATTTCTCGCGGAGACACTGGTTTCTCTGCGAGTCGACGCGAATTAGGATTTTCTCGTCAAGGACACTTGTTTCCCTGAGTCGAAGGATTTTGCCGAAGACACTGGTTTCTTCGGGGTTGAAACGAATCGGGAATTTCTTACGGAGACACTGGTTTCTCTGCAAGCCGACGCGAATCAGGAGGCTCTCATCAAGGACGCTAGTTTTCCTGAGTTGAGGTATTTGCCAAGGACACTTGTTTCCCTGGGGTTGAAATGAATCGAGAATTTCTCACGGTGACACTGGTTTCTCTGCGAGCCGACACGAATCAGGAGGCTCTCATCAAGGACGCTAGTTTCCCTGAGTTGAGGATTTTACCAAGGACACTTGTTTCCTTGGGGTTGAAACGAATCGAGAATTTCTCGCGGAGACGCTAGTTTCTCTGCGGGTCGACGCGAATTAGGATTTTCTCGTCAAGGACACTGGTTTCCCTGAGTTGAGGAGTTTGCCAAGGACACTTGTTTCCCTGGGGGTTGAACTGATCTGTGGTGGTCTTTCAGGTTTTATATAAGTTACCGTAAAAACCGTGAAGCTAGGAATCTGATCTTCGCTTTGTTTGTTGGCACTGCGTCTGCTGTATTGAGACGAATGTCGCGGTTGTCTCTAGGCTGTTGGCGAACCGTCGAGATTTGGCTTAGCTTTCTGGCGGAGCCTGTTGGGAAGGTGTGGTTCCCTCTTTGTTTGTGCTCTTGGATTGTATACAGGGATCGATGTGATCTCAACTGTAGGGCAAAAGTTTTATTCATTTTTGTTGTTTTATTTCTGCGATGCTCTATCATTTCAGCTTTTATATCGCGAAGGTCGCGACTGCCCAATCATTTCGGCTATTTTTCGTGGTGCCTAATCATTTCGGCTATTTATTTTATTTTTACTCGCTGCTTTTTATTGCGAGTTGCCCAATCATTTCGGCTGTTTTATATGCATACGTTTTTACTTGCTGCTTTTTATTGCAAGTTGCCCCATCATTTCGGCTATTTCGTATGCATATGCGGCTTGCTGGCTTTTCACCATAAACCTGAAATTAGACGCCGATTTCGGCATCAGCACCGCTACAACTGGGATATTGCCAGGAGCGAATCATCATTTGCCTTCGTCGATATCGAACAAAGGTGGCTTAGCGAACAGGATTAAGGTCTTGTTGATTAAGACTTTTAACTTCATGAGCCGTAAGGGTCTCACAAAGGTATTTCTCCCTACAAGTCGTGATGATCTTGTAGGTGTATTTTCTCTTTAGGAATCATGAGGATTCCTAAGTGCATGTTCCTCTGTAAGTCGTAAGGATCCTACAAGAGGGTTTTCTCCTTGTAAGTCGAGAGGACTTATAAGGGTTGTTCATCATGCGTACGTATCCCCAGTCACGGATGGGACTTGGTTAGGGAAATGTTTATTCGCGCCCGTGGATTGTATACAAGGGTTAGTATTGAACCACTTGTAGGGCAATATCGCAGGTTGTGGGGGGTTTGCTTAAGCACAGGTTTAGGTCTCTGTAACTTAAGACTTTCAAATCTTATGAGCCGTGAGGGTCCCATAACAGAGTTCTCCTTACGAGTCGTGAGGATCTCGCAAGTGTTTTTTCTCCTTAGGAATCGTAGGGATCCCTAAGTGTGTTGCTCCCTTGTGAGTCGTAAGGATCTCACGCGGGTGGTTTCTCCTTACAAGGTCGAGAGGACCTGATCAGTCGAAAATATTGCATATTTTAACCGGCAATTTCCCTATCATCTGCATACATATAGAAGTGTTCGGTATCAGTATTCTACATATTAGCAAATCGGTCGCAAAATATCAGATTACATGTAATAGACCTTAAAACCGGCATTTCTAGGGAAATTGACTGCATTGCATGGCATCGCAATATTTCTATATATCGCAACCCGTGTTTCGAAGTCTGTGCAGGAAAAGGAGAAGCTCGCTAAAATTTACACCGCTCAAAAGATACGTCAACTCACTAACTTCAAATCTGGTATCAACCCAAAGGAGCAATCACAATTCAGCATATCAGACAAAGCCCTAAACATCATCCCAAGACCACAGAAGAAGGCACCAAGCCCAAGGACTCAACATGGCCGCGGATCCGCGGCATGGGCTTGCTAATGCCGCGGATCCGCGGTGGGCCCAGGGAATCAGTTCCTCAATTTTAGACCAAAACTCCTGTTTCATCTGCTACAGTTCAGAAATGCACTCCAACTTCCAGAAGACTCCAGGGATTTCTGCCAGATCTGCAAGCTTTGGGCTTAACACTAAACTAGCCTTGTATTCTAGAACTTTCCCTAAACCCTAGCTTAAACCCTAAGCTAAAGTCTAACAAACTCTCTCAACAAACTTTGGGAGGGAAAGTTCCAATTCAAACTTAAACCTAGGGTTTGGGAGTTCTATAAATAAGACCCTAGACTCAAGGAGGGATCATCTTAGATCATCACAAATCTTGCATCCAAGAGAGGGTGTGATTCATTTTAGCCATTCTTCTTCTTCATCTCCTTCTTCCTCAAGTCTAGTGAGAGGGCTTGTAGGAAACCCTAACCCTAATTCCAATTAAAGATCAAGATCCCGAGTGCCCATTAAGCAAGAAGCCTTACAACCTTTAGGAGCGGAGCCGATCTTCAACGGAGCAAGTGATCCGAGCTGATCCACGACTCACGAAGCCGAGCGACGCCCGATCAACGATTTAGATTCTTCCTCTTGTAGTTCTTGAAGCGAATGTAATCAAAATTGTTAAGATAAATAAAGGTGATATTCTTTTATCTTGTTTTCTTTAAATTCTGCATCATGATATCTTTACAATTTGTGAATCTTTTCTGTGTGGTGATGTGTGAATAAAACTCCGCTCGTCGAGGAGTCGAGACGGTTAATAGAATGATGATGTAACATAGCTTTAATCGATTCTTGAGTCCTATGAGTTTTGTAAACCCTAGCAAGTTCAAGAAACGACGACCCATTTCGTTTCGATGCTTTCTTGATTGACATCGATCGAAATTGGGAAGTTACGATCGTTTCTTGAATTTGGTAGAGGCTACAAAAGGAATGATATCGACGAAAGAACAAGGGTTATAGGATGAAACCCTAGTTTCACGAGAAAGCCCCAACTCTCGTCGATGATCATCGATCTAGTATCAATCCTTTGAAGGACATGAACACGATATCTTTAGATTACATCACGTCTATCGATCCGATCGATTCCTACGAGCCTCTCTTAGATTCTTGATTGTTGATTGGAAAAATATTATCAAAACCCAATTCTTGATTGTTTATCAGTTCTTGATTCTTGATTAAACATCGTGACACCTGAATCAATTGATAAATTCTTGAATCATGTTTTCTTTTCTTGTCAATTAAGTTTTCAATTCAAGCATATCAATAAAAACGAATCGTGCAATCCCTGTGGACGATCCGCACTCACTACAAACTACAATCGACACCGTAGTTTGATTGCGGTCAAATTATTTTTTGGTTGTGAAGTTCTTTACAAATTTTCTACATACTACACAACGGGAAAAATCGAACAATCAAAATGGCGCCGTTGCCGGGGATAGCGCTAATTCGTTTACATTTTTTTTGTTTGAAGTGAAAGAATTATTACATTCTACTTCTTGAAAGCAAAATTCGTACAAACTCTTATACGTAAGTTGTGATTAATTGCAAGGTGATCTGGAGCATTCTGTGCTGTGGAAAAATTATTTGGGATATACCTGAGAGTAGAGGAAGGCCACAGAAGCCTTCTGAAGAAAATTGGTGCAGTGATCTGCACATAAGACCGCGGAAGAGCGGCCAGAACCAACGATTTGCGGCGGTTCCGCGGCTAGGTTGGGGGTTCTCTGGAAAATTTTTGCAGCAGGTAATTTCTTGCTCTCTCCCCTCTCCTCTTTTAGCTCCAACTAACACTTTGCTGCAGGATTCTTTGCAAATAATCGCAGCGCCGCAAATTGCAAATTAAAATTGTGCGTGATTTTGATTTCTTGGTTGTTTGCATTTTAATACGGAATTTAAGGGGCACGGCCAAATCCAAATTAGGTGGGGATTTCATTACCCTTCCTAGGCCCCGAAAATCGCAAAACTTGCATCCGCATTACCCTCATTAACTAAAAGAAATCTAGAGAAGACTCTAAGGACTGTCGCGCTCAATTAGGATAAGAGAAGGCCGTGGGTAATTCATTGCTTATCCGCGTTTTCTTGTGGTGCCTAAGGCGAGTGTGTCTAAGGCTAGTGGTTTTTAATTAGGCCCACTACTTACGTAGTGGAGTACCTTCCCACTTACCTGGCACTTATCCGGCCACAGGGGGACAAAGAGGCAGTGGAGGATTCTATCCTGCGACTTATCTTTTGGCAGTTAGGAGCGGTCTAGAGCCGGACCTAGGTGACCACTAGATTCTAGGGTTGTGTGCTGCATTTGTTTTGTCGCATCATTTTTTCAAAAATCCGTCCCTTTTTCAAAGCAAGCACCGCATTCATTTTACCCCTAATTATAAGTCAACGCTGCTACTTGTACTAACCCTTTTTAGTGCAAGATAGGCTGGACACGGGATTCTAGTGCCCGTTTAGTCCGCGTACCCCTTATCGACTCCGAAGTCGATATTTCTCCATTTACCTTTTCTTTACCCACTACCACACCCACACCGATGGATCCGAATCCATCAAACTTCTTTAACCCTAATCTGCCGCCGTCCGTTGGTGCGCAGAATCCACCCCGCATCTCTCTCCAGGAGAGGTGCTACCCTATTCGAGGTCCTCTTTCGACCTGCTTATCCACACCACCAGCCAATGGGGATAACTTTGAGATTAAGCCCCAGTATATCAATCTTTTACCCAAATTCCACGGACTCGAGACTGAGGACGCTTACGTTTTCAGTACCAAATTTGAAAACGTATGCGCAATGATGGGTACGTCACAACTTTCAGTGGATGCAATGCGTCTACGACTTCTCCCATTTACCTTGTGCGATATAGCCGAGAAGTGGCTATACAACACTACCACACATTCTATTACGAATTGGGGAGAATTCGTCGCGGCATTCCTTAAGAAATTTTACCCAATACAAAAGACAGCTCGAATCTGTAGCGAACTGAATCAATTTGCCCAGCTCCCTGCTGAACCATTCTCTAAATGCTTTGAACGTTTCAAGGATCTATTGGTTCAATGTCCTCATCACGGCATCCCGAGATGGGAATTGTGCCGAATCATTTATGAGGGCAGTAACCCTAACACTAAACAGAGCCTTGAAAACATGTGTCAAGGTACTTTTATGTCTAAGGATGATGGGGAAGCTTGGTGATATTTAGAAGAGTTCGCTGAAAAGTCTTTACAGTGGGAAAGTCCATCATTTAGGAGTGGCAACAACCAATCAGATGTTTCCATAGGAGTTAGAGCTGACATTTCAGCTATACAAAAGAAACTCGAGATTATGGAAAACAAATTTTTAGCCGCCTCCCTTAATCAAATGTCACTTTCCAAAACTGTATGTGGCTGCTGTTCTGATCCGTCTCACTTAATGGAAGAATGTCCATTTCAAGGTCGTGAGCATGCCAATGCCACATTTTAAAGACTTAGAAACGATCCTTTTTCTTCCACATATAATCAGGGTTGGAAGAATCACCCTAATTTTGCTTGGAACCAATCACAATCTCAAAACACGGTTCCAAACCAAAACAATTTCCAAAGGGTTCCTCCGCCACAACAGCAGCCACAACTTCAATTGAGTCAGCACCCCTTTCAAGCACATAATTTTCAAAATCCGGTCAACACACCTGCACTGTCTAGTCCTTTACAGTTGACCGGGACTGATGAATCCTCTTCTTTTGCACAATACATGAATTTGGTCTTGACAAATATCATGCAAGTTTCGGCTGAAATGAAGTCTTCTGTCGATAAAATTGAGAAAAACTCTGCGTCCCAAAGCGAGAGTATTAAATCGATAGAAGAAGAAATTGCACGATTAAAAGCCGAAATGAGTGCAAGAGAGAAAGGGAAACTTCCAGCTCAACCCTTACCCAATCCTGGTTATTCACATCATGTGAATGCAATCACCACGTTGAGATCTGGAAGAGTGCTTGACAATCATGTTGGGGAAGAAGTTGATGATACTGACAATCCTATCAACACCCCGGCTGAGATCTTTCCACACACACACACTTCTAATTCTGACCCTACTTCTTCTACCCCACCATCTTCTTCCGAGCCTATTCTTCGTTTCCCAAAAGGCTCGCCACTACAGTCCACCTCTTTTACCCCTCCACGGACGATTCCCACTTCTATACTGGGATCGGTTCCACACACACTTCCTTCTCCTATGATGGACCCAGCGCTTATTGCTAAAGCACCTTATCCTAATCGGTTAAGGGCTAACACACCAAGTCCACAAATGGAGAAGATCACTGAGATGTTTAAACAGGTTAACATCAATATCCCTCTTCTAGATGCTATCCAACAAGTCCCTGCATATGCTAAAGTTCTTAAAGACTTTTGCACTAGAAAGAGGAAGAAACAAATGCCCAAGAAGATATTCATGGCAAAAACAGTAGACACAGCTTTCCCCCAGCAATTACCGAGGAAACGTAAGGATCCTGGATATCCTACTATTTCCATCTCTATTGGGGAGAAACACATTAACCGTGCTCTACTAGATCTTGGGGCAAGTGTTAACCTGCTTCCTTTCTCAGTTTATGAACAGTTAGGAATCGGAGAGTTGAAACCATCTCCATGCACTCTCCAGATGGCTGACCGATCAATCACCAGACCTAGGGGTGAACTAGAGGATGTGTTAATAAAAATCGGGGAATTTATCTTCCCTGTGGATTTTATTGTAATTGATACACAGCCTGTAGCAAACTCACGGAATCAAATTCCGGTGATTTTAGGTCGCCCCTTTTTGGCCACTTCCAATGCTATCATCAATTGTCGTAACGGTTCTATGACCCTATCTTTCGGGAAGAGGACAATTGAGATGAACATTTACAAGTTAGGAAGTGTACCCTCTGAACCTACTGCTCAGGTTTGTTCTGTCAACTTAATGGATGTCGACAGCAGCGAATTTAATGATCCTCCTGATACCGATCTTGACTCTTTTCATACGTTGTTGTTTGACCCAACTATGTATCATATACATACGGACTCTTCCACCGAGATGTCCGGGTCAACAAGTAACACTGATTATGAACTGTTTTTAGAGTCTGAAGATCACCCCGCACTTTGTGATGACATTATTCTTCGGGGTATAGATGAAACTTTTGAGGAGATCTTCGCTGATGAACTCGCATTTCTGAATAACACGGGTGTTGAGATGAATCAGGTTCCACTCACTGAAATTGAACCTCCACCCCTTCTTCTGAATTGTAAGAAGAATGCGAGTAATCCATCACATACACTGCATCGTCTCTCCAAAATGAGACGCACACACAATCTCTTCCACCACTTAACCTTTCCCCACTTCTTCTTCCACCAACCAGAGCATTGCATTGATAAAATTTTTGAATGGTTGGTGTTGACATTTGGTCTTTGCAAAGCTTGGCATCGACCAACGATTTTTGACCCCCTCATGTGATTTTCAAAGCTTAACATTGCATGACTCAAGTTTGGGGGGGGGGACATTTTTTCTGGCTCTTGAAAAGAAAATTTTACAAAATTGTGAGCCAAAAACAAGTTTCGGGGAGGTTCTTCACTTAAATATTTTGCCCCCACTAATAAATTCCTCCCAAACTTACAGGTTTTGTAGATTTAGCAGAAGGCAACAGTGAGGACACTGTTGAAAACAAGTTTGGGGGAGGTTTGTGCTTATTTTTGCATCATTTTGCATCATACATTGCATCAGCACAAAACATTTCTTTAAAAACCATAAAAATTTAAAAATTTTCAAAATTATAAAAATATTTTTTGTACATAAATAAGATAATGAAAGTTTAGATAGTGAAAAATTACATCCATGAGATTAGAAAAATTTAAGAAAACTAAAAAAATTAGAAGTTTTCTTATACGAACTAGTAATAAGTAGTTATGAGCCATTGTCCCAAGGGTTAGTAAGATGAAGGACGTCACTAATCTGAGGATAAAAATAAGTCTGAAAAATAGTTTCTATTCTGGAAGCCAAACATTTTGAACGTTGCTACCCTGCTATTCGCACTTACACACGTCTTAAAGCCTGAGATAGTAGAGGATACCTTGAAATGCTCTTGCCTTTAAGCCGATGTATGAAGGAAATAAAAAAAAATGATGAATAAAGAAAATATAAGTGGTGAGAAAAATGAACACTGGTTTTGTTATCACCAAGGGCAATAAAAATGTATAGCGAGGGTGCTTCTTCACCTAGTGCCCTAAGGCCAACTGGTCTGGGAGTCACTGCTATGCCTGAGGTGGTGCAAGACGAGGAAAATACACCAAGTAAGCAAGCACAGGAGTAATCGGTCGGTTAGTACCTCAAGAAGTATTAACGGTCGCATGAAAGTGTGTGAGCAATCTCATCTAAATATTCATTAATTAAAAAGTACTGAGGCTGATGGGCAAGAGTATGATAGCTTGAATTGAATTCTCCGGGTGTAGGGATGTCTTTTACACACACGCAGGGTTATATGATCGATGTTTGGAATACAGATAGGAATGAAAAATAAGACGATGTTTTATTGAGGGAGGACGTGATTTCTAACATCTTTTCATGACCATTAAGATAGGGCTCATGACAACCGAAAAGCTAGCTTAGTTGGAAACCCTAATTTTCAAAGCTTTTCTTTTACAATTCTTCTCTTTAAATGTAATATTCATGATCTTTCTTTTATTATCGGATTTTGTGGGTGCAATCCGCTGAAAACCCTCAGGAGACAACACTCCTCCTACTAGGGACACCTAGAGGTTTAAAGGCTTGTTGCACGTGATCAGTGCAATCGTGTTGCCTACGAAAGTGTGCTAGTTAGTTTTTCTCTTTCTTTATTTTCTCCTTCTCTTTTTAATAAAACATTCGCTCGAGACGATCGAAATTAAGTTTGGGGGTATTTGATCAGTCGAAAATATTGCATATTTTAACCGGCAATTTCCCTATCATCTGCATACATATAGAAGTGTTCGGTATCAGTATTCTACATATTAGCAAATCGGTCGCAAAATATCAGATTACATGTAATAGACCTTAAAACCGGCATTTCTAGGGAAATTGACTGCATTGCATGGCATCGCAATATTTCTATATGTCGCAACCCGTGTTTCGAAGTCTGTGCAGGAAAAGGAGAAGCTCGCTAAAATTTACACCGCTCAAAAGATACGTCAACTCACTAACTTCAAATCTGGTATCAACCCAAAGGAGCAATCACAATTCAGCATATCAGACAAAGCCCTAAACATCATCCCAAGACCACAGAAGAAGGCACCAAGCCCAAGGACTCAACATGGCCGCGGATCCGCGGCATGGGCTTGCTAATGCCGTGGATCCGCGGTAGGCCCAGGGAATCAGTTCCTCAATTTTAGACCAAAACTCCTGTTTCATCTGCTACAGTTCAGAAATGCACTCCAACTTCCAGAAGACTCCAGGGATTTCTGCCAGATCTGCAAGCTTTGGGCTTAACACTAAACTAGCCTTGTATTCTAGAACTTTCCCTAAACCCTAGCTTAAACCCTAAGCTAAAGTCTAACAAACTCTCTCAACAAACTTTGGGAGGGAAAGTTCCAATTCAAACCTAAACCTAGGGTTTGGGAGTTCTATAAATAAGACCCTAGACTCAAGGAGGGATCATCTTAGATCATCTTATATCATCACAAATCTTGCATCCAAGAGAGGGTGTGATTCATTTTAGCCATTCTTCTTCTTCATCTCCTTCTTCCTCAAGTCTAGTGAGAGGGCTTGTAGGAAACCCTAACCCTAATTCCAATTAAAGATCAAGATCCCGAGTGCCCATTAAGCAAGAAGCCTTACAACCTTTAGGAGCGGAGCCGATCTTCAACGGAGCAAGCGATCCGAGCTGATCCACGACTCACGAAGCCGAGCGACGCCCGATCAACGATTTAGATTCTTCCTCTTGTAGTTCTTGAAGCGAATGTAATCAAAATTGTTGAGATAAATAAATGTGATATTCTTTTATCTTGTTTTCTTTAAATTCTGCATCATGATATCTTTACAATTTGTGAATCTTTTCTGTGTGGTGATGTGTGAATAAAACTCCGCTCGTCGAGGAGTCGAGACGGTTAATAGAATGATGATGTAACATAGCTTTAATCGATTCTTGAGTCCTATGAGTTTTGTAAACCCTAGCAAGTTCAAGAAACGACGACCCATTTCGTTTCGATGCTTTCTTGATTGACATCGATCGAAATTGGGAAGTTACGATCGTTTCTTGAATTTGGTAGAGGCTAGAAAAGGAATGATATCGACGAAAGAACAAGGGTTATAGGATGAAACCCTAGTTTCACGAGAAAGCCCCAACTCTCGTCGATGATCATCGATTTAGTATCAATCCTTCGAAGGACAAGAACACGATATCTTTAGATTACATCACGTCTATCGATCCGATCGATTCCTACGAGCCTCTCTTAGATTCTTGATTGTTGATTGGAAAAATATTATCAAAACCCAATTCTTGATTGTTTATCAGTTCTTGATTCTTGATTAAACATCGTGACACCTGAATCAATTGATAAATTCTTGAATCATGTTTTCTTTTCTTGTCAATTAAGTTTTCAATTCAAGCATATCAATAAAAACGAATCGTGCAATCCCTGTAGACGATCCGCACTCACTACAAACTACAATCGACACCGTAGTTTGATTGCGGTCAAAATATTTTTTGGTTGTGAAGTTCTTTACAAATTTTCTACATACTACACAACGGGAAAAATCGAACAATCAGGACCCTGTAAGTGTCCTTTAACGAGGTTGCGCCCTTTCGGGTTTTCACAAACACTCGCCGGTAGTCCTGCTGTTTTTACTCACGGATCCCTTTCGGGTTTTCATCCGTGCCCATTTTGCTTATGGACGTACCGTTTTTTTTATTCTTTTTATTCTTTTTTTTACGAGGTCCCGCCCTTTCAGGTTTTCACGAACACTCGCCGGTAACCCTGCTGTTTTTACTCACGGAGCCCTCTCGGGTTTTCATCCGTGCCCATTTTGCTTATGGACATACCGTTTATTATTATTTTTTTTATTATTTTTTTTTATTCCCTTTTTTTTATTCATCTCGTCAGCCTAAGGATGCTGCGGTAGTAGTTTAAGGACGTTTCGGTCCGTCATTAGTTTAAGGACGTTTCGGTCCGTCATTAGTTTAAGGACGTTTCGGTCCGTTCGGAGAAGGCCGGCTACTACTTACAGAGCTTGAGCTTAGGAAGATAGCGAGCGGACATAGTCGTCGTCATCTATCATTTACCTAGGCTGTGGCTCATCAAGCGTAGTATTTCTTCAGGAAGCGACCGTTTATTGGCCTGAAAGGCCTTTCACCGTGCATATCCATGAGTAGATAGGCTCCACCCTGGTAGGCCTTTTCTATTATGTACGGGCCTTCATAGTTTGGCTCGAATTTTCCTCGCTTGGCGCGATTGAGGATCATAGGCCTTTTGACCACTAGCACGAGTTCGCCTTGGCGGAATGTCCTCGGCCGGGTCAAACTTTCATATGAGCGTGTCATCTTTGCTTTATAGGCCTCCAGATTTTGTTGCGCTATGAGCCGGGTTTCATCAAGGGCATCAAGCTCCTCAGGCCGAAGATGGGCATTTCTTCGTCGGTCAGCTCGTAGTGGACTGCCACTCGTAGAGAGGGTAACTCTATCTCGAGGGGGAATACTGCTTCTGTACCGAATACCAACGCGTACGGCGTTGTGTTTGTGGCTGTCTTGAACGTAGTTCGATACGCTCAGAGAGCTTCTTGCTGTCTTTCATGCCAGTCCTTCTTATTTTAGGACACCGTCTTCTTCATGATCTTTGTCAAGGTCTTGTTAAAGGCCTCGGGTAGACCATTAGCTCGCGGATTATAAACTGAGGAATATCTCCAGTCTATATTATGCTGCTGCGCGAAGCGGCTGATCTTGTGGCTTCTGTAGGCTGGCCCGTTATCGGAGATGATCCGTCGCGGAGTTCCAAACCGATATATGACATGCGTCTTGAAGAAATGGAGGATATTCTCCGTCTTCACTTCTCTCAATGGTAATGCTTCTGCCCATTTGGAGAAGTAGTCAGTCGTCGCCAGGATGAAACTATGTCCTCTAGACGATGCTGGTTCGATGGGGCCGACTATGTCAGTTCCCCACATTTCGAATGGCCAGCTAGCCACCGTTGGATGGAGTGGATTTGGATGCTGGTGGATGAAGTCCCCATGAATTTGGCATGAGTGGCATTGCTTCGCATATTCGAGGCAGTCCTGAATCATCGTGGGCCAGTAGTAGCCCATTCGTTTGATCTTCAACTTCATCTTTAAGCCTGCTTGGTGAGAACCACAGAGTCCGTCGTGAACTTCCTGAACGACTCTTTTTGCTTCGTCAGGTCCCAGACATCTCAACCACAGAGAATCAAATGACCTCTTGTACAGAGTATCATTGACGAAGGCAAAAGACAGAGCTCGTTTCATAAGCTGATGTCTTGAGGACGCATCTTCGGGCGCTCGATGGTATTTGAAGTAGTTTATAAAGACTTCTTTCCAATCCTCGGTATTTTCCCGATCTTTTATTTGCAGGGTTATCTGCTCAGTCACTCCCTTTTCTTCGGATGATTTCGGTGATATTTTTGCTGGGGCAAGCACCCTACGGCTTTGTACCACGATTCTGACGTCGTCGAGATTCTCGTCAGCCAGTTCTTTAGCGAGCTTGGCTAATGTGTCCGCTTTGCTGTTTTCCGCACGTGGTATGTTTTCCAGAGTGTAGGAAGGAATTTGGGTCAACAATTGTTGCACCTTTTCGCCGTACTTCACCAACTCTGGTTTGCACGTTTGGTAGTCGCCGTTTACTTGACTAACGACCAGTTAGGAATCTCCGTATATGAGGAGGTTTTCAATTCCCATGTCAATGGCGATCTTAAGGCCTGCTATTAAAGCTTCGTATTTGGCTTCATTGTTTGTCCTCGGCTCTGTCAGGGAGAAAGCAAAGCGCATTATCCCTCCTTGTGGAGTTACAAAGATGAGTCCTACCCCCGATTTGATTATAGGGGTGCTTTGTTTGCGCCTCTTCATGGAAGACGCTCCATCAAAATAAAGCTCCCATCGGGTATCACCACCGTCGATCGCATCAAACGCATGTTCGTCTGGAAGATCGCAATTCAGAGGAGAATCGGCGGGTATTGGATGCTCAGCGAGGAAGTCAGCGATGGCCTGGCCTTTCACTGCCTTGAGAGGTTGATATGTTATCGAGAACTCCATCAAGAGCAGGGCCCATTTAGCGAGTCGCCCCGTCAATATGGCCTTCGACATTAAATATTTAAGGAGGTCCACCTTCGAAATGAGACGGACTTCACGCGCCAACGCATAGTGCCTAAGTTTTGTTATCGCGAAAATCAACGCTAGGCAATGTTTTTCAATAGGGGAATAGTTGCTTTCTGCCCCCAGTAGAACTCGACTCAAGTAATAGAGAGCTCTCTCCTTCCCTTGATCGTTCTCTTGTGCCCATAATGCACCTAAGGCACCTTCGAGGGCGGTTGTATAAAGGATGAGAGGCTTTCCCTTAACTGGAGCAGCTAACACCGGGGGATTCTGGAGGTACTGCTTGATTTCGTCCAGCGCGTTTTGGCATTTATGATCCCAGACGAACGAGGTTCCCTTCTTCATTAGGTGGCTGTAAGGACGGCACTTGCCTGAAAGGTTGGCTATAAATCGCCATATATACGCGAGCTTCCCTTAGAGAGACCGCAGCTGTTTGAGAGTCCTTGGCGGAGGCATTTCCAGGATCGCCTTGATCTTTGATAGATCTATCTCAATACCTCGATGTCGGACGATGAATCCCAGGAATTTGCCCGAGGAAACTCCGAATGCACACTTGAGAGGGTTCATCTTCAAGTTGTATCGTCGAAGGCGTTGAAATACGGTCTTAAGATGCCCGAGATGTTCCTCATACGATTTGCTTTTAACCACGAGATCGTCGATATAGCATTCGACGATTTCGTGTATAAGGTCATCTAAGATTTTCGGCATGGCCCTCTGATAGGTGGCACCGGCGTTCTTTAGACCGAAGGGCATTACCTTGTAGCAGAATATACCCAAAGGAGTCCTGAAGGTGGTGTGCTTCTGGTCTTCGGGATGCATCTTTATCTGATTATACCCTGATGAGCCGTCCATGAAGGAGAAAACCTCATGAGTGGACGTATTGTCTATCATTAGTTCGGTTACTGGCACCGGGAAATCGTCCTTCGGGCAAGCTTTATTGAGATCCCGGAAATCCATGCATATGCGCACTGTCCCATTTTTCTTCATCACCGGGACGATGTTGGCGATCCACTCAGGATACTGGACTTCCTGGATGAAGCCAGAGTCGATCAGTTTCTTGATCTCAGCATTGATGCTCATCTCAAGCTCGAGCCGCATTCTTCTCGACGCTTGTTTGATTAGTTTAACGTCCGGGGATATCGCCAATTTATGCACAAAAATTTCTGGATCTAGTCCTGGCATTTCGGAATAGTTCCACGCAAAGCAATCTCTATACTGTAGAAGCACGTCCTTTAACGCAGCCACCCTTTCTTCAGATAGCAGTTCGCTGATGAATGTCGGTCGCGGGTCATTTGCCATCCCCAACTCAATTTTCTTGAGGTTATCCGCAGTGATATGTATTCCATCCTCCAGCTCTTTCGGTGCTGGTGGAAATTCTTAGATCACCTCATCGTCGCTGTTTTCGAAGCACCAGGGAAGGTCATCCATATTCTCGGGCTCTTCTTTTGATATTGTTATCATATGACAAGTACGAATTCGCTTCCAAGCCCAATGTGGAACTGGTTATGCTCTCGTGGCTTTGAGTTCGTGTTTCTGTGGCGGCGTTACCTTCTAGTTGTCAGACAGAGCGAACTTGCCAAGCTGATACTGATCTTCGGCCCAATTCTTGAAAGTGAAGCAGTCTTCGAGAGGGTGCCTTATTACTCGGTGATAAGAGCAATAGTTCGGGTGAGAAACTTTGCCTGCTTGTTCGGGGTGTTTAGACTCCGGCAGTGTAAGCATCTGATGTTTTAGAGCGAGGTCAAGTATTTTCTTCGTCTTGTCCCGAGGAAAAGAGTACGCTCGACCTATTTTCTTCATGAGAGATAGATCAGGACCGCTCGATTCCCGTTTACGTGGCTTCTTAATCCCGCGTTGTTGCTGTTGAGCACCTTTTTCGCCTTTGGACTTATTTCTGCCTCTGCGTTGAGCCTTTTTTATAACAGGTTGACATGGAGCGGTATTTTCATCTTTCACAGCCTGTTGAAGGAAGCGTTGTGTTTTAGCTTTCTCGTAGATTGCCATTTCGCGGTTGTGGTCGTCTCGGACTTTTTGACCAGCTTCCTTTATAAGCTTGTCCATTTGTTCTTCGAACGATAGACTGGGCACCTTTGCATCGGGAACTTTTACTGGTTCAGGATTAGCGTCCTCCCATTGAGCATCTGCTTCTTCATCGAAGTCATGTACAACGTTGCAATCATAGAGTAGCTCTCGTTTCTTGGACCGAATGTATCTAAGCCCGATTGTTTCCATTCTCCCATTAGGCAAATTGTACTGAGTCCCGGGAACGTTCCAGACCCTGTCATAGAACTTGGCTTTTCGAGCGGTCTGTTTAAAGGATATCCCCTGGTGCTTCAATAGCCTTTTCAAGCCTTCTGTATAATATCTGGGCAGACGGATGGGCTGAAGCCTGTCAAGCGTAGGATCCATACCGTGCCAGATTTCTTTCTCCACTTTAGTTTCTTCAGAGCGGTAGAATAGAATTGCTTTTTCGCCTTCTCGCCTGGGAGGGATATAGAACGTCCGCAGCTCCTCTACACTGTAGGTATCAAGTGCATCTAGTTCTTTATGGTGTTTAAGCGGCACCATGGCGACTTGCAGACTTTCTCTTCGTCAGCGGACGTTTGTATTGAAGGTCGAGCAGAGAATACCGCATGGACCTCATCTTCCGAATCGCTGCCAAATATCAACATGGGTGCGGACTGTCCCGGCTTGTTGTGTTGGGGTGGACCCGAATAAATCATCTCTTCCTCTTCTTCAGTATCACTCCCGAAGACAGGAATGGTGGCATTAGCTTTATTGTCCGGCTTGTGACACCTCTCCGTGTCTTCGAAATCCGGTAAGAAGTATTTGGCATCTTCATATTTGCAGACCTCGTTCACGGAAAACGGATTCAGTTCTCCCGTCACGGTATACTCGAGACCATCCTTAAAATACTTCATACACTGATGTTGTGTAGAAGGGATGATCTTGTACTCGTGTAACCATGGTCGGCCGAGCAAAGCATTATAGCATGTCTTGGCGTCTATGACATGGAACTTAATGTCCGTGATGAGTAGCCCGAAGCATAGCGTCAGTATCACAGACCCAAGAGTTCTTGATGACTGGGAGTTGAACCCGGAGATGGTGATCTTGTCCCGAGCAAGGTGCTGGACGCTCATGCGGATTTCTTTTAACACCCGCACATTGAGGAGATTAACGGAGGATCCATTGTCGATCAGGATTTTGCCTATCTTTATATCGTGGCAGTATCCCGAGACGTAAAGGAGGCGATTGTGTTCGCACGTCCCAAGGAGAAGGTCTTCATCGCCAAAAGTGACATCGGCCGTGTGCACTTCCTCCAATTCATCCTTCATTTTTTCTTCGGCCAGGAAAGCTTGGAATTGCTCCGGCTCCTGTAGTGCCTTAATTAACGAATCTCTCGCCTCTTTTGATAGTAAAAGGGCGTCAAGAATGCTGAACTGCGAGGGTAGCTTCCTCAGATGCGCTAGAACGTTGTAATCCACCTTATTTTTCTTTGGCGGGTCCTTAGCGGCTAGCTCTTCCATGACTTGGTCATCTAGGGTAATATCCTCAGAGACCTTTTCTTTCCCTTTATCTTTCTTGTTTGAGGGTCCGAGATTCTTTTCGGGTAGCGTCCAATTACGCAATCGGATATTTTCACAAATCTTCTGCTCTTCTTCTTTTCCCGGGGTGAACTCTTTAAAGAGGGGGCTAAGAGCCAGCTCCTCGTCAGAATCGCCCCCGAATGTGAGCACTTGTGATCCTCCGGCATTAACCATGTGACAATCGCCGGTAGTTCTGTTAAGCTTCTCGGTCGTACCTTTCTTCTCCCGACGAGTTTTGCGCTTTTCCCGCTTAAAATGCTGTCGGTGAGCAACATATCCCTGCCACCATCTATCGAAAGCTTTGCACTCTTCAGTGGGGTGCGAAATCTTCCGATGATACAAGCAGTAGGAGGGGTGCATTTCCGCTTCACCATTAATGCTTCCTTCAGAGGATGGTAGCTTCATACCCATTGATATGGCCCTAGAAAACCTTTTCCTCATCTTGAGTTTGCTTTTATCCGCAGTGGGTGTATTTTGCTTCAGCGGGAGTGTCTCAGCTCTATCGTCAAGGCGTTGGCGCTTGGCCTTTCAAATATGACCGCCTCGCGTTCCCGATCAGCTTTACTTTTTAAGAGAGCTTCATTGAGGAATGCGTCGATTAATTCATCCGATGGCCCCAGAATTTTTGGTTCGGGATCTGCCCCCAGCTTTTCAGTGCAAGGAGTCTCCTCATCGTCTGTGAATGAATGGGAAATCACATGACAGCTCGCCACGTATTCCTTGGATGAATCCGACGAACTGCCTCCCTCATCTTCCTCTTGGAAGACGTGGTTGAGGAACTCCTGGAGTGTAATGGGACTCTGTGCTTTCTGGTTGTATTCCTCCAGCACGTCAATTTATTTTTGTAAGTCCGTGCGCTTGTCGCTAGGCTTCACGGGCTTCTTTGATTTCTTCTTCTTCTTCTTTGAAGATTTTGACGGCTGGTTATGAGTGCTTGGGCCACCACCATCGATCTTTGAAATTGAACGCGGTTTCAGCATCCCTTCAATGATCTGAGGTTCTAACGGGTTCTTTCACCTAATCGCTGGGCATGTTTGAAGATCGTTTAGCATCCTCTTTGTCTTGGCTGATAGTACAACCTCCCAAGGAACTTCTTCAATGAGAGAGCATATTTCCCCCGGCATATTCATCCTCTTAGAGGTGTGGGGCTGCGGCGGATTCACCTTCCATCTGTCGGACAACGCGAACTTGTCCTGTTGGTACTGGTCTTCAATCCAATTTTTGAAGACGTAGCAATCTTCGATCGGATGACCCAGTACCCGATGATAGGGACAGTAGTTGGGCTCATTGACATCATTTGGTTGCGACGGACGTTTTGGATCCGGCAGATTTATGAGTCGGTTGCGCAACGCCAGCTCGAATAATCTTCTCGTTTTATCTCGGGGAAATGAGTAAGGATGTCCTAGCCTCTCTTCAAGGGGTACGTGCGGACACATATTATTTTGACGGACAACCAGTTTTGAGTTGCTCGGCTGTTGTTGAGCATTAGCGACAACGATCGCTTTCCCCTTCCCCTTCTCATTTCGGGAGTCCGGCTTCGGAAGAAGAGGTCTATGGCCCATCTGATCCATTTGCGCTAGCTTGTCGATCAGGACTTGGAAGGTAGTTGGCTTGAAGAACATCATAAATTACGAGATGGTTTCTTGCGGATCAAGAGTTCCCACAAACATGCCTACTGCAGGAGCCTCTTCGATGCGTTGCTCGCATTTTGACCATAAGTTTCGCCACCGTATAGCATATTGGACCCATGTTTCGCCCGGCTTCACCGTGGCATTAATCAATGCTGTCATCGGGGTGCGTTCGCTGGCGCTTGCAAAACGCTGGGTAAATAGTAGCTCCATCTCTGCGAAGGTCTTGATAGAGTCGTTCGGGAGCTCAGAGTACCACTCGAACGCTGTATCTGACAAGCTGCCAACGAACTGGCGAAGCAACAATTTGTCATCACCGCCGGTGTTGCCGCAAAGAGCTCTGAACTGGGCAACATGCTGGTGGGGATTGCCCGTCCCCTTATAGACATGGAATTTTCGTATTGTATAGCCTGGCGGGTACTTGATCTGATCGTACCAGCTCGGATACGGTCGCCCCGTTTTTATGACCTGACCGGCTGCTTCAGTCGCCTGATGAAACCGGATCTGCTGAGCTATATATTCGTCCAGGTCAGCTTTGGAGATTGCCTCCTCCTTAGCTGTTGTCAGAGCCGGTAGAGGATTTGACGTTTCTCCCATGTCGTCTTCAAATACGATTGGAGGATCTTCAGCAGGAGGATCTTGTTGGATCATCATGCCCACCATGTCCTGGAATAGGAGGGCCATTTGCTTTATGTTGGCTGCTTGTTCCGCAGCCTCTTTATCCTTCTTCTCCAATATCTGGCGAAGGAATTCAGCATCAGTTTCTTGCTCCCGGCTTTCATCCGAGGATGCTTCGGGGCTTTCTTTTGGCCCAGTGAGTGCGGCCATCGCGTTCATCATCTCCTGGAGCTTTTGCTGTTGCTCCTGAGCTTTGGTCACTGACCGTGTAAGTGGTCGATGACCTGTAGATGCAGGGCTGTCTTCTTTACCAGACGCCATGTACACGGTATGAACCACCATGCCCCCAGACCTAGGGCATTTGGGCTCACTGTCCTTGGCATTCGCCGCGGGCGTGGGAATTTTTTCTGGCCTCCTTCTCTTATGGGTCGTTGAAGTTGAGGGGGCCGTTGTAGTGGGCACCCTGGCAGTTGTTGTCCTTTGCTGTTTGATAGGACGCCCCTTTTCTTCCTTCACTTTTGCCCTTTTCTGTTGACGAGAGTGATCTAGGTCGATTACCGAGTCTTGAACTCTCCGCCAAACTTTATAAATTTTGGAGGACAGCCGTTGAAGGGACTGCTCCAACTTAGTTTCTGTAACTCTCTCCGCAGGTGGAGGAGATCTCTTCAGAGTGGCAGTTGGAGAGTTTTTGCGCACCCTCCTTAACGGTTCAAAGTTGTTCCTGGTTGGAACAACAGCATCAACTTCCACTACTGGAGTAGGTGGAGTTAGCCCTGAGGGGAAGTTGCCCCCAGCCTTTCTTACTCGGCGCCAATGACGACGTTGAGCATAACGAGCAGTTAGGACTGGCTCGGCGATATAGACAGCTTCTTCTTGCCCCCTGTTCGAATGAGGCACTGCCGGTGCTAGCCTCTTAAAGACTGATGTTGTCCTTTGGGTGGCGATGTTCAATCTGTCAAAGACAGATCCTCGAGTAGGGGCAGGAGCCGGAATAGTCAGCCTTGAAAAGACTGACTCTTTAACAGGAGAAGCCGCCTTGACGACTTCAGGAGCAGGGGTGGCTGTCTTCCTCGGGACGGCCATTTCAGGGTTCATGGGCTTTTTGGTGGGCCCTTTGGAGCTCAGGCTCGGTCTGGTGAAAACCGAGGAGTTGGAAGACCCGTTGAGAGGGGCCGTGGGAGTAGCAAGTCGATCGAAGACTGACTTCTTTGAAGCTTCCGGTACGGGTATTAGCAGAGTGAAGCTTGTAGGAGGGATCATGGTCCCGAAAAACAGGCCGGTGGTGGCCTGGGTCACTTGCTCCACAGGCATAGTAAGGACGGAGGCCGCTCGATGCCCATATGTTACACCTCCAGGTGAGGTGGAGCATCGGTTGCATTGGCACTTCGAGCAGTTCGAGCAATTGGAGGCCATTGATGCTTGATTTCTGCGCCAGGAAAAAGACCAAATCTTAGTAACTTGCAACCCCAAGGCAACCATTAACAAACCGCGATTCGTTCGCGAAGACGACACACGAAGTGTGGAGTGGAAAGAGGAAAAGGTCCCACCGGGCGTGCCAGAATCTGTTCCCCTCCGAATGACGAGGCGGAGACGCGGTGGACGTCTTGCCTGAGATTCGGGGCAGATACTATTTGGTTTTATCCGTCCACCCCTCCGAAGATGCCAAGTTGATTTATGGCACCATGTATCGGAGGTTTATACGGATGCGGCCGATGTAGCAGACTTTGTCAGATTCCCCCTCGCTTGAGGGGTTTTTGATTGTGGGGACGCTCTTCCCTGTAGGCGCAAGCCCCTGCAGTTAATTACGTTACCGCATCGCGGTAACCACTTTCTCCTTCTCCAGAAATTTCACTTCGTGTCGTGTGTGTTTGTTTTGTTTGTGGATGCCCGTGGATTGTATACGGAGACTAAGTTATGCCGTCGCCCGTAGGACGTGGATTAGTCCAAATTCGTATTTACTTAGATTTAGGTTTGGTGTTTTAGTTTAAGGATACGTTAGCCCTATTTAAGGCAAAGATCAACTTAAACTTTTGTTAAGGATACGTTAGCCTAATTTCCAGACTAAGATCAACTTAACGGGATCGTTTGGATCCGACAAGAGAGCAATTGGCTCTATTGTTTAGTTTAATGACGTTGCGGTCGATTTCCAGTTTAGGGACATGGTGGTCCATGTTCCAGTTTAGGGACATGGTGGTCCATCATTCCCATTTGGGGACGAGCATTAGTTTAAGGACGTTTCGGTCCAACGTTCCCATTTTGGGACGAATATTAGTTTAAGAACGTTTCGGTCCAACGTTCCCATTTTGGGGACGAATATTAGTTTAGGGACGTTTCGGTCCACGAGTTTAGGGACCCCGCAGTCCGTGTTGAGGTATGGTTGTCGGGACCCGTCACCTCTCTGACGTCGTTGAAGGATTACAACGATAGGAGTCAGAGGAGTTTGGAGATGTACCCTCGAACCGGATGTAAATTGATTTAGGAAAGCAGTCTTGCTCAGTCAATTTAATTTGAGAACTTACGGCCATTATTGGGCTAAGTCCAGTTGAGAATATTCAACGTTTTTCTTGATTCTTGGCCTATTAGGCCTGTGCTAGGGCTTTGCCCATGTTTGATAATGCACTGCATTTTATTCTGGCCTGTTAGGCCTTTTAATTTGGGCTCAGTCCCTTTATAAATGATGCAGAGCATCTGTTCTGGTTTGACAGACCCTTATCTGGGCTCTGCCCCTTTTTTTAAAAAAGAATGATGCATTGCATCTGTTTTTGTTTGGGCTTTCCCCTTTTTGAAAATAATGCATAGCATTTACTAGGCCCGTTAGTCCTTTTTAATTGGGCGTAGCCCTTCTTTTTAACGATGCAGCGCATCAATTAATCTGACAGAATGCCATATGGCCTGTCAGGCGCTCTGCGCTAATTAATGAGTGCAAGCGCATATGGAGGTGACACGTGTCACGCTCTGGTGAGCGCAAGCGCATCAACGCAGTGCGCTGTGTCAGTGCGCTGCGCTGGTGCGCTGCTGACACGTGGCGCTCTCTGGTGGCTTGCGCCAACCCAGGAGCGCAACAGTGCAGTTTTTTTGCAAGTGTAAGGCACTGTTTCAATAACTTGATCCAATTTTGGATTCAAGAAAAGAATTTTTAAGATTCCAGAACCAATGGTTCATAAAAAAGTGCAAGGCACTGTTATTTATTTTTATTTATTGAAGATCATTGATCTTGTTCTTAGATCAATGATCCATTCAGAAGAAATTCTTCTTCTTTTTCATAAAGGTTTTTACCTTTTTTTTGAGTTCTTCAAAGTTCTTCAGAGATTTCTCTTTTTTGCTGTTTTTCTGAAGTTCTTGATGTCCATCCCTTTTGAATTGGAATCTAGGGGCCTTTATATAGTGCCCATAAATTTGTTAAATTTTTTAAAGAGATCTTTATCTGAGTGATTTGGGGAATTTTCCCCACCGTTGGATCTTTGATCCAAGGGCTTCTGTCTTACAGAAGACAATCTTCTTGTTTTAACAAGAACAGAAAGATCTTATTAGAATTTTAATTCTGTTTGGCGTAGATACACCAGCGCTTGACACGTGTCGCGCAGCGTACAGCGCAGCGCAACTGCGCTGCCTCGTGTCGCGCAGTGCAGAGCGCAGCGCAACTGCGCTGCCACATGGCGCGCAGTGCAGAGCGCAGCGCAACTGCGCTAACGCAACTGCGCTACCACGTGGCGCGCAGCGCAGAGCGCAGATCATCTGAAGTGTTGCTTTTTTTAATTTTTGTTTTAAATAGAGCCTTGCTCTGATTGGGCGCGCTGCCTTGGGCGCTGCGTTCTCTGCGCTGGCGTGCCGGATTTTGACACGTGGCGCTCTGCGCGCAGCGCAGGGGATCTGAAGCATTGCTTCATTTATTAGAATTTAAATCTTCAAAATAGTGCTTTGCTCTGATTGGGGGAATCAGAAGCGTTGCTTCATTTCCCGCCTTGGAATTTGAACAGAGCTTTGCTCTAATTGGGGTAAACACTTTTCTTATTCTTCTACCTTTCATCTTTTACTTCTTTTTTCACAATGAGCGAGTAATTCTCACTTGTTAGGGTTTGTAGAAAAGGATAGTATAATGGATAAAAAAATCCCTTACGTTCTTCTTATATTTTAATTTTTATAAACTTTATCAAAGTGAGTCTTAACTCTCTTATTCGGGCGTGCTGCCAATTCATGATAGTTGCTATCTTGATTTGAGATTCGTTAATACTTGCTTTGTTGAGAACTTGAGATCAATAGTGATCAATGGAAGGACAAGGGTAAGTAGGGAGAATTCCTAATCCATTCAAATACCCTAATCTACATTCATCGCTATTTCTCTAGTATTAAATAATTAAAAGATAAAAATGAATTATTTTTAAAACTCAATCCTTTAACTACTCAATCCGGAAAACCCTACAAGCCCATCTCTTATAAATTTTTTAAATCTCTTTCATATAAAACGATAAATATCTAACTTTTCTTCTATTAACTCATCTAAAATAAGAAAAATAGCTCACCATTTCCCTGTGGATGATCCGTACTCACTATCGGCTAGCTATTGCAACACCGTTATTGATTACAGTAACTAGAAAACATAAAAAGACTCAATTTTTAAAACCAATCAACAATCGATAAAGGAAGGTCCTCATCCGAATCGGAGCCAGCCTCAGAAATTGCTGCAATATCCATCATCGGTTGCTTCAACAACGCTTACTGTAGCGGCGCAGAGAATTCCTGAGCGACAATCGGTGACTCTGAAGATTCCATAGCAGTTGTTGGAGGAGAAATATCTTCTATATGAACACCCAAAGATTGCACCCCACTTGAAACAGCGCTAGCTGCGGAAGTTCCTATAAGAGAATAAAGGAAAAGAGTCAAGGTATGAACGAAATGAATTAGATGTTCTAAAGCGCGTAAGACATGTCATACCAAGACCTATAGAAGTACGAAGCCTTTCTTCCTCCTCATATGTCCCAATCGATGCCTGGAGAGTCTCCAGAGCAGAGATGTCTATTGAGAAAATAAAGTGTTAAAAAAGATTTAAAAAAATAAAGCACAATATCATTTCACTGTGGAATGTGCAAAGGGTGTAAACGAGATATACCAGAGCCGCAAGAGCAGCAAGCGCCTCTTGCTCATGGGCTAATCGTTCAGAAGCTTTAAGGGCTGCTTGAAGATCGGTCGCCACGTTTTCATCAGTGGAGGTCTCAGATGGAAAAAGATTATCATTGGTTTCGTACTCAGACATCCCCTCGCTATAAGGAGCATGAGCCTCTTGAACAAACACGATGTCGGCTGAAAACATGGACCTTTTCTTCTTCTAGGAGCTGAGAGCAGACTTGATGGTAAGTGCTTTCTCTTTACAAGTATCTTCGGAAGGCGTGTTCCGATTTCCGAGCCAATATCTGACTCAGGAGACGCTGCAACCGTCACGCCGCCTTGAGTGCTCATATTGGGTTCTTGTTTATGCGTCGACACCATCGAAAAATCATGCGGAAGCACCACCGCATCGCTTTCCCTTAGTGAAGGGCGGACGACTGTTCGCCGTTTCAGCGGGACTGCAAGACTATTGGCCGGGACAAAATCCTTGTGATCGAGAAGTATCCACCTCTCTTCCCTGATAATAGCGCCCATCGCATGCTGATACCATGAGGTAAAAGAAAATAAAGCCTTTGGAGTATGATCCGGTTTGGCCATTAAGAAACGAGATCTCATATTCAATAGCATAAAGTTGTGGACAATATTGCGAACGGTCTCCTCTAAAGCAATGGGATCGACAAGAAAGGCCTCAGAGGGTACACCCTGGTCGTAGCCTAATTTCTGGGCAAAGCAGTATAGGTTATACCTTATGAAAAGCACAGCAGCATTTCGTCTGTATACCAAAAATGCAGGCTGGATGGAGTACAAATGCGCAACTTCCTTAGTCTTCAAAATGGAAACTCCATCCTTAAGCACGTCTGTAGGGTGTTTTTCGTCACCCCATTGAGATGAGAATACGCGCACACTTGTCAGGTGTACTACAGATTCCTCCTATCTAGGGTAGATGAGTGTTTATTGATTGTGAGGATCCGAATCTCCGGCAGCCGCGGACTAAGCTGCCGTTAATTACCCCTCTCGTTTGAAGCGAGAGAACCTCCGATTGATAGGTCAAACTAGTCATGCGAACTTGATGTGTACGTATGTTTTGAAAGGGTTTTGGATATATCGGAGGCCCCGCAGAGTTTTACGGGGGCTCCGCTACCCGGATAGTGGGCTGAGGGTCAAGGGGGCTACTAGCCCCCTTGCGAGGTGCGGGGCAGCGCCTCGTTAGAGAATTTTTCTAACGGGGGAAGTACATTTAGTGTGGAGTTAATATAAAATGGAGGGAGGAGGAGCGTCTTAAAGACGTGTGCATGGCACGTAGGCGTTGGGCACCTACGGGTCACGTGCCTGGCACGTGGGCGCCGGCGCCCGTGGGTCACGTGCCTGGCGCGTGAGCGCCGGTGCCTGCGGGTCACGTGCCTGGCGTGTGAGCGCCGGCGCCCGTGGGTCACGTGCGTAGAACGCGACCGCGGGTTACGTGAGGTGCATGCGTGCACTTAGCGCCCACGGGCCACATGCCTTGCACGCGACCACGGGGCGCACGCACTCTAAATGTACTTCCCCCGTTAGAAAATTTTTCTAACGGGGCGCTGCCCCGCACCCCGCAAGGGGGCTGGTAGCCCACAGGAGTGCATATAAAATGAGGGGAGGAGGAGCGTATTAAAGACGTGTGCATGGCACGTGGGCACTGCCCCCCACGGGTCATGTGCCTGGCACGTGGGCACCGGCGCCCGCGGGTCACGTGCCTGGCACGTGAGCGCTTGGCCCCCATGGGACACGTGTGCAGCACGCGACCGCGGGTTGCGTGAGGTGCATGCGTGCACTTAGCGCCCGCGGGCCACGTGCCTTGCACACGACCGCGGGGCGCCCGCGGGTCACGTGCGCTACACGCGACTGTTGGGCGCTGAGCGCCCGAGGGTCATGTGAAGCGCACGTGGGCGCTTTAGCTCCCGCGGGTCACGTGCCATGCACGCGATCGCTGGGTGCCCACGGGTCACCTGCGTGGCATGCGACCGCTGGGCGCCCGTGAGTCACGTGCACGACACGGGACTGCTGGGAACATCGGCGGAAAAGGGGCTTAGCCTCTGGGTTAGGAATTAAACTCCCAAAGGGGGGCATTGGAGTTGAACTCCTAACATGGATTATGTATAGAATTGGAGTTAAACTCCTAAAAATGGGTTTTATTTATGGAGTTAAACTCCAACAGATCTTGAATAGAGTTAAACTCCCATAGATCTTTGGATCTTCTTTTGAGCCTTAGATCCTCCCGGAATAGGATTTTTGGAGATGGGTCTCCTTCTTCTTCCTCTCTGTGGGCTGGATCTTAGGGGGAAAAGGGAAGGTGAGACTTAAAATCTCCCCTTTTTGGGATTTGATAGGAGATCCGAGCTCTCCTTTGTGGGTTTTATGGTGAAAAACTATTTCTTTTTGGAAAAGGAAGAGTTAAACTCTTGATTTAATTCCAAAAGGGAAGAAGGTTTTAGAACCTTGAGGAAGGAGGCACAGAGCCTACTTTTTTGGGGAGAATGAATTGTATGCTTTATTTCATTATTATGTTGCCTTATATAGGTTTACACATTTACATATAGTCCCTTGGACTTTACAAAATGGCATTTTGCTAATCCCATGACTCATGTGCTCATTTCTTTTACACATGAGCCACAGGCTTTACAAAAATTTGGTTTTATGCCCATAAAGATTGCATCAAAATTATTTATTACATGATTTTTATTTTGGCATGGGGGAGGCTGGCCGCAGGGCTCGACTTGGGTATGGGCTCACTTGAGCTGGGCTTGGGCCCGCTTGGCTTGGGGTTGACTTTGACTTTGACTTGGTCAACCGGGGTGTAATTTTTGACCCCAACAAAGTGCCCCTCATCAATAAATGCACATCACACATGTAGGTCGTGTGCATGAAATTGATGGATCTTTTTTCACGTGGAGGCAACTTGATTTGGTTCCCACTTTTGGGAAGCTGGCACTGCCCTTTTTACGACATGGACGGTCAATGCTTGACTTGTCCTAGAGACGGAGTGTCTGTGGTAGACGTTTTCCCGGCATGGAGTGATTTAGTTCCCGCTTTTTTGGGAAGCTGGCACTGCCCTTTTTACGACATGGACGGTGGACGCTTGACGCGTCTCCGAGACGGAGTGTCCGTGGTAGACGTTTCCCCGGCATGGAGTGATTTGGTTCTCGCTTTGTGGGAAGCTGGCACTGCTCTTTTTACGACATGGACGGTCGACGCTTGACGCGTCTTCAAGACGGAGTATCCGTGGTAGACGTTTTCCCGACATGGAGTGATTTGGTTCCCTCTTATTTGGGAAGCTGGCACTGCCCTTTTTACGACATGGATGGTCAATGCTTGATGCATCTCCGAGACAGAGTGTCCGTGGTAGACGTTTCCCCGGCATGGAGTGATTTGGTTCCTGCTTTGTGGGAAGCTGGCAATGCCCTTTTTACGACATGGACGGTCGACGCTTGACGCATCTTCGAGACGGAGTGTCCGTGGTAGACGTTTCCCCTGCACGGAGTGATTTGGTTCCCGCTTTGTAGGAAGCTGGCACTGCCCTTTTTACGACATGGACGGTCGACGCTTGACGCATCTTCGATACGGAGTGTCCATGGTAGACGTTTCCTCGGCATGGAGTGATTTGGTTCCCGCTTTATGGGAAGCTGGCACTGCCCATTTCACGACATGGACGGTTGACGTTTGACGTGTCTCCGAGACGGAGTGTCCGTGGTAGACGTTTCCCCGGCACGGAGTAATTTGGTTCCCGCTTTGTGGGAAGTTGGCACTGCCCTTTTTACGACATGGACGGTCGACGCTTGACGTGATTCCGAGTCAAAGCATAATTCCGACAGGGAAGGCAGATACACAGAGGTGAAGCATAATTCCGACGCAGAGCTTGTTGGGTGACTTGATTCCGAGACGGAGCATAATTCCAACGGGGAGATCACTGGATGATTCTGAGCCGAAGCATAATTCCGACAGGGAAGGCAGATACATCGAGGCAAAGCATGATTTAGATACGGGGTACACTCTAAGACGAAACATGATTCAGACGCAGAGCTTGCTGCTTGACTTAATTCCACGATGGAGCATAATTTCGACGGGGAGGTCACTGGTTGATTCCGAGTCGAAGCATAATTCCGACCGAGAAGGCAGATACACCGAGGCGAAGCATGATTTCGACACAGGGTACACTCCATGATGAAGCATGATTCCGAAACAGAGCTAGTTGGTTGACTTAATTCCGCGACAGAGTATAATTCCGACGGGGGGGGGTCACTGGTTGATTTTGAGCTGAAGCATAATTCCGACAAGGAAGGTCGTTGCTGCCCTTTTTGTGACTTGGACGGTCGGTGCTGGATTTGAATTGCTGATTTGAGGTGATTTGGGTTGACATCAGCATCGCTACACTGGAATATGGTACCAGAAGCGAATCATCATTTGCCATGAGAGGATTAAGGGATTTTGGTTTTGGTTTGGTATCAGCACCGCTTACACTGGAATATGGTACCAGGAGCGAATCATCATTTTCCATGAGGGAATCTCCCTCGTTTCCAGTTTAACGACTTAGGGGTCATCTGTTCCCAGTTTAACGACTTAGAGGTCATCTGTTCCCAGTTTAAAGACTTAGGGGGTCTATTAGATCGAAAGCTTGGAATTTTGGGGTAGGGGTCAGCATCAGCGTTGCTAATACTGAAGCACAGGTGCCATGAGCAATTCATTATTTGGCTTTGCCTATTAGGAAGCGATGGCTTAGGAGACAGGTTTAGGTCCCTATCACTAAGACTTTTCAATTTTATGAGCCGTAAGGGTCCCATAAAAGTATTTCTCCCTACGAGTCAAAAGGATCTCGTAGGTGTACTTTCTCCTTAGGAGTCGTGGGGACTCCTAAGTGTGTTGCTCCTTTGTGAGTCGTAAGGATCTCATGCGGGAATTTTCTCCTCAGAATGTCGAGAGGGCTGTTCACCGCTGAAAGACGCGACCGGGACGTTGGGACGTCTGGCCTGAATTTTGGAGGCAGATGCTATTTGGTTTTATCCGTCCATCTTTCCGAAGATACCAAGTTGATTTATGGCACCTTATATCGGAGGTTTGGACAGATGCGGCCGTTGTAGCAGACTTCGTTTGATTCCCCTCGTTTGCAAAGGGTTTTTGATTGTGGGGACGCTCTTCCCTGGAGGCGCAAGCCCCTGCAGTTAATTACGTTACCGCGTGGCGATAACCACTTTTTCCTTCTCCAGATGTTCACTTCGTGTCGTATATGTTTGTTTTGTTTTAGGTTGCCCGTGGATTGTATACGGAGACTAATTTATGTTGTCGCCCGTAGCGCGTGGATTAGTCCAAATCCGTATTTTCTTAGATTTGGGTTTGGTTGATTTAAGGATCGTTAACCTCATTGGAGATTAAGATTAAATTAAATGTTTATTGAGGATACGTTAGTCTAATTTTAGACTAAGATCTACTCAACGGGATTTTGGGATCATTTAGATCCAACGAAAGAGTATTTAGGCTCTATCGTTTTAGTTTAAGGACGTCACGATCCATTGGGTTTAAGGACATCATAGTCCATGAAGTTTAAGGACATCATAGTCCGTAGTTTAAAGACATCATAGTCTATAGAGTTTAGTTTAGGGACGTTGCGGTCCATTGGGTGTAAGGACATCATAGTCCATGGAGTTTAAGGACATCATAGTCCATAGTTTAATGACATCATAGTCTATAGAGTTTAGTTTTGGGACGTTGCGGTCCAAAGGGTTTATGGTTTGTTGGTTTGGGGGTATACCAAGAGTTATCGGTTATTGGGACCCTCCACCTCTCTGAAGACGTTGAAGAATTACAACGACATGTATCAAAAGTGTGGAGAGATATACCCCTGAACCAATGGATATTCTTCAAAAGATCGGTGGTCTTGTTTGGGACTAAGACCAGTTTGGAAAAATAAAGAGCACATTAGCTTGGTTGATTAGGAGCTTGGCCAACTTGGGCTCAATCCACTTAGTCTTTGTCAATTCTTTTTGAATAAAGTGTTAAACACTTGCTAGGACACAGTCATTTCTCTGTGCATACAATGCTAATCATTTATGTGGGTTCTATCACTTACACTTTGCTTCTTTTTCTTTTGTTTTTTGTGAGTGTTGAACACTCTTTATGGCGCTGGGCTCTATATGATGTGTGTAAAGCACTCTATGTTAAGTAGCGTCCACGTGGGGCGCTTGGCGCTGAGCGCCAGCTTTGGAGTGCTAAGGCGCTTTTTTATAAAATAGCGCCCATGTGAGGAGCACGTGGAGCGCTTGGCGTTGAGCGTCAAACTTGGAGTGCTAAGGCGCTTTTTATAAAATAGCGCCCACGTGAGGAGCACGTGGAGTACTCGGCGCCATACTTGGAGTGCTAAGGCGCTTTTTATAAAATAGCGCCCACGTGAAGAGCACGTGGAGCGCTTGGCGCTGAGCGCCAGACTCTGAGTGCTAAAGCGCTTTTTATAAAATAGCCCCCATGTGAGGAGCACGTGGAGCGCTTGGCACTGAGCGCTAACCAATGAGTGCAGAGCACTCTTTATTAAGTAGCGCCCACGTGAAGAGCACGCGGAGCGCTCGGCGCTGAGCGCCAGGCACTATTTTTGGCAGTTCTAATCAGTTCGGTGCTCTGAGAATTAAATTCTCGTTTGTGAGAGACTTTGTCTCATGAATCTAAGAACTAAGTTCTTCTTTTATGAGGAGATGCTATGACCTCTTTTGTTTTTATTTATGAGAGATTTTGTCTCATGGATCTAAGAACCAAGTTCTTCTTTTATGAGGAGATGTTATGATCTCTTTTGTTTTTCTTTATGAGAGACTTTGTCTCATAGATCTAAGAACTAAGTTCTTCTTTTATGAGGAGATGCTATGATCTCTTTTGTTTTTCTTTATCTTGAAGAGAGGTAGTTCTCGTCTTGAATTCTGAAATTTATGGGGGAGTTCTTTTGTTCTTCTTCTTTAAATTTGATTCTTCTTTCAATTTGAAACTTATGGGGAGGTTCCTCTCTTTTTAAGACTTGAAGTCTTGGGTCCTTTATATAGGGGAGGCTGATTTGTTGAATCAGTTAAGAAAATCTCTCATTAAAAGATCTCTAATTGATTTGGGGAATTTATCCACCATTGGATCTTTAATCCAAGGACTTCTGTTTTACAGAAGACATTTTTCTTGTTTTTAACAAGATTGGGAAAATATTTTCCCATACAGAACTTATTTCGTACCTTGGTGATTTTTAATCACCATTGGATCATTGATCCAACGGTGCTCTAATTTACAGAGCACAATCTTTCTTGTTTAGAAAGATTTGAGGAGTATTTCCTCAGTCAGAATTTAATTCTGTACTTTGATGATTTATCATTTTCGTTGGAGCTTTGATCCAATGATGGAGAACATTTAGTTCTAGCGCTGGTGCTCTCGTGCTTTGCATGTGAGGCGCTGCCTCAGACTTTTTGATTCTTGGTGTTGGCGCTTTTGGCGCTAGCGCTCTCGTGCTTTGCACGTGAGGCGCTGCCTCAGAGTCTTTGACTCATGGCACTGGCGCTCTTGGCGACAACGCTCTCGTGCTTTGCATGTGAGGCGTTAAATTTCAAATTTTGAACAGAGTTTTGCTCTTTGATTGGGGGAAACAAATGGCCCCCACCGTTGCGCTCACGTGGCTTACACGTGAGTGCAGCGGTGGCAGCCTTTCCACCGTTGGATTGTATAACACCTTAGAATGTGATTAGTGTTAAGCGATAATGCGGGTTTTTAAAGAAAAGTTTACCAAAATAGTTTTCTCACATTTTATTTAGATTAATCAATACTTAATTATTATTTGTTTTGGGTTACACACACTTGTGCATGTTATCATGGGGGTTGTTTAGTGTTAACCTTGTTTAGTGGCCATGAAACTTTAAACTAATTCATGCCTTGATTAATCTCGCCCTTAGATATTTGTTGTGAGAGTTATCCTTGTGTTTTGGATTGGGAGAGGTGGCTAGATGAGTCATGAGGGCTTTAATGCAAGCATTGATGAAGGAGAGGGAGAGAGTAAGTGTAAGGGTACATTCACCCTACACACCCTCTCATCCTTATCACCTCACTCTCTCATTATCATCTCACACTTTCTCATTCCCAATCATTCTCATTATTCCTCTTCTCTCAACTGAAACCCTCACCTTTTCTTCACAAAACCTTGCAAAACCTTCACAAAACTCACTAAACCCTTTGTTAAACTTGATCTAGAGCTTATGGAGATCACTTGGAGCTCGGAAAGCTAGGGTTTTGAGCAAGTTTGGATAGGTAGTGCTCTCTAACTGTTAAATAGGATGTTATAGTGTTGTGTAGCTTATTAGTTTCAGTTTAGAACACTTAAACTATAGTTTTGTGCACATATCGTATTTTTAGTGTCATTATAGGATATCTGTGATCTGCTGTGACCCCGAGTGTATGCTGGAAAATCTAGCAATGTAGTAATGTTGTAGTAGTGACCCTGAGTGAACACTTGAAGCACGAACCCAATACAACCTAGGAAGACCGGCGAGATCAGGGTAGGATCCGGCGAGCTCGGTTTTGTGGTGGAGTTGGGGCTTGGGTTTTGTAGGGTAGCTGTCTGCAGTTGTTTAGAAGTGTTTAGTACTGTTTGATTTTTATGTTTTGACAGTATACAAAATCTGGGATCACTTTGCTTGTTTCTAGTGTTACGACTACACGCGTTACGTTATCCGACACGGTTCGTGTACTTTGTATAGCTGTTGCTCTTGGGTTGGTTTCGTAGTGTCGCTACGCAATAAGCCACTAGACGAACACTTGAGAGTTTGATTGGAGTTGATGCGTCGGTCAAACGTAGTTTGTATGTGTTATTGGTCGATTCTAATGTGAACTTGTTATGTTATTATATGATTTTAGGATCGCAGGCGGGGACTTCGGACGCTGCGAAGAAGGGAAAGCAAGTAGTTGGCTTTACTTAGCCCAAGACCATCTGTGAGTAGATTTAACATCTACAGGGGAATCGCCCGCATGGCGTTATGCGTCTGGGCTAGATTCAATGACATGATTATTAGTTATAAGTACATGGACATTGATTGTGCATGTGTACCATTGTTGCATACCTCATTTTCCTATTGCATATGGACACAGTATTAATGAGATACAACACCATTATTGACGGTTCATGTTGCACGAGCACAAATTGTATGCTACACACACACCGTCGGTAATTGCCATGACACGCACAACACATATACATATGTGATATTATTTTGGTTAGGGACAATTGAGACATTGATTCTTATTTTATTGTGCATATGAAATATAGCATATATGTATACCTACATACTTACACATATACCTTACTATAGCTACATGTTCACCCTTATATGATGTTGTATGGACTTTGGAGAAATTTGGAACCGCATGATATATTTAATAACTTGATGCATTTAAATAGCGGTTTTTTCTTAATATGCTCATATTACTGTTTTATGTTGCATATATTATATTTCATGGATTTACGCATTGAGATAGGGATTTCATATGATTGTTTTCTGGATTTGAGGACCGTGGTATTTCAAGAAATTATGCATTGGTTGAAAAACCCGGTTTCTCTTGATATGATATTTCGATGCGTCCACCATGAGTTTTCTCGGTTCTGAGACTTGTGTTAGATACCCGATTCGAGGAGAGGTAGGCACCGTCTGCGGGTACATGGTGGACCCGGTGAGGTACCCCAGGGCAAGAAGACTCATATGGTTAGGCGGTGAGCCCGGCGGAGAGACTACTACCTACCGGTGATAGTATTTGGACTCGGCGGATATCTGGGAGATACCGACCGGAGTTATGAGATGGACATAGGACGACCCGTTCTGCCGGAGCCCGCGGGCCGATCCCGCAGACCGAGCCTATGATATGAGGATTTACGTGTCGATATTGGACACTAGTTTTCATGATATTTTCAGATGTCGATGTTGGACACTCAGGTTTCATGAGACTTACAGGATAGGAGGGCCGATCTGAGAATGCGGTGCCTGAGGTATTGGGATTTGTAGTGTCATTGAGGGACATTGGTTTTTCCACGATGAGGATTCCGTGATGATGATATGTTTTATCCCATACTCAGCATTTATTGATATGCATTGCTTCATGTTTTAATAGTACTTGATAGAGTACCTTTCATGACTGTTGTATATACATATTGCCATGTTATACTATCAGTTGCATGTGATAGATTATCGCAGTACGTGCATACCTACGATTACCTACATGATATTATTTACTATTCACGAGTGGCAACTCACCCCCATTGTGTCACAGTTGTTTTGTAGGTTGCCCCTCAGAGTAGTTGCGGCAGGGCTTCTTCTTAGTATCATCTTTTGTAGCGGATACCGCTACGGCTGACTGTGAGCAGTTTTGCTATAGGTGGGTTTTGCGGTTATCCGATGATGCTCATTGTATATCTTATTGTATCTAGTACTCTCCATCTACTACTTTCTTGTATTGACTTAGAGACGAGATGTGAGGACGATATTGTATATTATTTTGTGACTCTGGGTGTCGTGTTCGTGTGAGCCGGCCTTTTTATGCAGCTTTATCTTTTATGCTGTTTTCACTCTATATTGTCCATTTTCTTCGCTACGACGTCGTATATCTTCTTGTGGTGGTTTTTTCCGCCTTTGGACGAGTTTTGCTCCCGTTTGGGGATGCTATACTTATATCTTATGTTTGTATCCCTTCCGGGGCTAGTTTTTACAAAGGAGGTGCTGCCAAAATTTTAAGGAAAGTAAATTTGGACTTTAAAAAATTTTTACTTGAGATTCCCAAAAGCTTTTAACAATGTTCTTATCACTTACTACTTTTGATGGTTTAGATTGCTGGGTTTTCGGCTTACTTAAATTGCGTTATGCCTGTAGACATTACGTGGTTTAAGGGCCGTCACGTGCCAAATTTCGGGTCGTGGCAGATTGTCTTGGAAGTTGGATCAACTTCCAGCGCCGATAAATAGGGCCTTTGGCCCTTGAGATGACTTCTGTTCATCTTCATCCCTTCTTGTTTTTCTGAGAGTTTAATTCTCTCTTCAGAGCATAGATCTCTGCCCAAGGAACTTCCTTTATGTTAGAACTTTTTTCAAATATTTGGTAAGAATCATGTTCGACCCCATTAAACGGAGCTTTGCTCTTAGTAGACCATAGATCTAAAAAAATGGATTTTTAGGGTTTCTTAACAGAGCTTTGCTCTTCTTAGATCATAGATCCTAAAAGATCTTTTCTTAGGGTTTCTTAACCCATTAATGAAGAACTCTTAGAGTTTCTAAGATTTGTATTTCAGATCATTAAAGATCTTGGGGTTTTACCTATATAAAAAGCTTTTCTTTTTAGGGTTCTGATGGCTTTTTCCATCATTTTCGCAGAGCATAGCTCTTTAGAATTTTTGGGGAATTTTTATTCCCCTCATAATGACAGATGTGATTTCTGTTGCAGAGCGCTGCTCTCGAGGGAGTTGAACTCCTTGGCTCGAGGAGTCTCTCGTTAAATGAGGATCTTTTTTAGGATTTCTTCTTTAATGAATGATTGTCTCATTAATGATGAGCCGTCATCTTGATTTTATGGGTCCCCCTTGGTCCCTTTCCACTGCATTGCGGTGTGGTACAATTTAAAGTACCAAGTATCAGAATTTGGACTGTAGCATTGACAGCTAATCCTTGTTCTTTTTCATGCAGGTACTATGCTTTTGACACTTCTTTCCCATTTGTTCGTCCGGAGAGCGCATTTGCTGACGCGCCTGTGGATAGGGAAGTATTCGCGCTCATTAAAGATAACGACCCGGAGCAGAAATCTCTTCATCTATGAGGGTCGTGGTACAATCAAATCATCCGGGGTTGACGCAGCTTCTCTTGTGCGGTGCCTTCAGAGCCCATTTCAGCGATTCACTACGCCGACTCACCCCAAGTGAACTATGCCATAGAGGAGGTCAACTGGACTTCGGAGGGTCGCCTTCAGCCCTCTATGGCCTCGATACCCGTACAGCCGCCGATAGCTTTAGATATTCTGGGGCGGCGCATATGCCAAGGCGAGTCACGCCCTTGGGGACAGCCATACATGATAGGCTTGACTCCTCCCCATTCAGCCGAATACTTGCAGTGGGCTCGATACATCTTGTCTGCCAAGAAATCACTGTTGCTGAAGCTCGGGTAGTACCCCGCAGTTTACGCGTCTCTTTTCCAGTATTCCAGGCCCATGTATGGTGGGTCAAAGCTTTCTTGGAACAATGGAATATCCTGACTCACACCTTCCTTCTATCAGATCGGGAAGTTTCAATCTCCTTGGAGGAGTTTGCGGAGATCTCTGGCTTACCCGTCAGGGGAGAACATTACGAGGAGCTACTTCCTCCTGACGAGTACATCTTTGCCACCAAATCAGTTGTGATGGGCCTTACCCAAGAGAATTCAATTCAACATCAATTCCTAGGTCTGATCAAGGTGTTGAAGATTTACGAGAGTCCGTTTCTCAAATCCGGAGGGCACGGTGTCAGCTTCGCGGATTTTATCGCCCGCTTTCTTTGCCCGGAAGCCTTGTCCAAACAAGCCACGAGATTCGCCAAGCTTGATGACCCTTTTGGTTTTGGCTTAGACAGCCAGCCAACAGCTGAAGCAGATCAAAGGAATTTCTTCCTCACAGATACCCCGGTCGTCCCCTTTGCAGAGCTCGCAGCTTCAGATATCGATGAAGAGGCGTTCTTTTTGTGGTTTCTCGGCCTATGGTTAAGCTGGTTTGTGCTCCCAATGCACCCTTGCTATATGAGGCCATTCATTTTCTATCCGGCTCACCGAATGGTTATTGGGATGCGAGTGGCCATCGAGGTCGCTGGGCTGGCTTACTTGTATCAAGGCCTCAGCTTAGCGGCAGACACCACTCAGCCAGGGGTATAGCCCGTAATTCTCCCGTTGCACTATTTCACGTCGTGGATCGAACTGCATGTGCTCCGCGCTTTTGGAGTCCACAAGCGGCCCCGTTTCTACGATAGTTATAACTTCCCTCGGGTTATGTTTCTAGTTGACGCTTCTGCTTTAGATCCGTCACAGCGAGAGGCTTGGGGTTTGGTCCTTCATCCGCGTATGGTCAGGGATGGAATGACCTTCATCGATAAGGTCTTAACCATCGACAAGGAATCCACAAAAATTGTGCAGCCGCTGCGCGACACTTTCAAATACGGGGCTTCTACCTTGAAGGCTCGAGAGATTCTACATTTGTATTCAATCAGGCCGGGCTTTTTAGTGTTTAGGCAGAATGACTTGGCGCTGTTCATGAGGTACAATCCGCACCATTCGCTCAACAATCGAGTTACAATCAGGGTGTCCCGCTTGAGGCTTTTGTAGCTGAGCCGGTTGATACGGAAGAGGGTATCCATAGTGCGTTGCACCATTTCATGCGGCTAAACACCGGGTCCAACTTTTTTATCAGTGAGCCGAGCTGCGTTCCGAAAGCCTCGAACGCATATGTGGCGTGGTACCAGCATGCGACGGGTGCTGTTATTAGGGAAGAAAAGAGGTTACTGCTCAATCGCAAGGGTGCTGTCCCAGATGTTAATCCAGCCGTTCCCTTGAAGCGATGGACCACCATTCTTCCTTCCTTAAAAGAAGCTGCTGCGGTTGTGGTCCCGCGCGCCTTTCCTGATAAGCTTCTACCTCGTGTTCCCGTAGAAGCGGTAGCTGCAGCGTCTCCTGAGTCTGGCGTGGGTACGGAGATCGGGACTCGCCGCCCAAAATTGCCCGCTAAGCGCAAGCTCCTGTCATTGGCTGCCGGCGCTCGCTCACAAAAGAAGAAGTCTCTATTTTCTGCCAACGTCGTACTCGGCCAGGAGCCTCATGCTTCCTACAGCGAGGGTTTGTGCGAGTATGGGACCTATGAGGGCTTATTCATCGCGCCTGCGTATGATACTGATCTCCAGGCTTCCCTTGTGGCCTCCGAGCGACCGGCTCGCGAAGAAACGGCACTGATCACCATCGCGAAATCAGGTATGCTTTAGTTGTATTTTTTTTTGTTCATGTCTTCCTTATTATTATTCTTTTACTAATGCCCTTTTCTTCAATAGGTATTTCTGCTGAAGTGGCTCTCGCGGCTTCCATCAAGACTTTCGAGGAGGAAGAGAGGTTTCGCGCTTCTTTGGGGCTTGGTATAATTTAGCTCCTTGTGGCCTTCATTCCCTTTTTCTTTATTCGTGGTCCAACCCTCTCCTTTATTTTATTGCAGGGACTATCTTGACTCAGGTTATCCTGAGTGCGGTGCCGATCCCAAGTGGTGATGCGGCGACGCTTCCAGAGCCAGCTATTATGGCCCCAGCTCCTCCAACATTATCGCAGGAGGCTATGCTAAAGCAGCCGATGACAGACGTTGTAACGGCTCCAGAGACAGAGCCTGATTCGGACGATACCGTCCCTTTAACGGAGGTCTTGAGGAGATCAGCTCTCATGGCCTAAACTGAAAGGAAACGCAGGAAGCGCGAAGTGAAGGAACGTGATGTCGCTTTGGCTGTAGGTGCAGGCTCAAGCACCACTCCATCTGTCGCTATTCGTTTAGAGGGTGCTCCAGCTGCTCTGTCTACCGCCCATAGACAGGTTGCACGCGCAGCTCGATAGGCAACCTAGAATCTTTCGCAAGGTAACGTAATTCCCGGTCTTTTTATTAGAACTCAATCTGCAAATGCTTATACATCATATCCCATAGGGCCAAGTCCTGGTGATGAGATGGCAGGCGAAACGTTGGCGGCCACAGAGCCCGAAGTGGCTACTCTCTCTCGGGAGTCTGGGACTGCCCAAACCACCGCTCTTTCCCCTTTTGGCTCCCTGGTATCAGCGGGCATCGCGAGTGTCACGACGGCCCTTGTCGAATCAGGGTATGAAGCCATAGGCGCAGAAACTACTCCTCTGAGGGAGAGCGAAGAAGCCGCTACGCCTGGTGATGCTTCCGTCGCGGCTTTAGTTGATGACCCGTCAGGTAAGTCTTGAGTCACTATTCTTTTTATTTCACAATTTCGTTCAGCTTCTCCTGATGATGTTTTGTTTGTAGGTGTAGCGAATGCTGAGATTGTGCCATCTGAAGCACCTCCGGTCGCCGCCATTACGGTTGTTGTTCCCTCGCCTTCACCTATGTCCTCGAAAATTCTGGAAGGTATAGATTCACGATTTATTTAGTTGAACTATGAACACCATCTTTCTTGTACCGACCGTGTATTGTCGCAACTCTGCAGGAGTCCTTTTTGACTATTTGTACCAGGTGCTGAACCGGCATTTCTCCTTCCAGTCAGAAGTCGCTCCGCCCGCTGGTATTGGTTATTATATCCTTCAGCTATTATTTCTTTCTTTCTTATATGAATAGCCGTACTGTTGCTAAGTCTTCTTTATATTGATCGCAGCGTCACGGATTAGAGGAGGAGACGAGAGGATAGCTGCACCTCCGGTACTCCCAATTTTGCCATCTGCCACAGCCGGTATAGTAGACTCCATCGCTTATGTATTCTCTTTACCTTCTGAATCGACATTTGACCATAGTTTGTTTTGCAGTAATCGCGCTGGCTCCAGCTCCCTTTGAGTCTCACATCCTAATGCCGAAAGGGCCTTTTGCTAAACGCCCATCTTTTAGGGGTGCTGCGACTAGCCTGCGAATGTTGAGCGAGTTCGTCGAGGATCTTGACGCTGAGGCCCTCACATTTGGTGCAGACTTTGCTGTTGAGGTTAATCCTATGCTGGCGACGCTCATGAACTTTCATGATGAAGGCGTCGTCGAGTCTTGGGTTAATTATTGAAGAAAGATCGAGGCTTGCCTGCATGAGATTGAGCTTAAGCGTCCCGCTCTAGAAGTATCGGCTTTGAACTCCCAGCGGGCTGCATGGGTTGAGCAGAGTGTCCCTTTCCTTCGCCATTTTGAACAAGAGGCGACCCTGAGACGGAAGGAACATGAGGTGGCTTCCATCGAGTCTGTCCAATTGCGTGCCCATGTTGAAGCGAATGCTGCGCAGCTGAAAGCTGTCTTTGACAATCTCCAGCGATGCATTTCTGACGGGCTGGTACTGAGGCAGAAGCTCGACTCCACCGTGCGGGTTACGCAGAGTTGCGAAGCTTCTCAGCAGGAAATCGATGAGAAACTTTCATCCTGTTTGCGGCAATGGGCTCGAATTGAAGCGGAGTTGGCTGCGGCGGCTGACCATGAAAAGGAGTTAAGAGGAGTGCGCGAGCGGCTTACTGACTTACTGAAGATGCCTCCTTCTCAGTAGCCGTCTTTATATCGACTGAAAATTTGTGACATATGAATAGCTTGCATTCATTCATTTTTTTATTCTTTTATATGATGTATCTTGTACTCAATTGAATTCATGAATAAAAGACACATTTTTTTATCCTGTACTATCGGAAACAAGTCAGCCAATGACCACCGTCTCACAAGTGCATTTTCTCCATAGGAATCGTGGGGATTCCTATGTGTGTTGCTCCTTCGTGAGTCGTAAGGTCGAGAGGACCTTGTGAGTGCTCATGACTGTTTTTTTTGTTTTTTTTACGAGATTGCGCCCTTTCGGGTTTTCACAAACTCGCCAACAGTCCTGCTGATTTTACTCACGGTGCCCTTTTGAGTTTTCATCCGTGCCCATTTCGCTTATGGACGTAGCGTTTTTTTTGGCCGCGTTAGCCTATGGATGCTGCGGTTCACAGTAGTTTAAAGACGTTTCGGTCTGTAGCTAGTTTCAAGACATTGCGGTCTATTATTAATTTAAGGACGTTTCGGTCCGTTGTTCATCCTGCATGCATGTGTATTTGTTACGTGACGGGATACATGACGATGATGTGAAATACACCCATTTAGGGTGTGATTTGATTTGGTTGGAGTGTTTTGTAACCCATCCCTATCACGGCTTCTCTAACTTGACGCCGACGCCTGGCCCCTTCGAATAGGGCCATTTCACGTTCTCCATCAGTTTTTCTCTTCTGACGGGCTTCGTTCAGCAGCATGTCAGTCATCTCTTCTGACGGTTCCAAGGATTTTGCACCGATCCTGCCCCTAGTTCCTCTATGTTATCTTCTGACACCGAGTAAGCTTCTTCATCATTTACTGACGAATGAGAGATCATGTGACAACTTGCCATATAATCCTCAGGTTCTTCTGATGAGCCGTCTTCCTCGTCATTGTCGTTGTCTCCGTTCTCAAGGATATGGTTGAGAAACTCATGGAGTGTGACCGGGGTTCACGCCTTCTGGTTGTATTCCTCCAGCGCGTCAATATGCTTTTGCAGATTCATGCGCTTGTCATCAAGCTGCGCGGGCTTCTTGGTCTTCTTCTTTTTCTTCAAAGACTTTGACGGCTGGGCCTGGCTATTTTGCCCATCGCTGCCAACTCTCGGTGTTGGGCGTGGTTTCAGCATCCCCTCAATGATCTCTTGCTCCAGTGGGCTTTTCCATCTGATTGCCGGACATGCTTGAAGATCCTTCAGCATTCTTTTAGTCTTGTTCGAAAGAACAACTTCCCATAGAGCTTCCTCTATAAATGAGCATGATGCCCCCGGTGTATCCACCCTTTTAGGAGCGTGCGGTTGTGGCGGATTTACCCTCCAGTTTTCAGACAGCGCGAATTTGCCTTGTTGGCACTGGTCTTCAATCCAATTTTTGAATATGAAACAGTCTTCGATTGGGTGACCCAATATTCGGTGGTAGGGGCAGTAATTGGGATTGTTAACGTCGCCTGGTTGTGATGGGCATTTCGGATCCGGCAGGGTGATGAGCCTATTGCGCACCACTAGTTCGAACAGTCTCCTCATTTTATCCCGGGAAAACGAGTAAGGACGTCTCAATTTCTCGTCGAGGAATCGCGGTTTGTTGCCTTGGCGAGCAGCTGATTTCGGATCACTCGGCTGTTGCTGAGCATCGGCGACGAAGGTCGCTTTCCCTTTGCCCTTTTCATTTCGAAGCTCCGTTTTCGAGGAGGGCGGTCTATGGCCCATCTGGTCCATTTGGGCCAGCTTATCGATCAAGGCTTGGAAAGTGGTCGGCTTGAAGAACATCATAAATTGGGATATAGTTTCCTGCGGATCCAGGGTCCCCACGAACATGCCTACAGTAGGAGCTTCTTCTATGCGTTGTTCGCATCTCGACCATAAATTCCGCCACCGAATTGCATACTGAACCCAAGTCTCTCCTGGCTTCACCCTGGCATTGATCAATGTCGTGATCGGGGTGCGCTTGCTGGCGCTTGCAAAACGCTGGGTGAATAGCAACTCCATTTCTGTGAATATTTTGACGGAGTCATTCGGATGTTCCGAGTAACATTCAAATGCCGTCTCCGCTAAGCTGCTGACAAACTGGCGAAGCAGCAGTTTGTCGTCACCTCCAGTATTGCCGCATAGAGCCATGAACCGAGCGACGTGCTGATGGAGATTGCCCGTCCCCTTATACACATGAAATTTAGGGATCGTGTATCCTGGTGTGTACTTAATTTGATCGTACCAGCTGTTCTCTCATAAAATACAAGGAAAAACCCCAATGGGAAATCACGTGCACACACGTGATCGGGGGTCACGTACCGACACGTGATGGCTTCCTGAGGGTTCTGAAATGATAAGAATTGAATCCTAATCAAATGGGGTCACGTGCCCACACGTGATGGGGCTATAAACCCACTGAAAGGAATTAAAAGGCATAATAAAACAGCAGGAAGAAACCCCAATAGGGTATCACATGCCCACACGTGACCAGGGGTCACGTGCCAACACGTGATGAGTTCCCGAGTTCTTTAAAATAACATAATTAAATTCTGGTTAAATGCTTAATCCGTGGGTCACGTGCCACCACGTGATGGGGTCTTAAAAATTCTCTGAGTTAAAGGAAAGAAAATCCTAAATGGGGCATCACGTGCCCACACGTGACAGGGGGTCGCGTGCCAACACGTGATGGGTTCCTAAAGATCTCTGAACTGATAAAACTAAATTCTAATTAAATGGTCGATCAGTGGGGTCGCGTACCAACACGTGATAGGCTCTTAAATCTTCTGAACTAATATAATTAAATTCTAATTAAGGGAAATCAAAAATCCTAATATTTCCCTAGATCTTTCCAAACAAAAAGATTGCGCTCTGTAAAGTGGAGCACCGTTGGATTAAAAATCCAATGGTGATTAAAAATCACCAATTTATAGAAAGATTCTATAAAAGGAGATATTTCCCTAAAATTTGCCAGGAACAACAGATAAAATATGTTTTGGATTAAAAATCCAATAGTGAATAAAATTCACTGAGTGATCTAAAATATCATGTTGGTTACAAAATCAATTAAAATCTTTCAATAAAAGATTGACTAAACAAACTGATTCTCTTCTTTCTCCTATAAATAGGAGCCAAGAAGAAAAAAGAAAAAAAAAAGAGATAACAACAACAGAGAGAAAAAAAGAAGAGGATTTAATTCTCCAGAGAGAAAAGAAGATTTCTTCAGAAAAGAAAGAAACCCTAGGTAAAAGAGGGAAAGAGAGCATTCTATAAGATCCTAAAAAACAAAATGAGAATTTAATTCTCAAACTAAGAGTTTAACTCTTCTGAATAAGAACTTAGTTCTTCCTCTGGTTGAAAATCTGCAGAAGCAAATCTCCCCATAAGTTGAGAATTTAATTCTCATCGGGGAGATTCTGCCATGCAGATCCAAAATTTAGAGGGAGAATTGAGTTTAAAGAATTTAATTCTTCCAAATACTTGGGAATTTAATTCCTCCAACAAAGATTGGGTTTAACCCTTTAAAATAAGAATTTAGTTCTTCTTCATGGTTGAAGATCTGCAGAAGCAGATCTCCCCATAAGTTGAGAATTTAATTCTCATCGGGGAGATTCTGCCTTGCAGATCCAAAACTTAGAGGGAGAATCGAGTTTAAAGAATTTAATTCTTCCATATACATAGAAATTTAATTCCTCTAAATAAAATTAGGGTTTAACCCTACAAAAGAATTTAATTCTTAAACAAAAGACTTAGACTTTTCATGCACGTAAAAAGATCAGTACCCAACCTGATCACGTGTGGTCTACGTGACTCCCCTCCTCAATGATCAAAAGAAAACGAATAAGATCTGGTCACGTGCTCACACGTGACCCTTGAACAGACTCTTCAAAATAAGAAGAGCAGAACAGACTGTGGGCACCATCACGTGTCCGCATGTGATAATCATGGAAATTAAGTGTTTAACACTTACGTGCATATTCTGAGAATAAAATAAAGAAAGTTTAGCCCAATTCTTAGGCGCCTCACGTGATCCCACGTGAGCGCTTCAATTTCAGTGTTTAACACTATTTTTGAGCGCCTCGCCCCTAGTGTTTAACACTATTTTAAATGTGTCACGTGGGAACACGTGATCACCGAATGTACTCTAGTGTTTAACACTATATTTGAACCAGTCTTAGCCCAAATTGGCTAAGTCTTCCAGAGGCAAGACCTCCCTTTTGACTGAACCACAAAGTACACCCTTGTCTTCCAAGATTGATCATCTCATATGGCATATGAGTGATCAGCACTCAATAAAAGACAAAATATGGCCAGAACCCAGACCCATGCTTAGCATTGCTAAATAATGGGAGGCTGAACCCAGACAAATGTTCAACAGTCCAAACAAAGGTCCAACATTTTAAACCTAATTAGACTTAGCCCAAGTTGGTCATAAGTCCTCAATTCAGATTTAACCGAGCCCATGTACTCATAATCTAATTAACTGATCTTAGTCCCAAATTGGACTACAGATTTCCTATTCAACATTGGTTCAAGGGTACATTTCTTCACTCCTTTGATATTTGTTGTTGTAATCCTTCAACGTCTTCAGAGAGATGACGGGTCCCAATAACCAATCATTCCATGGATTGTGGGGTCCTTAAACCCATGGACTATGATCTTCTTAAACTTTATAGACTATGGCGTCTTTAAACTACGGACTGTTGGGTCCTTAAACCCATGGACTATGATGTCCTTAACCTTGGACTGTGGGGTCCTTAAACCCATGGACTATGATGTCCTTAACCTCGGACTGTGGGATCCTTTAAGCCCATGGACTATGATGTCCTTAACCTTAGACCGTAATGTTCTTAAACTAACAATGGACCGCAATGTCCCTAAACTAAACAATAGAGCCCAAATGCTCTTTTGTCAGATCTAAACGATCCCGTTAAGATGATCTTAGTCTAAAATTAGACTAACGTATCCTTAACAAACGTTTAAGTCGATCATAGTCTCAAATGAGACTAACGTATCCTTAAACCCAACCCCAAACCCAAATCTAAGAAGATACGGATTTGGACTAATCCACGCCCTACGGGCGACAACATAAATTAGTCTTCGTATACAATCCACGGGCAACAAAAATAAAACAAACACACACGACACAAAGTGACCATATGGAGAAGGAGAAAGTGGTTACCGCGATGCGGTAGCGTAATTAACTGCAGGGGCTTGCGCCTGGAGGGAAGAGCATCCCCACAATTTAAAACCCCTTAATGAGGGGAATCTGATGAAGTCTGCTACATCGGCCGCATCCGTTTAAACCTTCGATACATGGAGTCATAAATCAATTTGACATCTTTGGAGAGGTGGACGGATAGCACCAAATAGAATCTGCCCTCGGAATTCAGGCCCGGATGTCCCGACGTCCCGGTCGCGTCTTTCGGCGGGGAACAGATTCTGGCACGCCCGGTGGGACCTTTTCCTCTTTCCACTCCACACTTCGTGTGTCGTGTTTCGCGAACAAATCACGGTTTGACATCGTTGCCTTTGGATGTGAGGTACTAAGATTTGGTGTCTTGCTCCGTGCAGAAAACAAAAGATCAACGGCCTCAAACTGCACTAACTGCAACTGTAACTCTCACTTTGTCCTGTCCGGAAGAGTGACTTACGGGCCCCAAGCGACCTCCATCTTCGCCATGCCAGTGGAAAAGGTGACTCAGGCCACCACCAGACAGTTCTTCGGGACAATGCTCCTACCAACGAGCTTCAGCGCTCCTATACCATCGCAAGAAGCTCTGAAGAAGTCGGTCTTTGATCGGCTTGCAACTACTGCGGTCCCTCTCAACGGGTCGCCCAAATCCAGTGCCTCGGTTTTCAATAGACTGGGCCAAAGCTCCAACGGCCCATGAAGAAACCCGCAATACTCGAAGGTGTTATCCCTAAGCGGATAGCCATTCCTGCCCCTGAAGTTGTTAGAGCGGCTTCCCCTGCTAAGGAGTCAGTCTTTGCAAGACTGACCGTTTCAGCTCCCGTTCCAGGCAAAGTCATGAAGGCCGTTTCCCCTGCACGAAAATCGGCCTTTTCAAGATTGGGCATTCCCTCTCAGCGAGCATTTGTCTTTGACAGGCTGGCGCCAACAGCAGACTCTTATCAGAACAGGGGGCATGAAAAAGCTGATCCAACAGTGGAGGTAATCCCGACCGCACGACATGCTCGACGTCGCCACTGGCGCCGAGTGAAGAAAGCTGGGGGCAATTCCCCTTCTGGACTGACTCCGCCAGCTCCAATGGTGGAAGTTGATGCTGCTATTCCAACTGGGAAAAGGTTTGAACTACTTAACAGGGTGCGCAGGAATTCGCCAACTGCTATACTGAAAAAATCTCCTCCACCTATGGAGAATGCCCCAAAGGCGAAGCTGGAGCAGCCCCCTCAGCGGCTGTCCTCTAAAATTTATAAAGTTTGGCGATAAGTCCAGGACTCCGTGGTAGATCAAGACTATCCCCGCCGACAGGAAAAGATGAAGGTTCGACGAGAAGAGGACAATCCTGTCAAGCCATAAAAGGTGTCGTCTACCTGGGTGCCCGTTGCAACGGTCCCCTCAGCTTCGACCGCCCACAAAAGAAGGAGGTCAGAGAAGATCACTGCGTCTTTGGCAAATCGCAAGGACACTGAATCTAAACGCCCTAAGTCTGGGGGCATGGTGGTGCACACTATCTATATGGCATCCGGAAAAGAGGATAGCCGTATCTCCACAGGTCATCGACCACTTACGCAATTAGTGACTAAGGCTCAAGAGCAACAACAACAAAAGCTCCAAGAGATGCTAACAGCTATGGCCGCACTCACAGGATCGAAAGCAAACCCGGAGACATCATCGGAGCAACGCCGTGAGCAGGAAACTGATGCCGAATTCCTTCGGAGAATGCTTAAGAAGAAGGACAAAGAGGCCGTGGAACAAGCGGCCAATATAAAACAAATGGCCCTTCTATTCAAAGATATGGTGGGTATGATGATCTAGCCGGACCCTCCAGCCAAAGAGCCTCCAGTAATAATTGAAGATGATAGAGGAGAGACATCAAATCCTCTGTCGGCTCTATCAGCAGCCAAGGAGGAGACCATCTCTAAAGCCACGCTCGATGATTATATAGCTCAACAAATACGAGCTCATCAAGCGAATGAAGCGGCTGGCCAAGTCGTCAGAACTGGATGGCCCTATCCGGGTTGGTACGACCAAATGAAGTACCCGCCAGGATATACGATTCCCAAATTCCATGTATACAAGGGGACAGGCAATCACCATCAACATGTCGCTCAGTTCAGGGCTCTCTGCGGCAACACTGGAGGGGATGATAAGATACTGCTTCGCCAATTCATCGGCAGCTTGGAGGAGACGGCGTTCGAATGGTATTCAGAGCTTCCCAACAATTCCGTCAAAACTTTTACGGAGATGGAGTTGCTATTCACCCAGAGTTTCGCAAGTGCTAGCGAACACACCCCAATCACGGCATTGATCAATGCCAGGGTGAAGCCTGGAGAAACATGGGTTCAGTATGCAATACGGTGGCGGAATCTATGGTCAAAGTGCGAGCAACACATTGAAGAAGCGCCTGCGTTAGGCATGTTCGTGGATACTCTCGACCCTCAGGCGACCAATTCCCAATTCATGATGTTTTTCAATCCGAACACTTTCCAGGCCTTGATTGATAAATTGGCCTAAATGGACAAGATGGGTCACAGACCATCTTCTTCAAAATTGGAATCTCAAAATGAAAAAGGGAAAGGGAAAGCGACCTTCATCGCCAATGCTCAATAGCAGCCCAGTAGCCCAAAACTAACTGATCGCCTAGACGAGAGACGGTGATTCTTTAATAAGAAAATGAAGCGTCCTTATTCGTTTCCCCATGACAAAACGAGGAGATTGTTCGAGCTGGCGGTGCGCAACAGGCTCATCAACTTACCGGATCCAAAACGCCCATTGCAACCCGGTGAGGCTAATAATCCCAATTATTGCCCTTATCACTAAGCGACAGGCCATCCAATCGAAAATTTCTTCGTCTTCAAAAGGTGGATCGAGAACCAATACCAACAGGGCAAATTCGCACTGTCCGAGAATTGGAAAGTAAACCCGCCCCAGCCGCACGCTCTCAAAAAGGCGGACACACCGGGGGCATCGTGCTCTTTTGTCGAGAAAGCTCCATGGGAGGTCGCTCTTTCAGCCAAAACGAAAAGAATGCTGAAGGATCTCCAAGCATGCCCAGCGATCAGGTGGAAAAATCAGCTAGAACCCGAGATCATCGAGGGAATGCTGAAGCCGCGCCCAACGCCAACAATTGGTAGCGATAATCAAAACGCTCAAGCCCAGCCGTCAAAGTCTTCGAAGAAAAAGAAGAAGACCAAAAAGCCCGTGAAGCCTGCTGACAAGCGAACGGACCTGCAAAAATATATTAACGCGCTGGAGGAATATAACCAGAAGGCGCGGACCCCAGTCACACTCCAAGAATTTCTCAGCTATGTTCTTGAAGACGGAGATGATGACAATCGAGAAGACTCGTCGGACGAACCTAAGAATTATGTGGCAAGCTGCCATATGATCTCTCATTCATCGATAGACGATGAAGGAGCTCCTGACGCAGAGAAACTGGGGGAAGATCCCGAATCAGAGCTCCTAGGACCGTCAGACGAAATGATTGATGCATTCCTGAACGAAGCTTTACTGAAAAGCAAGGTTGATCGAGAGCGCGAAATGGCCATATTTGTAAAAGCCAAACGTCGGCGACTGGATGAAAGTCTTGAAGCGCCCCAACCAGACCGAGGCATGCCCAGGACAGACAAGAGCAAGCTTAAAATGAAGAAAAGGTTCGCCAAAGCCATATCAATGGGAATGAAGTTGCCACCCTCCGAAGGAAACACTTCTGATGAAATACACCTTAATGAAGAGGATATGCATCCTAATTACTGTTTATATCATCGAAGGATTGCGCACCCTACTGAAGAATACAACGCCTTTAAAAATTGGTGGCAAGGGTATGTCGCTCACAGGCAGCACTTCAAGAGGATGAAGCGTGAAGCTCGTCGACAGCGGAAAAATGCGACAGACAAATGAGGAAGAGCTGCCGGCAACTGTCACATGGTTGATAGCAGGGGATCGCAAGTTCTCACCTTCAGGAGTGATTCTGAAGAAGAAATGGCTCTTGGACCTCTCTTCAAAGAATCCACCTCAGGAAAAGAGGAAGAACCGAAGAGCTGTGAGAACATTCAGCTGCGTAATCGTACATTACCTGAAAAGAATCTCGGACCAGTAAACAAGGGGTCGAACAAAAAGGATAAGGGAAAAGAAAAGGTCCCTGAGGATATCACCCTCGATGACCAAGCCGTCGAAGAGCTGACAGCCAAGGATCCGCCCAAGAAAAACAAGGTGGATTACAACGTTCTGGCACACCTGAGGAAGATACCCTCACAGCTAAGCATTCTCGACGCCCTTCTGCTATCCAAAGAGGCGAGAGATTCTTTGATCAAGGCACTACAAGAGCCCGAGCAGTTCCAAGCTTTCCTCGCCGAAGAAAAGATGAAGGACGAGCTGGAAGAAGTGCACACAGCCGATATCACCTTCGGCGATGAAGATCTCCTCCTCGAGACATGCGAGCATAACCGTCCCCTTTATGTCTCTGGATACTATCATGATATTAAGATAGGTAAGATCCTGGTTGACAATGGGTCCTCCGTCAATCTCCTCAATGTAAGAGTATTGAAGGAAATCTGCATGAGCGTTCAACACCTCGCTCGGGATAAGATCACTATCTCCGGGTTTAACTCTCAGTCATCACGGACGCTCGGGTCTGTGATTCTAACGTTACATTTTGGGCTGCTCGTCACGGACATCAAATTTCACGTCATTGATGCTAAGACATATTACAATGCTTTGCTCAGCAGGCCTTGGTTACATGAGTACAACATCATCCCTTCTACACAACATCAGTGTATGAAGTATTTCAAGGATGGTCTCGAGTATACCGTGACAGGGGAGTTGAACCCATTCTCCGTGAATGAAGTCCGAAAGTACGAAGATGCAAAATACTTCTTACCAGATTTCGAAGACACGGAAAGATGCCATAAACCGAAGAACAAAGCTATCACCACAATTCTATTCTTCGGGAGTGACACTGAGGAGGAAGAAGAAATAGTTTATTCAGGGACACCCCTATGCAACAAGCCGGGACTGTCCACCCCTATTCTGGTCTTTGGCATCGACTCAGAAGATGAGGTCAATACCATATTTTCTGTACGACCATCGATACATGCCTTCGCTGGCAATGATCGGAGTTTGCAAATCGCCATGGTTCCGCAAGAGTATTACAAAGAGCTCGACGCGCTTGGTACCTATAGCGTGCAAGAACTGCAGACATTCTACGTCCCTCCCAGGCGAAGAGATGAAAAGGCGATCCTCTTTTATCGATCAACGGAAACCAAAGTGGAGAAAGAAATTTGGCATGATGCCGATTCTACACTTGACAGGCTCCAGCCCATCCGTCTGCCCAGATACTACACAGAAGGCTTAAAAAGGCTGTTGAGGCGCCAAAGCGTACCCTTCAAACAGACTGCTCGATAATCTCAGTTCTATAACAGGATCTGGAACGTCCCAGGAACTCAGCGAAAATTACCCAACGGTAGAATGGAAGCGATCGGGCTTGGATATGTTCAATCTAAGAAACGGGAACAATTCCACGGCTGCTACGTTATACATGAGTTTGACGAAGAAGGAGATGTTCTATTAAAAGACGCTAATCCTAAACAAAAATGAGGTCCCGCTATGAAAATCCTAAGTCCGTCGTTTGAAGAACAGATGGACAAGTTAATAAGGGAAACGGGTCAGAAGGTTCGGGATGACCATAGCCGCGAAATGGCCATTTACGAGAAAGCCAGGATTCAACGCCTCCTTCAGCTGGCCGTGGAGAATGACAATGCTCTTCGTCACCAGCCCGTCATACAAAAGACCCGGCGCAGAGGAAAAAATAAACCAAAGAACAGAAAAAGCGTTCGACAGCGGCAAGGCGGGTCTAAGAAACCACGCGATCAAGAATCGAGAAGCCGGGATCCATCTCTTATAAAGAAGATGGGTCGAGCATATTCTTTCCCCCAAGATAAGACGAGGAAGATATTCGACCTCGTCATGAAACATTGGATGATTACGCTCCTGGAGTCCAAACACCCCGAGCAAGTAGACAAGGTCTCTCACCCAGATTATTGCTCCTATCACCGAGCAATAGGACATCCTCTCGAAGACTGCTTCACCTTCAAGAACTGGGTTGAGGACCGGTATCAACTCGGCAGATTCGCTCTATCCAATAGTTGGAGGGTAAGTCCATCACGGAAGCATGAATCAAAAGCCACTTATGCGATGAGAGCAGAACCAGATCAACATCGGTCTTGGAAACGATCTCGTACCTGTTTCGCGATAACGCTGTCAGAAGAAGAATCCAAGAATATGGCTGACCTCCCCCGGTGCTTCGAAAACGAAGATGAAAATGGGTTGATCTCAGAATTTCCACCGGCGCTAAAAGAGCTGGAAGATGGGATACATACTACTGCAGATGACCTCAGAAAAATCGACTTGGGAACGGCAAACGACCCACGGCCGACGTTCGTCGGTGAACTGTTGTCCGAAGAAAAGGAGGCTACACTTAAAGACGTGCTCATGCAATATAAAGATTTCTTCGCATGGAACTATTCCGAGATGCCCAGATTGGATCCAGAAATAGCCGTCCACAAATTGGCGATATCTCCGGTCATCAAGCCGATCAAACAAGCTCCGAGAAGAATGCGGCTCGAGCTTGAGATGGGCATCAATGCCAAGGTCAAGAAGCTAATCGACTCCGGCTTCATCCAAGAGGTTCAGTTTCGCGATTGGATCGCCAACATCGTCCTAGTGATGAAGAAAAATGGGACGGTGCGCATATACGTGGACTTCCGGGATCTCAACAAAGCTTGCCCGGAGGACGACTTTCCAGTACCGGTCACTGAGCTGATGATAGATAATACGTCCACTCACAAAGTTTTCTCCTTCATGGATGGCTCATCAGGATACAATCAGATAAAGATGCATCACGAGGACCAGAAGCATACCGCTTTCCGGACCCCTTTGGGCATCTTCTGCTACAGGGTGATGCCTTTCGGTCTAAAGAACGCCGGTGCCACCTATCAGAGGGCCATGACGAAGATTTTCGATGACCTCATACATGAAATCGTTGAATTCTATATTGACGACCTCGTAGTTAAAAGCAAATCATACGAGGAACATTTAGAGCATCTGAAGATCGTGTTTCAGCGCCTTCGGAAATACAACTTGAAGATGAACCCTCTCAAATGCGCGTTCGGAGTTTCCTCGGGCAAGTTCCTAGGATTCGTCGTCCGACACCGAGGCATCGAGATAGACCCGTCGAAGATCAAGGCGATCATGGAAATGCCCCTGCCAAGAACTCTCAAGCAACCGCGGTCTCTCCAAGGAAAGCTCGCGTATATCCAGCGATTTATAGCCAATCTCTCCGGCAAGTGTCGTCCTTACAGTCACCTAATGAAGAAGGGAACCCCGTTCGTCTGGGATTGCAAATGCCAAAGCGTACTGGACGAAATCAAGCAATACCTGCAGAATCCGCCAGTGCTGGCCGCTCTCGTTAAAGGAAAACCTCTCATCCTGTACACAACAGCCCTCGAAGGTTCTTTAGGCGCGCTGTGGGCACAAGAGAACGACCAAAGGAAGGAGAGAGCCCTCTACTATTTAAGTTGAGTTCTCCTGGGGGCAGAAAACAATTACTCCCTCATTGAAAAACACTGCCTGGCGTTGATCTTCGCGATAACGAAGCTCAGACACTATGAGTTGGCACATGAGGTCCATCTCATATCAAAGGTGGATCCTCTCAAATATTTGATGTCAAAGGCTATATTAATGGGGAGGCTCGCTAAATGGGCCCTCCTCTTAATGGAATTCTCGATAACATACCGACCCTTCAAGGCGGTAAAAGGCCAGGCTATCGCCGACTTTCTCGCTGAGCATCCGATACCTGCTGATTCTCTTTTGAACTGCGAATTGCCCAACGAGCACGCATTTGACACGATCGACAGGGAGAGAAGAGAGAATGATACCCAGTGGGAACTCTACTTCGATGGAGCATCATCTATGAAGAAGCGCAAACAAAGCACCCCCATAATCAAATCCGGGGTGGGCCTCATCTTCGTGACTCCACAAGGAGGGATAATGCGCTTTGCCTTCTCCTTAACAGAGCCGAGGACGAACAATGAAGCCGAATATAAAGCTTTGATAGCAGGTCTTGAGATCGCTGTCGACATGGGAATTGAAAACCTCCTCATATACGGAGACTCCCAACTGATCGTTAGTCAAGTAAACGACGACTATCACACGTGCAAGCCTGAGTTGGTGAAGTACGGCAAGAGAGTGCAGCAACTGCTGACTCAAATTCCTTCCTACACCCTGAAAAGCATACCGCATGCGGAAAATAGCAAAGCGGATGCATTGGCCAAACTCGCTAAAGAACTGGCCGACGAGAACCTCGATGACGTGAGGATCGTTGTGCAAAGCCGTCGGGTTCTTACGCCAGCAGAAAAATCTCCAGAGTCGCCCGAAGAAAAGGGAGCTACCGAGCAAACGGCCCTACAAATAAAAGACCAGGAAAAGGCTAAGGATTGGAGAGAAGTCTTTATAGACTACTTCAAATCCCGTCGAACGCCTGAAGATGCGTCCTCAAGGCATCAACTCATGAAACGAGCTCTATCTTTTGCCTTCGTCAATGATACTCTGTATAAGAGATCATTTGATTCTCTGTGACTAAAATGCCTGGGACCTAAAGAGGCAAGGAGAGTCTTCCAAGAAACTCACAACGGACTCTGCGGTTCTCACCAAGCCGGGCCGAAGATGAAACTAAAGATCAAAAGGATGGACTACTATTGGCCCACGATGATCGAAGACTACCTAGAATACGCGAAGCAGTGCCACTCATGCCAAATTCACGGGGATTTTATCCAACAGCATCCAAATCCACTATATCCAATGGTGGCTAGCTGGCCATTCGAAATGTGGGGAACTGACATAATCGTCCACATCGAACCAGTATCGTCCAGAGGACATCGATTCATTTTGGCGACAACTGATTACTTGTCCAAGTGGGCAGAAGCAGTACCGCTGAGGGAAGTGAAGACGGAGAATATCCTCCATTTCTTCAAGACATACGTCATTTACCGGTTCGGCACTCCGCGACGGATTATCTCCGATAACGGGCTAGCCTATAGAAGCCACAAGATCAGCCGCTTCGCACAACAGCATAACATAGACTAAAGATACTCTTCAGTCTATAATCCCCGAGCTAACGGTCTAGCTAAGGCTTTCAACAAGACCTTGACGAAGATCGTGAAAAAGACGGTGTCTCGAAATAAGAAGGACTGGCACGAGAGACTGCATGAAGCTCTCTGGGCGTATCGAACTACGTTCAAAACGGCCACAAACATAACGCCGTATGCATTAGTATTCGGCACTGAAGCGGTACTCCCCTTGGAGATAGAGTTACCCTCTCTACGAGTGGCGGTTCATTACGAGCCGACAGACGAAGAAAATTCTCAACTTCGGCTTGAGGAGCTCGACGCCCTTGATGAAACCCGGCTCATGGCGCAACAAAACCTGGAGGCTTATAAAGATGACGCGCTCATACGAAAGATTGACTAGGCCGAGAACATTCCGCCAAGGTGAACTCGTTCTAGTGGTCAAAAGACCTATGATTCCCAATCGTACCAAACGGGGGAAATTCGAGCCGAACTATGAAGGCCCGTATATCATAGACAAAATTTACCAGGGTGGAGCCTATCTACTCATGGACATGCATGGTGAAAAACCTTTCGGGCCAATAAACGGTCGCTTTCTGAGAAAATACTACGCCTGACGAGTCACGGCCTAGGTCAACGATAGATGACGACGCCTATGTCCTCTCGCTATCTTCCTAAAGCCCAAACTCTATAAGTAGTAGCCGGCAAACGGACCGAAACGTCCCTAAACTAACAATGGACCGCAATGTCCTGAAACTAGCTACGGACCGAAACGTCCTTAAACTAACGATGGACCACTATGTCTTAAAACTGGATATTGATCGAGATGTCGATAAACTACTACGGACCGCAGCATCCCAAGGCTGACACATAATAAAAAAAAAAAAGAAGAAAGAAAACGGTATGTCCATAAGCGAGATGGGCACGGATGAAAACCCGAAAGGGCTCCGTGAGTAAAAACAGCAGGGCTACCGATGAGTTTTGTGAAAATCCGAAAGGGGGCAATCTCGTTAAAAGACACTTGTAAGGTCCTCTCGACCTTGTGAGGAGAAAATACCTGCGTGAGATCCTTATGACTCACAAGGGAGCAACACACTTAGAGATCCCCACGATTCCTAAAGAGAAATTACACTTACGAGATCCTCACGACTCGTAAGGAGAATTCCCCTTTTGAGATCCTCACGACTCGTAGGGAGAAATACCTTCATGAGACCCTTACGGCTTATGAAGTTAAAAGCCTTAGTCGACAGGATCCTAACCCTGATTGCTAAGCCACCTTTGTTCAAACTGACAAAAGGCAAATGATGATTCGCTCCTGGCAATATCCCAGCCGTAGCGATGCTGATGCCTAAATCGGTATCAAATTCCAAATCTAAACTCGCAATAAAAAAAATAGCGAGGCAAAAGTGCATTTGAGATAGCCGAAATGATAGGGCAACTTGCAACAAAATCAGTAAGTAAAATATATGCATACAAAGTAGCCGAAATGGTTGGGCAACTCGCAATAAAAAGCAGCGAGTAAATAAAACAATTAGCTGAAATGATTCGGCACCGCGAAAAATAGCCGAAATGATTGGGCAATCATGACTTTCGCGATATAAAAGCTGAAATGATAGAGCATCGCGGAAAGAAAAATATATAAAATGAACCTTTTTGACCTACAGGTGAGATCACATCGATCCCTGTATACAATCCAGGGGCACAAACAAAGAGGAAACCATATCTTCCCACCAGGCTCCACCAGAAAAGAAGCCAAATCTCGACAGTTCACAGACAGCCTTGAGATCACCAATAGCGTTCCTCCTCATTCCAGTAGGGTTCAGACACGACAATCAACCTTGGAGCCATGACAAAGTCCCTGTTCCAAACCTCGACGGTTCACAGACAACCGAGAGAGTACCTCTTAGTCCCGTGGAACACGGCTAATGTCAATCCTGACCCCGTGGGAAATGCCCAGAGCACGTCCTGGTCCAGTGGAACACGACTAAAGTCAATCCTGACCCCGTGGGAAGCGTCCAGAGCAAATCCTGGTCTCGTGGAACACGGCTAATGTCAATCCTGATCCCGTGGGTAGCGTCCAGAGCAAATCCTGTCCCCGTAGAACACGGCTAATGTCAATCCTGACCCCGTGGGAAATGCCCAGAGCACCTCCTGACCCCGTTGGAAACGCCCAGAGCACCTCCCGGTCTCGTAGAACACGGCTAATGTCAATCCTGACCCCGTGGGAAACGCCCAGAGCACCTCCTGGTCTCATATAACACGACTAATGTCAATCCTGACCCTGTAGGAAACGCACAGAGCACCTCCTGGTCTTGTAGAACACGGCTAAAGTCAATCCTGACCCCGTGGGAAATGTCCAGAGCAACTCCTGACTTCGTGAAATGCGGATAAAGTCAACCCCTGACTTCATGAAACGCGGATAAAGTCAACCCCTGACTCCGTGAAACGCGGATAAAGTCAACCCCTGACCCCGTGAAATGCGGATAAAGTCAACCCCCTGACCCCGTGAAATGCGGATAAGGTCAACCCCTGACCCCGTGAAATGCGGATAAAGTCAACCCCCTGACCCCGTGAAATGCGGATAAGGTCAACCCCTGACCCCGTGAAATGCGGATAAAGTCAACCCCCTAACCCCGTGAAATGCGGATAACGTCAACCCCTGACCTCGTGAAATGCGGATAAGGTCATTCCCTGAATCCGTGAAATGCGGATAAAGTCAACCCTTAACCCCGTGAAATGCAGATAAGGTCAACCCCTGACTCCGTGAAATGCGGATAAGGTCAACCCTCGACTTCCCCGTCAAAGCAATTCTTTGAATCGGGAGCAAGTCAACTCATCAATCACTTACGGGTCCTCTCGACTTGTAAGGAGAAAATTCTCTTGTGAGATCCTTATGACTCTCAAGAGAAAACGCACTTAGGAATCCTCACGATTCTTAAGGAGAAAATACACCTACGGGGTCCTCTTGACCGGTATGGAGAAAATTCTTTATGAGACCCCCACGGCTCATAGAGTTGAAAAGTCTTAGGTGGCAGATCCTAACCCTGTCTCCCAAGCCATCGTTGCCTCGCAGAGAGGTCAAGATAGATTTTCTACGGGCCACACTCTCCGACAAGAAAGGAAACAATCACTTACGAGTCCTCTCAACTCGTAAGCAAGAAAAATTCTCTTGTGAGATTCTTACGACTCTCAAGAGAAAACACACTTAGGAATCCTCACGATTCCTAAGGAGAAATTACACTTACGAGATCCTCACGACTCGTAAGGAGAAATACCTTTATGAGACCCCCACAGCTCATAAAATTGGAAAGCCTTAGGAGGCAAATCTGAACCTGACTCCTAAGCCATCGCTGTCCTATAAGGAGATCAAAATAGATTATCTACAAAATGCATTTACTAAAAGGGACGCACCACCATGAAGAAAAATATGTCTTTTATTCATGAATCAAAATGAATACAAGTTACAATCTATGAAAGAATAAAAAAAATACTCTCATTCAGGAGTATGTACAAAAGAAGAATAAAAGGAAAAATATACAATTTTTCAAGCCAGCGGACGATTTAATAGAGTCGTCAGTTCATCCTTCTTCCGCCGGGTCTCGGACTCGTATTTTGTTATTGCAATAAGACGGGCCTCCGCTTAAGACTATTGGGCCTCGTACGAGGCGAGCCAGCTTTCAAGCTCCTTTTCGGTAACTTTGTGAGCTTCAACCATCTCGCGAGTGAAAACAAAGGCTTTATCAACAGCTACCACCTCCCTGATAGCTTCTTGAAGCACTCGCCAAAGTTCATACGCACGAGTGGTCTTGGCTATAAGTTCAGCTTAAAGTTCCCCCAGCGCTTTGGAAGCCAGCTCCCTCTCCGAAAACTTTCGGCTGAGCCT